>OX104064.1:59019238-59393428 GCA_944474145.2 Dicrocoelium dendriticum | reverse complement strand
AATCAAGGGAGGTGTTGTTTGTTATTATTCCTCAAACATCCGGCATCGCTTCATCTTTCCTGTAAGGGATATGTGTCCAATGAGCTTCGTTATAATCTTAAGCTCCTATAGTATCCTTTTTATTGGCTTTTTTAAGAGGTTTTTCAGTCACATTAGTTCTCCATGTCATAATCAGCATCAGCATCTTGAATGCTTGTAATCGCAGTTCACATACCGTTAGTCAAAATTGTAGTTTGCCTTCTGTATCAAGTATACCGTTGGACTTGATGATCAAGATATCTGTAGAAGCACTTCATGCCATTCCGCACAGAAACGCAACTGTAACGAGGAGAAGAGATCATATTATTTGGGACACTGAAAGTAACTTGTCTGCTTCACCAGATTCGCAAAAGCTGTTCTATACAACTAGATGAATATGCTTTACCTGATAAGGACCATCTTTTATCATATGACCGATTCTCCAATGGTAATGAACTAATAAAAGCGATGCTGGTTGCCGGGAGAATCGAAACTGATACAAACGACCAGGCTATATTGGAGGTGGTCGATGGCTGACTGAATACTGAATACTGCGAATAGAGCCAGAGAAGCTAAAAATCTGACTGAAAGATGCATCTAAATGTAGAACATAGTTGCAGGTGCAACAGATGGTTCTATTTGCAATGGTCGGAAGATATTTAACGATTCATTACCCATCTTATACATGTTCTTACTTTTGTTCATACAATTCACTGTATGATTCGTCGAGAGCACCTGGTGGTTAAAACGTTGGGCTGGGGGATTAACCGATTCACAGTCAACTGTCACAATCATCATCATCAACAGCAGTACATCAGCCATTCAAACTGATGCTTCGCTGCCATACAACCAAGAGGACCTATGAAATAAAGAATAAGAAGATGGAGAGAAGGGGGACTTACCTGAAAACCTTAATGCCCTAAGCAAACATTCAGGGTCAAGGCGCCTACACCTTGTGTAGACAACATACCGTCACAAACAGCTGGCTATCGTGCAAAGATAAGGCGGAATCCGCGAGACAGCTTCCTTGCGGCTTCCTCTGTCAAGCGTCATAACCAGCCATTACCCCGCAGATAACTCAGCACCAAACATACGTTAAACAGGCAATCCGATTAGGAGACGGCAGCAGACGCGCCACTGGTGTCGGTTGTGAGCCATGTCCTATAAAGTCTCGAGCCAAGCACAAGGTGAGTCATGTGGACCCCACCCCGGAAGGCGAGACGGACCAACGGCACCCAGTTTGGTCGTCAGTGACTTCATTTCCTGCTGTCAAGTCAACTTCTGTCCACCTCGAGCCTTGCGCCACCCTACACCTGGCAGACTAAACAAGGCCCTCCTTGCCAAGCAGTGACCAGGCATGCGTAGCACGTGCCCAAACCAACGCAACTTATTCAGTGTTATCTGTTGTTCTAGGGTTCCAGCATGATTATCACTGCCTAGTACTCGCCCACGCACATCATCGTTGGAGACACGCTGGTGCCATCCGACACCAGCAATGCTTCGCAGACAACGATAATCAAAGACTTGAAGGCGCCTCAGATCTTCAGACCGAAGCGGCCAAGTCTCACTACCATAGAGCAGAAAGGCCCTCACTGTAGCCTTGTATACACGGCCTTTCAGACGGAGGGAAACTCCCTTCTGTAGCCAAAGATGACGCAGGTTCAGGAAGGAAGCTCTGGCCTTTGCAATGCGTGAGCTCACGTCAGTTTCTATACGCCCATCATTGCTGATGCAGCTGCCAAGATAAGTGAAATGATCGACCACCTCGAGTTCCTCGTTAGCAAGCGTCAAGGGGTCATCGAGTGGCTGGTGGTCCTGCAGCAACACTTTGCACTTTGAAGGTGCGAAGTGCATACCAAATAATGGGACCAATCTGGACAGGCTATTCAGGGTTGATTGTGCCGCCTCAACATTGTCGAAAAGCAAGACGATATCGTCCGCATAATCTAGGTCAACTAAGCTTTCACCAGGCAGCACTTTCAACGCCTACATCGTTGGATTCCGTCAGGGAACACTGCATGATAGCATCCACGACGAAAGTGAACAAAAACAGGGAAATCGGACAACCCTGACGAACGTCACGTGTGGTCGGAAAGCTATCCGATAGGACACCACAGACTATGACGCGGCCTGTAGTGTTCGAGTACAGAGCACGAAGGATGTTCACATATTTCGTGGGAACACCTTTCCGCGCAAGTTTTTCGTACAGAATCGATCGATCGACCGAATCGAACGCACTCTTGAAATCGAGGAACACAGCTATTGTCGGTCTGCGGTATGCGTGGCGCTGCTCAAAAACCTGCCGCCAAGTAAATATATGGTCTATACAGCCACGTCCTGGGCGAAAACCGGCCTGCTCTTCCCTAATCCGAGATTCCCGTTCTGCAGTGAGGCGACGAACGATAATCGAGGCCAGTAATTTTGTCACAACTGGCGTTAGGCTAATACCCCTGTGGTTCGCACAGTCTGTGCGACTGCCCTTCTTGTATATTGCCACTACAATCGATTCGCTCCAATTAGCCGGCACACTCTTCGTTCCAAATACGTTCGAATAGGGAGGTCAATGCCCTGCAGAGGACCTCACCTCCATCATCAAATAGTGCAGGTGGGAGGGAATCCGGGCCAGCGGCACGAAAACGATTGAGGGCTGTGGTCGCGTTTCGGACCGTGGCCTCCGACGGAGGCTCTAAACTAACCGTCCATTGCACGTCCTGCATCACCTGAGTAGGAAGAGGTCCGGGAGCAGGGGGCCAGCTGAACTGTGCTTGAAAGCGTTCTGCCCAACGGGTCATACGGCGCTCATCATTGTGTGTCAGCGCACACGCGCTGTCTCTGATTGTCTCACTGACGCCTGGTTTTCTGGGACCAGTGGTGCGTATTAGCTGGAAGAGCTTCCGGTAATTGCCTACTGCTTCTGCCTCCTCCATTTCTTGAGCCCGAATGGTTCACCAGGCTTCCTTGTCAGCACGTAGGCTCCGCTTTACTTCACTCCTAATAGCCCGTCTGGTCACATTGTGTTCAGAACCAGCCGGGAGGTGTCTTCTAGCTTTCAACAGGTTCACGGACCTCTCGGATATCCAGTGACTGATGCGGTGACGACTGATAGTGCCACAAACAGATGCTCCTGCGTCGTGCATAGCGGCCGAGATCCTATTCCACTGAAGTTCAGTGTCATTAGGACAAGACAGCGAGAGTTCGCTATGCAGTGCTTCTTGATAGGCTTGCCTGACCGAGGGCTGGGACAATTTCTCCGTTGCTAACCGGGGGAGACGCTTTGTGCGCCGTCCGGTAAAGTTCATGGAGAAACGACAGCGCACCAAGGCATGATCAGAGTCGACACAGGTACTCCAGTACGAGCGGCAATCCAGAATGGAACCGCGCCACCTGTAACTTATGGCTATGTGGTCAATTTGGGTCCATCGCTGGCCAGCTACAGGTGGACGCCAAGTGGCACTTCGGCGCCCACTGTGTCTAAAAGCAGTGCTAGTAAGAAACAACTGGTGCTCCGCACACAGTTGCAGCAGACGCTCGCCGTTGTCAGTCCGTTCGGAGTTAAGTCCATAATTACCACCCAGCTGAGCTTCTGAAGAGTTCAGACGCCCTACTTGTGCGTTCATATCCCCTGCAAGTACTATAATATCTGAAGTAGTAGCACTGCGTAACAGCATGTTCAATTCGTGATAGAAAGTGTCCTTGACTGTATTAGAACTGCAGTCGGTGGGAGCATAAGCAGAAATCACAAACAAACAGCGCTTTGTTTTACTTCGCGAATTCACCTTAGCTGATGTCGTCAAACGGGCTGCACATAAACGGCTGTTCACCGGAATAGAATCAACCAACGATGACTCAGCCTTGGAGCTGATAATGATACCTACACCAGCTTGACCCGTGAGTGCCGCATCGGCGTCTCCGGATGCGCGCAACCAATAACGAGAGGATAAGCCGGGTGCAGTCAATTCAATAACCCCATTAGGGTCATTAATCCTAGTTTCGGACACACAACACACATCAACACTCAGTGTGTCCAAGGTGCGTGCGAGTGCAGCCTGCTGACCTGTTTGTCTTAGAGTGCGGACGTTGAATGTCGCCATGGCAACGGGACAGTGTGGCCTTATAAGGGAACTTTTGCCGATAGGCGTCCGATAGGTGCTGTGGGATGGTGGCTGCAGATGGTTCTACTCCAGTAGCACTTCGGTTGCTGTCAATTAAGCTGGGAATTATAGAAGGAAGGTTAGTAATGGGGGCCGGGATGGGAGTAAGAGAAAAAGGTGGAAAAGAAAGAAGGGAGGCGCCAGCAGTAGCATGCTTTCGCTTATCCGCCCTGCTGTATGCAGCAGATAAGGCGACCCTTGATAATCTGCGCGACGGCCGATGCAGGATGAAGTTTATGTTTGAAGAAAATGTCATGGTTGTATGTGGGCTGGGATACTGCCAGGGCGCCCAGACCTAGACAGGAGAACGATTAGGGTCCTCATCCAAAGCCTTTGGCTCAAAAGCCTGTCCGCAAGGCAGCGGGGAGGTGGCAATGATTTAGTTTTACAGAAATGGACGCCATCCCATTTCAAACCCCCAACCTGGAGGACCAGGAGACTGAGTTTGTCTGACCTCTCACCATTGACCAACCTGGTAGGAGTAGCTCTCAAGATGCTCGGAGGCATCACCCAGTGTAGCTCAATGGGTCAATGAGGTACGCAAACCGTCGCACCACGTTAAGGTCCAGTCTCGTTGCGACGAGATTTCATGTGCTGCCGCCAAGTGGAAGGCTGACCATCACGAGGTCGCTTCCAGCCAGGTCCTTGACGAGCAAATAGAGCGCGACGCGGTAGACGCTCAGGCGCCATGCGTAGGACATGACCGAGCCATCTTAACTGTCGCAACAAAACCAGTTTGTTGCAAGGAATACTTGCATTCCCCACGATGCGACGTCGAACGTCATTACTATTAGCTCGATGTTGCCACCAAACACGAGCGATCCTCCTTAAGCAACCGTTATCGAACGCAGAAAGACGACGCATGTCTTCCACGCGAATCGGTCAGTACTCGCACCCATACAACAATACTGAGCGAACTGATGCGCTGTAAACGCGGCCCTTTAGTGAGAATGAGACGTCACAACGACGCCACAAATGTCTCAGATTGACAAATGCTGATCGAGCTTTAGCGATACGAAGAGAAACTTCTTTGTTGATAGTGCCGTCAGCAGAAACACAGCTCCCAAGATAGACGAAACTATCTATCTGTTCAAGTTGTGCACCTTCGAGAGTGAGCACGGGAGCAGGTGAAAGCCAATCCTTGAGCAGTATTTAACACTTCGATGGGGCAAAGCTCATGCCATACTTAGATGCTTCAACCTCCAAACGATCCAGAATGAGTTGCATACCCTGAGGATCGTCACCAAGTAAGGCGATATCATCGGCATAATCTAAGTCGGTCGCGCGCTCACCCGGTAGAATCTATAGGCCAAAATGTTGGAAACCTTCTAGAGCATTCGACAGAATGTCTTCGTTTGCGAAGTTGAAGAGGAATGGGGACATAGGGCAGCCCTTTAGCACACCGCTATTGACAGCGAATTGCAAGAAAAGCTTGCCATATACTCTCATTCTGCCGCATGTATGAAGGTAAAGTGCTCGTAAGATGGCGGTATATTTCTCTGGCACCCCGTTCTTTAGTAAGCAACGCCACAAAGCAGGTCGACCAACGGAGTCAAAAGCACCACGTGTGTCTAGGAATGTAACGAAAGTGGGCATGTGATCAATGTGGCGATGTCCGATGAGCCGGCGGAGCGTGACGATTTGATCAGTGCATCCGCGTTGAAACCAGCTTGTTCTTCATGGTAGTATGATGCACATGCGGGGGATAGTCTGCGAAGCAGAATGGATGCCAATAGCTTATAGGCAACCGAAATAAGACTAATCCCGCGATGATTTGCACATGAAGTGCGAGCGCCTTTCTTGAAAATCGGGACAATAACTGATTCGCCCCAAGAGGGAGGCACTCACTCTTCATGCCAAATTTTTGCGAACAGCGCGGTCAGCTGCTTAATGACTGCCACGCCGCCATACTTGAATAGCTCCGGAGTAAGTCCATCTAAGCCGGCAGCATTGAAGCGCTTCAATCGTCGAATCTCGAGGCAGACTTCTGCTTCGCTGGATGGATTCAGTGGGACGAGCCAGGGTGGACATCAAGGTGTACTGCATGTACTGAAGGATGGTGGAGGCCAGTTGAACTGCGAGTGAAATTGCTCGGCCCAGCGGTCCATACGCCTCTGTTAGTTGGTGATCGGGGACTCATCCACCTCACAAATGACCTCACTGACACCAGGCTTCCTGAGACCAGTGGACCGAATGAGTTGGAAAAGCCTGCGAGTGTTGCCAGAGAGTGCAGCGGTCTCCATCTCTAAAGCACGCTCAGACCACCATGTCTCGCGATCCTTGCGTAGGCTTTGCTTGAGCATCCAGCTGGCAGAACGGCGCTGCTCATTGCAATTTGTTTCCGCGGGGATATCTTTACGGCGTTCGAACAGCTCCAGAGAACGAGCGGAGATCCAAGACTTCAAGGGACATCGAGTTAGGCCGCAGCATGACTGTCTGCAAATGGCCATCGCTTTCCGTATACAAGTCCAGTGTTCCACTTCTTGCGGTGGATTGCAACTGAGTGCATTTGCCAGTGAAGACTGATAGTTCGCATGGACAGAGGGATCAGTCAATCTGTTTACATTAATCTTGCGGTGCTTCGTGTTTCGGGATCCTCCAAAACACATACAGATTTTCGCGCAGATCAGGGCATGATCTGAGTCAACGAAAGTGGACCAAAAGGACCTGCAGTCCAGTACGCTGCCGCGCCATCTGAAGCTAATTGCAATGTGATCAATTTGAGACCACGGTTGTGTTGGCGAAGGGGGACGCCACGTTGCGGAACGCTTCTTCGTACGCCTGAAGTTAGTGCTGGAAAGAAACAGATGGTTGTCCTCGCACAATGCGAGAAGTCTCTCTCCGTTATCTGAGCGGTTCTCATCGAGCGCGTGATGACCACCAAGGTGGCGTTCTTATGGTAACAGGCGGCCAACCCGTGCATTAAAATCTCCAGCAAAGATAACGACATCCGATTTTTTAGCATTAGTCAAGAGCTTCTGTAGATCTCGGTGGAATTCGTCCTTGACCGAGTCGCCACTGCAGTCATTAGGAGCGTACCCGGAGATCACCAACAAGTTGCGTCTCTCTTCGCGGTGCCTGTTGATTCTACATGAACCCTGAAGCCGAACTGCACATAGTCGGATGTTAATCGGGAACCAGTCCAGTAGTGCTGCCTCAGCCTTGCCACTTAGTGCTATGGAAATTATAGAGAATACTTGTAGCTCGGAGTGTGGATGAGAGGGTTGTCCTGTTCTCCGAGCTGGGCATTTGGTTGCAGACGTTTCGTTGCCAAACTAGGCAACATCTTCAGTGCGGCTATTCAGTCCTGATTCGCGGTCTCGCAAACCAATGTCAGATCCGAGGGACTATTGATTGTTGCCTGCTTCGAATGTCAGCCTTCGACCTGTTCACGTGAGTTGGTCGAGTGGTCACCTCTTCTCCTTGTCGATCTGGTGCCTAATGCTGGCTTAACCTGCAGAGCTTCATAGACACGTTCCAGCTCCAGGTGTATGTTGATTGAGTTCCGGCCAGAATGCCAGGCCTCGAGGAACTCACGCGCTCTGCGGTTTCTTGCTCTTCCAACTATTTCAACGTTCTCGAGATCGAACTGATGGTTCTTGGCATCTATGTGTACTGACATTAAGGATTTCTCATCGTGGCGGCGGATGGCCAGACTATGTTCGTTCAGTCTTGTGCCAAGTTTTCTTCCAGTCTGGCCTACATAGTACTTATCACAGTTCTTGCAGGAAATTTTGTACTGCAAAACCACCCGACAGACTGGAACCGCTCCGTCATTGTCCCAATTTTCAAGGGAGGCTCCCGTTTGGTATGTGGCAATCATAGAGGGATCAGTCTGATTTCGATTGCCTCTAAATTGCTTGCCTCTCTCATTCTCCACAGACTGACTGGCACTCGTGAAAGCCAAATTCGTGAAGAGCAAGCCGGATTTCGTCGAGGTCGGGGCTGCATCGACCACATCTTCACATTGCGTCAAGTGTTGGAGCACCGCCATGTTTATTGGCGACCCACCGTTGTCGTGTTTCTTGACATAAAAGGTGCCTTCGACTCAGTCGATCGATGTGCCCTTTGGGACTGTCTGTTGAGGAAAGGTGTGCCTGCTAAATATGTAAACATTATCAAAGCGCTGTACGCACATAGTTCGGGCAGGGTGAGGGTTTATGGCAAACTGTCGCCACCCTTCAGTATCACCAGCGGTGTGAGACAAGGATGCCCGCTATCACCTTTCCTCTTCAACTTCGCTATTGATGAAGTCATGGAAACAGTGTTCGTTGGACACGACCTAGAAGGTGTGGAGCTACTCCCTGGTGAGCGACTTCTTGACTTGGAGTATGCAGACGATATTGCCCTCATCTGTGACAGCTCCCAAACATGCCAAACAGCACTGAACCGATTAGCACTGGCTGTCAGTCGTTTTGGGTTATGCTTTGCTCCATCGAAATGCAAAGTACTTCTCCAAGATTGGTAGGGACCCAACCCTGCGCTAACGCTTGGTGGTGATCTGCTAGAAGTCGTTCAGGAATTCAAGTACCTGGGCAGCTATATTAGCACCCGTGGGATTGAAGATGAGGTTACGGACCGTATATCAAAAGCTCGAGGTGCTTTTGCCAATCTCCGCCACCTGTGGCGCAGACGCGACATTACTCTCGCCCTCAAGGGCAGAGTTTACAACGCAGCCGTCCGTTCAACTCTCCTATATGGCTGTGAAAACTGACCCATCAGGTCGACAGACATGAAGAGACTCGTCAAATTCGATCATCGCTGCCTTCGCAGCTTAGCTCATGTCTGGTGGGAACACCGCGTGAGCAATGAGCGTGTCCGGCGTCGCATATTTGGTGCAGGAAGAGCGAGTGAACCGATGGCTGGGCCACGTGTTGCGCATGCCAGCACACCGACTCCCACGACGTGCATTGTTTGCGCGTTGTGGGTGCGGTTGGAAGAGGAGGAGGAGGGGAGGCCAAGTGATGACTTGGTCGCGAGAAATGAAAACCCTCACTTCGAAGTTGGCGTCGGTTGGAGCGTCTCGGCTCCCTGGTTGGGGTCGTAAGGACGGTGAACACGTTTGGTTGGACACACTTGCTGATATGGCTAGGAGCCGGCCCCAATGGCGTTTATGTTGTGAGTTCTTTGTCCATCCCTCTCCTGTTTAGCATCCCTCTCCAATCACGATCTCACTTGTTAGGCATAATATGACTTTCTTTTACGGCAGCCAGCTGTTAGCTCTCCGGAACGATGTCCATCCGTTACTGCGGACTCAGCAAGCGTGCCAATGTTTGTTTTTTCTTTTCTTTTGTATTGCAGCACAATAGCTGAGATGTTTTCCACCTCCAGCTAACGTGTAATGATGATGGTGATGATGATTTGCGAGAGGGCGTGATACTACCCGGTTGCCCAAGCCGAATTAGAGAGTTGACTTAGGGGACTCCACCCCGAGCCTTTGGCTAAATAATCTACCCGCAAGGCAGCGGGGCGAATTTAGGGAATCGCGCCATTGGGAGGCGTTGACTGAATGATCAGTTCATGCGTCTTTGTTTGGTAGATCACCAAACGGGGGCGCAACACTCCCCATGATGTCAGCACAATTGCTGGAATACAATGCCCCACGGAGGTGGAACATTGTCGCCGAACACTTTGCTGGAACGGGGTACACCCGAACCACCCAGCTGGCACCACGAGGAGATAATTCGGCAAGCCAGCCAGTAGTTCTCCGAAATGCACCCTGCCCTGCAATCAATAAATAATAATAACAAACGGTACAGCGGCTTCCGACTTCCGGCGAATCTTCTTTTGACCCGAAGGCCCATTCACTCGGCACGATTTTGCCCAACCAACTTCGATTCACCCGTTATTTTCGACTTCGAAGGCTTCCTTTGTTCAGTCCATCAGGGCGAAGCTCTGTAGCGCTCCAAAAACTATTATCTTTTGTGTACAATTTCGATGATGACGAATTTTACACTATTCTTCATTGTTTTTATCTCCCTTACATTACGTCCATGTTGACCTACATCCGGCTCGACACTTGACCATCTTTTAAGTTCCCGCGATAACGTGTTGCTCTTGTCTCGCTTCATCCGTCGAATACAGTCCTCTGTATCCGACTCCGATTGCCTTCTGATGTACGCGCATAATTTCGCGCACCGTCTCAGACTAGTATTTACTAGTCCTACAGACGGCTTCGAGGAGACCTGCTCTTTACTTACCTCATTTAACTGGAAAGGCTGAACCGGACTTGAGCTGGCTATTTATCCCGGCTAGGTTGCCTTGTCTTCGCGGTCATCTCATGTGCTACACAAGCCTCCTTCCGACCGGATCAAGGCGGAAACTTGGTTACCACGTGGTTATCGAGCACTGGAACCCGGTTCCAGATAACGTAGTCAGTTAACCTACGGTTAAGGGTTTTGAGCAGCAGTTCGACGCTCTTGGGTGGCAAAACGAAACCTTTTCTTCTCCTGACCATATCCATGTTCCAACTTGACTTCGGTACTCATCCTCACTTTAATTTTATCCTTCATTAAAACGGTTTTCCTTCCTCTTTCTTCCATTTTCTTCCTACATATTTTTTCACGTGACCGGCACAGCGAGGACTGCCAGTGCAGGGAACGTGGGCAGTAATTGGTTGACCAGGTTGGGGTTCGGTTGTTTCGTTTTAGATCCATCAAGACCTCGGAACACCTTATCATTTCCTGGCTCACCGATCCGCTCAAGAAGCTACACTAATCACTCAAACGAGCCTCGCCTGTATATACACGAACTCACTGGGTCTCCTACCTAAACTTCCGGGACTCCAATCCCGACTTCTGTCAACGCTAGCGGACCTAATAGCCATAACGATAACATGGCTCTCCGAAGACGTGACTGTGAAATCCAACTTCCTCACATGTCAGTTCTCTGCTCTAATCGCCCAACCTCAGGTGGCGGTGCTGCACTGTACTACGACACCTCACTCAGTTACAGCATCTTAACAAACACTGTCCTCCAGTCTCCAGACACCATCTGGTGCAAGATCGGACTAACTGCTAAACACTCCTGCTGTTTTGGTATCGCTTGCCGTCCCCTAACAACTTCCCCGAGGACGCTCGACGTCCACCTTATGTTATCCCACAAATACACACATTTCCCTTTCATGGGAGATTTCAACCTGCCCACTCTATTTCATTGTGTTCCTTTGCATCAGGCCTCGTTAATATTCTTCACACTGCCCCGTTTACAACCACACCTATCAGCCGACCAGATTCCGATCCAACAACCAACCATCACTGCTAGATCTCATCATCACTAACGAAGAATTGATGGTTCAGTACGTCGAGTATGAAAACCCTCTGGAGCTCAGCGACCACTGCGTCCTCAGTTTCGATTTGTATGCTTCGCCGACAAACCCATCAGCACGCTAACTTATACCAAACGCTGGGCTGATTACGGAGAGTTGCACGTTCTCATTTCCGTTAACATCGGTCACCCGAGCCTCAATCGAACGCCGACAGCGTGTGGTCAATCTTTTGATTTACCCTACGTGACTTGCTCCACCACCACGACCTGCAAACAAGTTTCCATGGGGAAAAGCCGGTACTTATCCGAAGTCGTACACGGAAGTGGATTGTCTCCAGGGACACGGCATGGAGCAACTATTGCTCCCATCCAACGGCTACTCAACGGGAATCTTACCGACTCATCCGTAATCAATGCCTTCAACTTGTACACTAAGAGAAGAGTGGGCATCAACGTCAGCTTATGCCAAATGTTCATCCAATACCAAAGCCTTGTATAGTCATGTCAACAGTCTTCGACAACCAAAGCATGGTGTCACCGCGTTGACGCCCTCCACAGGGCTCACCAATTCAGTGAACAAGGCCGCAGAAGTCCTGAACCAACAGTACGCATCCGCATTCTCCGTTCCATTTGTGCATACAACGGTGGTATCTTCTTCGGTTTCACCCTCAACATCCCTGACAATTGTTTAGTTCATTCCGGAGAAGATCCTGGTGAAACTCAAATCCCTGAGGCTAACGGCCTCTCCTGGCGCTGATGGTTTTCACCTAAGACTCCTGCGAATGTGCGCTGCAGCTCTAGTTTTAACCCTAGCGGAACTGTGCACCCACTTCTCGCGAGGCGAAGTTCCCAATGATTAGCGATGTGGTACTAGTACACCAATCTACAAATCCGGCACTCGCAAAGACGGTCGATTACCGACCGATAACCCTCCTCTATACGCTCTCCGAAGTGATGGAATCAGTCCTCGCAAACGCTCTAATAGACCACTTGGAGGTCCAGAAACTGCTCTCCGATTGCCAGCATTGCTTGCAGTGGCAACGCTAGTGCCTGAATAACCTGCTACTTGCCAGGGCTAGCTGGACGACTGCTGCCGACTCTGGTATATAAATGCATGTTTTATTCTTGGATTTCGCTGAAGCCTTCGATAAAATCGACCACAACATCCTAGTACACAGACTGTTGCCTTCCGGCGTATCAGGAGCTTTGATAGACTTTTTTCGAAACTACCTCCAAAACCGTACCTTCCAAGTACGCGTCAACAGAAGGTTATCTCCCACCCCCGCATCCTTTCCACAAACGGGGTTCCGCAGGGGTCTGTTCTCGGACCGGACCGCTTAGCCTTCTTTGATGACATCACAACGCATGTGTAGTCTTCCTTGCTGCTATGTGCGGATGACGAGATGCTGTGGCGCACAATTAACGCCCCGGACGATGCCTGCGCACTTTGAATGGATCTCGACCGTCTATACCATTCGTCCCTGGAAAACAGCCTATTTAATGATTCGAAATGTCGCGTCCTCTCTACCCGCTTCTCCGCTTCTTCTTCTCCTACTTACTTCTTGGGAGCGTCTATTCTTCAGATCTCGTCAGCCGAAATATACCTGGGTATCATTCCTCAGACGAATCTTTCTGTACCCACTTTCCACCGGAAAGCAGCTTCTGCTGCTAACCGCATGGTGGGAATGTTAAACCGAGCCTTCGGTCAAGTTTACACTAGCAATTTCCGCCTCCTCCTTAACACTTTTCTTCGACCCCACCTGGACTTTGCTTTTCAGGCTTGAAGCCCCTGGTTGCTGAAGCACCAACGTATACTTGAAGCCCCGCAATGTCGAGCTACAAAACTGGTACGAGGTCTCAAACACCTAGATTATCCACAACAACTTCACTGCCGGGGCGACTTGATCCTTGTATTTACGATCTTATCGAATCCTGGACAACCCTGCCACCACCTACTCACACTGTAACAATTGTGCTCCCACCTACGTGGCCACCAACTTTGGCTCACACATCAGCACAGTCGGCTGAATTGCGGGTGATACTTCTTCGTTTTGCGAATCTGCCGATCTTGGAACGCTCTGTCTGCTGACGTAGTCTCGGCACCTACTGTGGCTGATTTCAAGCCCCACCTGGACTGTCATCATGCC
This sequence comes from Dicrocoelium dendriticum, assembly GCA_944474145.2. NCBI lineage: Eukaryota > Metazoa > Platyhelminthes > Trematoda > Plagiorchiida > Dicrocoeliidae > Dicrocoelium > Dicrocoelium dendriticum. Next base: position 59,379,846 of record OX104064.1, on the reverse strand, counting down.
AAGCTATACCGCGATCTTACCTGAGACAACTATCCTCTACTCCATTTCATATTCCAGACTAGATGCAATCAACTTCCATTTGTCTCCCACCCGACGCAGCAGCTTGTTTTTCGTTTCGCAACACTTCGATTTACACATTGATGGTGTTCCTTCAATTTTCTTCACCTAATTCCTTTCCATAACCGTTTTGGAGAGCCTGAAGGGATATCATTTTTTGAGCCGGCGTGTCGCATAACCCCGATGAAGTTACGGCTAACACACGAGTCCAACTGGCTATAAGGTTACTTGGCCTTTCATCAGTCCCGACCCTAACTTTTTTACCCTATGGGTCATATAAAGCTCGAGCTTTTACTTTTATTAAATACAATGTTCCAGTGTTCAAGGGATTTTCCCATCGTTGCAATCCCATCTGAATCCAAATCTGAGTGTTGATGAAGCATGGAACCTACTACTGTCCAAGATGACGTCGATCATCGAAAATGCTTTTAGGTTTGGTAGTGCTGACTCTGTGCCTATTTGGGGCTGTAGATGCAACTCAACGTACTCTCAGCATTGTGTTTTCGCTGCTCACCTTCTTTAACCGTCTGCATCGCGTGGGGCGCTACAGCATCGATGCCATGGGGATGCATGGTGGCCAGTGCGGTGTAAGGCATCAGCACTACCCCGGTACGCAGTGCCGACGCTTGGCTGCTGCGCAACCACCACTGGTCGCACGTGGGCTAAGGATATTGCGAGGGTCACCCTGCCCCTACGGAGGCTCTAATCCACGCCGTCAGATTACAAGATAAGCTTGTTACCTTCAGGCTACGGATCAGTCAATCGCACCGGATTCTCGTTTACCGTGGTGGTCGATGATAAAGGCATGGTTCTTATGCTGCAGAACCTTGAAAGTACCTACGTAAGGTCGCTCCAATCGTCTACCGAAACCATCGGCACGGAGAACAAACGGACAGTGCTGTAGGTCTTGTGAAATAAAAGACTTACGTCTTTCTCTGACATCGGGAAGCTTGTAGTGATGCATGCTCGAGCGTAATTCGCTACCTACTGGGGAATTCTGCAACTATCGGAGAATTGCGTAAACGCAATGCTTCTCATTATACTAAATCTGCGCTAGACCTACGTGAATCGGTCTTATCGGATGCCAAAGAGGATCATAGGTAGCACCTCAGTCCAACTCAGCGCATTGGTGGTGCTAAGTGAGGCTTTCAACTGTCGGTGGAAACGTTCCATCATGCCGTTCGCCTGTGAATGATAGGCGGTCGTGCAAATGCGTCAGCATCCAATGACTAAGAAGATCGTTAAAAGTCGAAGATTCAGATTGCGGACCGCGGTCGGTCTTCACTGCGGTTGAGCAGCGTTCGACGAAAGTGCAGGTTACGGTTTCCGCAGGTACGTCAGGAATAGAAACGTCGTCGGACCAACGAGTGCAACGATCGATCATGGTCAACACGTAGACCATACTTTTGGACGGGGCCAACGGTCCAACTATGTTGAGATGGGCTTGGGTAAATCGAGCGGAAACGGACGGGAAGAGACCAAACGCAGCGGACACGTGCCGCTGTATATTGGCTGTTGACACGTAAAATAGCTGCGTGCCCAGCGCGCAAAATCACATTACATCCTCGCCCAAACCTATCTCTCGGGGACGAGTTAATCAGTAGCTCTAATGCCTGGGTGTGCGATATTGTGGAGGTTGTCAAAAACGCTACGACGGACGGTTTCTGAAACGACGTCGGCCCCTAGCCTAGAGGTAACGGGCTTGTCTCGTAATCTTGCAGCGCGGGTTGGAATCCGCATAGGGTTGGGTGTCCTCGCGGTATACTCAGCCCGCGCGCGACTGGTAGTTGTTCGCACGGCAGCGAAGCGCCTTTGCGGCGTGCAATTGACACATTATTATTATTATTTTCTGGAACGACGGGTCGAGATTGTCCGGTAGCTGTGTTTCATAAAATTGTGCCATCAGTTGGCGGCAGAGGGTTTGAGGATATTTTCAAAGAAGAATCGCGAAGTTTCGAAAAGCTCTGCTCTATTGCGCGGCGGCAATAGCAGCATAGCATAATATATTTTGACAATAATTTTCTCTTGCATAGTAACAGGCTGGTAGCTTACCTAAACAATGCGCATCCGTTATTGATAGCTCAGTTGGCATGCCTATGTTGCATGTATTTTTTCTTTTATCTATTGCAGCACAGTAGCTAGGTGTTTTCCACCTCTAGCCAACGTGTATATTGATGATGCTGATGGTCATAGTAGATAAATCGATTGCCTTCCCGGCAGGGCCAATCGCAGACACTGTTGACAGAGTATCAGCGACGACGTTCTGTTGACCAGAAATATGACAAAAATAAGTCGAGAATTTGGCGAAGAAACCCAGCTGACTAATCTCACACGATGAGTTTCGAGATGATTGATTTCCGAAAGCGTAAATAAGCAGCTTATGGTCGATGAAGATAATGAAAGTGTTATCTTCACGGACGTATGCATGCTCACCGCTTACCCGGGAGGGCCTTGTTTAGTCTGCCAGGTGTAGGGTGGCGCAAGACTCGAGGTGGACAGAAGTTGACTTGGCAGCAGGAAATGAAGTCACTGACGACCAAACTGGGTACCATTGGTCCTTCTCGCCTACCGGGCTCGAGTCCATGTGACTCCCCTCGTGCTTGGCTTGAGACTACAGGTATGGCTCGCAACCGACACCAGTGGCGCGTATGCTGCCGTCTCCTAATCGGATTGCCTGTTAAAGTGTGTTTGATGCTGAGTTATCTGCGGGGTAATGGCTGATTATGACGTGGGACAGTGAAAGCCGCAAGGAAGCTGTCTCGCCGATGCCGCTTTATCTTTGCACGATAGCCAGCTGTTTGTGACGGTATGCTGTCTACACAAAGTGTAGGCGCCTTGACCCTGAATGTTTGTTTAGGGCATTAAGGTTTTCAGGTAAGTCCTCCAACTCTCCCTCTTATCATTCTTTATTCCATAGGTCACCGTGCTTGTATGGCAGCGAAGCATCAGTTCAAATGGTTGGTGTACTGCTGCTGTTGTTGTTGTTGTTGTTTATGGCAAGCTGAGTCGATTGCAAAGAGCGCAGCGTGGGATCAAGTGGCACCCCGAATGGTGTACGCAATTGAGTCCGACTGTTCTATGTTCGTAATGTTATACCATGTGTAGGTTCGTTCGCACGCCCCGATCTCCTCCACATTTGGTGCCGTGACAAGCCAGTCGTGGAAAATAAAGCTCACATAACCGGAACCATTCGGGGATATCCATGTGAGGATATTCGGTTACGACTTGGAAAGTGCCGCAGATGCATTCTGTGTGAAGTAGGGTCGGGCGAAGCTGGTTGCGGTTTGGTGTCTACTCAAGAGACGGGCGAATGCCCAATCAAGTTGGAATGGGCCATCACGAAAGAGGCACTGATCGCAGGGTTCGACAGTCTGACCGACTACCACGATGCGATGCGACGGTTCAACACTTTGGCTAGGAGCGCAGCCGGTCGTGTTCGCGGTTTATCTCAGTAGCTTGTTGGATCGGGCACTGCCAGATTTGGATGACGCGTCAAGACAGCAACTGTTAGTGTAGCAGTATCTGGACGGTCTACCTCCAACAATGGCGGATAGATTGCGGATTGTGAACACAACCCAGAGAACGGGCTTGGTGGGGCTTGCTCCATTGGCGAGTGAGTTGCTACGGGAGCTAGCGGCAGCATTGTGAATCTAAGACCGAAAAGATAGCGAACGATGGGACATGTTAGAAGAGAACTTGGAGCAGATTACGCAAGACATCGGAGTATTTCCAATTGCCTGTCAGAAGACGCTGCAAAGTGGGCGATGCTACTTTTGCGCGAAACTGCGGCCCGTAGTCTAGAGGTAACGAGCTTGTCTCGTAGTCTTGTGGCGCGGGTTCTCATCCTCGTAGTCGTGGGTGTCCTGGCGGTATACTCAGCCCGCGTGTGGCTGCTGGTGGTCGTACGACAACAAAGTGCCGTTACGGCGCAAAGCTGAGACATTATTATTATTATTATTATTATTATTATTATTATTTTAAAATGGGAAACTGGAGGCTGCAATGCCCATCAAGGCACAGTATGCTCTTTGTACCAAATGGAAGTTACAAACAGTATTCTTGTTTTTTAGAGGCTCTGCACAAAGGTGCGATTGAAGCGATGGTAGAAGTGAATGGAGCAACAGAGAGGTGTTTAATCGATACAGGAGCGGCAGTCTCTGATCGACCATTGAGGTAAAGTGTAAACCCAATCGTGTTCCATGATGTTGAAAGTGGTCGGTGGTTACGATACACGCTTAAGTGATATGGCAGCGCACGTGGTTCGTATCTGGAGTCATAAATTCAACCATATCTTCGTTGTGTCACCGGACGCGAAACAGACCATTCTGGGGCAGACTTTCTGTCCGAGAGAAAGTAGCTTTTGGCCATGAATAGGGTTCTGATTTTTGTTGCGCTTTCAAGACATTAGTGCACTTTTGGCAGCGTTTAGCTATTTCTTCTAGGTGTTTGTCCATGAAGGGCCAGTATACATAACTGCGGACAAGCGCCTTCATCCGGTTGATTTCAGAATGCCCAGCGTAGAACTGCCGAACAAGGCGCTTCTGAAGTGCCTTTGGGATGACCACTCTTTCCGAAAATAGTATGCAGTCGTTTACAATAGAGAGCGAGTGTCTCTTCTGGTAGTAGTGTTGCAACTCGGCAGATGGACATGGACTTGGCCAACTTGTTTTGTGGAACTGCGAAACTTCCTTGAGTACTGGGTCCCGAAACGTTTCGGTTTGTACAGCTTCTGCGGTAGCTGGTAGACTGTGCAACGCATCAGTTACCAGAAAGTTGGCGTCAGGTTCAATCTCGACGGAAGCAATGATTGTGTCCTTATATGCTTGCTGATGGGCATCCATTAGGCGTGACAGTGCATCCGCTTGGCCAATGGAAACTGTCGACTGGTAGTGGATCTCTAAATCATACCCCATTAAAGTAAGAGCCCAACGTTGTAGCCGGTTGGCTGTGTAGGCCGGGATGCCCTTTTTCAAACCAAAGATAGCCAGCAAGGGCTTGTGAATTGTCAGAAGTTTGAAGCGGCGGCCGTATAGCATTTTGTGGAATTTCTTGACCGCGTACACTATGGTCAATGCTTCTTTCTCAATCTGGCTGTAATTCCTCTCGGCCTTCGTAAATGTTCTGGCGGCATGGGCGAATACTTTCTGAGATCCATCGGTGTACGTGTGTGAAATTACTGCGCCAATCCCATGGCTTGATGCATCTGTGGTTAGGACAATCTCTTTGGAGGGATCAAAATGAGTCAAAAGCAAGTTTGAGGACAGCAATGTCTTAACCCGTTCGAATGCATTCTGGCATTCTGATGTCCAGTTCCAAGTTTGGCATTTGGCTAATCGCTTGTTTAACGGGGCACGCAGGCGGTGCGTCTCAGGCAAGAATGCGCTGTAGTGGCTGACGAGCTCACGAAAGGTATGCAAGGACTGTAGATCTGTTGGTGGAGGCATTTTCCTAATGGCCTCTATTTTTCCCGGATCTGGTCGACGTCCATCCTTTTCGAGGATAAAACCGAGGTATTTGATGATCAGCGTGAAAAATGTGCATTTATCCTCACGGATCCGGAAACCGTACGACTGTATACAACCAAACACTTCATTCAGGCGGTTAAATAGTTCTTCTGGTGTTCGACCCAACACTATAATATCATCCAGCTATGCAGCGGTTCCAGAAACGTCTGCTAGCATGGTATCCATCAGTTGTTGGAAAGTGGCTGGCGCCGTTTTTACACCAAATGGCAAGCGGTTGAATTGGAATAGCCCACGATGAGTGTTGATCGTCAACAACTCTCTCGAGACTTCGTCAACATCCACTTGAAGTTAGGCATCGGATAGATCAAGCTTAGCAAAGCACTTGCCACGATTCAGTTTTGCAAATATATCTTCCGGTACAGGTAATGGGTACTGGTGGTCGTCCAGCGCGGCGTTGAGACCAGTTGAGAAGTCAGCACAAACGCGTACCTTGCCATTTGCTTTCTTCACTTCGACAATAGGTGCGGCCTAGACTGAGTAGTAGACGGCTATGATGACTCCGGTGCGTTCCAGTCGATTGAGTTCTTGATCAACAATTGACATGGCTGCATATGGCACCGGTCTTTTAGCTTTGAACACTGGTTTAGAACCTGGTCACAAGTACAATGTTGCCTTGAATTTCGTACCATGGTCCAAGCTGTCCTGAAAGACAGAGGCAACTTTTCGTTTCAGTTACATGTCATGTCTTCGACGGACTTTGATGATGGGCCTGGACTTGCTTGAACTCGGTTGCAGATCTGGTTCAAAGGAACGTCGAGGAGTTGCAACTTTTCAATCCAGTCGTGACCAGGAAGATTCAAATTCGGCCGGTCTGAAATGTAGCATGTTTCCGACTTTTCCACATCCTTGAAAACCATCTTGCACTTAAGTTCGCCCACGAAGTTTAACACAGCGCCGGATGCATTATGTGCAACTTTCTGAGATTCGCCATCTTCGGCCTCTTTATGTGATTGCATGTGCTCCTGGGAATAATCGTGATGTCCGAGGCCGTGTCAAATTGCAGTTTCGTTGGGATCCCATTGATCAACACAGTGATGAATCGTCTTCTCGGTTTACACTCACTTTGGAATGCGACAACTATGGAGAGAGACTGCGTCATCCTTCCTAGGATTTCCCTTTCGATAAGACTTCTTCGCTTTCTTCGGCCGGACCTGACCGCAGAATTCCTCCTTATGCCCACGCTTGTGGCACGTTTGATAAATAGGACTTTTGAACGGACATAAGCGCACGAAATGCCAATCGCCGCATGACCAACATACTGTGGGTGGTTTGTTCGTAGACCTCTTAGAGGGTTTGCTTGAGTTGACAGTCCTGGCCTTTCTCACGAAGTGCACGGTATCTTGTTGTGCGAGGCCATTCCGTTCGACCAAGGCAGTGCCGTGTTTTAGAGTGAGCAGCCGTTTGCATTCGCTTACGAGGGCCTTCAGTGTCAGATCAGGATCCTGATCCAGCTTAGCTAAAAGCCGCGTGCGGATCTCAGCGTCACTGGGGATTGTAGAGCGCTGACGAAAATGAGACACTTAAACTGATCGTCCTTTAAAGAGCGTAGTTTGGAACGCTCACACTCACGATTGGTCATGTCTGCTAGGGCCCCAAGGTCGTCTTATTCCTCTTTAACAACTTTCAGGCATTGATAGCGAATACTAAACAGGGATACCGACTCACCAAAAATTTCCTTCAGCTGCGACACTGCTTCGTCAAACGTCAAATCCTTCGGCTGTTTGCTCAGAATATGGTCTATGAACTTTAAATGTTCACTTATTCCGAGCTTGAGGAGTAGCATTTGCACCTTCGAGGAGTCGTCCTGACGAATGAAGTGCGTCTGGAACATGTCTTCCCAGCGCTTGAACCACGCTTCGAATGTGCGTCCAGAATCCGCGTCATAATTGAATTCCGTGATTGCATTCGGGAGAAGATCAACAGAACTCGCCTGCATGTCCCGCGTCGCTACTCCTGTTGTCTGCAAACTGAATCATTGTGTCAGATTTTCGATCATTTTTACTTGTGCCTTCGTTTGAGCTTGCTGTTGGAAAAGCAGCTTTTGAAATTGTTCAGCAGAAAATTTCATCACATTTCCGATTTTTTCCGTCGCCATTTGTTATAATCTCACTAGACGCGATTCCGAAATGGACACTTTACTGCTCCACAAAACTTCTAGCCCAACCGAAAGAAAAAGCAGAACGCCAATGACCTTGATAAAATAACGTATTAATTGCCGCCAACAAACTCTGTACAACTACTGCGAATCTTGGCTGTATTTATAGGTATCTTACTGACCTTCGATTTCTGGAATCGGAAGGTCAGCCACCAAGGTTAGTGGTTCCCCATATCTTTTGCCGTGCAGAAACTAGCACAATCCGGAACGTTCGAAATCGATGCGATAATTGTTACTGATCGATTAATCGCTAAAATAGTGGATTTCCTTACTTTCTCGCGGACAAGACCTAGTGATAAGGTTTGGCTCATAACAACGGTGACGCCGCCAGGCGTCCCTGGGAGAGCCTCGGAACTGGGAAGCGCCGTTCGTTGTGGAAGTGGTGTTGTCAGACCTAACTTACCGAATGATAAGGCCGGACGCTCCGGATTTTTTAGCGGTTGTACACTTCAACAAACTGAAAGCAACTAAGAGAGTCACGTGTCTGTTGCATAGGGGGCATTATAACGCTGTGCGCATGTCGTTTTGATCTTTTACAGATCCACCACCTTGCGTGGCATGACTTTGATTGCGTGACTTGCTGCTTCCAACCAGTAATCAGTAGTAATCAGCTTGTCTGCCCCCAGCTATTCGGTTCATCCCTGGTATCGTCTTGTCGGTTGGTACTCGCTACATCATTCGTTGGTATTCTTTCTTACTAGGTGCTTTGGCTTTCACCTCCGACCATCTGCGTTCTTTCTGTTTTCCATTGCAGGTTATCAGGTCTGTCGCAACCTGCTATACGTGTCGGCTACGGAAGAACCTGTAATCCCGAACTGCACTAATATTGCAGCTTTAGCTACTTTTGACGGTTGCAATGATTCGAAATACCTGTAGCTCGGGTTGGTTGTTAAGGTTCTGATTGGTTCTCCGAGCTGACTAGTTTAGTGTCAAACCTTTCACCACTTCGCTCAGTGACATATATATATATATATATATATATAGAATCCAAAGTATTTGGAATAAACATGGAGTCATCAGAAAATCGTGAGAATGAAAAGCAAAAAATAAGCAAAAATGGGAAGAAAGATTTTTGCTTGTTTCTCAAATCCCTTCTCCCACTTATCAAGATAATGTTGCACATGCCACTGAGCGAAGGTAAAAGGTAAAAGCTTCGAAGGTAAAAGCTTCGCAGCATAAAGAGTTTGCAAACATACTAAGCGTTGCCATCATCTGGCGATGAAATCGCTCGATCAATCGGTTAACGGCGCTATGGTACACCTTCGTCTTTACGTGGCGACAACCTAAATCTTGAGACAAAGTAACAACAGTGGACGAAATGTATGAACTTTGGTCATAGGCTACTTGGATAGGTTAACTATGCTGTGCTTTCCAGCGCTTTAAATTGCTTTAGGTACCCTTTCCGGAAAGCTGTTTGTAATGGGAATTGTCTTCAGCCACTTGGTGAACCGGGTGATACGAGTCAACAGGTATACCGAGTTCTTCGAATACGGTAAAGGACCTACGAGATCTGCGTGCACGTGACGAAAGCGTACATTTGGCGTCGGAAATTGGCCTTATTCGCTTTTCGTGTTCTTTTAAACTTTCGCACGATAGCAGATTGTAGGTCTTCAAGAATCGTTTCACACATGGTGACTGGTATTTCTCTACCTGGTAAAACTGCTGGCTGAGCGGATTTTTTCGATGGCAAATGTGCGCATCTTTCGAATTTACCCGCAACTCTGCGTAACACAACAGGGTAAACGTTGTCAATACTATCCTCGTTTGCCTGATACTAAGATACAAAACGGGCGATGGAGCCTATTAAATCAATGCTTAATATATGATTCAAGTCTGCTGATATAACCAGGAACTACTCGGTGTTCTGTTTGAAAGTCTGTTGGGATCAAAGACACTATTGCCGTGTTTGGCTGGAGGCACTTATTGAAATGGCGAAGAACCGACCTCAATGGCATTTGTGTTGTGAGTTTCATTGTCTCTTACTCTCCCCTTCAGCTTCCCTCCCTAACCACGACTTCATGATTGACGCATAATAAAAGCAAAGCATGCTATTATTTGTTTTGTTTTGCTTTTTCTTCCTTTTGCTACCATCTAATTGCACCATCCAGACAAGAAAATCATAGGCACAGTTTATGTGATGACGCCATCATTTTCTGCCTTATTCTCAACCACAAAAGTGCAAAAGTGCTAGATAAACCAAGACGGTGTCATATGGGCTCGACAGATGGCCAAGCGCTTCGCGCTTTGACGTTTGGTTTCGATTCACAGTCAGCTGCTTTTGATTGCGCAGCGGGTATTGCGGCACAATAGCCTCGATGCTTCTCACCTTTAGCTAACATGTGGGATGGTGATGGTTTGCATGCCTCTATGCCGATTTCCTCGGCGTAGATTGCTTGCCAACATTGCGTTTATTTGGGTAATACTTCGCGGTGGCCATTCAGTGACATGGCAAAAACATTGGAAGAGGGCTCACTGAAAACAAGGCATCAGCAATACACACTGGCGTACTGCACCGACGCTTCGCTGTCACGCGACCATCACCAATCGCGCGCGGGATAAGGATACCACGAAGTCACTCTTACGCAGATTTTTAAGTTGCGGTCAGTCGCCACTTCACTTCAGACTCACCGAAAGGCGGAGTCGGATTTAATTGTATTCTCTCCGAATTCATTCCTCGAGATAGGTGACATCAATGGTTAGCTACCTTGTCGAATATGTCGCGGTTACAAAGTCAGTGACACTCTTGCTTTCATTTCACCTGACAATTCTATTTTTTTACTTGAATTTTTACTGTTTATAACGTTACCGCAATTATGATTGTCGCTGTCTTGGCGATTTGTGCCAGGACAACCGGATCCATTGCATGCACTCGGTCACACAGGATTGCTGTGTTTGTCGAAGGAAGTTGGACTAGAATTGCTTATTCTATTGCAGTGGCCACTCCTTATTTGGGTTACCATCGTTATTGTTCTCATCATCATCATCCTTTTTCCCATCCATCCTGATAATCTAATTTACTACTTCCCCCATATCAGTTGTTTCTTGATTAATGGGACCAACATTCCACTGATTCAATTTATTAGCTACCTTTTGCTCATGCCATTTTGTTGCTATGTCTTCAATTACGGATAGTTTTTTCATGTTTTCAGATATTTTCCCGTGTACTGGACTCAGTTCTGTCCAACTACTCCACAATGATGAACCCGAATAAATTTCTCCCCCTTTCTCGATTCTGCCGCTCTGGTAAGTACGCTTCCACTTTTGCTCCCCTTTGTATCTCATGTTGATTGCCTGTAGCTCTAAGGATCATAAACCTGTTTTGTAATCTGTGGGCGCGCGTTCAAGCCTGCCTAGGGACCGGACAATCCTCGCATTATCCTTAGCCCACGTGCGACTGGTGGTTGCGCAGCAGCGAAGCATCGGCATTTCGTACCGGCGTACTGCTGACGCCATTTTTATCACATGTTAGCACTATCCAGGTGGTTTTTATGCGCTGCCTGCTGTAGATATGTTTACCTAACCATGACTCATTCACAGATTTACAGTCAATGCGGCTGCCATCATTTACAAGAGGTTCTGAGCAATTGCATAGTAGCGGCCTATAAAGTTCTATCGTCGTGGCTCTCCTTTCCTGAACATCTTGATCTGGCTCTGGGATCTACCACTCGCTTGTATCCGCAAACGTTGATGCAAAGAGCATTTTTCTCTTTGGTCGTTGTTTATTACTTTGGCTCTTGTCCTTGACTCGCTGTGATTGGACGCGATCAATCTGGGTATGGTATTGAGGTTGAATCTTAACGTGCTTTTATAATTTGCATGCGTCACTGCTCCAGTGATCAATGCTTAAAGGCACTTTCCCTAGTGTGTTCAGACGTACCCATACCAGACTGATCAAGACCCAGGTGAATCCAATACGATACCTTCTCGAATTGCATTGATGAGTGGTCAAATGTCATCTACAACCAAGAACTAGATAGTAACATCAATACCTGGCCATAAGATAAGCTTGATTAGAGTAGTGCAGAAGCGCCACAACTTGTCCCTGACCCTGGGAGAGCATCATCATCATCAACAACAGTACATCAGCCATTTGAACTGATGCTTTACTGCCATACAACCATGAGGATCTATGAAATAAAGAATAATAAGACGGAGCGAAGGGGGACTTACCTGAAAACCTTAATGCCCTAAGCAAACATTTAGGGTCAAGGCGCCTACACCTTTTGTAGACAACATACCGTTACAAACAGCTGGCTATCATGCAAAGATAAGGCGGCATCGGCGAGACAGCTTCCTTGCGGCTTACACTGCCCCGCGTCATAATCAGTCATTACCCCGCAGATAACTCAGCACCAAACACACTTTAAACAGGCAATTTGACTAGGAGACGGCAGCAGAGGCGCCACTGGTGACGGTTGCGAGCCATACCTGTAGCCTCAAGCCAAGCACGAGGGGAGTCACGTGGACTCCAGTGCGGAAGGCGAGACGGACCAACGGCACCCACTTTGGTCGTCAGTGACTTCATTTCCTTCTGCCAAGTCAACTTCTGTCCACCTCGAGCCTTGCGCCATCATACACCTGGTAGACTGAACAAGGCCCTCCTGGGTAAGCGGTGACCAGGCATGCGTAGCACGTGCCAAGGGCAACGCAACTTATTCAGTGCTATCTGTTGTTCTTTGGAGCTAGCATGATTATCACTACCTAGTACTCGCCTACGCACATAATCGTTGCGGACACGCTGGTGCCATCCGACACCAGCAATGCTTCGCAGACAACGATGATCAAAGACTTGAAGGCGTCTCGGATCTTCAGACCGAAGGAGCCAAGTTTCACTGCCATAGAGCAGAACGGCCCTCACTGTGGTCTTGTACACACGGTCTTTCAGACGGAGGGAAACTCCCTTCTGTCTCCAAAGATGACGCAGGTTCAAGAAGGCACCTCTGGCCTTTGCAATGCGTGAGCTCACGTCAGTTTCTATGCGCCCATCGTTGCTGATGCAGCTGCCAAGATAATTGAATTGATCAACCACCTCGAGTTCCTTGTTAACAAGCGTCAAGGGGTCATCAAGTGGCTGGTGGTCCTGCAGCAACACTTTGCACTTTGAAGGTGCGAAGTGCATACCAACTAATGGGACCACTCTGGATAGGCTATTCAGGGTTGATTGTGCTGCCTCAATATTGTCGAAAGCAAGACGATATCGTCCGCATAATCTAGATCAACTAACCGTTCACCAGGCAGCACTTCAACACCTACATCGTGAGATTCCGCAAGGGAACACTCCATGATAGAATCCACGACGAAATTGAACAAAAACGGGGAAATCGGACAACCCTGACGAACGCCACTTGTAGTCGAAAAGCTATCCGATAGGGCACCATAGACGCTGACGCGGCCTGTAGTGTTTCGAGTATAGAGCACGAAGCATGTTCACATATTTCGTGGGAACACCTTTCCGCGCAAGTATTTCGAACAGAATCGATCGATCGACTGCATCGAACGCACTCTTGAAATCGAGGAACACAGCTATTGTCGGTCTGCGGTATGCGTGGCGCTGCTCTTTTTTCCCGATCGCGGCGCGCGGCCGCGTTTCGTCCGATCGCCGGACTTTGCTGTGTCGTTGCGATCGTCGTGTTTTCTCGTTTTTTATTCTTTGTTTCAGCGCCGCGCGTGACGCGCGCGGCGAGCGGCCCGCGCCCGCGGCGCCGAGTTTAGGGTCCGCGCGCAGGCCGCGATCACGCGCCGCTGTCTTGGGGTGGTGGTGGCCGCGCGTCTATTGTTTTTTGCCGGCGGTCGTTTTCGTACCGCCGTCGTCGACCGCCCGCAGCCCGTTGTCGTCGAGTTTGTTTTTTCCTGCGCTTGTCGTTGGTTTGTCATCTCAGAGTTCTTTTGTCGTTCGTTCGCGTACGCGCGCGCGCGCGGCGACGCGTTTTCGTTATTCTGGTTGTCGCGTTCGTGCACCCGGTTCCGGCGCGCGCGAGCGGTCACGTGTTCGATTCCGCTGTTGGGTTTTCTTTGTGGCGTTCGGGGGGGATTGCTCGATCGGGTTGTTCTCGTCGTTTGTCGTCCGCTTTCGTCGATCTGTAGCCGGCCTGCGGCCGGTCACCCCGCCCCGACGACGGCGTCGCGGCGCGGCTTTCGCGCGCGGCGTCCGTATCGAGCGCGCGCGCCCGCTGAGGGCGGCGGAGGCAGGGTTTCGGTTCGTCTTCCTCTGGCCGCCGGTCCCGTCACCCGTGCGTGGGGGTGGGAGGGAGGCGTTTCTGTCGTTCTGTCGCACGCGCGGCGCCCGGCCGCGCCGCGCGTCGCGTTCGGGGGGGTGTGGGTGGGGCGCGCCTGCGCGCGGGGGGCGGCGGGGCTCCGCTGCGGGGCGGGCGGAGACGGGCGGGCTTGTCTCTCTCAGTTTTCGCGTTCCGTCGCGACGGATGTTTTATTTCATGTCGGTTCGTCATCGTCTCTTGGCTCGTTCGCGCGCGTTCGGCGATACGCCGTCCCGACCGCGGCCCGTTTTTTTTTTCGACGCCGCTCGTACGTGCCGGCTCGCGCGGCGCGCGCGCGCGAGCGCATTTCGTTCCGCCGATGCCACCGTTTTTTCTTTTTTGTTTTCGTTCGTCGCGCAGCCGCGGCGCGGTTCGGTTCTTCCGATGCGCCGCGGCGCGCGCCGCCGCCGCCGCGGTCGGCGTGTTTGTTCTTCTCTTTTCGGTTTTTTTTTTTTTTTTTTTTCTTTTCGATCGCTCGCGCCGTCCTCGCCGACGTCGGCGCAGCGCGTGCGGGGGGCGGCGCGTGCGCGCGCGCTTTAGTGGTGCGTGCGTTGTTTTTTTTAGTGTTTTTTCCGTCGTTCGGCGCCGCGCGCGCGCGCTCGCGCGCCGTTTGTTTGTTTTTTTTGTTTTGTTTTCGGTTTTTTTTTTTTTCGTTTCCCGCCGCGCGCCGATCCGTGTTCGGGTTTTTCGACGTCGCGCGCGGAGGCGCCTGTGAGGTGTCTTGGCGTCGGCGGCAGATGTTGTTCGGTTTGGTGGGGTGTGGATGGCGGATTGGCCGTCGGTGGAGCGGTTGCGTCGCATCGGGAGGGGCGGCGGGGGATTATTCGCGTGTTTGTTTGTCGCGCGGCGCGAGCCGCGGCTTTTTTATGTGGTGTCTTCTTGCGGCGTTGATCGTGTTTCTTTTCTGATTCGATTCGTGTCATTCGCCCGCGCGGGCCGTCTCGCGCCGCATCGCGCCGCGCGTTTACTCGCCGATGCGTCGCTTTTCGTCGTTCGTTTTCCTGTTTTTCTCGTTTTTTCGTTTTTTCTTTTTTTCTTTTCTCTTTCGCGACCGCGTCCCGGTTCGCCGCGCAGCGTCGCGCGAGTCCGTCGCGCCGACGACGCGCGCCGCGGCGCGGGTTCCGCGCGTCGCGCGACGCGCGCCTGCGATCGGCGCGCGCTGATTGTTGTCTTTCGTCCGAACCCGGCGGACGGAGGACGACGTCGGAACCGCGACGCGGCGCTGCGCGCGCCGCACGCGCCGCTTGGCGTTCCCGACGCGTTTTCCCGCCGCGACCTCGCCCCGCGCGCGCCCCTCAGCGCGCGTCGCGCCGCGCGTGGCTTTGTCGTGTTTCTCGGTTTTGCGCGGATTCGATTCTCGATTCGCCGGCGCTCCGATCGCGCGGGTAATTTTTTTTTTTTTTTTTTTCGATTTGTTTTTTGTTTTTTTTCGGTTCGCGCGCGCGCGCGGCGCCCGCCGACGCGACCGCCCGCGCGACCGACGCGCGCGTCGCGCGCCTTTTTTTTTTCGCGCCCCGCCGACGATATTACCGCTTTTGTTTTATTCGAGTTCCGCGCGGTCTTTGTTTTATCTTGCATTTTTTTTTCGTTTTTGGGTTCGCCGCGCGGCGCCGCGCCCGTCCGCGCGCGCGAGTGGGGGCTGCGGGAGGGGTGCGTCGGCTTGGTCGTGTTCGTTTGCGAACGGGCCGGTCGTCCAGTCGTCGGTCGACGGCAGCCGCGGGGGGCGCGTGTGGGGGGGGGGGGGCGTTCGCAGATGGCGCGTCGACGCGCCCACTCGGTGTGACCGGGTGGGGGGGGGGGCACCGTGTTCGTTTTCAACCGCGTCCTCGTTTTTTTCGTTTCTCGTCTTTTTGGTTCTTTTTTTTATGTTTTTTTTCCACAGCGCCGCGCCTCCGCGCCACGCCCCCGCGGCGCCGCGCGCGCGCGCGGGCCAGCGCGGACCGATCGCGCGCTCGCTCGCGATCGCGATCCCGCGCTCGCGCGCGCAGCGCGCGCACCGCGCCGAACCGCTTTTTCTTTTCGTTATCGTTAGCTTGTTTTTTTTTTTTTCCCTTCCTTCGGTTTTTTTTTTTTTTGTTTTTTCTTTCGTTCGTTCTTCCGTTTTTCGCCCGGCGTCCGCGCTGATCGCCGCGCGCGCGCGCGCGCCGCGGCGGCGCCCCCGCTCGACGTTTTTTTTTCTAATTGCTTTCGATTTCGTCGGCCCCGCGTCGCGCGCCCTGCGCGGGCCGTCGCGCGCGCCGTTCCCGCAGCGCGCGGTGGGCTCGTGTGTCGTTCTCGTTAGGGTGTGGGGGGGGGCGGACGGGCGGGGGAGGTGTGTGGTGTTCGGTTTTCGATAGCTACCTCGCTTCGTTTTTTTGTTCGTCGGCGACTCCGCGACGTTCGGTGCGTGCCGGTCGGTCGCTCGTTGTGCGTCGTCGATCGCGCCTCGGTACGCGCGCACGACCAGACCGAAGCGGGGGGTTGGTTCGCTGGTTGGGCAGTTGGCGACATGTCTTTTTCGTTATTCGTTTTGTTTTTTTTTGTGTTCGGCGCCCGTCGCGCTGCGATCCGCGCGATTTTTTCTTTTTTCATCGGTTATCTTTTTTTTCGTTTCCGGGCGCGAACCGTCGCGACGCGCGCCGGCGCGTCGCGCGCGGCGGATCGATACGACGCGGCGCCTTCCGCAGCGTTTCTTTTCGTTGTTTTTCGCTTTCGTTTTTTTGTTTTCGTCGTTTTCAGCCCACCGGTCCCCGCGCGTTCCTTTTTTCTTTGCGGTCGCGTCGCGCGCGAGACCGCGCGTCCGCGCCGCGCTCGCGTGTTTGTCGGGGGTCGGGGCAGTGGGTGTTTTTTTTTTTCTTCGTCGGTTCGCCGCGCGCGATCGTATGTTGTTCTTTTCTTTATTTGCTCGTTACGTCCTTTCGATCCGACGCGACTTTCGCGTTTCGTCGCGCGCGCGGGTCCGTCGCGCGCGCGCGCCGTTTTTTTGTTTCGCCGTTATTGTTCGGCGCATTTTTCTCTTTTTCTTTTTTCGCGCGCCGCGCGCGATCGCGCGCGCGCCGATGCCCTGCGTTTATTTTTTCGTTCATTTTATTTTTTTTCTTTCGCCGCGCCGTTTGTTTTTTTCTGGTTTTTTTTGCGCGCGTGCAGCGATATGCGCGCGCGCGCGCGCGCGGCGTCGCCGCCGCCCGCGCGGCCCCCAGCGGCCGCCGCGCGCGAGCCCGCGCGCTGATCTGATCCCGACCGGCGCGCGCCGATTCTCGTTCTCTTCGCCCTCGCGCGCGCGATACGCCGAGCGCGTCGTCGCGCGCGCGTTTCGTTGTTGTCGTTGCGTCGTTCGGTTTCGTTCGTTTTTTTTCGTTTCTTTTGTGTTTTTTGTTTTCGTCTTTTCGGTCGTTCCGTTTTCGTTATTTTTGTCTCGCCGTCGTTTTTTTCCTCTTCGTTCGCCTCGCGGCGCGCGCCCTTTTCGTCTCGTTTCCACCCCGTCTGTCGCGTCGATCGTTCTTTTTCGTTTGTTCGTTTTGTCGGCGGGGGTTTGGGTCGCGCCCGGCGATGCCCCTTTCTCCGTGTCGCCTGAACGCGCCCGCGCGACCACGACGACGATGCCCGGCGCGCGGGCGGTTCGCGCGCCGGCCAGCTCGCCGCGCGCGCGATGCCGCGTCCGATTTTGGTTGATTCGGGCGGCGGGCAGGGGGGGGGTGGGCGGCGGGGGTTCTTTTGCTGTGGTGGTTGCTTTTTGTCTGTGTCCCCGTCGCGGCGATGCTTTGCGGCCGTACGCGAGTCGCGGCGCCGTTTTCCGCGTCACGGCGCGACGATTGGCGCTTCGGTTTTGTGCTGTTTTTTTTTTTCGTTGTCCGTCGGTTGCGATGCCGCGCCGATATCGCACCGCGCGCGCCGCCGTGCTATGGCGGGGACGTGTGGCGTCGTCTCTCTTTCGCGCTTTTATTTTATAGTCTCGTTTTCGCTCGTTTTTTTTCGTGCGTTTTTTTTCGTGTGATCGATCGCACCCGCCGCGCAGCGCCTCGGTTTTTTTGGTTTGGTCGCTTTTTCGATAGTTGCGTTTTTGTGTTTATTTTTTTGTTTCGTTTCTGTTTTTTTTTTTCGTCCGCGATCGGACGGCGCCTCGTCGTTTTTTTTCGATTCGGCGCGCGCGATCGCGCTCAGCCGACTTTATTTTCTTGTTCTTCCGAGCGCGCGATCGCCGCGCCGCCGCGCGCGATATCGCTATCGTTCCGAGACGCGCCAGCCCGCGCCTTCGTTCCGACGTCTGCCGCGTCGCGCGCGCGACGCCGTACGGCGGTGTTTTTTGCACGCCGCGTCTCGTTCGTTCGTTTTTTCTCTTTTTTGTTTTTTTGTTTTCCAGGTCAGGCTCGCGACTCCGGCCCTGCCGCGCGCGCGCGCGCCCACCGCGCCGGCAGGGGGTGCGACTTGCACGTTCTTCCGTCTCGTTTTTCGTTTCTTGTTTTCTCGTCTTCGATGTTATCGATTCGCTTTTTTTTTTAGTCCTTTTCATTTGTTCTTTGATATCTTTCGTCGCGCGCGTCGCGCATCGCTCCCGCGATCCCCGACGATGCCCCGCGCCGCCGCCGGCGCCGCGATCGCGCGCCGCCGCCGTTTCGTGCGTTTTTGTCTTTCATTTTTCGTCTTCTTCCACGCACGCCGCGTTTTTTCGTCGCGCTGTCTCGATCCCCGCGACGCGTTGTTTGGGTTTGTTTTGTTGTTTTTGTTTTTTTTTCCCCGTTTTTTTGTCGGTTCGTGTCATTTTTTGTGTCGCCGATCTTCGCCCACGTTCGCTCGCGCTTTTTCTCGCCGCGCGTCCGATCTGCGCCCCGCGCGCCGATGTTGGTTCGTCGCGCCCGAGATCGACGCGATCCGCACGCGTTCGCGCGCGACGTGCGACCCGGGTTTCGTTTTCTATGTTCGTAGGTCGACGGTCGCGTCCGACGACCGCTCCCCGCGCGGGGGCGCGATCCGATTTTTTCTGAATTTCTTTTTCGTTTTTTGTTTCGCGTCCCGATCGCTCGCCGAACCTCGATATCCGAGCCGCGCGCAGGGCGGGTTTCTTTTTTCGATCGTTGTTTTCGTTTTTTTTTTTTTTTCGTTTCTCGTCGCGGCGCGCGCGCGATATGAGAAGTTACACTACCGCGATAGGATTTACAGCGGCAGTGCTTGCCCTTTGGTACAACAGTGGCCGTTAGAGGGATTACCGACGTTTTGGACAGACTCTATGGCGGTACTACAGCTGGTTCGTTCTACGGCCGATCGGCTCACAATTTCCGTTGCGAACTGACTATCTGAGGTGCATCATTTTTCCATCCCATGGCAATGCAGATACGTCGAAACATTGGTGAACCTTGGAGACAGCCTCTGGTGCACTGCGGATGAATGATGTCCGGATGGGAAATGGCTTGACGCGCCTAGTTTCCTGCGTGTCGAAGAAGTCTATTGACCATAGATACCTGAAAGTTTGGGCGAAATTCCGAGTGAATGGCTGAAGAAGGAAAATGTCGTTGTCAGTTGTGCAATATTAACGTACACTTCGCTGTATAGGCTCACAAGCTGTAGTAACTGGGCCAAGCTGAAACGACGTGTGACCATATTGCTCAGGTTTAAGCGGCAATTTATGCAAAGATGTGGAAGATGTTTGAGTAACTTGACTGAGGATCGTTTGACGTTGTTCGTACTTATCGAAGCGGAAGTGGAACTAGTGCGAAATTTGCAACAGCTCTTCTTTGCGGATGAGATTAAAGCACTGGAAAGGAATCGACCCGAAAGCTGCGATTAAATGCTTGAAACGTTCAAATTGTTCGTTGAAACGATTGTGCCCATTCTTACATACCAGTATTCTACGCGCGCGTGGTAGATTGAATTCGTCACTATTGCCGTATGATGCTAGACATCCCGCCATGTTTCTTGCACAACACTTCGTGACAAGGCCGACTATAATGAATTTTCATGAAAGAAATGGACATGTCGGGGCATCGCTGCGAAATCCTCCGTGGTATTACAACAGTTATCAAAGCCCTGAAGGACTGTGCACTCAGTAAGATTTGGAAAGCACGGCCTTACGAACATCAATCCTCTTTCGTCGTGGACCGTCGCATGACATACCAACCAGCCTTTACCGCTGTCGGCGTCGACTATTTCGGGCCATTATTGGTAAGGGCGAAACGAACAACAGGGAGGCAGTACGGCTGTAACTCCATTTGTCTCTCAGTGAGAGCCGTACATATCGAAACAACGTTCGCTGTGGATACGGACTCCTTCTTGTGCGCCTTTTCAAAGTTTGTATCGCGACTTGGAATACCACTGTGAGTGTATAATGATAACTGACAAAATTTCTGGGGAGTCGGAGGTGAATTAAAAGTAATTATCTGATTTTGGAACCAAGACTAGCTGCACCGGACATTAACCAAAAGGAATTGCGAATGGATCTGCAATCCTACCTGTGCGAATCATCGTGGCGGTACGTGGGAACGCCTGACCCGATCAATACGAAGACACTTAGAATGATACTCAGTAAGCAGCTTGTCAACGACGAAATTCTTCAGACAGCAGTGGCTGAAGTGGAGAGAATACTTAACCAGACCCTTGATATCCAATCCGGGTCATCATGACGAGTTTGGCAGTATACCGCCCAGTCAATTGCTGACTTTAACTGCTGACAGGATCCTGGACCCCGAGCTGACACAGCTTTCCAACCGACTGACAAAACGGTGGCGTCAGGTGCAGCAGCTGTCCGACGAATTTCGGAAAAGATAGTGTTGTATCAGAAGAACCTAGTTGTAACCGAAGTATATTGTATGAAGCACGTAGAACGTACACCTGCTTAGAACGAAAAAAGGCACTCACTAAGAATTCCGCTAATCGATCAAACAGCGTTGAGTGATGTTCAGCCAATCAAGATAAGTCTATGGTAAGGAATCACAACACCACTCTCCCCGTCGGAAAACTTGCTTCAAACGGGTTTGTATCAACCATCTGCATTTGGTGTACGGCTGAACCTTCTTAGTTCACGGGACGGTGGAGCCGGCCGTGCCTGAGTTTCACACGTATCTTGGCTAGACTGCGAGGACGGTCCAGTTGCTATGTAAGGCCGACTGGCGTTGACTATCGAGCCATTTTCCAATAGATATGTGCCAGGCCCACATATATACATGATTCTAAGCGGTTCAGACAGAGTTGGGTTACCCCTTACGACACTTCTATTTCTGATCCGAACAAATGATCCTGGCTGCAGTGGAATTGAAGTTTTAGCGTAGGATTTTTGGTATGTTGCTATGCGATTTGTCACTTCGAGATTTACCGAAAAGGACATGTTGTGTGCAGCATTAAATTTGGTGCGCAAGCGTTTTCCTAGCATCATTTCAACAGGCGTTATCCCTGTGGCTCCGTGTTCACGAGTTCTGTATGATAACAGCGCCGTTAAGACAGCTTCTTCCCATTCTACCCATCCTAGTTGAATGGCCTGTATTGCCTTCTTGAGAGACCGGTTAAAGCACTCCACCATGCCATTAGCTGCAGGATTGTAGGGAGCAGTCCGGGAATGTTTTACCTTATGTTGTTGGATGAGTTTCGGATTCGTAACTACAGAATCGGGGACCATTATCTGTAACCACTTTCTCTGGTAATCCGAAGCGATTGTACAGATATCTGAGCCATCGCACCACTACGGAAGAGATCACTTGGTCACATATATGAACCTCACGCCATCTGCTGTAAAATCAGGTCACGACAAGTAGATTTTTCTTATTCACCGGAGTAGTGGCGAAGGGGCCCATAACATCAGTTGCTAGTTTGGCCCACGGCCTCATCGGGTATGGTAGGGGTTGTACTGGAGTCTCGATAGGCATGGAATTTTTTTCCGCTATTCGGCAAGCTTGACAGTATTTCACAAATGCCTCAACACTTGATGCCATTCGTGGCCACCAAAAGTAATTTCGGACTTTATTTTTAGTTCGGACAATACCCGAATGACCCTCATGAGCGCACGCCGTTATCTTGTCAACCAGCGATGATGTAGCTACTAATACTGGTCCTCACGTTAGACAACCATCTACGACTGAAAGTTCCTCTCGATTTGCATTGTACGGAAGGAAATCACAGGAAATCTCGTTGTTCTTTGGCCATACATGCTGAACGTAAACCATTAGTTGCTGTAGCGCCGCGTCTCTCGCATTATCGGTTTGTAGTTCATTACTCGTCGGGGCGGACAAATCGGATCCAAGACTAGATACCATTGCCACCTTGCTGAGAGCTTCTCTTCCATCCTTCAGTTCCAATGGTAGGCGGGATAATCCATCCGCGATCTGATTCTACTATCCTGGCCGGTGAACGATTTGGGAATCATAACTGATAAGTCTGACATACCAATGATGGATTCCCATTCCTGAGGCTGGTGATGAGAGCGCAGTGGTCTGTTCGTAAAATGAAACGGCGGCCAAAGTGGTAAAGATGCCATTTCTCACAAGCCCACGCACAAGCAAGAACTTTCTTTTTCGCCGGCGGAGTAGTGACCTTCAGAGTCTGATAGCTTTTGTGAAGCATAGGTAATAACTTTCTCTTCACCGTTTTGTAGTTGTGAAGGCACAGCACCGAGGCCGACATTGGAGGCATCAGTTGATGCAAAAGTACGCCGTGATTCATCGAAGCTGGCAATCAATGGGGCGGAGGGAATCCGTCGTTTAAGGTTCTCAAAAGCATTTTGTTGTTCACTTCCCCAAACAATCGGTGACCCCTTCTTTGTCAGTTTCCGTGGATCTGCTACGGTTGGAAAATCACGAACATCTCTCAAGTTGTAAGAGCACATACCCAGAAAAGACTTTAGTTCCGCTAAGTTACTAGGTGTCTGCGAGTCAGCTATTACACGGATATTTTCGTTATTGGGGCGAAGTCCACTGCGAGAAATGATGTGCCCTAGAAATTTACTTTCAGGAGCGTTACATATGCACTTTTTTACTGTTCAAGCGGAGATCAAGTTCACTGAGTCGATGAAGGACTTTATGTAAGCGCTCATCATGCTCTTCCGGCGAGCGACAGAAGACACAAATATCGTCCAAGTAGGCAAGTTGTCCATCAATACCTGCCAGAGCTTGAGTCATGAACTTTACCAGGCAGCAGATGCTGAGATTGGATTCATGGGTAAAACTTTGTACTGAAACAATCCATCAAGCACTAGGAATGCGGTACGAGGTTTGGAGTCATCAGCTGAAGGCATGTGAAAATGCACACTTCTTAACTCCAGTTTTGAGAATACTGTTGCATCAGAAAGTCGAACTGTTAGCTCATCACAAGAATGTAGCATAAATCTCTCGACGACTATCTGTCTGTTTAGACCTTGTAGATAATCATATATCCTGACAGTGTCGTCTTTCCTCAAAGCACTCACCATTGGATGTACCCACTCGGAGCAATCGGTGGGCTCGATTAGATCGTTCGCTAACATGTCCTGCAACGCTGCTGTAACAGCTTGACACTTCGCAAGTGGACTCGGTCGAGGTTGACTAATGGAAACAGGTTTCGCATCCTGTTTCAACTGGATGCGATAAACACCACATGCTATACATCCGATAGAATGGTAAAAAAAACTTTTGATATCGCTCTTGCCAATATGTTACTCTAATGGAGGAAACAGTCATTCGATCAAAAGATGACAATACTTTTAAAGCAGCCATTACTTTCGTCCCAAGCACAGGCCGCTTATTATCTGATGAAACCTATACCGCGACATCCGCAGAACCCACGCCAATCCAGAGAGAAAACCAAGAATGGTTAAATTATTGCCACTGTAGCTCCAGAATGAATGAGCAGTCGCCTGTAAAGGTTATTCGGATAAATAACTTATTAACAATTGGTGGGTGCAATAGTAACAGAAGTAGCGGAATCCAATTTGACTTCTAGTGGAATACCTTTTTCTTAGGGAATAAGACAGTTCGAATATCTGCAGAGAAAAATTTCGGTTCAACAACTCGGCTACGTGTCGCTCAGGAACGGAGTCCTGTTCAACGAGTGCGATGCGTTGGAATCGGAAACAGTGTGCAGTGTCCAACTTTTCCACAATTTTTACATGTGAAACTGCGGGCTGGACAAGAAGTCAGCCTTGTGGACGTACTACCACAGTGATAGCAGGATGGTTTACTCGCTGGTAAGGGATGAATAGACTGTATTTTTGCCACACCTGTCAATTTAGTTACACTAAACTCTTTCACCTGCAGAGCAATCGCTATCTTCATTCTAGCCAAATCGCAGGCTCGATCCCAGATCAGAGTTCTGGCCTCTTCCTGTAGCATCATTTCAAGTTACGGTTATCAACAACCCCAGAGATCAGCTGTTTCGTCATCATGAATCCTTCGATCACTTTATGTGGAATAGTAGAGTACTCGCACGGCTGCACTGCACGATTAAGTCTAGTAATAAAATCATTCAGCGATTCACATGACTCCTGTTGCACTCGAAAATCGTCGGGGGAAGGTGAATTCCAAATCTACCAGTTACTGATTCGTTGCTGTAACTTTGCTACTATCTATTTAGAAGTAGTATACTTTTCCTTCACATTTGTCACCACGATGGTCCGACAGCCCATCATTATTGCTCACATTCAGAATCCGAATTGACTGCTGAACTGCCTATTTTACATTTTCCATGCTGAGGCTGATGTTGCATTCTTGATGCTTCTTCACCGCAGTTGGGCTAAACCAACTTACACTTATACATTTAGCTTTTTTAACTGGATAAATTTCACTCCACTTTATTTGGTTTGTTCTGCCTTCCTGAATAATCTTCTATTAACTGACCACGTTGCTTACACTAATTGCGCTTCTCTTCGGTAATTTTGTTGCATTTGTAGCATTTTTAAGTAACTTGTGGACATTTCTTACTTATCTCGGATTCGTTGCTAACCAACTTACTTCATATGGTAATTTAGGGAAGAGTTATGCCACCGTATCTGTATGCATTATTGGATTTATTTTATTTCAACTTGTCGTTTAAAGTGAATGGCAGTTGCTTGATATCCCCGGTGTAGCTGCGCTTGATGTGCATGTTGACAAGGTGCCTACCTGTCTATTATCCACTACCTCGTTCATACTGGCTCCAGAAGACAGTTGGTCGTTTCTGGAGGGGACGGAGTGCACGATCCTTATGGCCGTGC
Organism: Dicrocoelium dendriticum; assembly: GCA_944474145.2. NCBI lineage: Eukaryota > Metazoa > Platyhelminthes > Trematoda > Plagiorchiida > Dicrocoeliidae > Dicrocoelium > Dicrocoelium dendriticum. The sequence continues at coordinate 59,354,730 of OX104064.1, read as the reverse complement.
TAGGCTTGAAGAGTGGTTCCATGCACTCAGTGTGGAGCGCACTGCGGTCCAGCCACCGCCTTGTGTGCGATTGATTTCCCAGATACAGTGTGCTTGTGTTTGCCTGTGAAGGAGGAGTATGGGCCGGTTCCGTTGATGAAACGTGGTTCCCATCCGCATGCCTCCCGGTCTTATTCCTTCGGGTTTACACTGGATATGGGGTGTGTGGATGGAGCTGTGGGTGGTGCAGCGCAAGCCATCCATGGTCCCTCTGTAGGCGCAGGCATCCTGTGGCTTGCCACAGTGACAGGCAAATCCAAAACCGGATGTCGCCAACCATGTTTATTTACTGATAACGATGTGCAGAGCTCATACCCGTGCATTTTGTTTTAATGCACCAGATATTACGCAGCTGAATGTGTTCAGACTGCTTGGGCAGAACACGTGAAGTATATCTGTACCTAATTAAGTCCGTTCACCTATTCGGAATTTGCACGTTTCTATTTTACTTTGTTATCATTTATGTAGGACCACGGTTGCTTCAGTGCAATTTGTTCTGCTCACCGCCCTTAGTTCTCACAGTCCAGACCGTTGGTTTAGATAGGTATCTTCAGCTCACCGTTATACAGCGATTTCTGCAGTAGCAGTAATCGCCAACATTACATTCACTTGACAACAGGTTTCCGACCCTCCTGTTCAGGTCACCTTCAAGGTCAATGTCATCCCATTTGCCGGGGTTGCTGAAAAGTTAATAAAGCTCGTTAAAAATTCCACCCTTTACCTGGTTATATCTGAAGTCATTTGGAACATAGACGATCGCAAAAATGTGTTGTTAGTGCTCCACTAACCTTGAGCCTGAACTGCGCGCGGTCAACACTTAATCGAGAACCAGTCCGGTGATATATGTTAGTTTCTATTGTTTGTTACTACAACCAGCTATCTCCCTTACGCGCCACACCAACTGTGTACCAGTTCACTTGGCCTGATGAAGCTTTCATATCAAAAGCGCAACTTGGCCAATTAAATAAACTGACTGATTCTTTACAAATTTCTCTGAAATCACAATCAGCGGCAACTTCGGTCATTCGGCCTACGCAAGTGATGTATGGCTCCATGATTCGCGAGTGGCATCAACCTAAACACATTACAGTGGTCATGTAACCGGCTTACGGATGGACAGCAAACATCCATAGCAAGGGACTCCAGAGTGCTTTCTTGTTCAGCTCGCTGACCTATATGCCCTATTGTACCTGCATTGAAGATCGTCAATCGTAACGAGCATCTGGTTTAAAGGAGTAATGGTGTCGTAGCTCTATTTTTATCGGCGATTGCATCCAAATTGTATTCATAGAAACAGAAATCTTAAACAGAATACCATCTTGTATGTGATGGTGTAATGCTCGCCTTTCGGACCTTGTGACTCGTAGCCATTTATCCCGTAAGTAGAGCAAGTTTGGGACGCAATGTCTACGTTACTATTACAGATATACAGTTAGGGGAATTGGGCAGACCTTGGTCTCAGGATCCCGGTGTATCAACGTCAACAACGGGATGCAATTCAAGGCGGGCAGCCAGAGGACGAGTACTCGACAAACGCGTGAAATTACTAACGAATTCACATCGGCCAATCATTGACAATTCACTCACAGTGTGGGAAGGGTATAAGGTTGAAGCACAACACATCTACACACAGAAGGCAATGGCCAAGTGGATGACCTACGCATCGCTCAGAAAATGTGGTAACAATGTGACATCTGTTACAATCGAAACAAATTGAGATGAGATTAGGGATGTAGAGGGAATGAAAGCACAGGCAAGTGGCGAATCACCGAACTGTTGGTGTATGGAGGGTTGGACCTTTAACAATGTAAGTGCATAGCGGATAATATAGTAAGATCAAAACATTCTAGTTTTTAGAGTGCATGGTTTTGTGCACGATCGGTCCTCGCAGCCACAAAGGAAGGTCATTGGATAAGCTGAAACGTATTTCAAATAACAAGCGGATGCGTTTCAGAGGAGTTTTCCAAGCAGTGCAATAATCGGCCATAGAGGGCGCGATTGACGCAGGATGCGGTATCAGTTTATTGCGATCCATTTGTTCACGGCAGTTAGATTACATGTCAGACAGGACACTACTATTTCGGAAAAACACCAGACAGCCGTTCCACCTTCTTGGGACTCGTCAGTGGTGCACATTTTTTCGGTCCACTTCAGTGGACCAAACGCATAGTCCCTAGCGGCTTGCGCCACTAGCCAGCAGGGTATGCCACTGAGCTATAGGAGCTGATAGCCGACCACCATGGATTAATCTAACTGCCGTATGACCTGATTTATTTCACCAATTCATTCTACTCATAAGTAGTCAAAAGTTTATCCTAACAGTTTACAATGCTGTGTGGGTTCGCGGCCACTGATGGGGAATTCCTCTCATTTGATGGCGAACCACTGTCCCTGCACGTCCATTAACGTGCATGTTCGTGAAGGTTGGCTCTAGCTATATCGCAGTCTGGTTTCATTCCATGGTGACCGGCCATCGTTCCCCCTGGCTCAGTGGCATAAATTGCAGACTAGTGGTGCGAGCCACTAGCCGTCCTGGGTTCGGTTACCTGAAGGGGATAATTTGCACCACTGACGAGTCCCAAGAGAGTGGAACGGCCTGATTGGTGGTTGTACTGTTTAACCTGTGATCTAATTACTATGAACTAAATCTCATCAAATCCCTCTACTCGTGAGTAGCTTGCAATCTGTTCTAATTTTCTGTTTTATGCGCAGCCGTGCTACATGGTTGTCCAACTGAGTCTGGCTTAGTAGCTCATTCGCAAGCTAGCGGGATAAGACCTGTGGATTGCGCCTGTTGGGGGCTGGTGTCCGATTTCTCAGTTTACACGCCTTTGGGTTAATAGGTCGCCATACACTGGCTAAATCCTCCTCAAAGTTTTGACAGATATTTGCTGTAGAGGGGCACGGCTCAGTGGTTTTAGTCAATGGCTAGCCACGTCACCGTGTTGATAGGACGTGGTTTTCATAAAGTTTGCCACATCTGCAATTTTCCCACGTCCTGGAACACGGCTGCCAAACTATTCGCTGAACTGTGCTACTCCAAAGACGTCTAGCTGGTATCACGGGTAATTCGCCTGCTAAGCTAGTCAGGGCTACAGTTGGGCATCCTTGAACGAGCGAAACTCTCGTCTTTGAATGAGTGGCCAGAGATCCCCATTTCTCTTCCTTACCGCTTCAGTTACCACACGGTCTCTCACCGTTACCGGCTAGGCTTGATGCTGTATTTCAAAAAGAAACCATTTCTATTTATCAGACTCTGTCCTCCGAAGTCGTTCCAAGGGATGACTGACTTCATTGTTTCTCGCTTTTTCTTCTGAACCATTGCCCTCTCTGTCTCTTTCGCATTGTCGCGGAACTAGCAGGACGAATTTATGACAGAACATATAAAATAAGGTGAATATGATGAGGTACTTAATTGCCTGTAAGGATGTTCTTTCACTGAATTTTCCTATGTTATTGCTTGTTGGTAGGTCGCAGCTCCACTTTGTTTGCTATCTTAACCGTTCTAGTAGTTGGTGTTGTGCACCGTCTCACTCAACCCTACTAAACCATCACATCTGTTGCAGCGCGTCTTACAGATTTGTTTCTTTCCAAATCCTCGACACTGTTAGGGCCACTCTCATTTGATTACCCAGCATGTTTCATCCCCACTATAAAACTTTTAATTTGATCTCAATTTCTTTCACCGTTGGTTTGTAAAGCCTGACTAAATTCTTTTATTTTCTCTCTATTCTTTTGTACTTAGGCTCTAATCAGCTGGGACGCTTTTTTCTCACTACCATAGGCTGCTGTGCTAGTTGCATCCATCGGTGCTTTCTGACCATGAATCCTCGTTACCGATTTTGCGAAAGCTAGTAGATTACACCTCCTTTTATTCGTCCCTTTAAAAGCAGGTCTTTTATTCTAGCTCTCGGTTACTGTAACTTTCTCCTTTTCTCAGAGGTCTAGATTCAGAATTATTTTATCATTTACTTCTGACAATATTTTGCAGATTTGAATGAGTATCACTACTTGGTGCTGAATTACGAACTGGTAAGCTCGTCTGCATGCTGCAACACGTGATCCTATGGGCTAACACAACTTCACTATCTTAACTGCATTTCGCAACGCTGTAACCGCGATATTGATATACTGTTTTTTCCTACTGGAATTCACCATTGTTGTCAAATTTTACCTAGTACTGTTCCGTTTTCTTCGACTCTGCTCTCTCTTTTTGAGCGGGCTTCTCACCTACATCTGTATGATAACTTATTCAAGGATATTTTTTACTATGACAGTGATGAAACCTTTGTGCCGAACGGCATACGCCGACACACGCAAAAATCTATTGTTAGACAGCAACGTGAAGTTGATATGCCAAGGTTTCACTGGAAAACAAGGAACATTCCACTCACAACAGACCCTAGACTACGGCACCAAACTTGTCGGAGGCGTATCACCAGGCAAAGGCGGATCACAGCATCTCGGTCTCCCGGTGTTCAACACAGTCAAAGAAGCCAGAGAAGCTACCGGCGCTACCGCCACTGTTATTTATGTGCCGCCTCCATTTGCTCCGGCGGCGATTCTAGAAGCCTTAGATGCCGAAATTCCATTAATCATTTGTATTACCGAAGGAATTCCACAACATGATATGGTCCGGATCAGGAAACGTCTTATGCAGCAGGTAATTGGAGTGACTGTGTTTGTCACATATATTTCACACACACCCACACCATTCAGTTGTGCTGTTGCTGTGCTTATTACCTCAATCGTTCATCCTTTAATACCCGCAATCATTTGCTAGCGGAAACATACGAATTCACCATGTATTTTGTTCTTTCCACGCCCATTTCGCGAAGCTCTCATTGAAACTATTTTCCACTCGCTAGTAGCAAAGAATGTTCCATTTGGAAGTGGTATTCTACACTCGGATCCAGTGACTTATTAATGCGTTGACGTATTTTTGTAACCTCCTAGTTGATCAGAAACCCGACTAACCTTTAAACTTGTGGGCATTTCTTGTCTAACTGCGATGGCTCCTGTCCCGTAGTTTTGTTTGAATCGTGTTCTCAACCTATTACAGTATTTGTCTTTTTTAAACTACATATATGTGTACTTTGCAGTTGATGTATCATAAACACACAATATCCACGTTTATTTGTTCGGTCACTTTCGAATTAATTTTCACTATTTTGGTCTGTCGTTACTGCTTCTTTTCCCGTATCCACAGATTTCATTTTTCTCCACCCAGTGACTGCTGGCCTTCAGATTCTCACATACATATCTTGGTTGTTGTTATATCATATTCGTAACTTTGCAGTTCAGCCTGCTTTCAGCTTCTGGGTTTGTATACTCACCAACGATGGCCTTGAGATTTAAAGCCTACCGGATCTATTTGCTGTAACTCACATTACTCTGGAGGAAGAGACTGTGACAAGTCAGGTTTTCGTCTCTACTTTAAGGTAGGCAATTTTACTGCAGTCGTTTCATCACCAGTCGAGGTGACTTCATCAGCGCTTTACCTCGTAGTGGACAATCTCGTTGAGTGGGTCTTTTACTCTTGATCGACGAGCAAGTGACATTTGAACCTGACCTCTTCGAATCATGTCCCCTTGATTATTGCTGTTTCGTTGTTTGTTCGCCTCCACTTCCTGTTTCATGTTGTAGTTCATGGTCCACCCAACTTTTTCTTTTCACTTGTTGTCACATCGGATCTAGGTCGTTTTGCAGGTTTACTGTACTCTGTGTAATGAGCCACACTTCGCGAAATTATGTTCATTTTCTTGTCCTTTCCGGCGTCAGCACCTCCGTTTCAGTCTCAGTCAAAGTTGTGTCCCTTCCTCATCAACGTGGGCCGAGTGCTGTTGAGTTAATGGTTTCTGTGGGCTCGTTTATACCCTTGTAATCCCATAGATAACTTCCTCCCTCTTTGGTCCGCATAGTGTTTGGTCTCGCAATTTCCACACTATATTCGTAAACAACACTTCGACGTTCGTGTGCTTTCGTTTTCCTCTTCGGTCTAGACAGAACGGCGGTTGGTATGTTAGCTACCATCATATGGGTCGGTTTGAAGAGTCGAGCGGTCATTTTTGATACGTTCTTGATATACGGCAAAGCGATCCGTTTCCTATTTGTTGCTTTAGGGGCGGTATTTGCATTCTTCTAGTCTATGTGTCTTTGAGTGAAACTGTGCTTGGGTGCACGTGAGAGATGTAAACAGCTGGTTTTGTTCTTTTCCTTCTGCTTCCGAAGTATTACAGTGTGTGTCTATCCTGTGAAATGGGGTCCATCTGCAGGTTATTTTGTTAGATTTTTGACGACAAGTCATAACTTCTTGTATACAAAGAGTCAGTTGTTATAACAACAAGCACATTTCTGAAGATCAAACGGTATGACTGTGTTTGGAACTAGTTTCTTCAACACATGCTTTTTATTCCTTTCCATTCCAGTCTAGCTCACGATTAGTTGGACCTAATTGCCCTGGCATAATTAAACCAAATGTGTGTAAGATCGGAATCATGCCTGGCCATATACACACCCCAGGAAAAGTCGGTATTGTCTCCCGCTCTGGCACTCTGACCTATGAAGCAGTGTACCAGACTACACAGGTAAGCTGAACTACACATTTACGAAGTGAACTTTAGTTTTTTGACTGGATCATAACTTCGTTACGGTTTTGTCCACATTTCCATGGCTTAAAAATGTACGTTCCAACATTTTCGATACGCACGTTTTTATCGATGTATTTCACTCTTATTTTCCAATCTGAGTTTTGTTTTCGTTAAAGCTTTTCCTCGAATCGTTTTACTTTCTCCTAGGAAGGTCTTGGGCAGTCGTTGTGTGTGGGGATCGGCGGCGACCCATTCAACGGAACCAACTTTACTGATTGCTTGGAAGTGTTCCTCCAGGACCCAGGAACAGAGGGGATAATTTTGTTGGGCGAGATCGGTGGGGAGGCGGAAGAAAAAGCTGCGGCCTATCTGAAGGACCACAATAGCGTAAGGTCATTTTCTCACTCTTTACTGTGTTCTCATTCACACTCTATTGGTCAGTCGCTTTCCAGGACTATTCCTAGATCGTATTATCCCATTGCTTACCGGAAGAGCTTCCAATCGCTTTCTGTCACACGATGCTTATGTCAGCCCGACTGACTTATTGTTTAAATTCACACACGTCCGACTGTTCCGTTCTTGTACTACTCATGTTCTCTGTTACATTAATCATCACGATTTGGAAGACTCGCTTGGATTTTAAATCGTCAATTGCCAATCTGAAGACGACACCACACTTCGGATGCATTGCATTTACGGAGCATTTTTCAAGCACTTAATCCATTAACTACTGGTCACTAAACAAGGATGTGTTCATAACTCACCAGGGTTTTATCAGTGCAGCGAATACTAATTTTGCACGTGATCCAAAATACAGCTTATTACCGAATATAAGCTCGTCCATGTATAGGCCGACAGTATGACCACGATGTCATATTTGTCCAAAGTCGTCAATCCCTATATTAGCCGAACCCCGCCAAATTTATCCGTAAGCGCTTTTCCGTCATGTTTTTCTCCATGTTATTGAGTGTAATGGTGTTTTGGTTCTGTATATTCCCGTAAGTTTCTGTTGTTGTCGTCCGTAGCGAATGTCAAATGTTTATTATACCGCGCATTTTCGCCACAACATAACGTGTAGGCACGCTGTCCGCAGTGCTGCGTGGACACCTTTCGAAAATATCCGACGCCTGGAATACCGTCCTTCACAAGCTGGTGGTCTTAAGGGGGAGATAAAGGCAGAGGTGTGCAATGAATTTCTGGGTGGATTTTCCACGTGACTTTTTTCAAATTGCGCACAACCTTTTTATAATTTGACCCTCTATTATAGAAATGGCAAATTGTCCAAAAACCATCAGCTTATATTCGGTAATATACGGCACGTGTTTTTCTTACTAAGTGAATGTGAATGTCTAACACTTAACCAAAAGGTTTCGTGAAAACAATCGTCGTTTTGACTCTAATCCGGTTTACCTAACTAACCTATTCGTTTCACCGTCGGTTGGCGTACTCATCGTTTTGCTAGTATCGAACACTTGTTGCAATAACCTTGTTTTTATCACATAAGATTATGCGTTCAACTTCTAATGAACATCCATTTGATTTGAGTTTCATTCATGTCTGTGACACATTGCGCGTCGTCAGAGAATGAACACCGGTGACACTCCGTTGAATGCCATCCTGATGGGAATGCTGGTTGACGTGTTATGCATCACATCAAATGGAATGTTGACATTGCATATGCACACGTGTGCATTTCAATCATTCTCGCAAAAGATCGCTATCATTAACGTCAGAACAGGTGCCCATAAATTTTTAATGTGCTCACAGCCGTCGCCGAAGGATTCATCCTTGAGTCTTTGAAGATAAAAACAAAATCCACGTTCTTTGGTGACGTCTACAACTTCTTTGATGTACCTGTTGAGTGCCGCCATCCGTTAAGTGGGGTCTGATTATTTGGCTGGCGAATCACAGACGTGTGCCGCTTGTACTTTGGCGACTGAGATGCGACGATACGTTGTTGCCAAGTGTCACCAATTAATACTGGCGTTCGCTCTTATCGGTCGTTCTTATTCCACCTCAGTCGTCTTGTTATCCCACAGAATCGTGGATTTGTGCCAGTGCCATTTCATCAATGATTATTGTCCGCTTAACGACAGATCACTCAGGAAATCCTTTTGTCTGCCACTTGAATTTTCTTCATGTATGTCTACCATCTTGGATCTTCGTTTCCGTTTGCCCCACCGTCTCGAGATTTCGCTGTCGATGTTGGATACTAGCGATCATTTTGGCCAGCACCATCCACTAGGAATATGGCAATTACTGTGTGTATTCAGTGTACACCAACAGTTTGCCATGTGTTCCGCCTGCCAACACACTGTCTCCCGCAATAGACGGTGTTTGCGCGAGCAGTGTCCAGGCGGAAAAAGTGGAGGAGATGTCAACTGATGATTTGGTCATGTGGAATGAAAGCTCTCACTTCAGTTGGTGTCTTTCGAATTTCTTGTTGGAGTCCTAACAAATATAGTCACAGTCGGTTAGCGACACTTGTTGACATGACCAAGAGTCGACCTCAATGACATTTGTATTGTGAGTTTCGTTGCCTTTCCTCTTCCAACCGCGATCTCATTTCTGATGCACAATAAATACGAGATAGTATTATTTCTTTTCTTTTTGCGACTATCCAAGTATTAGGTTGTTCGGAAAGTACTTCGTTTTTCCTTTTTATTTATCTTTTTTTCACAGCCAACTTCACACTTAAGCCGCATAATCATTATATATTTTGACAGCTGATATAGCAAGGCTTGCTTGCGAAAATGTTCGATTGAAAAACGGCATTGTCGGCATATTTTACTTTTTTACTATTGGGAAGGTAAAAATACTGTTCAAGACAGAAAAGAATTATCGGATGTGTATGAAGAACATGGATTGACAGAACACCAGTGCCAAACTGGTTTGCGTAATTTCTATCCGACAATTTTGATATTGAGGATGCACCAGTTTCTGCAAAGCCAGTTGGACACGATGAAAACACAACAAAGGCATTATTTGATATAAATCGGCGAATACAAATTTGTGAGGTCGTTGAGAGAATAAATTTATTGAATTCAACCATTTATAATCATTTGAAACGCGCAGGTTTAACCTCACGACTCCACCTATGGGTTCCTCGTGCCCCTTACGGAAAGAAATTTGTGCCATCATCAGCTGTGCGTGTGTGTTGTCATCAGCTGGACAGATTGAATTATTCACTTGAACAACAAAAGCCAGAATTTTTTTTCAGTTGAGGAGGTGTAGTGTTTCACCAAGTTAATGCGAAACCTCACATAAGTTTGCTAACTGGCCAAACGCTTTCACAGCTTAAATGGGATATACTTCCACACTCACCATATTCTCCAGATCTGGCACCTTCTAATTACTATGTGTTCTTCTCTCTACAAAATATTTTACACAGTGAAACCTTTACTTCAAATGACGAGGTCAAAATTGCCTGGATTAGTTTTTTTGCCAGCAAAAAACAAAAATTTTGCGAGCTACCGCCAGAAGGCGGACAAGTGGTATTGAACCAGAATGGGCAATATATAAATCAGTAAACTATTTATACACTATAAGAAAATCCTCTTTCCTTCTGATAAAAGAGAAATTACTTTCCGGACAACCAGATGTGTCACAAAGTCTGATGTTTTTCTGACCCCCAGCTATCGTGTAGAATGACGAGAAGTTCGCCAAAATTCAGTCTAGTCTCATGTTTTTGTCGCTACCTGATTGGAACACACTCTTTTTAACCCACTTTGGACTTATGTGTTTGGTTGCCAACTGCCAAAGCTGGAATACTTGTACGACCACTTTATTAGTGTCGGGCACAACTGTCACTGCTGTGCTACGAAACATTTTCTGACGCGCGCTTTTGCACGCTTTACCATATGCTTTGCACCCTCAATGCGCAAATTGTTGCTTTTCTGCGACTATCACTAATTCTCGCCATCATCGGACGACGGCTACAGGTTGCCGCTCATTTTACCTACATGAGTCTCATGTCTCATATCTGGCGGGTGAATAACCAAATAGATTATTGCATGTATTGTTAAAGTTTGTACAACTTTTCAAAACCTCAGCCACCGGTGTATACAACGGGATGTGAGTGTATTGGTTAGATGAATGGTCTACAACACTGCTCCGCTGTATGGATCAGAGGCTTGGAGACTCTGCGCTAGTGACCTTAGCAGACTTATTGGTTTTGATCAGTTAATTTTGAAGTATTTTCCATACCTGTTTGGAGAATCGAGTGTGTTATACTGAAATCCATAGCTTGTTGTTTGATAACAGACCCCTTGTTGCTTCATTGGGGTTCTTGTTGAACTCAACTTGCCTTCGGTAGCTCAGTCCTTTGCTCCGTACGCCTGCAAGCCAACTGCTTTGGCATTTATTGCTTGTCAATACAACGCCTACTTAGGTGAAACCCCCAAGTGATCAGTAAGTCGTGTGGCAAAGAGAATGAGGAATTTTTGAGCAGTTTCGGCGCAGCCAAATTCACTCAGACACCCGCCACATATCTAGAAGTGCTGGACGACCATTTCCTCGTTTTGGAGCTCATGAGTGGCACGCATCCGTCGAGTTTTTCTGCGTCCGAACCCATGGCTTTAATCTTACGAACTAGCGACTGCGCCATAAGTGACAATGGTAGACGACAATGATTATTTACTAGCTGCGATATAGCATAATTCATTCTCCACTGTCACGCTGAGCTGATTGCCGATGGTTGGAGAGTTGTGTCAGCTTACATGCCACCACGATTGGTCGCTCCTTGTTGTGCGCAAAAATCCTGTCCTCCACACGTTCGCTACTTACGTGACAGTGGAGGATGAACCACGCTGTCTCGTTGCTAATAATCAATCGTGGGATTTGCTGCCGTCGCCCATGTCTGTGGTTTAATTCGCTTATTCGTAAGAGTAAAGCCATGAGTTCAGACCCAGAAAGACTCGGCGGAGGCGCGCCACTGATGAGCCCCAAAATGACGAAATGGTCGTCCAGCACTTCTGGATAAGTGGTGGGTGTCTGATTGAGCTTGGCTACGAAGAGCTTTATCAGGGAACCGAAAAGCTCCCCCCAATCTCTAACGATTATGAAGAGGCTCACCGAGATGCTGAGTAGGGTTGGTGCGTGTCTTTCTTACGTCGCCAGTGATATGTAAGATTCGCACTGCTTGACACCTTTTTGTTGTTACACCTTTCTACGCAAGGCTACTACACTCCAGCTTTACGCTGGGGAATGGCACGTCTAAGGGGCACTTTATGTCCCGCCGAATATTGTGCCAGCGCCGGAGTTTTCAATCTTCCTAAATTCCCACCCACACACTATGTCGGTATGAACATATGTGCCTTTCCTATTGCTGTTGCATCAGGGTCCCAATCGAAAACCAGTGGTCGCTTTCATTGCTGGCGTGACTGCGCCGCCTGGTCGACGTATGGGTCACGCAGGTGCAATCATTTCAATGGGCAAGGGTGGAGCTAAAGAAAAGATGGCCTCTCTGGAAGACGCTGGCGTACATGTCACTGCTTCGCCCGCTCAACTCGGTGTCACTATATCTAAAGTCAGTTGCTAGATTTTCGGATCTTTTTCGCACTGTCCCCCATTTTACTTCTACAGTTATCTGAGCTTTCGTTTCCAGTCAGCATCCGATCCCGTTTCGCCGATCATCAGCATGCACTTCCACACCCAACACAGAACATTCGGTCCATAGCTAGCTTTTATTTACATAAATGCAGCTCTGTCTCATCCATCAACTACGCTAGACCGTTCCCATCGGGTTAACTCTTTGATGCGTATTTTATGGGTGTGCGTACTCATTTCTGCCATCTACTTTGCCAAATATAGGCTTCGGACGTATAGTTAGATTGCTACGTTGTCGATATCCATCCTTTTCATTTCTTTTGCTAACCTTCCCGGAAACGAGCGAATATTCCTTTCTATTCGTTACGGTTACTGCTCCAATTGATGCAAGCTACTCAGCGTGATCTCACGCACATCGGAAATGTATCGACCACACCTTGGTTCGGCGGAGCTGTACTCTACCGGGTGCTTCCCTGGGTTGCGGATCGGGACACACTGTTCTTGCGAAGTTAACTGTGAATATCTCTCAGCTCTTCGCAGGCGAGATGAATAAGCAGTTGCCGACAACCACCGGTAGCGTTCTAAAACGTAGGGGGTTCTGGGATGGTGACGTAGTTCCTTATTAAAGATCCCAAGTGCTCGCAAGATGCTGTGTCAAAGCCAATCTTTCAACGACTCTGTGCTCTTTGCTAATGCTATCCGCGGCCGTGGTGATGCGGCGGAACACACTATATCGCGCTCTACTGCAGCATACTTCGGTTACTTTACCCCACGTTTGTTGTGCACAGAGCTCACAGAAACAAACCTCTTAAACAGAGTCGATATCTCGCTCAACGCTACCCATCAAGTTATCAAATTAATCAGGTCATCTTCCGAGCTTGGATCTGATGGCATTTCACCAACCACCATTAAAATAGGACGACCTGATATACCATTGCTACTGATGAGCATATTCACTCTCTCGCTGGAATCTGGCCACTTTCCTGATCAATGACAAATGTCATTTATTATGCCGCGGCATAAAGGAGGTCCAAAACAAACGATTGATAACTACCGACCAATCCACTACACTCCGATAATCGCTCGGCTATTTGAAAAGCTGGTCAGAATGGTGATGATGAACTTTATTGATTCTATTGGCCTGATCAATTCGCATCATGGTTTTCTCAATACGCGATCGTGCACCACATGTCAACTGCATTACCTTAATCATCTTTCAGAATCAATTGATGCCGGCGTTGCAGTAGTGATGTTGTTTCTTGACATACACCAAGCGTTCGATGGAGTACTGCACATGCTACTGCTACAAAAGTTGGAGAACTTTGGGATCTGGGATCCATTACTAGATTGGCTATCGTCATACCTGAGTGATCGTCATCAGGTAGTCACTATTCCCCACACTCAATCACCAGTGGAGTCATTCAAGGGAGCGTGCTCCGCCCCTTACTCTTTTTGCGCTACATCAATGACATCACCAAATCTGTAAAACATGGTGCATCATTTTTAGTTCCTGACGATATCAAATTATTCTATAAGTTTCGGCGTGACGAGCTTCACGAGACATTACTGCTTATTCAAGATGATTTACATTCCCTTGAGTCATGTTGCTGCACATTGGTGATGAACCTCTCGGCTAATAAATCGAGCATCATGTCTTACGGCTGCTGCATCTCCGAAGGATCTATCACCCTAAACAATGAATGCGTCCCTAAACAGTTGTACACGCAACATCTTGGAATTAGGTACTCGTCTACTTTCAATTTCTCCGAACAAGCCCAATAGCAAGTAGGACGTGCCAGACAGTCTACATTCAATATATCAAACAAAATACACACAACTCGTGTTAGAGTTGAGATTTTCAAGATACGCACTCGCCACATCCTTGTATACTGCAGCACAATAGACGGAAATATGCGAATGAGTGACAGAATTGCTGTGGAGCACCTGCAGAGGTCATTTACTAAACATCTGATTGGTTAACACTGCTATGAGTTATCGAGAAGGCTGCAATAAACTTCATCTCGAACCACTTTGGATTCGACGATTGAAGCACAACTTGTTGCTGCTTTTCACTATGTTACACAAAAGGACCTATTCCAACCTGCCTACACTAAATTTACAAAATTGTTCAACTCGAGCGCTTCGTAAAAAAGAATTTACATTGAATATACCGAAGGCTTGAACGAACTTCCGATCTAATTTCTTCCTGGTCAGATATAGCTATCTTTGGAATAAACTACCAATAACACTCAGGTCATGTGACAGTGTGACAACATTTAGTAGCAGACTCGCAAATTACCTTGATCTAACTACCCTAAGCTTTATATTCACATGGGAAAAGTCCCTCGACGAGCTGTTCCAAGAGGGGCCCAAAAACATCTTAACGTCAGTGTTTTCATAACTAGGCTCTTGCCTCAACCATCCGGCAGCATGTTAATACATGAAACGCATATCCCAATACTCCACCTATGCATGTCACCTATGCAAGAGCATGAATTCTTCTACACAAATTGATCTGTGCCGCTATAGACACAGTTTCTCTCATCAATAGAAATATACCTATTATCATTATTATTACTCCCCATCCTTGGTAATCACCCTCCGTTTCCTAGTCCGCAACACCTTGACGACGTATCAGAAATTTAGGTCCGAGAATGCGCCGTCAATTAGTACTGACGAGCCTTTTCTAGCGCCTCGTCCGCAATTCATGCTATCAACCATTATCGTCCGGACGCGGACGCAGATCGGGTCACAGGCAACCTTGGCTCTCACGCTTGAGACTCATCATCATCATCAACAGCAATACATCAGCCATTTGGGCTGATGCTTCGCTGCCGCACAAACATGATGACCTACGGAACGAAGAACAGTAAGCTAGAAGGGGGGCCGTTGTAAAACCTTAATGCTCTAAGCAAACATTCAGACACAAGCCGCCTACACTTTGTGTAGACAACATACCGTCACAAACAGCTGGCTATCATGCAAAGATAAGGCGGCATCGGCGAGACAGCCTCCTTGCAGCTTTCACTGCCCCGCGTCATAATCATCCATTACCACTCAGATAACTCAGCACCAAACATACTTTAAGCAGGCAATTTGACTAGGAGACGGCAGCAGATGCGCCACTGGTGTCGATTGCGAGCCATGTCCTGTAAAGTCCCGAGCCAAGCACAAGGCGAGTCACGTGGACTCCAGTCCGAAAGGCAAGTCGGACCAACGGCACCAAGTTTGGTCGTCAGTGACTTTATTTCCCGCTTCCAAGTCAACTTCTGTCCACCTCGAATCTTGCGGCACCCTACATCTGGTAGACTAAACAAGGCCCTCCTAGGTAAGCGGTGACCAGGCATGCGTAGCACGTGCCCGAGCCAACGCAACTTATTCAGTGCTATCTGTTGTTCTAGGGAGCTAGCATGATCATCACCACCTAGTACTCGCCTACGCACATAATCGTTGCGTACACGCTGGTGCCATTCGACACCAGCAATGCTTCACAGACAGCGGTGATCAAAGACTTGAAGGCGTCTCAGATCTTCAGACCGAAGGATCCAAGTCTTACTACCATAGAGCAGAACGGTCCTCACTGTGGTCTTGTATACACGGCCTTTCAGACGGAGGGAAATTCCCATCTGTCGCCAAAGATGCCGCAGGTTCAAGAAGGCAGCTCTGACCTTTGCAATGCGTGAGCTGATGTCAGTTTCTATGCGCCCATCGTTGTTGATGCAGCAGCCAAGATAAGTGAAATGATCAACCACCTCGAGTTCCTCGTTAGCTAGAGTCAAGGGGTCATAAAGCGGCTGGTGGTGCTGCAGCAAGGCTTTGCACTTGGAAGGTACGAAGTGTATACCAAATAATGGGACCACACTAGAGAGGTTATTCAGAGTTGTTTGCGCTACCCCAGCATTGTTGAAAAGCAGTGCAACATCGTGCGCATTATCAAGACGAACTAGCTTTTCACCAGGCAGTACTTTATCGCTTGCACCATGATATTCTGCAGAGGAACTCCCTGATGCAGTCCACGATGAAGTTGAACAAAAATGGAAATATTGGACAACCCTGACGAACCCCACTTGTTGTCGGAAAGGCATCCGACAAATCACCGTAGACCCTGACGCGACCTGTAATCTTAGAGTACGGGGCACGTAAAATGTTCACATATTTCGTGGGAACACCTTTCCACGCATGTATTTCCAACAGAGTGCATCGGTTAACAGAGTCAAACGCACTTAAAATCGAGAAACACAGCTGTTGTCGGCCTGCAGTGCGTGTGGCGCGGCTCTGGCACCTACCTCAGAGTGCAAATGTGGTCTGTACTGCCACGTTCCAAGCGGAAGCCTGTCTGCTCTTCCCTAATCCGAGATTCCCCTTCCACGGTGAGGCGACGAACGAGAATTAAGGTCAGTAATTTTCTCACCACCGGCGTATATCTAATACCCCTGTGGTTAGCACAGTTGGTGCGTCTACCCTTCTTGTGTATTGGCACTATGATTGAATTACTCCAGTTAGCTGGGATGGACTCTGCGTTCCAGACCTGTTCGAACAGGGAGGTCAGTACTTTGCAGCGGACCTCACTACCATCCTCAAATAATTCGGGTGCGAGCGAATCCGGGCCTGCAGCACGAAAACGATCAAGGGCTGTGATCGCGTTTCCAACATCAGCTTCCGATGGAGCATCTAAACTAACCGAGCATAGCTCAGCCTGCAACACCTGAGTAGAAAGAGGTCCAGAAGCAGCGGGACAACTGAACTGATCTTGAAAGTGCTCCGCCCAGCGAGCCATACTACGCTCCTTATTGTGAATCAGATCAGTCGCCTTGTCCCCTATTGTCTCACCGACGCCTAGTTTCCTGGGACCAATGGTGCGGATCAGTTAGAAGAGCTTCGATAGTCCCCTACTACTCCCGCCTCCTCCACTTTTTGTGCTTCCTTGTAGGCACGCAAGCTTCGCTTTTGTTCACGCCTAATAGTTCGCCTGGTTGCATTGTGCTCAGAGCCAACCGGGACTTTTTTTCTGGATTCCCACAGGTTCACAGACCTCTCAGATATCCAGTGACTGGTGGGGTGACGGTTGCTAGTGCCACTAGCAGATGCTCCCACTTCCTGCCTGGCGGCCGAGATCCTGTTCCCCAGAAGCTCAGTGTCATTAGGACAAGTAATCGAAAGTTCTTTACGCTGCTAGGCTTACCTGGCCCAGGGCTGAGGTAACTTTGAGTTGCCGATCGAG
The DNA here is from genome assembly GCA_944474145.2 of Dicrocoelium dendriticum. Lineage (NCBI taxonomy): Eukaryota > Metazoa > Platyhelminthes > Trematoda > Plagiorchiida > Dicrocoeliidae > Dicrocoelium > Dicrocoelium dendriticum. The sequence continues at coordinate 59,337,333 of OX104064.1, read as the reverse complement.
GGAGACGCCTAGTGCGCCTCCCGGTAAAGGTCATGGAAAAGCGACAGCGTATCAAAGCATGATCAGTGTCGACTCTAGTGCTCAAGGAAGAGCGACAATCCAAAATGTAACTACGTCGCCTGTAACCTATAGCAACTTGATCCATTTGGGCCCATCACTGGTCAGCTATAGGTGGTCGCCAATTGGCACTTCGGTGTCCGCTGTGTCTGAAAGCGGTGCTACTAACAAACAGCCGGTGCTTCGCACACAGTTAGAGCAGACGCTCGCCGTTGTCTGCACAGTCGGTGTTAAGTCCATACTTACCACCTAGCAGAGCTTCTGAAGAGCTCAGACGACCTAATTTCGCGTTCATATCCCCTATAGGTACTGTGATATCTGAACTGGTAACACTGCGTAGTAGCATGTTCCGTTTGTAGTTGAAGGCGTCCTTGGCAGCATCCGAACTGCAGACGGTGGGAACATAAGCGGAAACCACAAACCACAAAAAATCCATAGCGTCTAGTGCTATTTCGCGAATCAACCTTACATGATGTCGTAAAACGGACTGCACACAAACTGCTGTTCATGGGAATCCAACCAACCAACGATGACAGTTCCAGCTTGACCCGTGAGTGCCGCATCAGCGTCTTCGGATGTCTGCAACCAATAGCGAGAGGACAAACCGGGCGCAAGTTGTTCAGCAACACCGTGAGGTGACCCTCACGGTCCTCGTTGTCATAGTTCCGGACACACAACACACCTCTATACCCAGTGTGTCCAAGGTGCTTGCGGACGCAGCCTGTTTACCTACGTCTCTTAGAGTGCAAACGTTGGACGCCGCCAGGGAAACGAGACAGCGTGGCTTTGTAAGGAGCTGTTGGCGATTGGTGTCCAGTGGGAGGTGTGGAAGGATAGCTGCAGATGGTATGACTCCAGTGACATTGGGGCTGTTGTCAGTCAAACTGGGAATTATGGTGGGAAGACTAGTATGGGGGATTAGGAAATGAGTAAGAGAACCAGGTGAAAAGGAAAGGAGGGAGACGCCAGCAGTGTTTTCGCTTATTCACCCTGCTGTATGCAACAGATAAGGCGACTTTTGCTAATCTGCGCGACGGCTGATGCAGGATGAAGTTTGTGTTGGAAGAAAAGGTCATGGTTATATAGGGGTTGAGATACTGCCAGGACGCGCAGACCTAAACAGGAGGACGATTAGGGTCCTCAACCAAAGCCTTTGGCTCAAAAGCCTGTCCGCAAGGCAGCGGGGGGTGGCAATGACTTAATTTTACAGAAATGGACGCCATCCCATTTCAAACCCTTAACCTGGAGGACCAGGAGATTGAGTTTGTCTGACCTCTAACCATTGACGGACCTGGTGGGAGTAGCTCTCAAGGGGCCCAAGGGCCTCACGCAATATAGGTCAGTGGGTCGATGAGGTACGCTAACCGTCATACTACCTTAAGGTCCAGTCTCGTTGCGACGGCACGCTTGAGACTACTGCCATTAATGCCTGTCGTCTCACTGAAACCCGATAGCAGGACCCTAGCACGAGTCTACGAATGCCTTCATCGCCTGCGAGTTCCGTTGGCATTTGCGCATTGCGCTTAGCTGAAGTGCAACAGCCGAAGCCGCCGGTCTTGCCGGCGTGGTGATTGCATTGAGCACGCGTGCTGAGACGGAGCTAGTAGACTGGATCCCTGTCAACAGTCGACTCTATGTGATCCGACTTGAAATCTCCTTGCGACTTTCAAGCCGCAGAATCAACTGACGTGGTTTGTTCGTTTTAGCAGCGTACGCTTCCACAGACGGCAGCTGGGAATCAGTTAAAGGCGAGTTCTAGTTTCATCTGTCCGATCTCTGAGGAAAGTGTTGCACAACCATCATGCTGCTTGCCGGGTAATTAAACGCGCAGGTCGACACACTTGAAATTGACGACGTCTATATATATATATATATATATATATATATATATATATATATATATATATATGTATATATATATGGTTGGCGGCATCCGGTTTCGGATTTGCCTGTCACTGTGGTCAGCCACAGGACGCCTGCGCCTACAGAGGGACCATGGATGGCTTGCGTTGCACCGCCCACAGCTCCATCCACACACCCCATATCCAGTGTAAACCCGAAGGAATAAGACCGGGAGGCATGCGGATGGGAACCACGTTTCATCAACGGAGCCGGCCCACACTCCTTCACAGACAAACACAAGCACGCTGTATTTGGGGAATCAACCGCACACAAGGCGGTGGCTGGACCGTAGTCCGCTCCACACTGAGTGCATGGAACCACTCTTCGAGCCTAGCACGACCACAAGGACCGTGCACCGTGTCCCCTCCAGCAACGACCAACTGTCTCCTGGAGCCAGTATGGACGAGGTAGTGGGTAATAGACAGGTAGGCACCTTGTCAACATGCACATCAAGCGCATTCACACCGGGGATATCAAACAACAGCCAAACACTTGAAACAGAGAAAGAAAAAAAGAGAGAAAAACTCGATTAATGCATAAGGAAACGGTGATATAAACCTTAATTAAATAGCATACGTAATAAGTTGATTACAAACAAATCCTAGCTAAGTGCAAGAAGTCAGGAAGTATAGTTCACGGAATGCCACGAACACAAAAATGTTATGGAAATCGAATCCGATTGGCTGAAGCGATGTGTGCAAATTAATGAAATAGAGTACAGGTAGACATTTATATATATATATATATATATATATATATATATATATGATCAATAAACTTTTGGCATATTACCACAACACACTTGTAACAACAACAAAAAAGAGGTAAAGGTTCATGTGCTGTGTGGGCGGTGAGCCTCCCTGTTGTCCAGGCCGAGGAAGAGGCTTGACTTAATGTAACCCACCACAAGACTTTGGTCTTAGGGACCTGACCCGCAAGGCAACTGGCGAATACAAAGACCGTTGACAACCAGTTGGCTCATCCACCTTCTTTGTGTTCGGTTTTAATCCACAGAAAAGCTGGTGGCCGGCAGGGTTGTTCATCCGCCCTCTGTTACATACTCACCTCCTGTTCCAGAAGTGCGTGGTCAGTGACCCTATAACTGGTCACATTGGCTTTGACACAGCGCCGTACGAGCTCTAGTGGTATTTGATGGAGAACTAGGTGACCAGCCCAGAACTCCCATTCTCTGAGACACTGTCGCTAATTGTCCGCGACTGCTCATTCATCTTGCTTGCGAAGTAAATGAAATTTATTCGTGAATTCGCTGCTCAACATGACTATGGTACTCGCCGAACAGACAACGGTGATCGCCTACTTCAGCTCTGCGCTGCTCACGGCCTCTTCCTTTTGAGTACTAACTTTCGGCGATACTGGCGCCAACGCATCATCTGTAGGTCCTATTCACCTAGCCAGACTTGGACGCAAATTTACCACATCGCCATCGATTATCGCTGGCGGGGTAGCATCCTCCGGGAGGATCGCTAGGTCTCGTGGATGCAACGGGTCATTGAGATAGAGCAAGCGACCAGCTCGGGGCATTTCCAAAAGCTTTACAACCTGATCTGATCCACTGGCGGCAAAAGGCCGACTATAAGCGAAGTTTTGTGCGAAGCCAGTGGCGGGCCAATCCACTGCCAACAACGTCGATTTGTGCGTTGGGCTGAGCACTTTGAGCAGCAGTTCAACTGGCCTGCAGCACCGGTGATCCCACATTCGGGAATCCATACTTTTCTCTGATGTGTAGAAGCTTCGCCACCATCTGAGGCTGAGGCCGCTGATGAGCTTCGCCTCCTAAAACGCTACAAAGCACTTGGCCCAGGCGAACTCTCTCCGGCTCTTTTACAAGATGGAGGTCTTTCACTTGTTAGAGAGTTATTTTCAAGAACACAAGACCGAAGGTAAACAATTGTTTTCGATTCTTCGGAATCAGTCTGACCTCCATCGTCTCCAAATTTCTTGCCTCTGTCATCCTTCACAGACTGATTGGCACTCGTAATAGCCAGATTCGTGAACAGCAAGCCGGGTTTCGTCGAGGTCGCGGCTGCATCGATCCCATCTTCACTTTGTGTCAGCTGTTGGAGCACCGTCACATATATTGGTGGCCCATCGTTGTCGTGTTCCTCGATATCAAAGGTGCATTCGATTCGGTGGATAGACTTGGATTTTGGGACTGTCTGCTGAGGAAAGGTGTACTGAGAAATATGTAAATATTATCCGAGCATTATACGCCGTAGCTCGGGCAGAGTGGGGGCTTACGGCAAGCTGTCGCCGCCCTTCAGTATTTCCAGTGGTGTGAGAGAAGGATGCCCGTTGTCACCTTTCCTCTTCAACTTCGCTATTGACGAAGTCCTGGAGATTGCATTCACAGGACACGAGTTAGAAGGTGTTGAGCTCTTCCTAGGAGAACAACTTCTTGACTTGGAGTATGAGGACGGTATTGCCCTTACTTGTGACAGCTCCCAGACGTGCCAAGCTGCACCGGATAGTTGATACTGGCTATCAGCCGTTTCGGGCTTTGCTTCGCACCCTCGAAGTGCAAAGCTTTTCTCCAAGATTGGAAGGGATCACCTGCGCTGACCGTTGGTGGGGATCAGCTAGAAGTCGTTCAAAAGCTCAACTACCTTGGAAGTTGTATCAGCGCCCTTGGGATCGAAAATGAGATCACGAACCGCATAGCAAAAGCTCGAGGCGCTTTTGCTAACCTTCGCCACTTATGGCGCCGGCGCGACATCACTCTTGCCCTGAAGGGTAGAGTGTACAATGCAGCGGTACGGTCGACCCTACTGTACGGTTGTGAAACCTGGCCGCTTAAAGCAGAGGACCTGGTGAGGCTAGTTACGTTCGACCGCCGGTGCCTTTATAATTTGGCTCCCATCTGGTGGGAACGCAGCGTGAACAACGAGCATGTTCGACACCTTGTTTACGGCACAGGAAAAGGAACTGAACCGCTCAGCACCGTCATTTCACACACCAGGCTCCGATGGTTCGGCCAGCTGTTACGTATGCCAGCCCACCGACTCCCGCGGCATGCGTTGTTTTCTCGCCGGGGGTGTGGATGGAGGGAGAGGAGGTGGTCGAGCGATGACTTGATCCGGAAGAAGTAAGGCCCTTACTTCGATGCTAGCCTCGGTCAGATCTTCGGCACTCTGGTTGGATTCCAAAAGACGATGTACACGTTCAGCTAGATACATTTGCTGACATGGCAAGGAGCCGACCTCAGTGGCGTTCGTACTGGGAGTATCTTTGTCCCCTTCCATCCCTTTTAGCACCCCCCTGCAACCACGATCTTGTTTCGTGGCATAATATAATGTTATATAATAATTTTTTCGTTGCCTAGTAGCCGGCTGATAGCTTTCTGGTACGGTACCCATCCGTTGCCGGTAGCTGAGCTGGCATGCAACTGTTGCATTTATTGTCTTTTTCTTTTATGCGTCGCGGCACATTAGCTGAGGTGTTTTACACCTGTAGCTAACGTGTATGATGATGATGATGATGGTGGTGGTGGTGGTGATGATGCTGAGGATGATGGTCGAATCCATGTGGAAGCACAATTCGAGAACGTGATTGAGCAACTATCGAAAGTTAACCCAAGGACACAGGAAAACTACAACTGACTTAACGTTAAGCTAGCCGACGTTGCAAGTGATTTCATGAAGGCGCCGATTCGCCAAACTTGCACTTTACACAAGCACATCATCAGTGTATTAAGTTATCCTAAATCCAAATATGTGGTAGTTCTGAAGCCGGACAAGGGTACTGGCATCGTCATCATTCATAGCTTTGATTACATGAACATGATGAATGAGATACTTTGTGATAATTGCATGTTTAAAAGGACAAAAGTCGTATCGACGTAACCCAGATCGAAAGTCGTTGACCAGTAGGCTGAAAATATTGCTGCACCATGAAATGACTACAGAAACAATGTACAACACTTAAATCAACGGGCACTTATACGTCCAAATGTATGGCCTACCGAAAATCCACAAGGCCGGCATACCTCTTAGACCTGTGTTGTTCATGAATAATTCTCCGTATCACAAACTGGTTAGGTGGTTATTCAGGATACTTGTGCCAGTCAGACGAATGCTCCTGAAACACACTATCCTAGACACCTTCGAACTGTTCGGTCATGTACAAAGTATGAAGTTTGCCAACAAAGTAATGTGTTCACTGGATGTTCAATCACTTTATACTAACGTCCCATTAAGAGAGACGGTTGAATACCGTCGTGACGAATAGAAAAGTGGCCTTGCCGGTGCCCGTCGAGTATCTAAGCGATTTAGTTCTGTTATACGCGGATAATGTACATTTCTTAATTGAAGGTGTGTCCTACTGACAAATGGACGGCGTTTCAGTGGGAAGTCCACTCGGTTCATACGCTAGCAGATATTTTCATGTCAATGATTGAAACACGCTATGACTCATACATCGACCAGATGTGCCTTTACAAGCGATACGTTGATGATACGCTAGTAATCGCCCAGCGTCTTCTCGACGTGATGAACAAGGCACACCTGAATGCTCATTTTAAATGTGAATTAGAGAACAACAGCTGTCCGCTTTTTTGACTAGAGCTGACGACGACTCGATACGACGTTTTGTCCACCGAAAACCCATTTGAACGGGACTTGACAAAAACTTCAGCAGTTTCACACCGGTCCGGTACAAATATTACCTCGTCAAAACGCTGTTCCAGCGGGCTCGTAGAATTTGCTGTCCTGAATGTGTCGAACCTGAATTGAAGATCATCACACAGACGCTAGAGGCAAATGGATACCCGACTGCGTTTACTAAGTTTCACGGTGGCACGACGGAAAGTAACAAACAGAGCTCCCTACAGTGTCCAAAATGCCCGTCTATCTTCAATTGCCATTCAAAGGGGATGATGTGGCTACTCAAATCGAGTGGCGTGTTGCCACAGCAATTCGACGTACATTCAGTGCAGCGAAACTGTGCCATTTTTGGACAACCAGTAAGTTATCACCGCCGCCGGTTAAGCTTACGTAATCGGTCTCTACAACAACACATTGCATTTACAACTTTGCCTGTAATCGTGGAAGCAGTTACATCGGCAGAACCGACCGGTATCTGCACAATCAGATCGGTGAACACATCCCGAAGTGGGTTGCTGCAATTTTAGCAAAACAATCGCAGGGACAAGAGTCAAGTTCCAAATTGCTGGCCTCATCGATAGCCAGACATCTACTTGCAACGGGGCATCAAATTGACTCTAACTTGGCGTTTCCGGTTATCAACCCTAATGAATACGCCAAGATACTCAAGCTCGCGGAAGCCGTGGCAATTAATCACAGTCGTCCGGATCTATGTGGACAAAAACAGCAGACTGTCATCCTCAAGCTTCCTTTGGGACATTGGCCCCTGTCTCAAACGTTGTGATTCTGTTGGACTTTATGCCCTTTTGTCTTTTTCTATTCCCATTCGGACACCATTCGAATCATTGATTTCCCCTTTAGTGATCGTTAAATGTCACTCGTTTGCATGTGATCAGAACGTGCGAAATGATATCATCGTACAACCCCCGTCTTCTCATTGAATTATTCGGTTGATGCATTGTACCGACTAGGTGTTTAGCCATGGATGACACTGTTAGCTTGACTGCGCGTTTGCTTGTTGCACGGTCATGGTAACAGTTCGTCCTGAAATTGGCTCTCTAACCTACAGTTTATTATGCCAATGTAACTGCTTTCACAGTTTCTGGTTATTATTTTACTTTTGTGCTTGGTTGTGGACGCCATTAGACAACACCACCCAGCTCTTAACTTACTGGATCAGGAGATGCACACTCATCGCGGTCACATGCATCGAGTTTCCGACATTCAGGTGTCCTTTTCCGTGTTGCCATGCCGTTTGTTTGGCCATAATATAACGAATCATGCAAAATTCTGGACCGATGTTGACCAGGTTCTTTACAGTTTGATACGCTTTTCACATTGTTGGTCAATTGATTTGGTTTATCAGCATTCATGCGGTCACACAGGAGTCAGCGTTTCAAAGTAACCATCCTCCGATCTAAATGTTCTCCGAAATCGCGATGCAATTTGACCAATTCCAGTGGCGCGAATTGCTTTTCACTGTTTGACGCAACTTCTCTGGTGCATCTAGGCTGTACAATAATTTTGCCCTACACCTTCCTGCTAATTGGCCCTTGTTACTCGCCTAAACAAGCTCAGTAGCATTTTCATCCATATGACTCCATGCACACGTTACACCATTTCCAACTCACTCAGTATAATGGTATGTTTATGCCTATCCTTTCGGACAATTATGTGTTATTTTCCCACCGTTTGTCTTTACTATCAGTTGTTCAGCTATATATAGTGTTCGTTTCATACAATGCTTCCTATCGCCTGCTTTTTTTCCCTTTGGTGGAACCTGTACTCACATATGTTTGCTTGCGATCATTCTTCGCCATTCAGCTATCATCTTTTCTTTCCTTGTCACTTAGGGACAACCAACACTTGTTCCTTTGCACGCGTTTACTTATCAATCGCTGGATGGCGAATCTCTTTGAATCTCATCACATTCATTTGTTTTTCCCTCAGGTTCTCCGAGAACGCAAATGATAACCACCGCACAAGGATTTTCTTCGGTCTCTTTATCTTCTTGCTGACCGTTGTGACCGGTGTGTGTACTTGACGTAAACCCGTATTGTGGGATTGTTTCTCCCTCGATTCAACTCACTTTTAGCAATAGAAATTTCGAGCAAAGCACTTTGTGCGTTTACTGTTTTTATCGAGATACTCGCTGGCAAAACAGCACTCTTCTTATTACTTTTCGATTGACCTATGTTGACCTATTTTCAACGAATTAACTCAATTTAGTAAACACCATAGATCGTGTCACATTAATTTAACAATTGAACTCCGAAGTTTGAAGTGGATTTTAGCTGAATTTTCATGCTTTCCATTGTGATGGTGAGAAAGTTTTGTACCAGTAAACTAATACACATGTGGGAGAACAAATCTAGTCAACTGCATTGGCTGAGAAAAGCCATACAGTTGATGGACTATAATATAACCAGTGGTACGTATGTCTCTCCATAGGCCTTCGCGTGTTTTGTATAGGTGAGTGGGCGAACCTATGCAACTGCACGACTATTGGAACAGTGTATGCTGTTATGACTCCATCAACATAGCTTTATTAGCGTTGTGCTGCACGAAACGACCAAAATGAACGACGAGAAGACGCACCTCCGAGGCAGCGACGGTACAAGCGAACGTCATCGATACATAGAGAGATCCTTACCAAGCTTATGTTCGTCGCTGGCAAGACCACTCACGACACTGCTGGAGTCGCTGATGTCAACGAGAGTAAGGCGAGAAACAACATCAATGCCTACAGGCGAGAAGTTTGTAATACGCTTATAAAGCCAGTCCGGATACGCAGACCTGGGATGTCTAACTAATTCAACGAAATCACTGTGTCAAATTGGTCCGCGAAGATAAACTCAAGCACCAACAGAACTTAGCGATACAATTCACTACTAATCCTAAAATGCTCTAAAGGCAAGTAAACAAGCTCCGGAGAGTGCAGCGCGGAATCCCAATTCTACGTGCACTAGATAGTCTGACGCTCACTACACAAGATGCGGCAAGCGCATTTCGGCAACAGTTTACCCGGACTTTTCAAAGTGAATTGTCACCTCATCCGTTCTTGGCACAGATCACTCTGCCTCCAGGATTAAATAGCGTATTCTTCACTGCTGCAAATGCGTTGAAAAGACTGCTGTCCTTGCATGTGCACAGCTCTCCTGGTGTGGGCAACATCGGACCGAAGGCATTAAAATCAGCCGCTCTGCACCTCGCCGAACCGTTACCTCGGTTCTTTCAACCAAGTTTTGAGGATATACAGGGTCCCACAATGTGGAAACGGAATGATCACGCCTATTTACAAGAATGGAAATTGTGTGGAGCTCTCTAACCCGTCCTATCACTCTCCTCCCAGTGCTATTTAAACTTACGAAACCTAGGGTCGCAGAGGCACTCAGGGATACCTTGAGAGCAACAACATCATAGTGTCACAGCAGCATGGATTCCGCCGAAGTCGGTCGTGCTTCACAAACTTGTTGCTGGATGGTCAGTCGATGTCTTCTCTAGAACATTCGATCGCCTGGACCACCGCATTCTTCCTCACAAACCTCGAGGCTATGGAATCGGTGACCTTGTGCTAGGTTGGATAAGCAACTTCCTCATTCATCCTCATCTGAATGTGAGACTTGGCAGCTCCATCTCCAGCCCAGTTGAAGTCCAGTTAGCTATGCCTGAATGATCGGTACTGGGGCCATGTTTACTTCTGTGATTCATCAACCATCTTGCTAGTGAGCTCCATTCTGAATTCCTACTACTTGCAGACGATGTCAAGATCTGGCATGGCATCAAGACAGTGGACGACCATGCAAAACCACAAAGAGACTTCGATAGGGCTTGTAGGTTCTCATGCGAAAACCGGATGCAGTTTACCAAAACTAAATGCAAAGTTCTAAGCATACGCCATCAATGAATATCGACTGGGAGATCAGCTGCTGCGACATGGTACACAGGAAAGCGATCTCTGAGTAGTCGTGTGAAACAACCTTGGCTGCTCGAAACAGGCTGAAAGGGCATCGAGAAGAGCCAGTCAGCATCTTGGCGTCCTACGAAAGGCATTCGGTAATTTCGAGCCATCAATCTTTCCACAAATGTGGTGCGTTTACGTGAGGCCTCACTTAGAGTACACGACCTTAACGCAAACACGATGCTGATACGCACGATGCTCTACAACGTATAGGGATGAAACTCGTTAGAGGACTGTTTCACATCCCCTACCAACGCAGACTGCAAGCCGTAGGCTTGTACAGCGGCGAATACGAGCGATTGTGAGGAGACCTTATTATGGGTTACAAAATACTAACTAACCTCAATCACGCCTGTCGCGATCTGTTGCAAGTCAGCCACAATATCAACCTGGGAGGCCGCCAGTTCAAACTAATCACACGCCATAGTCGACTTGATTGCCGACAAAACATTTTCTCCCTTCGGGTATCCAGACTGTGAAACGCTCTTCCTTCTCACATTATTTTCACCCCCACGGTAACGCTTTAAAAAAACCATTTGACTATACTCTGTCCCATTTACATTACGTAACAATCTGTTCCCATCGAAATACGAATTAGCGCAAACAACGTGCTCAGCAGTATGTCCGCTAATTAGCGGTGAGCAAACCAACAAGTGTTCATGTGCGTCACCACAAATCAGTTTTCTCTTTTTCCTTTCACTTTAAACAGTCCTTTTATAATCCCCGGAATGTGTCAAGCAATGCTTTTGTGCCCTTTAGAAATTACTCTTCATTGAACTGGCAGCTTGGGAACGGTTGATAGTCGTGATCCTGAATGAAACCATTAAAATAACAGACCATGGTTTCGGCTTTGCCACCTAAGGACGAGACACGTCTGAGCTGGGGCCAACTGGACTATTCTTAGAAGTGTTCTAACCAACGGACCAGACAACTTTCCTTCTGAGTTGAGGCACTATTGCTGTGCCTCATTGTCTTACTGACGACGAGTTCCTTTGATCGGTGTCGCTGAACGGTTGCAATTTAATAGAGGTTATCCGGTCCATTTCCTGAGTCCTTCTACCGCTTTGCAGTCTCCTTGTTGACTAGCGTCTAATGGCTCGCCAAGATGCGTTATGCTGCGTGCCATCGGAAATTATTCCTCCACATTCCCACCACTTTCAGATGGATATGTTATATCCGGTGTGTTGAAGACTGATGGTGAAAGATTAACAACCGCGGCATCTCAGTAGGCTTGTCTGATTGCGTGCCTAGGCATCTTCTTAATTGCCAATCATTGTAGTCGTTTACTTTACTTTCTGGCAGAATGCAAGGGAAACGGACTGTGTGCTAGCCCCCGATCAAAACCGACACATTTGTTCCAAAACGAGTGGCAGTCAAGGCTGCAACTACGCCACCTAAAGCCCCTAACAGCGTGGCATATTTGCGTCCATCACTGGCCAACCATCGCGGGACATCAAATTACATTCCGACGTTCGTTGTGTTTGTAGGTGATGGTACTGGGAAATAGCCGATGATCCCCGCAGTGTTCCAACAAATGCTCTAGTCTGTGCTCTCGGAATTAAGCAAAAACTTATATCTGACTGGCTTTCTGAGCGACTGAAGCGACCTATGCATTCTTGTAGGCAGCAATTAGGATTGTGTCTGATCTGTGAACATTGTAAAGTAGTAGTCGGTTGGTATGTAGATCTTACCACGATATGTTTAGCCCTAATGCGAGTGGTAACCTTAGTTTTATCAAACGGGGTGCACACAAATGGCTGTTCATGGAATTCGATTACCGAGTTGAGAACTATGCTGACTCCAACTTGACCTGTGGTCGCTGCATCCGCATGAGGAGGGTGCGTGGAACCGATAACGCCTGACTTGCAAATTCTGAATTTAGGGAGGCTGTATCTGTTAGCACCAACTATATCCAAGGTGCATGCAAGCGGAGCTTGTTTAGTTCTGTTGAAAACAATGAGTTGCCACCGATATCAGACCACTTGGTTTGCTAATGATTTTTGAGTGCTGTTGCCGTGCTGTTGTTGAGTGCTATTGCCTCCTGTGAAGTCGCAGCCAAGGTAGTGCGGTAGCTGCTTTCACGTGCAATGTCACCTAGGGAATGGGAGTTAGCAATGGAGATCGAAGTTTGTATAAGATATTCACATCGAAAGTAACATATAAGGTTTGTGTACGGTCCTGTTTGCGCTTATCCACTGTTCCATAGGCGGCAAATAGTGCAACCCCTCTGAAAGTGCCCTACGCTGGACGGAGTACCGATTTTCTCAAGACTCACTGAAACCGGAACTTAATCCTGTGATCATTCTACCAGCCAATATGAAGTAGCTTAACGTTCAGTGCTAGGAGTTCCCCTCCTAATAACGATTACTTGCCAACCTGACATTGGTTTACAAAAGTTCGCACCTGGCAATCTCAGATACTCCTCTGCCATTTGAAACACTCTCTTGTATGTACAACATCGCTCAGGGCCTCTTTACCAAGTTATCCGAGCTTCAGTCTTTTCTATTGTTGATGTCTATGGACCTGATAGTGACAACTAAGACCTGGCTGAACGATGAAATAACTGACACGGGGATCGCTCTACCATACATGTCCGTGCTACGTCAAGGTCAACTTTGTAGAGGTGGTGGAGTAATTCTGCACCATCAGAGTAACCTGCATCTCCAACTTGTTGGCGACCCAGAAATTCAAATTGTGGACTCACTTTGGTGTCGTCTGCAACTAAGACATGGTGACACATGTTTCTTTGCCCTCCCATACCGTCCTCTCATGTCCACTCCGGAACTGAACAACTGTCTGGTTTCTACACAGAAAATCAATCTCGTTCAGCCTAACACTCACATTCTGCTTGTGGGAGACTTGCACGCTCTAGAGATTCCGGTTTACCTTGGTGAACAGTAAGAACTAGTCACTGGCCTACCACTTCATACTCATTTCCCCTACGAGATTCAGCAAGGGGAACTAGACACCAGTCTCCTGTGGACTAACATTCTTGGTTTTGGATCCACCGTTTGTGGCTGATAGTGTTATTTTCACTCTGACTATATGTCTGCCTTTTGTCTGGTTAATTCTAAGTGACGAAACATCAACGCTTGTTCTTCTATTCTGCGATAAAACTACTGAGATTGTATGCTATGATTCCAGCTTTTCATGTTGACTAACGGACTCAGAACGACCGGGCAAGTGGCTGTTCTAGATGGAATAATCATCACTCTCTTAGGAGCCACCGATACAAGCTCGTGCAAGTATCGTTCTGTAAAAGCCATAGGGTCAACCAGTTTGACCGGTAAATGTCATGTTTTCTGTGGAGCATAGTGTACCATAGAAATAGTATATTGTTATGGCTGTGAACAAATTCTTGATTGCGGCCCAGACATTTTTCTTGATACCAGGTAGAGTCACTCCACATATACTGCATCCTAAAGGCAGCTCCTAACGGCTGCGTATACCGTAAGCACCAAATCTGGAACGACATCCGATGCAGTGTCCACACACTGTTGGGTGACCGATGTTGACCACTATGACCTTTTTCCCCGATATCACTTTTAAGTGCAAAAGTCGTAGATAAGAACTCATTTGACAGGTTGAGTCAGTCACCAATCAACTCACGCTCTTTATTAAGGAATTGAAATTATGTAATGAGCCGGTGCTTATTGTCTCTATTTGGATATCCTTCAAAATCTGTATGATCTCGATTATTTCGAGAAACACCTCATTTGACGCTATCTTTCTGTTATACGGGATATAGAAGCACGTCGACCGTATAGTGATTTTTAAAGCGCACACCCATTGCAATGTTGCAGTTTGATGCATGTTAGTGAGGCATTAATAAATTCTTGTGATAGTATGCTATTTTTCAAGTCAAAATAATTATTGAATGCTGTCTAAGATCAGTCCTGGCGCTCGCATCCTGATGGATCTAAGTGGTTTTTGGTAATGGAGTGTCGAAGCTGGCGGGAAAGAATTGCATACACTGGTCCCTACTTACCAGTACTCGTGTAGTGGACTTCGTAGTTTGGGACTCAACTACGTTCTGTCACGAGTTCTATCGAAATAGAACTCAATTTTCATGCAACATATTAGTCAATAATTCGCCTGTGATTGCCAAGATCAATGATACGTTTAGTTCAACCGCAAAGTACGTACGTACGCAATGCACAGCACATGCAGCTCTCTCCTGGAGACGGGCAAACGTGCTACAGTCGGCAATTGTACCTACTATCACTCCATCGGCATAACTACATTGAGCCATCGAGTCGGCATCATCAGAGGCTCAAAGAAGATTTGCATCATCAATGGAATCCGGGTCCGGTGGGCTGGCACGTCGCTGCAGGCCTTACGCTTATTTCGGAAGTACAGCAAATCTCATCTCAGATGAAGTATGGATTGCGAGTGATTGGCTGTCTGCTTGGGCTGACATAGTACAAAAACTTTGAAAGACTCATGGCGATGATGAACTACTTAGTTGTTATAATCGCGGTTGATAGGGCTTAGAGCCGTCAGAATAAAGACTCGGCCGCACCGGATAGTGTATGGACCAAGTCACACACAAAACACACAAAAGCGCCGACGGTTTAGAATGATCGGCGGCCTCATGCACAAACCACAGTAGAATAGTGATTGAGAGTGAAGTTCACGGTCAGAGGTGTGGGACAACGTTGCAATTCTGAGGCAGCGGATAGCCTGACGTAGCATTAGTTGAAAAGTGAATTGTAATGGCTAAACTCAATCAAACATTTCAGACTGCTGAGGTCCATTTGTTTGTCAAAGTTGCTTCATTCATTGCGCAACTCAGCGACGGAATTTCCGGTCTGTCTCGAATTCATCTTGCTACATCAGTTCGTCTAAGCCTGAATAAAGGACCTGATATTCAGGTTAACGGGAAAGAATCACTGTATCATGCTACTTTTCTACAGAGCAATATGGTTAGGCATATCCACATTTCCTTGAAATCTTCTGTTTATAAACTATCAAGTTCTGTTCAACGCTTAATGTAAGGTCCTCGACGTCGTAGAGAATTTACACCTAAATGTACTCAAAAGGTTGACTTTGACCACGGCGGATTACAGTGGCACAAGCCTGCTGAAGCAAAAATCATGTGGTCATGGAGGTTTTGTACGAACCACCGACCTATTGTGGTGCACTACTGAGTTAGAATGGATTCCAGCTCCAGCTGAAGCCCCTAAATAAGAACGACACAACCAAGCCGATCCAAAGTAGCCGTCACCGATGACGACTGATTCATAGGGGAACAGGACTGATGGGTTTCTCAAGAAATGAATATCCATGTAGACTAGCTTTCCGATGAACTTAGAGAGATAGTGATAGCTAATCTACCAAACAACGTTAGAGGAGTATAGGGTCCGCAGCTTGATTTTCTGAATTAATAATCTAGTCTAGGGGTCACTAACCTCCGGACCGCTACGTCACTTCATTCGGCCCGCCGACCATACCTGAATTAGCTCGTAGGGAAAACGAGACGCGGTGATAGAATTTACATTTGACACTGCATGCTACATTGTCAGTGCCCTTACACTGTTTGAACACTAGCCTGAGTTACCATCGGATTATTCCATCTGAGAGCGTACTATCGTACAGTTAGTTATAGCACATTGCTGATCATTAATGTGAGTGATCCCGTATGGTACCCATTCATTTGTGCACCCTAACGTTTTGTTCACCTCACAACTTTGCGCCACAGTATTGGAATTGGTTCGATTAATTACAGCACGCGTCAAAGAAAACGACACTATCTTATGAATGTGTCATTTTGGAGCTATAATTGGAATAACTTGCAGGTTGATATCACGGAATTGGGCTAGAAACGGAAATTGTTGCAGTATGTACATTTTGGTATTACTACGTGCTATAGCTCATGACCACCAGATGCTGTCACTAATGCACAACAGACAATGGACGGTGCCATAGCTCTACTCGAGAATGAGTCACTCTAAACGCCTTGCAGGAAATTTGATAAACGATACTACTATAGAAACTGGATTTCTTTATCCTGTCGACCCAAGATAGTTGCACACGAGTAAGCATTGTCCTTGCTATCTTTTTTATTTTTCTCGCCTATGATGTGAACAATAACCACTCCCCTGTTGCTTTGTGTGCGTACATTCTCATTTTAAACTCCCTTTATACGACAGTGCAGTTACATCTGTAAGCGCCCGAACTGACGACTCCATTATCCCTTCGCTATTTTTTTGTCACGCTATACACCCTACGGGACATGCCAAGCACCTGCTTTTTTACCCGTTATAAATCATTGTTCGTTGTTCCCCAATGGCCTCTGCTCCAATGTTTCCGACATTTCAATTGCATTTTTATTGCATTTTTAATTCAACATCCGTTTTTGTTCGGACCCCATCTATTTCAGCCTTCACTAAAGCAAGGGAACAATGGTTTCATACGGGTAAAAAAGCTAATGTTTAACAGATTCCGTAGGATTGTCACGCTAAACTTCAAAATATATAACAATTGTTATCAACATTGAGTTTACACCGGTAAACTCAATCTATACGTAGTATTGCCTGTAAATCTAAGGTAAGTCCGTAAGGAGTGACAGCAAAGGGGGTGTACCGGAATCACACTACCGAAAGAACATTATTTCCAAGTGGCGGATAGGGCGCTCCGCACAATCGTACCTGTAAACGTAGCAAACTGGACAGGAATTGGACGGCAGTCCAGTTCGGTACTAATGCATTATTTGCAGCCAAAGGCATTTAGTTTGACATTTGTTAATAAACAAATGATTGGTATGCATTATAATTGATAATATTTGACCAGAACTCTTATCCAACCCTGGACATCCCTGTCGCCACCTACTCACACTGCACCAATCGGGCTCCCACCTACGTGGCCACCCACTGACGCTCACACATTTGCAAAGTCGGCTGAACTGCAGACGACACTACTTCGCTTTGCGAATCTGCCGACCGTGGAGTGTTCTGCCTGCCGATTTAGTCTTGGCACCCACTGTGGCGGACTTTAAGACCCGCCTGGACTGTCATCTGGCCGACTTACACCACGCTATTCCCTAATATAACTACCTTCTACTGAATGGAATTTCTTTCCTTTTTTTCTTCCACCTACTTCCTTTCCAAAGCCGTTTCGGAGGGCGTGGTGGGATGTCACGCTTTGAGCCGGCGTGCATTCTGTTTAAATGCCGCATAAGCCCGATGAAGTTACGGCTAACACGCGAGTCCAACCCGCTATAAGGTTGCTTGGCCTTTCATTAGATCCGACCCGAACTCTTTTTACCCTATGGGTCATGTAAAGCTCCAGCTTTTATTCCCATTAAATACAATGTTCCAATGGTAAAAATCGTGTCTCCTTCTAATGTACACATAAAGGAGGTGAAAAACATGGAACGAAATCTAGGATTTGACCATCAGTGGAATAACTTACAGACCTCCGCTTGGTTTGCGACGTATTGCCAATAAGCTCACAGTATCTGTCCTGGTGTTGCAGATTGGCTCACTCACTCGTCACTTCCCAATGAACCGAAGTATCTGTCCTTCAGATGTTCCAAGAGCGACGGTAAATTTAGAGCATTGGTGGTTTATGTGAGTACGTAATTTTTTGTAGAAACTAGAAGCCACGATTATATTTTGCACAATAATCTGCCTCGACGGGCAATACGTCGCGAACTAAGCCGAAGTCATGTATTAAATTGCGCACCTGATCGTCAGTCCTCGGTAGCTCAGTTGGTGGAGCAGCGGACCGGTAATCCGTATGTCCGGGGTTCGATTCCCCGTCAAAGCAGATTATTGTGCAAAGTTTAATCGTGGCTTCTCTACAAAACACAAAAACCACCAATAATCTACACTTACAGACCCTTGTGTTTATCCATGGTTAATGGGTCATGTAAGATGGTGCAGCGAAATAAGTGCATGGGCAACTCGGGCTTGGAACTGAAAGCGTGTGAGCACATATGACAGATTTCGGTAGGGTATTCCACATTCTGAAAACAAGTACCGAAAAACAATTCCGAAGGCATGCCAAACGACTGTGCTGCTCTGTCAATTTGACTTGGTGGCCTCTCAAGTTGCTGTTGTGGCTGAGCTCTAGTAAGTAGTGGCACGTGTGGTTGGGATCTTTCAAAATTTGATAAATCAAAAGGAGGTCCCCACACAATCGCCGATACTGTCCGCTGAAAAGCCCGAGCACTTGTAGCCTTCGTTTATACGGCATATTATACAGACCCTTGATATTCTTGGTTGCTCGGCGTTGGGGTATCTCCAAGGCGGTGAGATCTCAGCCATGGTTGCCAGACCTGTATTGCGTATTCTACATGTGGCCATATGTATGAGCCGAGTTGTGGAAATATCGAGGGATCTAATTGTCCGAATGTTGGATGCCCCTCCTTGACACCATTTCAGTCTTATTCGAACATCCAAGGTCGACCTGGACAAAAACGCCCATAATATTCTTGCCAGAAGACGTTTGAAGCTCCTGGTTGCAGAGTTGGTAGGAGTGCACCAACTTGTGCCGTAGATGCGGCACTCTCTATTTGTCCACATTGAATCGAAGTAGAATCTGGGTTGACCACGCGTACACCCTATCCAGCTCGGATCGAAGTACTGTGATGTCATCTGACGTATTGATTACCTCCACACCTTGATGTCATCGACATACAGAAGGCAGTTCGAAGTTATGATATGTGTGATATTGTCAATATACGTCAAAAATAATCGCGGTCCTAGTACCGATCCCTGTGCTACTCCGTATTCTACTCGGATGGGATCTGACAGGGATTCGCGCACACGTACTTTCAGGCGCCGGTGCAGAAGAAAGTTTCTAATCCATTCTAGGAGAGGACCACCAATACCAAAGGCCTGGAGTTTGAAGAGCAGAATGTCATGTCTAACCGGTCGAAAGCCTTCGAGAAGTCGAGAAATACTATATAACTCCTGTGACAGAGTTTACTGCTTCAGTCCAGCTGGATCGTACTAGTAGTAGATTTGTAGTGCATGATCAATTTCGTCGAAAATCATGTTGTTCTGGTGCGAGGTGGTTAAATTCTTCCACATAGGCCGTTAGCGCATCAGAACTAATAGCTTCCATTACCTTTGAAAGAACCGGAGGAAAGAAATGCGTATACCGAGTGTCTCGTTCTCGTTGTCTTTTTGCTCAGAGTTTTCGTTCTGACCCATTTATTGTGCGCCTAGTGATTATGGGGCCCAGGCTAATCCTTTTGTTAGCTATCCGACCCACTTCAGTCATTTTTCCTGTAATCCGGCCCTCCGTGAGAAAGGTTTTGTGACAGTTGATCTAGTCCATAAATCATTTAGATACCCATGTTTTGTGTGCACTCCCTTGGAACTGGTTACATACGGTTTAAACGATCTCATTGAGCATACCGTGTGTGTTGGTTGCTTCTGGCTCGATCATCAATTGCATTGTTTGCGGTGGTCTGTCGCGTCACTGAGCATCAGGTGTGCCTTTCTATCGCTGGGAACAACTCCCGGTAAATGTGCTCTGCAGTGAACCAAGCCATCTTGTAACCCGTTGCTTCCAGCAATCCTCCTGGAGGTAGTCGGCTCACCGAAATTTCCTCGGCTCCCAAAGTGATGGATAATGTATCTGAATACAAATATTCACAATTTGTTTTCCCGTGCTTTGTGAGCAGATACGAATTCACTTAGAGAGTAGAGCATGATGCTTCTTACTGGATCAAGGAAGTGGTCGAACGTGTGCAGTAAGTTGATGCATCCCTATTTCACGGGCCTAATTGTGCGGGAGTTAAGGGTCGTACAAAATGTGGCTGTATGGTGAATGGAAGGGCGCTTGCTGGTAGATGTCAATTCTGTACCTCCCAAGTAAAGTCAGTATCTAACGTTCTAACTTGTTGTGCTTAGTGTTACATTGCATTTCCTCGCACTCTGGGCCATATGCAAGTACCCGTTTCTAGCTTATGGTAAATGTCTGGGGAGGTGAACACAAGTGTTACAACGATAACGGATTGGCAAACTGATGTTGAGATCAGGTTTATAGCGATGTCGATAGAAACACACAAGTGCTGCAAAATAACCCTCCATTAAGTCATTAGCCGTTGTGACAAGCGTTGTCCGTTGTAACCCGGTGACTAAAGGATTAGATGTTTAGGCTACCATCTCAATGGTCCATGACTCGATGTCTGCTGTCTCTACTTGATGAGATCAACAACCCTTACTGTCTTGTCGGAGTTAACTTGTTGCAACCATCTTAGAAATCGGAATATCCCGCTGAGGCTGAGGTGTTAGTTGACACGATCGTAGGTTGTTACTTCTCGTTCTGAGAAAATATCCACTTTTTGATGTGCACTTGGCGCCATTGTATGCGAATTGTACTCTCACTGCCGGTTATGAAAAGGGATGCATCTTTTTGCACTTCCTATGCCTGAATGAAAATTATGGGTTTTTGTCGGAAGTAAGGAATTTTGAAATCTAAGCAAGTTGCAGCACCTTCTGACAACTGAATTTATTCAGAATTGCTACGATTATACGCAATAATGCCTGACCACCTTTTAATAGCGGCATTGTTCTTCCTACCGCGCCATTTCAGTCACGCTTTTTGTTGGAACTGCAATTATCTTATGAAAAGAATCACATCTCTACTTTTTCGGTTGGAAAGGTAGATGAGGTAGTACGTGAAAAAAGCGATTAATAGTTATCGACTAATTGTCATGGGTTTGGAAGCGAATGTATCATTTATTGAAAGGAAGTTCGGTTGAACGCCGTGCCTTCACGTCGCTTTCATTCTCTTACGTTGGCTTCATTCATTCTTCCTCGAATTTGTGAGGTCCATAGGCCGTCAGGTAGGTAAATTTTGCATTGTACCTCCTGGGCTAGTAAACTAGTATTATCGCTGTCACTTGGCCTGGCGCACAGGTTGTTTAAAAAGAGAAGCGTTGCGCATCAGATATACCAATGTTTAAAATACCAAGCCGGAACAAAATTTTACCAGGACAATCTTAATTCAGATATTTCGTCTTTTCCAATTAACTGTTTATCGTCACTTCGTGGAGTAAGTATGCTACACACAATGGTAAAACCAGGTGTAACATCACTCGGTTTGATCAAAAGTAATCGTCTACCTCACCAGGACAAGGCGAGAAGAGTAATAAAATCCATCTGCTTATATACTTTAATTTTCAGTCGACGAATTGCTGAAGCATTTGCAAACCGAAACGGACAAACAGTGCTCTGTCGAATTATACTCCTGAACGATCCTGCAGCTGTTAGCATGCTGGTCAATCAAATATGTACCGCGCGATGGAGCTAGCGGACAATGGTGGGCCGTTTGCCGCCAGATTACATGGTATATGCTCTAATATGCTTCGGTTCACGTACTCACGACTGCAGGTACATTTTAAAATATGGATGCAAGTGGCGTTAAATTTGGAGTCAGACCTGTCCACGTCGGAGTTGTAGCACAACTTTTTAGATTGGCACAATAGCACTTGCCCGGCCACATAATTGCATTTCCTAATGGACTGGTGGAGACGAGATTATAATCGATTGTGATATTGATACTGTTTAAATGGTAGGTTGATGGATACCTTTGACTTAGGAACATCGGTCAAAAGTTTTCTGATTGTTTTGCGTTAGAGTAGCGTGCCGTGAATCCATTTGGATACTCGTTTTCCCGTAGTGTTGCTGAAACACGTTACAACTTACTGTCAATTGTATCTGAACCAAGTCTTACGTGCTCTTGTGAAGATAGTGCGGACGAATTCTCGTTTATAGATGATAAGGCAGAAACTGTTAGAGTCGAGATACTATTCAATTCAAGTAAATTACAATACACAAATCGAGTGCGCATACCATCTAGGTTCCTTTACAGGTTAACAACAAAAATTTGAAAGTGTTATTCGTTTTCCATCCCAAATTTAATCTAGGGCTGGCAGTTCCAGAGCATCAGGTAGATGCACCGCTAGCTGCCCAGCCGAACAATCTCCATGTGGTGCCAGCTAGTTGGTCCTGGTTGGTCCCGTTCCAGCAAATGGCTCGGCGGCACTGTTCCATTATGTGGTGGATTTTCATCTAACAAACGTTCTTCCTATAAAAAGCCACAAATATCTGTTTAACAACACTGTGACGTGGCGGATATGACTCGCTACAAAACAAAGTCACTGCTTCCTGCCTTTCCGTAGCACCTTACCCCACTCACGGACGTCAGCTAATTCGAGGATATTAGTTGATCCCTTCCCATGTTGTTAAGTTCACGAACACAACAAATTCAGTTCCATAGTAACCAATGCACTCAATATGATTAATAACCCATACACTTACATATACACATAACTCCAGTATGTACTAGTTGCATAGTAACACCAGAGAGAGCTGCTGCTTATGCGCTTTGTATCACAATGATCATGCATTTTTAGGCGTATTCCGCACTGTCGGGAATAAAAGAATTATTTCTATATTATTTAACATTGTTAAAGCTATCAACAAACGGTGCCTGTAAAAGCTGATGAGAAATGCGAAATATTTAAATTCGAATTATTCAGTTGAAACATCGTTCCATCTTATTATTTCGAAGTGTGTTCATTTAATCGAAGGCTTTGGCTGAGGACCCGAGTCGTTCTCCTGTCAGGATTGGGCGCCCTGGCAGTATCCTAGTCCATCCTCTCCGGAGGTTAGGAAGTGGTCGATGGCCCACTTCCCGTAAAACCTAGCCATGGGAGACCACAGGTTACGGGTGATATTCTCAATGCTCGATTGGCGTAGAGCACGAGTGCCACGCATTGTCTCTGACGGTGGGAGGACACCTCCGGGTGTTCAATGGTTTGCTACTGCCCGCCTCAAGCCAGGCAGCCCCTGGTCAAATAGGTGCAAACCCGCCAAAAACCCACCTGCGTCTGGCCGTGGTCGCAGGTGCGTATCCAATTACGGTCGCAAAACATATGATAACTGTTCCAGAACCTCAAAGGCTGCGTGTGACGGCCGTCAAGCAGATCCCCATCTGTCTCTGCAATCACATTCCCGAGTTGGATCTGCTCTCCACTGCCTTGTGGGTCAGGCTATTGAGCCAAAGGCTCCGGGCGGAGTCCCTCAATCAAACCTCCAAACCACCCACTGCCTTGTGGGTCAGGCTATTGAGCCAAAGGCTCCGGGTGGAGTCCCCAAGCAAACCTCCAAACCACCCACTGCCTTGTGGGTCAGGCTATTGAGCCAAAGGCTCCGGGTGGAGTCCCTCAAGCAAACCTCCGAAGGACAACGACCACCTCGCGTTCGATTACCCACCAATGCAATCGTATGCCTGCGCGCAAAGCACTCAGCATCGGGTGCTGGAACACGCGCACACTACTGGACCGGAACTCGAGCGAGCGCCCGGAGCGACGCACTGCACTGGTCGCAATGGAGCTGGCGCGCTACCACATCGATATTGCGGCGCTCAGTGAAACTCGGCTCGCTGAGCAAGGTAAGTTACATGAAGCAGGTGCTGGCTACACATTCTACTGGGTGGGGAACGTCGCCTCAGCACCACGTGAACATGGGGTCGGATTTGCAATATCCGATCGCCTGAATGGCCAGCTGGTGGGTGAACCAACGGGCATCAGCGCGCGGCTGATGACTGTTCGCCTACGACTCGGAAGAGGTAAGTTTGCTACTTTTATAAGCACGTACGGTCCGACCATGTGTTATCCTGATGACACGCGTGATCAGTTCTACACTGAGCTATCCTCCGTGATACAGTCTGTGCCGAAGAGCGACCGACTATTTCTGCTGGGTGATTTCAACGCGCGCGTTGGGCGTGATGCATCAGCGTGGACAGATGTTATCGGTGCGCATGGCATTGGTTCAGCGAATGCGAACGGTGACAGGCTGCTCTCACTATGTGCCACTCACGGCCTGACGATCACGAACACTCGGTTTGTACTGAGTGCGCGTGATATAGCAACTTGGACGCACCCACGGAGTGGTCACGCTCACCTGCTCGACTATGTCATCGTACGTCAGCGTGATATGCGTGAAGTGCGCATGACACGTGTACTGCGTGGAGCTGAGTGTGGCACTGATCATAAGTTGGTTCGGACCAAACTGTACATATATTTTCGTAAATCGATGTATTGCACTCCCGCCGTGAATCGGCGTAAATTTAACATTCTCTCCCTTGGTACTGTGGCGAAACGTACTGAGCTGGAGAAGGCGATGGCTGCACGCCTGTGTGGTGATGTGGACTGTATAGCCACAGTGGGCGACCTGTGGCACCACATTCGCGACCAGGTGACAGCTGCTGCGGAGGAGACCATCGGGCGCGCAAACTGTAAGCGGCCTGATTGGTTTGATGACAACAATGTGACGATTGACGCATTGGTGTCAGAGAAGAATGCAGCATTTGCTGCACATGTTGCAGACCCCAGTGACTTGGGGAAGAGTAGTCAGTTTCGCAAACTTCGACGGCGACTGACCCGAGAGCTCCGTCGCATTAAAAATGCATGGTGGACGGAGAAGGCGAAGCAGATGGAATGCTACGCCGAACGCCGTCAACACAAGGAATTCTTTGACTCCTTGAAGGCGGTGTATGGACCGAGATTGGAGCCGCTGAGGATACTGATCGATGGTAGTTCAGGCGCTACCTGCACCCAGACTGCAGACATAATGCAGGTCTGGCGGAAACACTTTGACTGTCTCTTGAACAACCGTTCAGAGATCGACTGGCCTACATTGAATGGCCTGAAGCAGCACGATGTGAAGGCGAATCTGGCGGATACGCCGAGACTGGATGAGACGCAGAGAGCACTTGCTCAGCTGCGAAACGGCAAATGTGCCGGAGGTGACGGGATCCCACCTGAAGTATTGAAACACGGTGGACCCGCGTTGTTGACTGCGCTGCACCACTTGGTGCAACGCGTGTGGATTGAGGAGGGGGTGCCTGCTGAGCTGAAGGATGCCCTTGTGCTACCACTGTACAAGGGCAAAGGTAGCAAGCAATTTTGCACGAATTATCGTGGCATCAACTTGCTGAGTTGTGTGGGCAAGGTGATTGCCCGAATCCTGCTCAATCGCCTCGTGAGTCAGATTGTGGAACCAAACGTGGCGGAAGAGCAATGTGGATTCCGTTCGGGTCGCAGCACTATAGATATGGTGTTTGCGGCTCGTCAGTTGCAAGAGAAATGCAGAGAACGACACCAGCCTTTGTACTCGCTTTTTGTTGATTTCACCAAGGCATTCGATACGGTGAACCGCGAGGCACTGTGGCTGGTGTTGGGTAAGTTTGGTTGCCCGCGTAAGTTTGTAAGTTTAATTGAATGTCTGCACAGTGGTATGCGAGCGAGGGTGCAGCTGAGTGGAGAGACCTCTGATGACTTTACAGTTGTCTCTGGTGTGAAGCAAGGCTGTGTGTTAGCTCCTGCCCTGTTTAATATCTATCTTCATGCAATGCTGTCTTGTGCTTTTGATGCGGCTTGTGCTTACGGTGTTCGTGTGGAGCACCGTATTGGTGGTGGGTTGCTGAACATCCGTCGTTTCGGTGCGAGAACTCTAGTCTGTGAGACAACTATCCGTATGATGCTGTTTGCTGACGACTGTGCGTTGTTTTCACACAACGCGGATGAGTTGCAGCACATGACTAGTGCTCTGGCTTCGACAGCGGCCAAATTCGGGCTCACCATCAACACAAGCAAAACTGTCTGTCTCTTTCAACCGTCACCGGAGGTGCAATCTTCAATATTGCCGCAAATCAGCATTGGTGCTGAAGTATTGGAAACCACCTCCCGCTTTTGCTACCTTGGGAGTGTGATGTCGACTGATCAGCAGCTACACGTTGAGCTGCGTAATCGCGTGTCGAAGGCGGCAGCGGCATTCGGGAACCTTGAGTACCGAGTGTGGAACAACCATCAGCTTAGCATTGGCACGAAGCTGATGGTGTACAAATCCATGGTACTGTCCGTTCTTCTATACGTCAGTGAAACGTGGACGATGTACCGGCGGGATGTGCGACATCTCGAGCCGTTCCATCAGCAGTGTCTGCGACGAATTTTGCGGATCGGCTGGGGCGCCAGAGTTGCAGACACGGAAGTGTTGCGCCGAAGTGGGATGTATGCAGTGGACTGCATACTTTTATTGAGACACCTGAGATGGCTCGGTCATGTGAGCCGTATGAATTCGACGCGGATACCGAAACAACTCTTATACGGTCAGCTGAGTATTGGGAAGCGGCACGTGGGGAACCAAAGTTACGTTACCAGGACATGATTAAAGTGAGCCTCACACGTTCTCATCTTGATTGCAGATCATGGGAATCGAAGGCGGTTGATCGGCGTGCGTGGCGCGATCTAATCACGAAGGCAGTTGCTGAGGTGCGGGAGAAATCCCTCATGCATGCAGAGAAGAAGCGGCAGTTGCGGAAGCGGCAAGCACCGATGAATTGTACTCCATCGACATCGAGCGCATTGTGCTGTAGAACATGCAGTCGCGAGTGCCTTAGTCAGGCAGGCCTAGTGAGCCATGACAGAGGTCACTCGGGACCACTGCCGAAGCGACGACGGGTCCCGCAGTGAACGTAGGCAGCACCGGCGCAGCGTTTATAGGCACGCTGAATTCGATTTACTAACCGCATGCTTGCATGCTAAGTCTCTTTATTTCAGGTGGTGGGTTTACAGTTTTTACCTTACTGCTTTTCTTTCTTATATAAATATCTCCCTGTACTCTATTCCATTAACTTGCACACATCGCTTCAGCCAATTGTATTCGATTTCCATAACATTTTTGTGTTCGTGGCATACCGTGAACTATACTTCCTGACCTCGTGCACTTAGCTAGGATTTGTTTGTAAACAACTTATTGCGTATGCTATTTAATTAACGTTTATGTCACCGTTTCCTTGTGCATTAATCGAGTTTTTCTCTTTCTCTCTCTCTCTCAAGTGATTGGTTGTTGTTTGATATCCCCGGTGTGGATGCGCTTGATGTGCATGTTGACAAGGTGCCTACCTGTCTATTACCCACTACGTCGTCCATACTGGCTCCAGGAGACAGTTGGTCGTTGCTGGAGGGGATGGGGTGCACGGTCCTTGTGGCCGTGTTAGGCTCGAAGAGTGGTTCCATGCAGTCAGTGTGGAGCGGACTACGGTCCAGCCACCGCCTTGTGTGCGCTTGATTCCCCAAATACAGTGTACTTGTGTTTGCCTGTGAAGGAGTGTGGGCCGGCTCCGTTGATGAAACGTGGTTCCCATGCGCATGCCTCCCGGTCTTATTCCTTCGGGTTTACACTGGATATGGGGTGTGTGGATGGAGCTGTGGGTGGTGCAGCGCAAGCCATCCATGGTCCCTCTGTAGGCGCAGGCGTCCTGTGGCTTGCCACAGTGACAAGCAAATCCGAAACCGGATGCCGCCAACCATATATATATATATATAAATATATATAAATATATATAAATATATATAAATATATATGACATGGTACCAATGTACCGTGATTTATTTTAGAAATGAGCTATTCGGCAAAGAAGTTTGTTGGATTTATCGCATCTTAATACCCCACTCTGCTCATATATTTTATTTACCGAAACACTTTGAAATAAAATATGCGACCATGTAAACTGAAAAAATATTTGGAAGTTGTTCATAATGATCAAAGGGAAAAGTCTGGATTTTTCGGAAATTTGCGCGATAGGTTCGAGTACGGACCAGCATTATAGAGTGGTTGCTGACAGGACAAAATATGGCGGATATACTTCCGGAATCCTATAAAATCCGCTAATTGATTGCCAATTTTTCTGACAGTGAACAATGATTTGTTACGGGTAAAAACATGGGCTTAACAAGCCCCTTATGGTGGTCGGAGTAAGAATAAACATTGAAAGATAAAACGAATAAGTAAATCGTCTTTTTAATCAGCTACCTGTTTAAATGCACTACTGCTTAACGATAGTTTGAAATGGGATGGGATGTGCACACGCATAGTAGTATAGAGAGCTGTTGTAGTTCAGTAAATACGTGAGAGATAACATAGGAAACGACAACGCTCACTCCTGTTTTGCCTCATTTGTCAGATGCGTTGTATTTATCCAGTTTAGCTACATCCATGCTACTCACAAGGACCTTCTGCGTGTATCCTCATCAACACGTTGCGGAGAGGGCCGTTAGGCACATGGTTTGATTCGCGTTATTTCGTCCTCTGACTGAAACAAACTACATTAAACAATGAGTTGGATGACGTGTCATCAAGTCGTTTTTTTGATTAGCGTTAATGTAGCGGTAAGCATAACGTGAGTCCGAAGGGCGTTTTGGTGAATAATCCTGATATATTATTTATAACTGAATCTTGGTGCCATGATGACATGTCTGACACTCAGTTAACTATTTTCGGATATAACAAGTTTATGAGGAATCGGCCTGGTCGTCGAGGTGGTGGCTGCGTAATTTATCT
Source organism: Dicrocoelium dendriticum (assembly GCA_944474145.2). NCBI lineage: Eukaryota > Metazoa > Platyhelminthes > Trematoda > Plagiorchiida > Dicrocoeliidae > Dicrocoelium > Dicrocoelium dendriticum. The sequence continues at coordinate 59,308,426 of OX104064.1, read as the reverse complement.
GAAAAACTCGCTCACAGCAGCAACATTCGATAACCCAGTGTTGAACAATGTTCAGGAATCACTCTTGCTGACGATATCTGTTAATAAGCAACACCTGCTTATGGGATGTATATGCAGAGCGCCAAATGGCAGCCAAGAAGACCTAGAACTTTTGACGCTTGCATTTGAATGCGCCGCTGGTCTACCATTTTTACATAAAATTATTGGAGGTGATTTCAATCTGCCTTCGATTTTATGGCCCATAGGAACCGCTCCTCTGAAATACCACAATCTTATCTCCTGTATCCTAATGAATGGTTGGCAGCAACAAGTCTCTCAACCTACCAGAGGTAAAAGTACGCTGGATCTCATTTTTTCATTGGGCATACCTCCAATCAGTGTTAACGTTCTTGATGAATTTATTGGGAGCGATCATCGCGTAATCAAATGCTGTCTAAGACTACGCATGGCCGATGTACAGCAAACAAAGCATAATCTTCTGTTCAATTCTGTCAACTGGGACTCATTCAAGGACTTGTTTCGTTCGGTGAATTGGGATAAATTCTTTCTCTCTTCATGCCCTCAACATGCGACGGACCTGTTTTATAGTATAATCGGCGTCTGCATCGATTCAGCAATACCACTAAAATGTGCTTACCAAACCAAACCTAAATCCGATCGCAAGGCATTAAAGGCAGCGCGAAAGCTTCATAAGATTCGTCAGAAATTCAAGTTAAGTGCTGACTTGCGCTATTATTACAGCAGTTGTAGCTCATCGACGAACAGAGACAACAACGTGACAAACTCTCATTCTAGAAGAGTATAAAGCTCTGAATAGCCCTAGCAAAACAGCTGAGCTAGCCAAACTATTCCCTGCCCGGGGTTCGCGTTGCAGTGACAATCTCAGTTTTATCACCACGCCTGATGGAACATACTATGACGCACCTGGTGATATCTGCGAAGCTTTCAGTGCTTATTTTACCGAATCAATGCTCACTGAATCATCAGACACACCAACATTTGTTACGCCGCAAAATAATGAAAGTCTATACACTGTGGAATCCACTATAGCGAAAATCACTAGTCAAATCGCTCGCTTATACTCCTCAACGTGCGCAGGCCCTGATGGGATCCCCCAAGTTTAATAAAAAGCAGTGGTAGTGACTTCCTTCTTCTTTTGCTCAACCTCTTTACACTCTCTTTTAACAACGGAGTATACCCTACTCAGTGGAAAACTTCTGTCGTTATCCAGCGACATAAAAATGGCGCTGCCCACGAGGTTAAAAATTTTCGTCCCATTAATCACACACCCATCGTATCTAGAATAATGGAAAGGATAGTGAAAGGTGAACTGTTTATATTCTTGAACAAAACTAACATCATCAGCAATTCGCAACACGGTTTCACGCAAGGTCGATCCTGCGCAACATGCCAGACTGACTTTTTAAACTACCCAACGGCTGCCATTGACTACGGAAACAGTGCCGTAATCCTGTTCCTGGATATGCAAAAGGCCTTTGATAGGGTACCTCACAGAAGGTTACTAAACAAACTCAAGGCTATAGGCATTGGAGAACCGATGTTCTCTTGGTTGTCTTCATATCTAATTGGTAGACAACAGGTTGTGCGCATAGGCGACCATTGCTCTAAACCGAAAGCAATCACTACTGGGGTGATTCAAGGGAGTGTTCTTGGTCCACTTCTTTTTCTAATTTATATTAACTATATATTCCAGAGAATACGAAATGGTGTTGCATTTATCTTTGCTGATGACATTAAAGTTGTCTACTCACAACCACGTGCAAATATTCAGGAAGCCTTACGTCTCATTCAGGATGACCTATCTGCCCTTGACTCCTGGTGCCAACTGTGGCAGATGTCATTTGCCGTGGACAAGTGTAATATTTTGTCGTACAAATGCCAAGTACCGCCAGAAAGTTTATTACTACAAAGTGCCTATATCTCGCAATGCAGGACAATTCGCGACTTGGGCGTGCGATATTCAGTTACGTTTAATTTTTCTGAACACTGTGACTTCCAAGTTTCGAAAGCCATGAAGATCATTGGTTATATCTGCCACCATTTTTACCTTACGGAATCTCGCATATCGCTTTACAAAACATATGCATTAGTGTATGGAATACTGTTCAATGGTACAGTCTAATCTACGGAAATCTGACCAGCACGCTCTTGAGAGGGTCCAGAGACGCTTCACGAAAAAGTTATGTGGATATTCCTCAAAGTTGACATACAGGGAGCGATGCGATAAACTTGGATTTGACCCAGTTTGGCTTCGGAAAATGAAGCTGAACCTATGTTTTCTTTACAGAATCATAAATTGTCGAATTCGCAGTCCTGAAAACGGTGTTCACATATGTGTAAATAGCAGATCCCCAATACGTAACAAAGAAGTAAAGGTCATGATTCCAAAATTTACTACGAGAATCAGAGAACGTTTCTTTTTAACCCAATACTCAAAGATTTGGAACAAACTCCCAAGTGATATCAGAACATGCTATACTCTTTGCAATTTTAAGCTTGCTATTAGTAAGCATTTAACCGTCCAAAACGTGATTAAGATGTTAGGGACATCACAGTCCCTAGATAGCGCATTCAAAAACGGTATCCATGGTGTCTGAATAAATTTCCGTATCACATACACATAACACTTCAGACAATAGCCCCTTTCATTACGTTTCTTCGGCCCAAATATCTGTCATGTGATTGTGAAGAATCCTGATTCAATGGCAGGAAAATAATAGCAGAACGATTCTGATTACTCTGTGTAACAAAATTTGTAATTACGTCATGTTTATCTCTGAAAATGTATGGAAGAAATGTCATGGAAAAGTCGTACCATTATTTGATCTGTTCCTTATAGAGAACAGCTTCTCGCATCGTCGAGGAATATACAATTTATTTAGTTATTTATTTAGTTATTTATTTAAAACGTTTCGTCGACAATTAACTCGACTGTAGCGGGTGGCCAATCTAAACTGATGACCTCTCAGGTTTTTAGAGGGTTGCCTATTCCGGGAGCCCAGAGAGCGATTCGAGAAGACGGATCGAGTTGCAGGGAAACTTTTATTGGTTCAGCAAAAGATTCCCTGTTAGCTAGCTATAAATGAACGACACCGTGGACGCTCTAGCTAGGGGAACGGATCAAGCACAGCACACAGAGCAGTCGCGCGTTGCAACCGAAGCGAGCGCCAAGCAAAAATGGCGATGAGCAAGTAAAGCATTCGAACTCAGCAATCAGTTCAACAAACCACACCGGTTGCCTAAGTGTACAATTATAGAATTTTGGTTAGAATTTTACACAAGCAAACCGGGGAATCTCCAGACTGCTACATAGCCCTCTCCCAGAAGGGACTGTGTAAGCAGTCCTTCGATCTACGTGAGGACTGTCCGTCGCGGGCCAGCCTTCTGCGAGACCAGGTTGTGAAACCCGATGCGGCTGCTGGGGGAGAACCATGCAATCGGACCCTAGCGGGCTCCCACCCGTGTCCTCCCTACGGTGTCGAAACGGTAAAAAAACTGTTTGTGGGGGGGGGACAGTTAGTAAAGTTCACGTGTGCGGTTGAGCAGGAAGTTCGTTCCACTTGCATTTGACGTGCGGGGATCCAGCGGAAAGTGAAAACGAGGGGCAACCAACCGACGGGGTGTATATGGAAAGCAAAATGAAAAAGCAGCATAAATGCATAGCCATACACAAAAGAGTGTAAAGCGAAAACCGTGCAAAGCTGTTTTTGGGTTTTCAAAAGGTTTTGCTCTTTTTTGGTAGTTTCTAAAGGCTTTGATCTTTTTTGTGGATTTTCAAAAATGTTTGGTAAGAGCAGAAAATTTCGAAGGCACGTTCTACGTAAAAAAGTAAGTGCTGACCAAGTCTGAAAAACGAACTGGAGGCTTGAGTTTCCTACCGCGTCGATTGAGGGTAGGGCGGGTAGGAGTGCTGTCGGTTGTGTTTGTCGGTTCTGCTGGAGCGGGCTGACTCGTCTGCGGTTGCGGTGCCGGCTGTGATGGCACGGGCTGTGAAGGTGCTTGTTGCACCGGCGAGTCAGACTTGTCAAGGTATGCTGGCTTGAGTCGATCGACGTTGACCGTCTCAGTCTTACCATTGTAGTCAATGGTAAACGTTTTGTCGCTTCTACGTACGACACGGTACGGACCAGAGTAAGGAGGCTGAAGTGGTCGGCGTACGCTGTCAGTGCGAACGAACACGTGCGTGCAAGTAGTTAACCGTTCGTCCACGTTTGTACGCAAGCTCTGTGCTCTGGGTTACACAGGCTGAAGCTGTCGCATGTGATGAGATAGGCGAGCTGCGTAGTCGCCATAGTCGAAAGTTGTTGGCGCTTTTGGTGAGACGAGTTCACCAGGTAAGCGTTGTGCGCATCCAAAGACTAGCGACGATGGAGTGGCGTGCAAGTCCGCTTTAATCGTGTTTCTTATGCCTAAGAGAACGAGCGGAAGTGCTTCGTGCCAGGATGTGCTAGATTGGGCACAGAGTGAGGCTTTGAGTTGCCGGTGGAACCTTTCTACCATCCCATTAGCTGCGGGATGGGATGCGGTGGTTCGGTTATGTTGGCAACCAAGAACGTTGAGCAGTTTGCTGAAGGATCCGTCAAAGTGTGATCCTTTGTCAGTGATGACTACGCTTGGGCAACCGAACTGAGCTACCCAGCGTTCTAAGAAATCTTGTGCAACTGTCTCAGATGAGCAGTTGACTAACGGAATCGCCTCTGGCCAACGAGTGAATCGGTCGACACAGGTGAGTAGGTACACGTAGCCTTTGCATGGAGGCAAAGGTCCGACCAGGTCGACATGGACGTGTGCAAAACGAGCGTCAGGAGCGGGAAAAACGCCAAGTGGGCTTTTGGTGTGTCTGTAGACCTTGGCGCGCTGACATTCTAAGCATGCGCGTGCCCAAAGGCGGACATCGCGATTGACGTTGGGCCATATGAAGCGTTCCGTTACGAGCTTCTGCGAAGCACGTATGTCGGGATGAGACAGGTTGTGTAAAGCATTGAAAACTAGTCGACGCATTGAGGTAGGAACTACGGGTCTGGGAGAAGTTTGTGAAACGTCACAAAGAATGGTCCCTTCAGATGAAGCTAGTGGGACTTCACGTAGTTTTAACGAGATGTTGCGTCGTAGTTTGTCTGTGTCGGGATCAGCTTGTTGGGCAGCAGCCATGGCGGCTAGATCAATGTTGGTGCCAGGCGATAAGCTGATCTGCTGAATGCGTGAAAGCGCATCCGCGACGGGATTTAGAGCACCTGCGACATGACGTACGTCTGTCGTAAACTGAGAAACGTAGTCTAGGTGTCTAGTTTCCCGCGGCGAGTACTTGTCTGTTGCGCCATTGATTGCGTAGATCAATGGCTTGTGGTCGGTGAAGATGCCAAAATGTCGACCTTCGAGATAGTGAAGGAAATGTATGATACCTAGGTAGATAGCTAACAGTTCCCTACCGAAGGTGCTGTAACGCGATTCGGTGGGTTGTAAGCTTTTTGAGAAGAAACCTGGAGGTATCCAACGATGGTCGATGAGTTGTTGAAGAACTGCACCGACGGCAGTGTCTGACGCGACAATGGTCAGAGAGAGTGATGCAGACGTGTCTGGATGGGCGAGAAGCGCTATGTTGGAGATAGCGTCTTTAAGCTTCTCGAAAGACAATTTAGCGTCGTCTGTAAAGTGAAAAGACCGTTGTTTACCGCGAAGCAAGTCAGTCATTGGTTGAACAATGCTCGCGCAGTTAGGTATAAAGCGTCTGTAATACTTGACCAGGCCAAGGAATCGGCGTAACTGCTTGAAGGAACTGGGAGCAGGATAGTCCTTCAGTGCCTGGATTTTGTCTGGCAGGGCTTCGATACCAGAGGTAGATATGCGGTGGCCAAGAAAGTCGATGGAACTTTGGCCAAGCTCGCATTTATCGGGGTTGACGGTAACCCCATGCTGCGTCAAGCGTTGGAAGAGTGCGTCGAGGTGACGAAGATGTTCGTCATTAGAAGAGCTGGCGATAAGAATGTCATCTAGATAAGGGTAAACGCCTTCGAGTCCTCGCGTTACCTCATGAATGAAACGCTGAAAAGTTTGGGCAGCGTTGCTGAGGCCGAAAGGCATTCTGAGGTACTCGAATAGGCCAAATGGCGTGATGACTGCTGTTTTAGCAATGTCATCTGGCGCGACAGGTATCTGGTGGTAGGCACGGACTAAGTCGACTTTGCTGAAGATAGACTTGCCAGCTAGAGCTGAGGTCAAGTCGTGCATGTGCGGGATAGGGTATTTATCCGGGACGGTAACTTTGTTAAGTGCCCTGTAGTCACCACAGGGGCGCCAGTCACCGGACTTCTTCGGCACCATGTGTAATGGTGATGCCCATGGACTTTTGGACGGGCGGATGATTCCCAGTTCGAGCATTTGCTCGAATTCCGCCTTAGCAGCTTTGAGCTTGTCCGGGGCTAATCGGCGAGGGCGGGCCGAAACAGGTGGGCCCTTAGTGCAAATGTAATGCATGACATTCGACGTCACAGGCGGCAAGTCGTTCAGGACGCGAACGAGTTTAGGGTGCTTGCTGAAAAGTTCTAGAAAAGGCTGTGAAGCTTGAGGTAGGACACGAATGGGAGTGATAGCAGCCACGTTGGTGCTAGTCCCGATAACACTGAGCTGTGTCCTAGAGTCGATAAGCTTCTTCCTTTTGGCGTCGACGATGAGGTCGAAGCGTTGAAGAAAGTCTATGCCTATGATGGCGAAAGGCACAGCAGCGATTATGAAAGGCCAGCGAAAAGTTCGCCGGAGGCCTAAGTTGAGCGTTAGCAGCTTTTCGCCGAAAGTTGCGATTGGTGTGCGATTGGCGGCACGCAGCTTGGTCGGCGATGGTGAGACGACCTCATCTGAGCTACGGGGTATGACGCTAACTTCGGCACCAGTGTCGACTAGAAACTCGATGCCGGAAGTTAAATCCCTAACGCGGATGAGGCGACTTTGGTGTTGGCCGGTCGCGTCCGTCGCCGTTACGGCCGAGAGGTTTCCCTGCTTCTCAGCCAAGGTGCAAGGCTTGACACATTTACGAGCTGCGGTACCAAAACGCTGATGGTACCAACAGCTAGCTTGCCTGTTGCTAGACTGAGAAGGTTTGCAGGGCGATTTTGAGCGGCTAGGACGACGACGGGTCATAGTAAGCTGTTGCACCTGGCGACTAAGTGTCGCAACTTGTGCTTGCAGGGCTTCTATAGTTGACTGTAAGCCAGCGATAGAAGTGCCCTGGGACGCGACGGCATTCATCTTGCTGGCGTTGGCTTGTGGCTGTGCTCGTTCAATAACTCGATCGGCTAAGTCTGTTAGCTGAGTGAGCGAAACGGAGCTCACTGTAGCGAGAATCGCTTGCGTGTTTTCCGGTAGCCGTTGTAGCCATAGTTCGCGAAGTAAAGTCTCATCCATGGTTGAGGAACCAAGGAGTTGCTGCATCTCCCGTAGCAGGGTTGAGGGCAGTTTGTCGCCCAGCTGCAGATCTCTGAAAAGCTGTTGCAGGCGAACTTTCTCAGAGGGCATAACACGCTTAATCGTGGCCTCTTTGAGAGCCTCATAGCGGTTATCGGTCTGAGAAATGATGACATCACGAACCTGCATTGATATCTCCTTGGGGAGATAGGACAGGAGTTTGCAATACTTCGCGTAGTCGGAAGTGATTCTGTGGTTATCAAACTCAGCCTCAAGAAGAGCGAATCACAAAAGGGGATCCATGTCCCAGAAAGGTGGAACAGAGAGAGATACAACACTAAGTAGAGACTCTACCTTATGGTCTACAGATTGCATGGCTCAACAAAGGATGCAAAAAATAGGCTACCGTATGCAAAAATAAACCGGAAAATATGAAAAATAAATGGAAGGAGCTCACCAGAGAAAAGTTCCAAATATCCGGCGCTGAGGTTGTTCCGGATCCGGGGTCACCAATTTAGAGGGTTGCCTATTCCGGGAGCCCAGAGAGCGATTCGAGAAGACGGATCGAGTTGCAGGGAAACTTTTATTGGTTCAGCAAAAGATTCCCTGTTAGCTAGCTATAAATGAACGACACCGTGGACGCTCCAGCTAAGGGAACGGATCAAGCACAGCACACAGAGCAGTCGCGCGTTGCAACCGAAGCGAGCGCCAAGCAAAAATGGCGATGAGCAAGTAAAGCATTCGAACTCAGCAATCAGTTCAACAAACCACACCGGTTGCCTAAGTGTACAATTATAGAATTTTGGTTAGAATTTTACACAAGCAAACCGGGGAATCTCCAGACTGCTACAGGTTGGTATTTTGGCTCAGCTGCAACAGATTGTGGTATGGGTGAATTGGATTCGTCAGTATTAAGTAAAACATGACTTGGTCTCCTCGCTGACATCGATAATTACCACCGTACGCTATCAGGAGCTACAGTCCATGCTGGTTGGAGAGATAAAAGAATCCTCTAACTAGTTTGCTTGCTCTACGTTGTGGATCTTCAAGTGCATTGATGTCGTGCTTGCGCCAGGTGCGTCAGACCTCGATCGCATATTCCACGTAAGACCTCACGTAGGCGTTCAGCATGTGCAGAAAGATTGATGGCTTGAAGTTTCCGAAAGCACTCCATAATAGTCCATGATGCTGACTGGCACTTTTCGTTGCCTTTTCAGCCTGCCTCGAACAGTCAAGATCGTCCTGCACCATCACCCCGATGTCGTTTTCCTTAGAGGGACGTCGCAACCGCTTATCGATAAGTCGATATTCATAGATAGGCTGCTGGTGTATGCTCAATTCTCCACGCTGAACTGGAGCAGGTTGTAGGATGATTACGTTTAAGCCCTGTCGAGATCGCTTGACCGTGCCATATGATCATCCGCTGTTCTGATATCATGCCAAATTTTGACATCATCTGAAAATAGTAAGGAATTCCACTGCAGTACACTAGCAAGGTCGTTAATGAATACCAGAAATAAACGTGGTCTCAGTACCTGTCATTGAGGCACGCCATACTGGCCGCCAATTGGATCTAAAATTGAGCTGCGGACTCTCACATTCAGCTGCCGTTGAGTGAGGAAGCTGCCGATCCAACCGAGCACAGGGTCACCTATTCCATAGCTTCGTAGCTTGTGCAGGAGTATGCGATGTTCCAAATCATCGAACGCTTTCGAGAAGTCCACGTATTCGACGTCCACTCCCACTCTGGCATCGGCTGACTCTGTCCAGCTTGCTCGGGTTAGATGCAACTTTGCAGTGCAAGAGCGATTTCGGCGGAATGTGTGCTGCTCTGACACTAAGATGTGATTGCTGTCAAGGTATCTTATGAGAGCCTCTGCTATCATGCCTTCCGTTATTGGATAAAACTGGGAGAGAGATTGGACAGTAGTTCGAGGGTCCCGCACCTTTACCACTTTTGTAAATAGGGATGATTAGTTCGTTTCTACATTGTAGGAACTTGGATTTCGTCGAGCTAATGGGTCGGCATTGTTCATGGCTGCTGTCTTCAATGCCTTCGGTTTGCTGTCGTCCACTCCAGGTGAGCTGTGCACGGGCATTGACATTAGCCTTTTTATCACATTGGTTGCTATAAACCATAGGTGGTTTAACCCTGGTAGTGATGGAAGCTGTGTCAAAAGCGGGTGAAATGGTGATTCACTCTGGAAAGTGTGGATGAAGTGTTGGCGAAGCACGTGGGCCGTATCTTGTGTAGTGTGCGCGTGTTGTACGTAAAAAGGATCCCACGTCACACTGCGTAGCTTGTTGGTTTTTCTATACAGCAATTTGGGATTTGTACTGCATTTTGCCGCTAACTTCTGTTGGTGCTGGCGTTTGTCATCTTGGATCAACTTCACGCAGTGGTTTCTTTGAGTTATGTAAGCACCCCAAGTCAGGTTACTTAGACAGACTTTGTAAACGCGCCAGGCTGAATTCCTTAAGACCATGCATTTTCTAGTACGGCTCCTCAGGAAGGAGTTCACTTGATTCGGGCGAAAGACCTTGGTTTCTGACGTATTTGTCACTAGTTTGGTGAACTGAGTGACGAACAACATTCAAGCGACGTCGGGCGGCTTCTCGGCCAGGAATGACCAGTCGGTTTCTTGAAGGAGGTTGGACAGGATATCGTAATGTGTACCAACATAGGTTTTCACGTTGTTCTCACTGATGTGCGCCGAGTAACAGATGTAACGAAAGAGCAACATAGCGTGCTCGCTACGGCAAAGTGGTGCATCTATGGTCACGGTGTCGAACATTACTTCTTCCTTGGTCAGCATAAGGTCCAAAACAAATGGTGTGTCACCCGTACGGAATCGACTGGGATGGGTAACATGGCTGTACCGTGGTACTTCGGCAATCAACTATTACAAGTCAGCCTTGAATTGTTCACTGTGCAATGCTGGGATTTTGATTGCGTGCAGGTTGAAGTCCCCCACTAGAAGGACGTGACTGTGTGGTCGTGTCAGGACTCGCTTCATCGCAGAAACTAGGCACTTATCAATTCTCAAGGTGGACCTTGGAGAGTGGTATACTATTGCTAGTAAACAGACAGCACCCTGTCTTGGGTGCATCCGACACCAAAGAGCGTCGATGACTTGCGTTTCTGGGTCCTCAATCATATCAACATGTATATCGGATCGATAATACAGAAGCACTCCGCCTCCTCTACTAGGTCGATCGTTTATATGGAAGTCATGCCGGGTAGAGAAAGCACAGCATCGGTGCTCTTCGTGTTCAGCCATGTTTCTGGGACCATAACTAGGTCCCAAGTTGTGGAGACCTGACGAATACAAAGTTCAGTTAGCTTGCTGAGAAGCTCTTGTGCATTGGTATACAAGCAGGTGAGAGCATCGGTGGTCAGAAGCGTCTTTGCGGATGCAGATTTCCGAGGAGGGCTTATGCCCACGCTTGCGATCTCGACTGCCGGTCGTTTTTTGTAGGACCGATGACGCAGGACCTTGGGCCAGTTCAGATTGTTGTATAGTGTTCTCAGTGCCAGCAAAAGGGTGGCATTCCCATCCTCATTCACCTGCCCGCGTATTTTGGCATTGTCTCCGTTATAGGATACAAGGTGACGTAAATGTATTGGTAAATTTTCTGCACCGTGTTACCTTATCTATCTATGGGCCCGGGGCCTATTGACTTTATCGTATTTCGGATGGCAGCAGTTTAGGTTTTTGTGTCAAATTTTGATCACATGTTCTGCCATAAGTTCGGAGTGTAATGATACTTTCATCACTCGGGGACCACACTGTTTGTAGTTAGGCGATAGCGGTAACGTTGATGTTAACTTAGCGAGTGAGAGTAATTTACTACCAAAACGTCATTCATTCCAACCATGAGCTTTGGCCTCTAGCTTGCTTAATCTCTGGAGTTCGCGGACACCGTGAACAAGGATAAATTTTGAGTCTGGTTGTTTACAGCTGTCATTCGGATTTGTTTTGCGTTGCTGACGTTCGCCCCAAAGAACGTCTGGAAAAATTCCGACAATGCATGTGGTGATACGGAGGCGAGTGGTTGACTAGCGAAATGCCACTGCATCATTACCTGACTAAAGTGTTACCTGAAGTAACCGCGGTTCACCGTGGTGTACGGAGTTTGGGTGACGGACGAGACGCATCATACTGACTGGTTTAGCTTGAACCCCTATTAGTTGACACAGGGAGTCCCATTGTTTACTGTCATCTGGAGTTCGCCCCGGATTCAGTCACATTAGCGCATGTAACAGTCAGAGAATTATGGTATTGCTTCATGTTCTCCTTTTTGGAGGGACCAGTGGCAGCTTTCTTCGGTTGGACACATGATGGGATCTTGAGTCCCGTGGTGGTATTGGCAGTAGTAACTCGTTTGGCAGAGAGCGGGGTTGCAATGGGAGGAGCCTCCGTCATATGGGTAGCAACAACGGACGCGTAGGTTGTCGGCCCTCTAACAGTGTTTACTGTGCCAGGTGATTCTGTTGAAGAATGTGTGGCGAACGCATCTTTATGAGCATCCGGTTGAGTCCGTGTGGCTAACGCTGGATCGTTACTGTTACACTGTACTGAATTGGAGCTTGATGTTGAGCATCGAGTTCGAGGCACTGACTTGCCTGGTTCATTTGGGGTAGTTTTCACGGCTTCTGCCTGCTCTACAATCTTTATCAGCCCATCGCACTTCTGCGCTAACACAGTTATACATCTGATGAGTGGAAGAGACGTACACTCAGTGCAGAACCAGAGTGAATCAGTCGTACAATTAAGCTTTTTTATCTGGCTGAGACTAAGGCGAGCACATCGAGAATGGAAGTATTTTCGGTAGTTTCTGCATTCGCTTCCAAACCACATAAGTTTTGCACAGATCTCTACACCACAATTAACGTTTATTTCGGAAGATTTGGGCTTAGCTTTCCGTGAGCAAGCCGTACGTGCCATTGTGACTGTCCGTTCTGCGGATGTCGTTCGCTGTAACGTCGACACTAGTGGGCTGAATCCAAACGCTGTCGGACAACCTGGTGGTCTGAGTTACACCGGTTAATAGTTGTAAAATAAATCCAAGATGGTGGACAAAGACGGCAGTTGGGCCAATCAGTGTGATCTCTGAAATCACCCAGAGACTATCCACCAAACTTGCACAGGTGGAAAAATACACTACAAGTAACTTATCGGTGCACAAATCATACAGAGAAAACACTTAGGACACAGTAATCCTGACGCAAAGGTAGCATCCAGCACGATAAATCAAAAATCCGCGGAGTCTCTGGGTATAAGCAGATTAGACATCACAGCAAGAGATCTTCGACTCTCGCTGTCAAGTCTGGAGTCGGACATAAGCAAGCTTGCTCAAGAACAGCAAGGTCAAGTTTTACATTACTGTCTCAACAAAGGTATTGTTACAAATTGCTGCTCCTGATTCATGACAGGCCTTACAGTTAAAAGCTTGTCTTGCCTTCAGCGTCAATAATACTGTCAAACCTGATATATTTGGATCCATAAAAATCAGCTCAATCCATTCCACACAACCATTAGACTGTATCAAGGCGAATAGATGGGATAGCTTAGGACAAACAACGTACCATAGTTACTCTACTTCACTCCAGAAAAGTTCCGTTACAATTGGATACATTACCTCACAATGACGCTCATCTTGTGCCATATGTCCGATTCTTCAATGATAATTAATTGGTGGAAATGATGTTGTTTGCCAGGAAAATTAAAGCTCATACAAAGGGCCAGTCTATATTTTGGGTAGTTAGTGGCTATCTGACTGAAACTCCATTCCGATACAGAACATACTTGCCTGTGCAACAGACGGTGCTGCCGCAATCGTCGGAAGGTATAAAGGAGTTATGGTAAGCGGTAAATTTACCACGCAGTTCGCAAGATGGAGTACGACACTATCCAACACTGGATTCCCACCAAGTATTTGTTGACTCACCCTATGCCCCATGGTTACTTGCCTTCCCGACCTAAATGTTATACAATCCACAAGATGAATAAGAAGTTCGAATGCTTAACTCCTCTCCGCTCACACAGTTTATGTATCATGGTTAGGTGCCGGCCCACATGGTTGGCTGCATCCGGTTTCGGATTTGCCTGTCACTGGCCAGCCACAGGACACCTGCGCCTACAGAGGGAACATGGGTGGCTTGCGCTGCACCACAAACAGCTCCAACCACACTACCCATATCCAGTGTAGACCCGAAGGAATAAGACCGGGAGGCATGTGAATGGGAGCCACGTTTCGTCATCGGAGCCGGCCCACACTCCTTCACAGGCAAACACAAGCACGCTGTATTTGGGAATAAAGCGCACACAAGGCGGTGGCTGGACGGTAGTCCGCTCCACACTGACTACATGGAATCACTCTTCGAGCCTAACACGGCCACAATGACCGTGCACCATGTCCCTTGCAGCAACGACCAACTGTCTTTTGGAGGCAGTATGGACGAGGTAGTGGGTTATACACAGGTAGGCACCTTGTCAACACGCACATAAAGCGTAGCCTCACCGGGATGTCAAACTACAGCCAACCACTTGAAACGGCAAGATGAAATAAAATAAATCGAACAAGGCATATATATATATATATATAGTGACAACATTTCGCTAGATTAGCGTATGAAGTAAGTTGGTTAACAACGAATCCGAGGTAAATACAAAATGTCCAGAAATTATTCAAAACTGCTACAAGCGCAATAAAGTTAACGAAGCTAACCACAATTAGTGTACAATGGAACAATGGTTTATGACGGGTATAAAAGCAATGCTTGACAGGTCCCGTAGGATGATGAGAATTAACATCGTAAAATTAAAAATCGTATCGATGAAAGTACGTGTGAAATGCATGACTCACCAAGGGATTGGAGATGCACATAAACAAGTAATCCAATAGGAATTTTAAGTGGATTCCGTCCACGTTCGTTGTTCACTAATACCATCATCCGATGGTCGCACGTTATATCACATAGTTCAATCGTGTCAGAGTTTCGTCAAGGCGTTTTTTGAAAAGGGATAGGGTGGGAGCGTTAATTACATGTTCTGGAAGGGCGTTCCAAGGTTGTGACACTCGGAGGGAGAAGAAATTGCGTCGACATTCCAGTCGACTGTACTGTGTGACCAACTTAAACTGATGACCTCTTAGGGATGCGTTTTGACTACGTTTCAAAAGGGAATGACACGTGTGGTTGGGGGTTCTCAGTATCCGGTACACCAATATGAGATCGCCTCTCAAACGACGGTAACGTCCACTGTATAAGTTAAGAGTTTTAAGCCTGAGTGGGTCGGGAATCCTGGAAAGACCTTTGACGTATTTTGTCGCTCTGCGTTGTGCAGTATCGAGTGCAGTGAGGTGGCACTTCTGCCATGGTTGCCACGCTTGAAGAGCGTATTCTGTGTGCGGTCTAACAAAAGCGCTAAGCATTATCGGAAAGATTGAGGCGTCCAACTTCCCAAACGCTCTACGCAGAAGGCCAAAGTGTTGGTTTGCTCTCTTTGAGGCCTTTTCGGTCTGCATTAAGCATCCAAGATCTTCTTGTACAAGCACGCCAAGATCGCACTCATGAGGTCCGCTGTAGAATGTCAGGTACTAAGCGGTAGTTATACGCACTCTGATGGCGTATGCTCAAGATTTTGCACTTTGTGGTGTTGAACTGTAGCATGTTCTCGTTTGACCACTTGTATGCTTTGTCCAAATCGTCCTGCAAGGCTGTGTGATCCTCTCCTGAAGCTTTGGCACGCCATATCTTTAGGTCATCTGCAAACAGCAGAAAGTTGGAAGATAGTGCAGCTGCAAGATCATTTATGAAAACAATGAACAAGCGAGGCCCGAGTACCGAGCCCTGAGGTACGCCACACTGAAATTCGATTGGTTCCGACAGGGTATTTCGGACTCTCACATTCAGGTGACGTTGAACGAGAAATTCGCCTATCCATCCTAGAATTGGATTGCCGATACTACAATGCTGCAGCTTGTTCAGTAAAATCCGATGGTCCAGTCGGTCGAATGCCTTAGAGAAGTCCAAGTAGGCTACATCCACTCCGACTTCGGCGTCCACAGACTCTGTCCAGTTTGAACGAGCAATCAGCAAATTAGTTGTGCAGGACCTGCCTTGGCGAAATCCGTGCTGCTCCGGAACGAGGATGTTGTTTTTCTCCAGGTACTCCATGAGGGCCTCGGCTACAATGGACTCCATGATCTTGGAGATTACCGGAAGAAGGGTAATCGGACGATAATTAGTTGGATCTGCACGGCTACCATTTTTGTGGATTGGAGTGATGATCCCGTGCTTCCACATCGTTGGGACGTGCATCTCATTAAGGCATTGCTGAAAGAGTGTCGCCAAAGGTTCAGCTAAGCTCGTGGCGGAAACTTTCATCGCTTTCGGCCGAATGCCGTCCGCACCCGGGGAGCTAAATTCGCGCAACGACATCAACCGCTTCAATACAGCTGCAGTTGTGAAGGAAATGTGGTTAAGGCCTGATGGCGGAATAAGTTGCCTAGATATGGTGCAGGATGTTTGCACACACTGGAAAGTGCGGCCGAAGTGTTGTCCTAGGACGTTCGCCGCATCCTGTGCCGTATGTGTTAATCCGAAAGCTGTGCGCAGAGCCGGAATTCCGCGCTTAACGCGGCGAAGCTTATTTATGTGTCTGTATAGTAGCTTTGGGTTAACGCAGAACTTTGACACAAGATCTTGTTGGCTCTTTACCTTATCCTCCCTGACGAGTGTGACACAGTGGTTTCTTTGTGTAATATAGGTGTTCCAAGTATTCTCGCTCGGAGAGGCTACATGGGCGCGCCATGCCAGATCCCTCAATCCCATGCATTTCCGGGTCCTGCTTCTGAGAAATGACTTCGCCTTGTCGGGTCGGGGGATTTTGGTTTTAGATGCCAATGCTACGAGCGTGTTGAATTTGTTGACAAATTTCCCGCATGCCACTTCTGGGGACCACTCAGTTAAGAAGGACCAGCTCATAGCACTAATGAGCAATGAGTGCAACGAGTGAAGACTATTCTGGTAGCCTGAACAAACCAAAGATGGTGGAATGAAATTGATCCATATTAAAAAGACCCAGTTTAATTGTAAGTTGCTTTAGCCCAACTGCGGTGAAGACACATCATGATGCAACATCAGCCGATATAGTTATTATTTAATTAGCAAGCCGCATCTCGGGATCTCAGACTACACCATTCCTCGGACAAGTTGTCGTCTCGGGCAACAGAATTAATCCGAGGGGGCATCCAACATGAGTCTACTTAATTAATTTGAGAAATCATGGCCAACTTGGTGCATCGGCCAGCGACACTGTTCCTGGTAGAGCTGAAGCGTCCCACCTGCACCCCTATGACTTAGTGTGTCTGAGATCCATTTGGCTGAAGGCGACGGGTTATACACGCACACCTACACACCTGCACGAGTAAGTGGCGTACGCACGGCTCAAATTGATTGAGTAGACTCATGTTGGATGCCCCCTCAGATTAATTTTGTTGCCCAAGACGACAACTTGACCGAGAAGTGGTATAGTGGACCAAAGCAGACACCTGCCCCAATTGATGAGCGCCGATTTACCAATTATCCTCCATGTGATCTCATATCGATGTTGTTATGACTTCACTTCACCTCTCACTGTACAGACCGATCGCGCACACTGTACAACTCGTTCAGACCACCCTCCACACACCCCTCAGACTTGAGTCATCCTCCCCCCCCCCCTGGGTAGGCATCTTCAGGTTCCTCCCACCCCTCATTGTTGGAATGAGCCAACCCACCCCAATAGCCCAGCCCATCGCGTTCCGTTTCCCACATTGTATAAAGAACCAATGAGTCCAGGGTTAACAGACCTAATACTAGAAAGGTCATAGTCCGATTGTGGACTCGGTATCGTGTGACTCTTTATCTACGGGGACAAGTACCATTTGCATTCCTTTTGGACATTGTGAAAACCGGTTGTTTAGGAAATGATCGTCTATTTTTCTTACCATAGTTAACGTCTCGGCTTCCTTTCTTGGTTGGACTCGGGAGTATTTACGTGTCACTCGAACCACACAAGCGAATTTGTCGCTTACAGTTATTGCCCACCTAGAACACTTTTTTCCTTCTGATCACAATGCAATGCGTGATTCATCCAGAGTACCTAGTGGTTAAGAACTTACGAGGCTCCTTATATGAATCACTGTCAACTGTTATAATAGAAGCCAACAATATCAAATCACACCCTCTGCAAATTGCCTTTTCCAGTAGTTGTGTGAGGAGAACAGTGACGATTTCTAGGTTCTATTTTTGCAGCTGTCTTCGCGCTTTGTTACACTCTGGGACACCAGCATCACACTTCTTTCTGGAGCTGATTATGAAAGAGAACTAATAAAAGCTAAGCTAGACGTGTATTATCCGACCGATGTTTTTGACTAACTCAGTTTATTAAACAAAACCCTTCAGGGCAAGTTGATTAATCTCATCTCGAACAATGAAACCATTATCGCTTCTCTTAAAAAGAAACTGGAAATGTATGCCCAAAATATCGGACGTCGAGAATGTTTACAGTTCACAATTCTCTTTACAGATAAGGAGGAGCTGAAGCATAACGACTTGATTATTTATGCCAGTTATTTACAACAACTCGGGAAAAATATGAAAGACTGGTTTCAGGATCTGATTTCCATGGAAATCCCGATTTGGATTTTGGATCCATTTGCGTACAACTCTGAGGTGTTAGAGTTAAAATCCAGGAAGGTCTCAAAGAGCTTCAAAGTGAGGCACTAGCATGATGCAACTTCACTCAATATAAAAAGGATTTTTGGATAAAGGCTTAACAGAGACCCCAGACGGTGGGAAATGGTTGAAATATATTTTCTTGCTTTTCCATCTACATACTTGGTTGAATGTGGACTCATCAGTGGTCGCTCTAACAAATAGTATAAATAGATTGGATATCACAGCAAGAGATCTTCGACTCTCGCTGTCAAGTCTGGAGTCGGACATAAGCAAGCTTGCTCAAGGACAGCAGGCTCAAGTTTCGAATTAATATCTCAACAAACATGTTGTTACAGTTGCTGCACCTCCTTTTTCATGACATACTTACAGTTAAAAAGCAAAAATAAGTAACTACATTGTTACATATTAATGATAAATTTGTGTACTTATAGACCACTTGTCTGGCTGACACCGCCACAAAACGAATGTTAGCTTGAAGCTGTGAATGTTAACAGATGAGATTTGTGAGGGGACAAGCAGTGATAGCAAATTTAAAATTTAGCTATCATACCAAAAGATGACTACTGGAAATCCCAGATTTACGTCTGTTAGACATTGCGGTGTGCTGAATTTGTAATGATTAAGGGTGGGGGACCACGGCTAATTAAAGGTTGAGAATGCCTGGTCTAGATCGTCGGCGAACTTATTTCTCTCTCCGTGTTTGCCAACCCTGGAACACCCTTCCAAACTCTACTGTGTGTGCTCCCATTTTAGGTATTTGCGAAAAGCTATTGAACACCTAAATGAACGCTCTACACTTTAGTACATAAATGTATATTCTGGATATATTCAGATTAACTAGACTTTAGAATTATGTACCCAGTGACGCACGAAAATCTGTGCAGAGCGGTGAAAAATCTGCTTGTTATTGACAGTGAGTATTACTCGTAACCGTGTTTCCTGGTACTATATCACTCCAACAACCATCCTATTATACGCCGTTCTTCTATTGCCTCACCGATGAGGATTCCAGTTCGCCCGCTTATGTAGTGTACGAATTTTCAAAAACACATGCTACGCATGTGCTCTTTTATTCTCCTTATAAACCATTGCTCCATTGTTCAGCGAGTGGTGTGAAAGAATGATATTAGTATTTTCGTATTAGGTCTCAGCGAATATATTTGTACAAAAACCTGACCGCTCTAAAACTTCCCACTTGAGATAGAGTATCGAAGTGAGTTCGATGTGACATCTCCACACCGCTGCCGCTAATCTCCCCAACGGGTAAACGCCTACTGGTCACACTTCACCGGATAGAGTTCGAAGCAGTCTCCAGGATTGCTTTACGTCATACTGATCCTTTTTTTCTTCCTTTCGCTGAAGCTGTCGCAATAACCCAGATGAAGCTAATTCTGTGCTTGTAACAGCGACTATGTATCAACGTTAAAATACCATGGATCTTGAGGTTAGATTTCAGTCATCCAGTTCACACGTTACGTTTATTTGGCCATACCGCACAATGGGGTGCAAAAGTGCGTATTGGTGGCTGTAAGTGGGACTGAGGAAGACACTAAGAAATGCATGTATTTATCACCTTTCTTCCTCCTGCTGTGTTCTTCAAATTTAGGACTGAAACTGACTGTTTCAGACAGTCACGTTTCTGATAAGCCGGTCAGCCCTTCATAATGCCCTGTCTAGACGTTTGTCAATGGGTTCCACTAAGCAGAAGTACAAGTTTATATGTGCTCGCAAACAAACCAACCACTCGCCGATCCTTGCTTTTTTGCTAGTCCTCAACTTTGTCGTCCTAGGCCTGGCCAAGTCGATTTGCGTTTTGATGATATTTCTGTTTGTTCCGTATCAACCCCCTTTTTATCGGGCCTGTTTGCCATTTTATTTGTATTTTTAGTACAACGTAGCGAGCTTGTGTGTTGTAGCTGAATTTTCACCTGCCCAGAGTGAATAAAGCAATTTCTTAACATGATTTAAAATGCCTCATGTGTATAGTGAATCACGAGACTGATACAATAAAATGGTTGAAAACAGAGCACTGCAGGCTCTCAACCTCGAATCCATGCAGGAAACGCATCCAGTAAAATGATCAACGTGACAGTTTGACTGACTACATGGGATGCATCTTTTCCTTCTGGAATCCCATACTGCTTGCTGACTCCGGATGCTCATGCAAAACGGAGCTCTACCTTAATTGGACCCGGTTGCGTTGGTTTCTCTCACTCATATGATTAGAAGGCCTCATACATCATTGTTGTAGCTCAGTCCCCTCTCTCGTTTCGAAATCTTGGTCACCTTTGTCCGCGTCGTGGCAGATTGTTTCGGATACCCTTATGCGTGCAATGTTGGCGGACATTGACACTGAACCAACCGTAAAAACCCGAATTCCCCCAATCGGACATCATTTGATCAACAATTATGCTTATAAGGCATTGCCACTTTTGGAAACTTTTTTGCATAAATGTGTTAAAGTGTAATCTATTATATGGCTGTTTCGTCTCACAAACTACCTCTTCCGTTGCTCTTACCTAAATGTGAAATTCATATCTTAGAGAAGCCATCTTGGCCGCCTCGAGTAGGAGTAGATTACGCAAAGCTTTGTTGGGTGGAGCCTAGGATACTAGTCGGTAATCAATGACACGTAAGAGCCATGTCAAATACGGGACAGTATAGAAGTTGGAAGCGACTGAACTCAACGTGTATTCTGCAGACAACAAAGTATGAAGCGAATCAACCAGAGCGAGAAACGGTGCAGCAAGGTGCTCACCAAAACGAATTGCGTCAACAGATGTTTCGTTAGTAAAACAAGTAGACTTTTTGAAGGTTAAAACAACGGTAAAATCCAATGTTGCAAAATACTAAAAGTGTGTCGTTTCCGGTACACTACAGCTTTCAGTTTGACCTTAGCATTGTTTATTGCTAGTTGAAATGTCCCATGGAATCATTCCGCCTGGCTGGCATAGTTACATAGAATCTTCCTATTTCAAAGTGGAAACTGGCGAAATCCCAATTCGTAAATCACTATCATTGTCATACTTTAAGTGCAAGAGTTGTTCGAACGCATCATTGAAATGGAGTCTCCACTAACTGTGGCCTGGTAATTGTGCACTATTTAGTCACAAAGTTCCACACCGTCCTCTTCACCCAGCGCAGTCATGATACACTCATACGAATCGGATCAACTTCCCGTATTCTGCCGGTACTTAGTTACCGACCTATTTCCGAATGATAGTGATTTGGGCAACTCATGTTGTTGCAACACGCTGCGTGCTCATATGCAGTCACGCAACCCGGTCGCTTTATAACAAGTTTCGCTACATTTAAACTGCGATTGACAAAGGATTCTCCGCGCTTTCTTGTGGTCTTAGAATTACTGCCATAGGATCATTTATAAGGAAGCTACAACTCGATTTGTGTTTTGTTTGCAATTGTCTATTGCCAATACTTAGTCCCTAACGTCCACCCGCTACGAGTGAATTTGAGCGGCCGAACCCAACAGGAACCATTGCCGATCAATAAGGAAGCCAAATCACGTATGCATGTGTCCTTCCAGTGATACATTCTCCAACGATAACCGACGGCGACAGTGCAACTGGGACAACGAAAGTGAAGACCATTCGCCCTCTACCTTGCGTTACCGGACAAGTGTAGCGTTCGAGTGCATCAACAAACGGCACTAAACATGGTACAACTTGGCGGCAAATGGGCTTAGCCGAAATATGCACGTGGGGGTCAAAAGAGGAGACACTAGTGCAAATCGTGCGCTTGCGTTCCACTCAAATTGTGGAGGTGTAAGCCCACTACTACCTAAGCGATTAATCAATAGGACTGATGCGCTATGATTTTACCGAACATACAGAGCAATCCCGATGACCAGTCGTAGGGTAGTGCCCACGAAGTGTGAAAAATACTGAAACAGTTCAGCAGCGGGTGACTTGCAGGAGTGCCAGTGGAAGCTAATGAGAGTCTTCTTATCCTACAGCAACAGCCTCTGAGCTTTGAACCAAAGACGAACGTTGAAATCAGTCTTGCTAAACCCCCACGGCATCTGCTCCACCTCCTTCGACACTTACTAATCCTCTAAGTGAGCTAGTCACCACAGCCTTGAGTGCTTTTAACTCATCCCAGGATGCAACACAAAACGATGCGGTCACAACACCTACAGATCAGCGCCGGGTAACACACATGTCGGTCACCTCGATAAAATACTGATATCGACACCTGTATACTGATTGTATGAAACAGGCACCAGCGATGCGACGCAGTTTTCACAACATTTCTTAGTGCTTGCTAACCAATTCAAGTTGCCAGCCACAACACAAACCACCATTTGCTACACCGAAACACAATGCGTTAACTTTCGTATGCCCTAATGTTCCCAATTCCAAATGTGGCACAATAAAAGACAAGTTGCTAGACGAACGCAACTAGTGGAGTTCCATACTGCTCTGCGGTTTGTATTCAGGTTAAGCCCATTATGCTGAGACACGTAGCGCCTCGACCAACTTCAGGGCACTACAGCGAACCTCGATTTCTTCGAATTACATTGAACTCAGTCAAGGAGTCGGAGACCAGATTATTCTCAGTAGTTCCTCTTTGCAACTCATCAAACAGTGTACGCATATCATTAAATGTTTCTCGGAAAGGGTGGTCAAAGGGAAAGGACGACCATGGCGACCCTCTTAGAGGCGGAAGCCAGAAAACCGCTTTGGTGCATGCTGCTCCCGAACTGACGGATGCTACTGATTATGACGAGCAAACTTATGCCCGTGAGCAGTGGTTCTACCTCAGCGAAGCACTCTCTTTGAAGGATATTATCCGTAGATCGTTGACTCTAATTGATTCCTCACCAAACTACAATGGCTTCGGTCCAAAATATTGTAAGTGGTGCCACAATCCGAAAGCATAACAGAAGTCATTTTTGATGGCTGGTTGAGTTATCACTTCAGGTTACCAACTGCGATTTGGTTAAACATAACAGGCACACGGCCAAGGGTGGCCAACAATTGTTTGGAACATGCAACTTCAGTAAAACGATTGGCTCAACAGTCCTGCAGAGTGATAAAGATAGTAGCACACACGGCACCCGATAGGACAGACAAATGCATGAGAGAACATGGTGATCCGGAAAGCTCTGTGCCGCCATGCAGCCTGACCTAAATTCAAGAACCAACTTTCCACGCAAAACACGAATAGCAGCCGACCGCCAAACGGTCGGCATAAAACTAAACTCAAGTTTGACGTTTACGAATACACTTTTAACATCCAAAACACTATCCTGTTTGTATCCTAAGGCACAAAGCTTTCGCAATAAGTTGATCGAACTTAGAGAAAGCCAAGCGGCACATCCGCGGGATCTCATTATAGTTACAGAGACTTGGTTACTCCTTGAGACTGCTGATACTGAGCTCAATTTAGTAGGTATGTCACTGCTTCGGAATGATAGGACTGGAACTTACGTGGAACTTATAGAACTTATTGGTCACACAGAATTTCGTGCGCCTGATTCACTATAGTGCCGGCTCTCATTGCGCAACAAATACATTGGTTTTGTAGCCGTAATTTACCGCCAGACAAAGTCAACGTTTTTCGGGTTGCTTTGAACAAGTCCTACAGTCAACATTTTCATCGCAGGCGAGTTTAATATGCACGACCTGGAAATACAGGCAACCGGTAACACGCACTTTAAAGCCTGTTTGCAACAGCTTATTTTCAGCTACTCTCTGTGCAACCAAGTAACCAGGCGGTACTCACGGACGCCGCGGAATTTTCTGCTACCACGCGCTGGATCCTGCTTTTTCTCTGGAATTACTGTATTTTACGTGTGTTGCTCTGTTAGTTGTGCACCAAACTTTTTAGTTTAGTGCGTTCATCAATCCGTGAAGGTTTCGTGGAATTCCGCTTGATATCTTCGGAGATCTCAGTGATTTACGGCTGTGCCCGTCATTTTGGAATTTGTGATTGACATCTTGCTTGTCCTCGTGCTTGAAAAAAGTACAACAACTATGCCGAATATCATGCAACGACGTATCTGCTCTTCAGCTAATTGCGGCAAAGCCCTTAAAATGGGTATAACCTGCCGAAACTGCAGTGGCTCGTTCCACCCGAGCTGTTTAGGAAAGTCCGCCCAAGAAGCAAGGCAAATAAACAAGGCAGCTGACGCATTTTGGTTTTGCCCAACTTGCCAGTTAACTCCAGTGGTCGGTTGTTTATGTGCACTCATGGAAAGGTGCGATACTTTGAATGCAACAATCGCTTATTTGTTGAACGCCAGGCTTGCACCACCGGCCGCGAATATGGTCATGATTGTACCACAGTCGGTCAAAGAAAGCTCCACCTCGAGGCCGAAACAAAGGGCTAGACGCTCAAGCTGCGCTGCAGCCTCAGTTTCTCCAAATCCCCTGCCTCACTCAACTCCCAAAAGCGGACGAACATCCAGAGTACTGATGTCCACACCTTTGAGTCACACGCCCCACCTCCATTCAACAGCAACCACGGAAGCTCCGGGGCAAACCTCTTCCGCCGTAGAGAAAAGTCTGGCGTCGTACGCCTCAGTCGCCTCCATGCATACACCGGCTAAATTACCTCCGACTCCGGTGGCCTCACCAAGCAACAGTAAGTTGACCAGACTCCAACAACCAAACAATCCGTTTAACACCGTGTCTGTAAGTCATCGCAAATCTGCATCCAACGCAAGGAGCCAAGGCGCGTTAACCGTTGTGTGTACAAATGTTCCTGAATCACAGGCGAGTACAATAAAGGGGAAGCTGTTGGATAATCGTAATCAGTGGAAGTCTATATGTACTGCGATTGGCATTTCGGTTGAACCTGCAATGCTGAGACGAGTCACACGTCATCCAAATTCAGCGCACTACGGTGAACCCCGACTTCTCCGGGTGACACTAAACTCCACCAAGGACACAGAGGCAGTCCTACTATCGTCCAACAGGCTTCGTCATTCATCACTCGAGGCGCGCATACTTCCTGATATCCCCTGGAACGGACGTCCGAAAAAGATGAGCAACCATGAGGAAGTTCGTAAAGCCGAGGCGAAACGGAGGATAATTGTGTACGGGGTTCCTGAGCTCCAAAACTCAACCTCTGATGCAGCGGATGCACATGACCGGGAGCAATGGAGTTACATCCGCCACGAAATCTCCCTCAATAATATCATCGCTAAGCGGTTGACCAGGATTCCATTTTCACCCATCTACAAAGGGAACGGTCCCAGACTTATGAAGGTGGTGCTTCAATCTGAGTTTCTGTTACCGCTCGCCTTGGAAAACTGGTCCAAATTCCGCATGAAGCTGCCAGCGGAAATTCGATTAAAGGCATCAGGTACGCTGCCACGGATTACCAACGACTCACGGGGAGCGATCAAATTGTTGAACCATCCACTCATGCAACTTTGTGAAGGCATAGATTTATCGACAACCACAATATCACACGAAACACGGCTGAACACGGGGGACCAGCAGGGCCCGGAAGGCCGCGATCAGTCGTCTAACCGAAAGCAAACTCAAAGGCAAACGTCACCACAAAAGAACGGTTAATGGCCGACCCGTTAACGGTCGGCAAAAAACTCCATTCCTACCACAACCTGTGCTAGCTCACTCTTGGTTACAAAAGCACTATTCTGCATGTATACTAATGCACAAGGCCTCATAAGTAAGTTGGTAGAACTGCGTCACCGTTTGGCTTCGGAGCCTCGAGACATCATAATGATCGCCGAAACCTGGCTGAGCGGCGAAATCACAGACGCTGAGATTGCCATACCGGGTATGTCACTTCTCCGGAACGACAGAACGGGCAAGGGCGGTGGCGTGCTCATTTATTTCCGAACGAACCTTCGTTGTGAGCTCATAGACGATCCCCAGACTTGTGTCACCGACATCCTTTGGTGCAAACTGTGGTTGGAACGCAACGACGTATGCTTCTCTCTGTGGTTTACCGACCACTGAAATCCACTCCGGAAAGGGACAACAGACTTATCTCCGCTTTTCGCTCCGTGCTTAATCAGAAGTACAGCCACATCCTCATTGCATGAGATTTCAACACCCATGACTTGGAAAATCCAGCATCCGAGACAGAAGTGTTCAAGGCATATTTGCAAGAGCTACTCTCTAGCACCTTCTTGTATAACCACGTCACCGTTCCAACCAGGTTCAGAACAGGAAACAACCCATCGATATTAGATCTAGTGCTCACTAACGAAGAGCTCATGGTCGATGGACTAAAGGTGTGCAGTCCTTTGGGCCGTAGCGATCCCGTGACTTTGCAGTTCGATTACATCTGCTACGCCGAATATCCACCTGCGGAGCTCGAAACGAGGCAATCTGTTAGCCATTGCCACGTTCTGTCTGCTCTAGTTGAGAATACCAGTTGGACGTTTCTAGCTAACTGCACCCCAGAACTAGCCTGGGAGACATTTGCGAACACCATCACGTCACTAGTCATCGAAGCCTCAACACCAAAAGTTTCCCAACATCCCCGCACAGCGAAATCATTCTTGCGAAGTAGGACGCGAAAATGCATGACTCTAAGGGATCGGGAATGGCGCATGTATAAAAGCAAACCCAGCGCAGAAAACTGGACGGAATACGTTTCGCATCGCAACTACAGTGTGCTTTTGGTTCGCGAAGACAAGATAACGCATCAGCAGGAGCTAGCCAAACGATTCTGTTCGAACAAAAAGCTTCTTTACAAACATGTGAATAGACTTCGCACGGTGCAACGGGGAATCCCACCACTTAATACGACCAATGGGTATACCCATACTGCGAAGGAGGTGGCCAACGCTATACGGGCCCAGTACTCCCCAATCTTCCAAAGTGTACAAGCCTCGACGTATATTCCGCCACTAGTTACCCCACCGTCCGTTTTATCCAACGTCACGTTCACTGCAGAAATGGTGCTGCAAAAGCTGCTATCCTTGCGTCCACACAGCTCTCCCGAGGCCGATAACATTCACCCGAAAACATTACAGGTAGCTGCCATCCACTTGGCCGAACCACTAGCTGCTTTTTTCAGCGCTGTTTCGATGAGAACATCGTACCTTCGAGGTGGAAACAAGGTGTAATAACGCCCATATACAAAGCAGGAAGTCGATCGGATCCTGCCAATTACCTCCCCGGAACGCTTCTGCCTGTGATCGCCAAAGTCATGGAAGCGGTGATAGCAGATGCGTTAATGGGATACTTGGAAAACTACGGCATAATTGCGCCAGAACAGCATGGGTTTCGTCAACATCGTTCATGTACGACAAATCTGCTGATAGCTCGTGACAACTGGACCGAGACTGCCGATGAGGGAACAGGAGTCGATGTTGCATTCTTAGACTTTTCGACAGGCTTCGATCGCCTGGATCATCGAATCCTGCTCACTAAACTCCAACAGTACGGTATCGGAGACCCGTTGTTAGGATGGATCGGTAACTTTCTCTCTGAACGACAGTTAGAAGTTAGAGTTCGATCATCGTTTTCCGATCCGGTTCGAGTGGGATGCGGCGTACCGCAGGGTTCGGTACTTGGGCCTCGTTTGTTCCTGCTTTTAATTAACGATCTAGTAAGAGTTATTACGTCGAAAGTATTACTCTTCGCGGACGACCTCAATGTTTGGCGGGCGATAAAACGATCGGACGACCATGAAGTCCTACAGCGTGACTTGAATGAGGCCTGGAATTGGTCGGTGAGAAACGCCCTGCCGTTTAATGTGAACAAATGTCGCGTTGTTCATATCCGCCATCGACAAGTCCACGTCTACAAGCTTGGGGCACATGATCGGAAGACCACCACTCGGGAACGCGACTTGGGTGTGCTGGTACAGGAAGACCTCGGGTGTTCCAAACAGTCAGATTCCGCTTCTAAAAGGGGCAACCAGCACGTTGGACTCCTGCGAGGAGCATTCGGAATTTTGGATCCATCCATCTTCTCTTTGATGCTGAATGCCTACGTGCGTCCTCACGTCGAATATGCAATCCAGGCCTGGCAACCCTGGCTAAAACGTGACCTTGCAGTGCTTGGGACCCCACAGCGTCGAGCAACGAAAATCGTCAAGGGCTTGCGCCACACTCCTTACCAGAAACGACTGGAGATACTCGGAGCTTTCAGCGGACGGTACCGGCGACTTCGTGGAGACCTCATACTAGTGTACCAGATATTGAGCGATCCCAGTCACGTAGGCCGCCACCTCTTGAAGATCAGCCCGAACACTAACCTTCGCGGTAACAGTTTAAAGCTGAGCCAACAGTACAGTCGTCTAGACTGTCGGAGAACCTATTTCTCCCTCCGGGTCTGCGGGCCCTGGAACGCCCTTCCAAACTCAGTTGTTTGTGCCCCCACATTAGATACGTTTAAAAAACGATTGGACGTCGCACTGAGCCCCCTGCGCTTTGTTTTATGATCGAAAACGCTTGTATATATTTAGGCTGACCAGCCTCTTTGGATTTATGCCCCAAATTCACGGTCGTAAATCTGTGCGAACCGGTGAGTACTCCATTTTTATTTGCTACCATCACCAACGATAACAATTTCTTAGCCAGTTTTGCGTCGTACCACTTTATCCCCCCTAAAACTGTTATACTTCTACCTTTTATCTCACTGACGCTCCTTACTTCAACCACTTATGTGGTTTGCCAATCTGTTAGTATTTCTATTGCCAACCTGCGGGACTCGTTAAGTGTATGCTTTTTTACCCGTCATAGACCATTGTTCCATTGTTCTCCTACCAGATTTGGAACTGTTAACTGGTCGTCGCTACTTGATCATGTGCTCAACACCAAAGAACTCGTGGTCGACGGAATAGTTACCTGCACACAATTGGGTCGCCGTGATCATGTTACTCTTTTGTTTGATTATATATGCTATACGGAATATCTTGAAGAAGAGGATGCTAAGTGTACAATGGAACGAATATCAGTGCGTTAAGGGACACTGGAAGCGTACGCACCGAAACAGAAATGCTCACCTCGTCAAAACAAAAGCAACTCATTTCTGAGGAGCATAACACCTAAATTTATCTTCCTGAGGGATTTGACATGGCAAGCTCACAAGGACTGCCCGAATGTCGGCATCTAAACTGCATATGTGGCACAGTGTAATTTTTGTATGAAGTTGCTCCGCAAGGACAAGGATATATGAAGGGATTCTGGACAAATCGCAAACAAGCACGTAAAGTGTTTTCGTAACGTGCAGCGCGGATTACCAGCACTGATTACGAATGACGGTTGCACGAGTTCAGCAGCAAATATCTTACGGTTCCATGACTCACATCCATTTCAGGGAGTACCAAGCCTAACGGCTATCCCTGTTCCTATTTTCCCACCATCAGCTTTATCCAATATAACTTTTACTGCAAAGCTATGTTAAAGAAACTGTTGTCACTAGCACCACAGTTCCCCTGGTGTCAAAAACATTCGAATGAATGGGCTATAGGCAGCAGCCAATAATCTGGCGGAGCCTCTGGCTACATTCTATCAGCAATGTATGTAGGAAAACCAAATTCCATTAACGTAAAAGCTAGGGATCATCACTTTTATGTATAAGGAAGGTAGTTGCACTGACCCAAGCAATTACCGTCCGATAACGCTGCTTCCAGTGCTTTCCAAATTTCTGAGTTTATCATCGCTGATCTACTGTTAAAGTACCTGAAAAATCATAATGATAGCACCATAGCCAATTGGCTTCCGACAACGTCGCTCATGCCTTACATAACAGGTAATTGCACTTAAAAGCTGGACTGAAGCAGTTTATGGTCGAGCAGAAGCCGACAATATCTACCAGAATTTCTCAAAAGTGTTTGATCACGCAGACCACCGGATTCTTCTCTACAAACTTTAGATCTATGGAATTAGTGACCAACTACTGCGTTAGATAGACAACCTCTTGAACGAACCTCGGTTGGATGTGAGAGGACGAAAGTCCCTGCCCGCCTCAATTGAGATGCAGTGCGGTGTATCACAAGGCTCGGTGGCTGTGCCTCGTCTATTCTTGATTTTCATAAATGATCTAGCGAGGGTAACTAACTCCGGTTTTCTATTACGCGCTGATCAGAGGGCCTTACGATCACGAAAAGCCCCAGAGCGATCACAAGAAGATTTCGAACCGTACAGTTCGAAATACCCTACAATTCATTGGAGACAAATGTTGCGCTGTTCAATTATGTCATATGCATGACTACGTGTATTAGCTTCGGTCACACGCATTGCAAACTAATTTCCAGAATCGTGACCTTTCTGTGCTCATCCAAAGTGCGCTTTACTGCTCCAAAAAGTCAGGCAGCTGCAAAATGTGGCAACCATCATTTCGGCCTGCTGTGGGGACCATTCGGGTTTGACCTACCAATCTACCCAATGATGCACGATATTTACGTGCGCTCTCATGTTGAATGCGCCATCTAAGATTGGTAACCTTGGTTGTGTCACGAGCTGGAGGTCCTAGAGACTCCACAAAGCAGGGCTACAAAAACGTCAAGAGTTTACGTAATCTGCCCTACCAGCAAAGGCTGAAGTCAATGGGAGTTTGCAGCGGACGCTACCGAAGGCTGCTCGGCGATATAATATTAGTGTACCAAATATTAAGTGACTCCACTCATGTATACCGGCACCTGCCGAAACTCAGCCAACACACCAATCACAGAATTAACTGTTCGAAAGTGAGTGAACAAGACAACCTTTTGGAATGTCGACGGAATTATTTTTCTCTTCGAGTTTGCCAACCTGGAACTCGCTCCCAAGCTCAGCTGTTTCCACCAGCACCTTAGATGTTTTCAAAAACAACGATTGAATGTTACCCTCAGCCCCGTCACTTCCTTGCCTAAGCTATGCTACTTTATAACACTCTAACCATGCTTTCAACTCGGATTTACGTGTCACATCATTTATGCAGCCCTCTACTGCAATTCAGCACCAATACAAAGCTGAGGGGCCACTCATTGAAACTCGCAGAAGAGTATAGCCGCCTGGAGTGCTGCAGAAATTTCTTTCCCATTCGTGTCTATCACCCGTAGAATGTTCGCAGCATCGGTGGTCTCTGCACCGACACTAACAGTAGTTAAAAGACGGTTGGATGACGCACTCAACCACTTACACTTTGTCACTTAACACTACGTCTCCATACTACCCCTGAAGTTTAGCATGAATTTATTTGATGTTAACTGTGTGTTGCGAATCTAAGCCGACTGCAGGACTATAGCGGAGCAAACGATAAGTCCATGCTTTCTTATTTAAAAGCGTAACTGTTTTACTATTATTAATATCATTATTTTTATTATTGCGATATCCCTACCAACTATCAAACGAGACTTGTAAAGCAACGCTTCCTAGTCCGTAGAAATTCATTGTTTCTAGACCTAAGGAGGCGGCACCTGACGGAGCATCCTTGATTTTAACTTTTTCATGGAGTACATCAGCTAAAATGCCCCCATGTTGTCTTGTTTGTTTGCATTCAATTCTCCTTAGACACTACGGTTATTCAGCAGCGCATTTGCTAGACAGACGCGTAAACAGAAAATACACGTTCTTTTGTTATTGTAAGTATACCCATGCCATCCTACTGGACTTGTCAAGCGATTGCTTTTTTACCCCTGATAAATCCTTGTTCATTGCAGTTTAATAAGGGTATTTAGTGAATTCATTGCTAGGGTTCTCATGTGTTCCAGCTGCTCAGCCTTTGAAATATAGAACTGGAATAACAATTGGCTCCCTTTTGGCTTTTCAGGGCGGCTATTTGGGTGTAATTCTTAGTTAGATCCATCAAAATAACCTTTACAGTAAACGTAAGTGATTTTTGTTTCCACGCTATTAAAGGCATGATAGCATTTTCTGGTCTTGTGAAAAATGTACATCCTGGTGAATTTCCTATTTCTCCGTAATTATTTGCTCTCTGCTATAATTCAAATTAATTTGATGTGATAAGCCCCCAACTTGTTACGGTACCAATATCGGAAAGCATAAATGTATGGAGGAAAACAAGCTACATGATTACACCTCGGCAGTTATAATTATGTCCCGAGGACGGTTGATTAAACAAGCTCCACAAGAATTTTTAATCACTGACGAGCTGGGTCCTAACTAAAAAGCACCCAAAAGCATGTGTGTTCACGGTTCACTCCCGTGCAGTACCGAAGCAGCGTACTATTGATCGGCTGGACTGTTCGAAACTAATGCGATCAATCTTTTCGACTGCATGTTTTCGATCTGCGTCAGCAGTGCCATTCGGTTGGCACAGATCAATGGGCAAATTTTCTCGTACAATTTCAGTTGATCCATCTGATCCGTTTCGTCTTACATCTTGCGTTGGCTGTTCCTCCTAGTCTTGCCAATCTCTTTTGTGCCCATCGGTTCGGGGTTGGATACCCGGTTCACTCCAGTTCAATCCAGTCCAGTTCAAATCAAATCAAGTCTAAATAAGCTTTGCCCACCCATATTTGGGGCGCAATTTTAGGGATCGTGAGCTGCGATCCGAACTACAATGGATTCAGTTGTGATGGTTTGTCTCTTCGAAGTAATACTTACTGGTGATGTTTAGGATAGTGGAGTAAAACGCAATGTGGGAGAGTAGCAAAAGAAGTTGGGAGGCACAATACAAGAAGAACTAGTGGCTGGGAATGCCAACTGGTAGATGCAAGAGACCTAATTCAAAAGCTCTGTTAACGACTCGAATGCGGCAGGTCACATGAGGAATTCATTCATCAATGCAGAGGATCCCGATGTCCCCATCAGGTTGAACCAAGTCTGTCAGTCGGTTTGTTGTTTTCTTGACACGTCATCGGTAGGTTTTTCGATCTCTACCCCGGAGTAGCAACTCTAACAAATTCACATCAAGACATTTTACCAACGGGCATACAGAGGGTGAACACTAGCCAGCTTAAGAGAGGTGGCACTGGAGGGTCATTTTCCAAACAACAATTGCAGTATCGCTCGGTCAGTGCACTCACTAAATATATGCATTACTGTGTAAGCATCGGAAATTAAAGGTGGTCAGTTTCTTGATATATTCAAGGTATAGTGCTCATGTTTTTGATTTACACAGTAACAGCCTTTAGTCGTGTTGTGCATCCGAGCTATGAGCAATCGGAATCTATATTATCGTCTCTATGTAAGGTCGAGCTGAAAAGTTACAAGCCCGTTCTGACACGCCATGTGACATACCTGGTGGTTTAATTATTTGAGATGAAACTAAGTATGTAAATGAACGGATCAGTTACTTAGTGACCATTCGCTGGTAAGTAGAACTGGTGATGTATCAGGTCTAGTCCTGTAAATATGCGAAACATAAGCCGAATGGCTCAGCGCCCGGTGTCACTTAATTCAAAGGCTCATGTACTCGAGGGTATGCAACCCAAGAGATGTACCGACAACTGAGCCCCGGTTTATTCTTCCACTTCAAGAGATGATGAGAAGACAGTTATGTGAGCACAAGGGTTAAGAGCAGTGAGAATGTGGAAAAACTTGGCGCATCTCGTTTTTCGTCCACCGAGTTCGTGATAGAGTTCAGTACAGAAAGTTCAAGGTACACCCCAATGCTAGGCCGTGCCGTAAGTTGGTGTAATCTACTGTATCAAAGGCAGAATGCATCGTTGTCTAGCCGACAAAAACCAGTATCGATCTCCGTAGATTGCTCTCTTCTAAAAGGTCACAGTTGTGGTTGCTCTGTATGTTTCTGTTCGAGCATTTGTAGTGGCGTAGATATGTCATCGATAGATAGCACCGATTCGATTATTGTGTGGGACAGTAAATCACCGAAGCATGTCACTTCTGAACGTTCTTAAAGCAACGGGAATTATGTTAACGCCTTCATGTTTTTCCCCTCAAGTCCTGTAACTCTTCGAAGACAAGGATAATAGTTAACACCAGGTGAACCATATCCTACTGTATGGTACATCTAGGTGGGGATGGAAGTCATGACAGAAGATCTACCAAGTGGTCACATACTTGCCTCCTGCTAATTAGGTTAGTCTGATGTGCTTCCCTGTGCCAACTGTGGTGCCCTTCAGCTTCGACACCTCTCCAACAAGTAGGTACTACGTCAGGGACAAATTCTAGTAAGAGCGTTGACATGAATGCTTTATAAAACTTCAAGCCGGGTGTAGATTCGGCTTAGTGTATGGGCGAACTTATTGCGGAATACTTCCTGCAGTGATATATCCTTTTATGGAAACCTGATTACACGGCCTTCGCAGGACACTTACATTTCCATGTCTGAGTACAAGTGATCGCTGAGATTTTACTGGACGCACCGGATAAATCGGGCATCCGATTCATATTCTGTGAGCCAGCATGATCCGCACCGCAGTAACGCATACGAAAGGCAAAGTGTGTCTCCTCAACAGGTACCATAGGGTTTAAAGGTTATGTCGTCTTTAAATGTCAAAATAATAATCAGTCTGTTCATGTTCGACACTTTGACGGACAGCGATAAGGCCACTTCGACCAGACAGATGATGACAGACAGTAGTTCCCATTTTCCACAGGACCCAATACCTGTAAACATGGCTTCACAATATTTTACCAATTCTGTTACTACTGCGCTGTTTCGCCAAATAGGCGATACTGTTTCAGAGAATATTTACCATGTATCCGAGCATCCTAACTGTAAGGACCCTGGTTACTGACAGTGTGTCGTCCGATCGAAACAGGAACATAAGGTGGGATGGATAAGCAAGCCTTTGGTCCCAAAATCTGCCGTTGTGCCCACAGGCTATGTCCAACCAGGACAATGGCTGTTTTGTCATTCTACGAATGGAATGCAGACAATGCAAAACACTGAACCGGAAGTTGCGTAAAATACCGAGATTATATTCCGTTCCATATTCTATTGCCTACAAGAAAGGGGATATCTTATGTGTAACAAGTGTTGGAATGGAATAAATCGAATGGTCGTGGTGTCCCTACGTAAAGGCATTTGGCAGGTACCCAGTAGTTGACAAACATTGAATTTTGGTAAATCAAGTGAGGCATGTCCAGTTAAAGTGCTGATTCATCAGTTCGAGTCTTTAGGTAACCTGACTGAATTGAATCGAGTTAAATTGAAAAGGTAGATCTCTGGTGGTACCGAGAAGCCGTGCCCACAGAGGAACAGACTATACCTGTAGCCAAAACATGCTTAAGTATGCAGAGTTGTGCATGATTAGGGTTTAGGCAGGGATGCGATAGGAGCGTTTTCTGAATTCCTCCCTTTGTGGCGTGGAACTGGGGAGAATTATGTCTGTGGTATTCACCGTGAAGTTAAAAGTACTCGTCTCCAATCAATTTGTCAAGGTGGGAGTAGGTACGCTCGAATGTTACGGTTGAATTAGTTGTGATTCATTTGTGTGTGACAAATGCTGTATGATACTATTCTTGCCCACTGTACCCACCACTTATCATCCCGGGTGGCTGTGTTTTTAGTGACGGAGAGAATTTGGACACCGAAGAGCGGTGCTCACAGGGCCGAAATATATTTGTCTGTAGTTCGTTGGCGTGCTGTCTTCTTATTGTCTGTCCGTGTGTGCACGGCCCGGTGATCACGACAAATGAGTTAGAGTAACTTCCGAAGTCGTGCTATCCATGAATGTCGGTTAATCCGTAAACGGTCAGTTGAACACATCTATAACTCGATTACACATTCGTGCGGTTTTTACATATCACGTGCGGTGGGTCTCTTGAAATGGAGGTCTACTCAGCTTAATGGAAAAACAACTAACACTTATTCGGCAGAGACGAAACTTGTGAGCTGATGTGAAGACAGGGTCATCACACGGTAATGCATCATGTGACGGCGTAGCCCCCCCCCCAGAAAAATGAAATGAGCAAATATCACAAAAGAGCACGATCTACCCCCACTCCGAAGTCTCTATCAAGCTTAATGGTGCTATGTCTTTCTGCTTTAAGCTGGGGCGACTGCAGTTGGATTCGCATTCCTGGATCCAGTGACAGTAACATCTGTTGCAGTGGAGACCACAACGGGCTCGGGATGTGTTGGAAAGCGCGATAGCACAGTAATACAAATAAACAAATCACAAGGTTGCTAAGAGTACTACGATTTACGACCGGATTTCACGGTGTGCTTCGTTAGGCCGTTTAACGTGCGGAGGAGGAGTTACTTTAATGGCTTCATTCCAGAAGGTACAACCATCCCTATAATGTTTGAAACAAAACATTTTAGGGTTCTACTCAAATTTCTTTACTAACTAACCAGCTTTCCGGAGGTCATTTTCATTTAAGCTGAATTGAGGATGATACACAAACCTCATGCATATTACAGTTCGAATCCAAGTGAAATTACAAGTGGTATAAAACATGCCATGCAATTGTGCAATAGCGCAGGTTCTCATTGAAATATGAACCGTATTCCTACTGCGTACATTAACGCAGTTAGAAGACAGACTGCGATATGTTAACATTACGATTGCCGTCGTCAGTCGGGACCCAATACAGACAGAACAAAATATGTGTTAAATACGGTTCACACTTAGTAACACCGATAAACACACAAAATAGGCGTGAATGACGTAAGCAGGTCCGTAGCAATCGGATGGCTTGTCTCGGTTGTTTCTGGGCACAGAGTGCGGGACGATTCAAACTTACCAGCAGCTCCCCGCTAATTCCCAAAAACTTCGGGTTTCTGTTGCGCAACAACACCTTGTAGGAATCGAATGGGTTCATCTGGTGCCGAGTCGGAATTAGATACTTAGTGATAGACAAAGCAGGGTCCTGGTTCATTCTTTGGTCTACTCGAAAATGTCTGGCGATAAGGGATGCAGCATGGCGTGCCTACAAGCTTAACCCCGGCTCAGAGAATTGGGGAAATTTCCTGACCCATCGCAACGATTGCACTGCACTTGTCCGTGAGGACAAAGTAACTCATCAACAGTGCCTAGAAAAAAAATTCATGGCAAACAACAAACTGCTATATAGGCATGTCAATAAGCTTCGAAAAGTGAAGCATGAAGCCCTCTGCTTTTCACGACAGGCGGTAGAGTACAAAGTGCCGAAGAAGCAGCTAATGCCCTGCGGCTACAATACGTCCCAATTTTTGAATTTGCAACCTATACCTGTCCCATGATATCAAGTATTTTACCGACACCGTTGTTTACAAATGTATTTTTCAACCCATCAATTGTGTTAAGGAACTTACTCTCACCGCGTGAGCATAGTTCTCCGGGAGCAGACAACATCCGCCCGAAGGCACTGAAGGCTGTGGCCAACAAGCTAGCTGAACCACTGTCACAGTTCTTCCATAGGTGCTTTGATGAATAACAAGTCCCCACTATGTGGAAGTGTGGCATTATCACCCCTATTTTTAAAGGCAGTAGCCGTTCAGATCCTGCAAACTATCGTCCAGTGACTCTCCTCCCTGCGCTCGCGAAGGTGATGGAAGCAGTCGTCACTGAGGCTTTAATGGACTAACTGGAAAAATGCAACATCTTGGTACCTCAGCAGCATGTCTTCCGTCAACACCGGTCATGCAACACCAACCTACTGATTGCACGAGGTAGTTGGACGGAAGTGGCCGATGATGGGGTCGGAGTCGACGCCATCTATCTGGACTTCTCCAAAGCTTTCGACCGCCTGGACCACCGCATCTACTTCAACGGCTTCAGAGTTACGGAATCAGAGATCCTGTACTTGGTTGGATTGGCAAATTCCTTTACCAACGAAAGCTCCAAGTACGTGTTAGGGGATCACTTTCTAGCCCAATTGCGGTGGAATGTGGTGTCCCACAAGGCTCAGTGCTGGGACCGCGTTTATTCCTGGTGTTTATCAACGGCCTGCCAAGAGTCATCTCCTCAAATTTCCTGCCTTTCGCCGATGACGTCAAGATATGGCGGGCGATTAGAAACAAGCCAGATCACAATCTGCTTCATCATGACTTATATTGCATTTACGAATGGTCAAAGAAGAACAAGCTTCAATTGAACATGGCTAAGTGCAAAGTGACACATCTGCGTCACCAGCCGGTTAGCGCCTACAAGATTGGAGACTACACCTTGGCGAAGGTTTCTCAGGAGCGTGACCTGGGTGTATTGGTACAGGAAGATCTCGGGTGTACAAAACAAGGAGAGAAGTCGACGAGAACAGGCAGTCAACACTCCGGCCTGCTTCGCAGAGCCTTCGATCGGTTTGAACCCTCAATCTTTCCCCAAATGCTTAACGCCTACGTGCGACCTCACGTGGAATATGCTATTCAGGGGTGGCAGCCTTGGCAGAAACAGGATCTCGTTGCTCTCGAGACTCCTCAACGAAGGGCAACCAAGAACATCAGGGGCCTCTTTCATCTCCCTTACCAGCTTAGACTGAAATCTCTAGGGATGTACAGCAGTCGATATCGGCTTTTGCGGGGGGATCTCATAATGGTTTACCAGATTTTGAAGAACCCAAACCACATTTGCCGGCCGCTGCTGGAATTGAACCATAACACTAAACTAAGAGGTCACCGTCTGAAACTGACAATTCATTATAGCCGGCTTGAATGCCGCAAAAATTTCTTTTCTCTCCTCGTGTGCCAGCCTTGGAATGCCCTCCCTAATTATGTCGTCTCTGCTCCCAATCTTGTTATATTTAAAGAACGTGTTGACGATGCATTGTCTCACTTACAGTTCATTTTATGACTTATTAGCCAGGGGTTACAAACCGCAATCAAACGGTGTCTTGCTAAACGCCTAACCAATGGATTTATGAATTTATATGTTTAATACGCGAACATCTCCGCTATTCCACATAAGTCTATGGTGAGTCCACCACAACACTTTTCACTTTATTATGCAATTTATTTCCGCAATAATTTCCATCCCACGGGACTTGTTAAGCGATGCATTTTTTTACCCGTAATAAACCATTGTTCTACCCTGGTTAGATAGCAACTGTCTTAGCCACAACGGGAAGTGTTCAGCCACCCTTTGAATTAGCCGGCGGCAAGTCCTGCCAATGTAAGTGTCGCCGTAACTGCAAGTGAACTAGTAGATGATGTTAGAGGCCGAATCGCTTGGCCAGCTACTCGGACGGCTGTGGAGAGAAATATTTCGTGTATTGTGGATAAGTCGTAGTTGGGCGGTAGAGTATGTGCGCAATAGAACGGACTTGATCTTGTGACCAACATCGTTTGTCACATGATACCCTTAAACGGTACGAACGAATAAGCATCCTTCTTCTACGCTGTTTGCACTGGTAAGTTCTCCATGGGGGTCTGCTATGGGTCTGAATGAATTTCTCCGGGTACCCATTAGCTAGCAGGGTTCGGTATAAAAATGCTTCTTCAGCCTTCAGCATTTCCAGACTTCGAATTCGCCTAACCCTGTAAAATAGAATTTTTACGTGGCTGCAGTTGTATGCGACTGGGACGAAGCTGGAAAAATGTAGCTATTGACCCCCCAGGTCGCTTTTCTGTACATAATGCGCTGCAATGTGGCATCAGTCCTTCTCTTATTGAGCATGTCCAAAAACGGCAAACTGCCCTGTTGTTCCTTCTCTTGTGATGCAGAAAGGTTAGGGTGAATAGTGTTCATGAAAGCAAAAACCGATAAAATGTTCAACATCAGTGAAGTCGAGAATGCCGTTTACATAGCGCTTGCAAAGTTTGCTTAACATATACAGGTAGTAGCTTTCCTTTCGATCATGCCCGAGAAGATACCTGCCAGAACTGGGCCCAGCGGACTACCCATAGAGACACCGTCGATCTGTTTGTACGCCGTCCCTTTAAACTCAAATCGCACATTTTCAGTGCACAACAGGATCAAGTCTTTCAGGTACTCCAGAGGAAGGCTCATAGAGTGGTTCTGACTCAAAAGGAATTGGCATAGATGGTCGACCGTTTCACGCAGCGGCATATTCGTGAACAGCGAGTCCAAGTCTATGGAATACATGAGCTCTGGGTCGAGCGTTGTTTGTTCTAGTATATTGGCCAATTCAAAGCAGTCTTTCAAACAACTCGTGGTCAGGAGGTTAAGCACGAGTTCTAAGTGCGTTGCGAACCACCGGGCTAGTTTGTGATACGGTGAGTTATTCATGCACATTATTAGGCGTAGTGGGATCCCCGCCTTGTGCAGCTTCGGCGCACCCCTCATCATTGGTTTTTCCAACTCTGTCGGTTTTAGCTGCCGATGTTGCGGATCGGAGCTACAATCATAAGGCAATTTGTTTCTCCACCGAAATCTTGTAGTCCAGCGTCTTGTCAATGCGAAACTTGCATCCGTCTTCGAGAATGGACTCCACTTTTGAGATGCAATCAGCTATGTCTATTATCACCATATCCGTTTCTTTATCCGGCTGCAGGAAAATTACGTGCTTCAGATTCTTAACTGCCATATATTTATTCCGACTGCAAGCAACATTTTTGACTAGTAGGCACGTTCAAGAGCTGGTTCGAGGTATCCACCAATTTCGTTCTTAACCATCTTGCATCATCCGCCGATTTTGGCGTAAAATCGCTGGATCGCTCACACTGATATACAAAATTAACTTGTGTGTGGAGCCACTTCACCTCAGGCGGTATTCGGTATTTCAATCTCAGCTAAAGAACTTCCAATTGTTCTCCCATGAACCGAGCTGTTAACAAATTGTACACGTGCTTCTGGGACTCGGTAGGGAAAGGAATGGTGGCTGCTCTCACAAGTATACTTTGAAGGCTGCGCAATGTCTTGGTCCTAGTATGCTAGAGAGTTTCGGCAGAGAAGACCTCAAATTTGAATCGGCAAACTGAGGTAATCAAATAGATTGCTATGGACCTGGTTACGTCATTCACGCTAATTTTGTGTGTTTATCAATAGTACTAAGTGAGAATCGTATTTAACGCATATTCTGTTCTGCCTGTATTGCGTCGTGACTGACGAGAGTACTCGAAATGTTAACATATCCCAAACTATGTCTTCTGACTGCGTTAATGTAGTAGTTGAAGGGACTCAGTGTTTCAAGTTTCTTAAAAGAAGACTACTGCATACATTTGTATTGACTGAAAGTGGATCTATCTGCAGTTGGGAAGTTGAAAATTGGAACATGGTCATGTACATCGCGATCAGCTCGATCATTGAGATCGCAATGGTCCACTGAAATGCAACTCCCTCTT
Source organism: Dicrocoelium dendriticum (assembly GCA_944474145.2). Classification (NCBI taxonomy): domain Eukaryota; kingdom Metazoa; phylum Platyhelminthes; class Trematoda; order Plagiorchiida; family Dicrocoeliidae; genus Dicrocoelium; species Dicrocoelium dendriticum. The sequence continues at coordinate 59,267,248 of OX104064.1, read as the reverse complement.
AACGGAAGCAAGTCGGAGTTCATCAGTATCACCAGACGTCCAGCCACTCGATCATACACCTTGGACGGCCAGTTGCTCCATCCCAACACATCTGTCAGAGACTTAGTTCTCTCACATGATATGAGATCACTTGAAAATACAGAGAAATTGTACCATGCGGGACTTCGTATGCTCTGGGAATTAAGACGCAGTTTCTCCACATGGTCCGAAGAAACTGTCCCTCGTCTATTCACCTCGCTCATTAGACCAATCCTTGAATACGGTGCAACAGCTTACCATCCGATAACCCAATGGGAAACTGAAAAGCTGGAGAAAATACAGCATATCGCAACTAGAATGATACCGACCCTACGAAAGCTTCCGTATGAAAAACGTTGTGAAAGGCTCGGACTCTACACACTATCCTATCGCCGAGTAAGAATTGACCTTATTATGACCCATCGAGTACTACACTTGAATCACTTCCCCATACTGCGGCCAATATTTCACCTGCGGGAACCCTGTAGCACCCGAGGACATCGTTACAAACTTAGGGTCCCCAGCATGAACAAAGTATCACATCAGCTTTGTATCGAACGAAGAATCGTAAACTTATGGAATACACTGCCTGAAGGATTAATAGAGGCCGAGTCTGTGAAGTGTTTTAAAACCCGTATCGACGATTATTTTGGAAACCTGTGCTTTTGTGAAACGATGCACATACAGAGCCAAAAGAAGACATTGTATGCCCGGAAATAATGACACTAGTACAAATTTCTGACCGAACAAGGATAAACGATTAGCGGACCAGACGCAGCTGCTGATAATTCACAAGTAAATTTTGATTTTTCGTAACTCGATAGAGTTGTACAGAAACCTTTCTATTTGCTCTTAAATACAGTCGCAGTCTATTCAGAATTTCCGCTTAAATTCTGTATTCATGCACAATTGGAAGAGCTTGTAAAGTTAGCACACGGAGTCCCGATCTACCACTATATGCTGAAAGTCAAATGCAAATCGTCGTCTCACCGTACTCACTATGATTTACTATGCGGTACTCGGTATAGAATACTTCCTAATGGATGGACACGCGACATACACGGGGTTTCACGAAAGTGATGTTTCTACTCAAAGCCCTTATTCCTACTACGAGCACTGAGTTGTTTGCAACCGCGTTAGACTGTTTCGGTGTAATACATCTGTATCGCTATGTACGTACCAACACTCTTTGGCACGTCTGCACGATGTATGCACGTGACCAACGTGCGTGTCTCGCAGTTTAAAATTGTAAAAAGGTATTTGTCCTCGGCTATACTGAAGGGATGTTCAGTCGTTTGCAGTTTTGTTTGACAGACTCATTGGTACGCCGGTAACGGCGAGAGATCGGCTTGGCAGTAGTACCCATTATCGTCTGTTTGTTCTAGTCGTGGTAGTTGCTATTGTGGCCCTCAAACTGCCCCCAAAGCCAAGCTCATTTCGGCATCGGAATGGAATACAACAAAGTGTGCTCATTATGATTCTTAGGACCGTGGGCACAAGCGTAATATGATGTTGTGTACACATCTAGTGTGAAACCCAAGGGCTTCAGTTTTATCCAACCTTACTCATGTGATGCATCTCCGACCAGCGTCTGGAATCGTAAATATGAGAAGTGCGCAGCCGAACTTGTGTCAGACATGCGAAAATTCTAGAGAGAAAAACCTAACCTTTCGAGAGCATCAGTCCTTCTTGGTTGCTTGAGTCTAGGATCATCGCACACATCCATTTACGTTTTTTCCTATGTTATGCACAGAGCTACCTGACACAGTAGGGACGGAACGTGGTTAGATCAGTTAAGATTATTTCCATTCGTTCGAAGGCGTTTTAGTTTTTACCTGCTGGCGGGGTTCCAGGTCGCATGCAGAGAGGGCAGGTGCTACAGTATCTATTTGCGAACGACTAATGGTGTGCGGAGTAAGCTATTTTTGAGAAAAAGCTAACGGACCACCTGCGAGTCGTTGATGTAATGTGACTGGTGGAGACATGTGCCATACAATTATGGTAAATGGTGTCGTGTCAGCTGAACAGTCGCGCTCGCCTACTGAGCTATGAAGCTTTCTCTTTCTGAACTCATGGCAACAGCGTGAGCTGTGTGCAGTTACTCATTCCATGTCCAAGTGCAGCTTACAGTGAAAGAACTCCTTGTATGTCGACACAATACATACTTCCGGACGATCCGTTCTCACGCTTGGACATCAAATGTAAACTACGGATTGGAATTCAAACGATAACTTGGACCGGAAGCCCTGGAACACCTAGTTAAATGACTGCGAAACGGGATAAGCCAAAATTTAGAACGAAGCTTACCACTGAACATCAAAAAGAGAGGCACAAACAGCATACCTGTCCTATTTTGAAGTTATCTATCTGGTTGCACGCATACAGAAATCTTCAGAGTTCTTAGTTTCCCAGGCTAGGCGTTTAGTTTTTGGAAGTCAAATAAAGAGGCTGCAACAGACGGCTTTTAAAGCGCCATATAAAATTCAAGGGCCAATAGCCGTGCGAGTGTTTTGTTCCTTCCCTGAGCACTCAGCCAAGTTGTGTTTGAAGTGTGCGAAGGCACGTACACTAGGATCCTCGAAGTGATGACAATGTTTCATCACTGAACACAATATACGGTGTAACTTGGTTGTAAAGTAGGAGACTGTCATCAGGTGCTTGCAGTTCAGCCATGACACTTGCCAGACCCTCGAGCAACCAAACTGAGAACAAACGACTGATGCCGTTCACCCAAGATTAGAGGGAAGGCAAACACTTTTTGTTTGAACGTCAGGTGGGAGGCTGTATCACTATGCGTCACAATAGCTGAGGTGTGTCCCACCTGCAACTGACGTGTAGAATAATGAATGATGTATCACCCACATTTCCTTACTGGTCCAGGTCGACGCAACGTAGAAAGACCGTAACTGATTTCATTGGAACAAAAGTGTCAACTGAAACTCTCTCACGAGGGAAGCGGTCGAGTTCTAGTTGCAACATTCCCGTATCCATGGCTACATCAAAAACACCTGCATTTAGAAACTTGTGGAATAATAGGGATAAACTGTGAAACCGCTCGATAAAAATGGTAATCGCGCCGTATAGCAGTTCAAACAGTTCGAGTGTTTGGATTACATTATATTCGGGATCGGGATAGAAAATTGTTGCAGTCTCTAGACAGTTGCTTCGGGCTGCTTTGTAATTCGGAGCTTGCGAGTAGGAGGTGCGACGGGGGAACTTCAAACAGACACTATTCCAACAGCTACAAGGAGATCCAAAGCCATAGTTACATTCAGTGGCAGAGTGACGTTAGAAAAAGGTTTCACATGAAGTGGACCAGCTTCCAGTAGACCGAAGTAAAAGGTGAAGAAGAAAAAACCGAAAAGTGTGAGTGACAACAGAGCAGCAAGGCCCACTCGAAGAATGTACTTGTCCCTGCGGCTCTGGTCCAGGCTAGTGATTCGATGTGCATCAATTGCTTGAGTTTTGGGGAGACTGCGTTGACTTCCTGCGTTTGAATCATAATCATCCGTCTTCTCATTACATTTACCGCAAGAAATGCAGCTTAGGAAGCGTCGCTCTTCGTCTAGAGGACAAGGACGGTCTTCGCATCCGCAGAGCCAGCGAAACAAATGCTGTACGCATTGTCCTGCACGCGACCTGCACTCACACTCGCCCAGGCAATCAAGCGTTGATTCGGATTCGTCCATTTCTAAAATTGAAAACAGTATTTAAAGTGTGGGAGTTGGACAAAAAGTGAGGTAAACGCCAGGGGGTCTGGTGTTCTGAAAGGTAGGAAGAGGCATTTTCGGTCGGCCTCATTATCTAACAGCTGACTCCGTGAATACAGGAACAAAATATTATGTCAGGTGAGCATAGACCGATCCGGTTGATGTTCGACGACCTCACAGTTATGGCAGACAAACAATATCCACACTAATATCCACACTTGCAAGTGTGAGGTTAGGGAGTGGTGAGGCCCTAAAAGTACATTACATCAGCTCGGCAGCACTTCTATTGGAATCCAACAAGGTCGCTTTAAAACTACTGGTCTTTTGCACGCCCTTGACTTGGGAACAGTACACACGTTCATCAAAACGTCCATGTGATCAGAGGAATATAGATAACATACCAAACGTTCTGTATAAAATGGACCATCCTTTCACGCTTTAGGCATTACATTACCACATTATTTAAACGAATAGGCCAAGAAATTGGACAGTCACTCCAAGAAAGCTTGGAGGCATTTCCAAAGTCAAAGCGAAGTAGGCAGTTGAAGAGGCCAACTAGGCTTGAAACGAAATTACTTTGTTATGGCTTAAGTTGACTGATTTCAAACCACCCTACAAGATCCATTAAACAAGGAAACACCCAACGCCGTAGATCAGTAGGCTCTTTATGTGGCCGAATTTCGTTTAGTGTGCGGTACAGCAAGTCATAGTACGACAGACTTCAGTAGTGTGGTTCCACTCGGGGTTAGCCAGTTGCTTGTGCGTTACAGACATTAGGTAACAGAAAGTGTTGAGTTTGGCGGACTAAATATGATCCAAGCACCGAAGCACAGTAGATCCAGTTGCCATGATATAGTTTAGTACAGTTTTCCAAATGTGATCTGTGCACCGAGGTGCGGTGGATGCAGCCATTAAGACACACATCGTCAACGTAATTATGGTAATAATAGTAGTAATAACATTAATAGTGCAAGAAGAATGAGCAAGAAAATATATCGAACCGAGAGGTTATGGGTCAGTGGTATAAGGAAATGAATGCTCATCTGGAAATATACCCATTTATTTTTTAATTAGCACTACTGACTCCGCAACTGCACTATATTCAGTGGAGTATCTTAACAGTGACGTTGCTGATCCCGACGTTATATATTTAGGTAGAAGACAGCCACTTGGTGAGATTCCTCACACTCATTTACCAAATCACAGACTGACTACCTCGCGGTTTCACCCAAATGGGCGTGATACTTCAGAATAAAACACACCAACGCAGCCAGCTCGTTGATGTTCGGAGCCATTTAATCGAGCCCCGGAAAGAGATTCAAACATAACAAGCAGTTCAGCGCGGCACGAGGGGACTAAGTGCTAAACACTCGAGATGATGAACTGTAGCATGATTGACTCGGTTCCCCACCATACATAAACAACCATACGCACGCAACGATGGTCAAAAGGCAGTCAGCTTCGTAGGGTGATCAGCGTGCAGTGGCCAGTTGGTTGATCCGTAGAGTAGGCGTGGTCGCATCGCAGCGTTACTAACCCTTCTCTTAACTACTAAGTTTATATCCCACCGTAACGAAAGGTAGTGGGGGAATGTTATCAGCATGGGGAACGTTGCTAGGCTTCAAAATTTCATGCGGATGTTAGACGTATTAGGTGTCTGGATGTGTGTTGTTAACATCCCGGTTGGTTTCACTTCAATTGGGGAAAAGCGCTGACAGAGGACTGTTTGAACTCCTCCCTGGGATTCGCATTCGATATTTCAAGCGGACTGATCCGAGAACGAATCAGTTGTCCCTGTTTCTTAGCTACCGATCCACCTGGCTAAGCTTACTTGTGAATTTCACTTCTAAGTGTTGGAACATTACTCGGCCGCATTCATCTCATTGGCCCTTGCGTGGCACAAACTGTTGATGTGGTTTCCGTAATTTACGTAAACCCAAAAATGCACTATCAGGTACTATCACTCTCGATACTCAAACGAGTGCATCAGCACCGAACGTAAAATTTAGACGCATTCAATTAGCGAGACAATCAGTTATTGAGATACTGCTGATTGTGCGCTGAAGGTAACTTGATGCATAGCTTATTTACCACATTTGTTAGCGACAACTGACGTTACAAAGCTTAAGCCTTGGTCTGTAAGCGGACTGTGAACTCACGTGATGTGTGAGACCACTCAATTTTGCGGCTTCATCGGGGCTGAAAGAGTGTTGACATGTAATTAGCTATGATCGGAGGCTACACAAGTGATCCAGATCGGTCGATAACTTTGCACTCAGATGTGCTATTGGCAGCGGAGTCTAATATGCTTAACGCTGGTTCAGCGCTGCGCACCGTAGGAGACTGCCATTTGATGCGATGTAAACGCACGTTATGGAAAGCTGTGCCACCGATAAAATAGCTGTACTCAGCACACCATCGAAGAGACACATCGCCGCTATCGAGTAAAAAAGCATGGACGCCGAGATGGTGTTCCCCATCAGTAGATGACCCGCAGGTATTTCGTTCCTTTAGATGAGAGATTGATTTGCATATAGGATTCATTGTTGACAACCTCAGTGTCTCCAGACGTTATCTAGTAACTGTGATGCAGTTTCGAAACAGTGTAGATGCGGCCATATACTGAAACCAGGTTGAGTAGATTGGCTTCGTAGAATTATACTGCTACCAAATGCGCATCCGGAGGGACACGAGAAATAATCGTGGTCTGTATCAGCAAGGTAACCGGAGTTAAGACGCTGTCGGTTCGTCTGCGTGTTTCAGAGGCTCAATATACTTCAATACCAAACGTGTGCCAGAACCGGAGCTTCCACTATCATTGACCGAGTAGGGCATCGATAAACCACCTATAAATTGGTAGAAAAGTCCCATCTAAGTATCAGATTAATGTTCTAACTAAATGACTGATGCAATGAAAGGACTATATGGGGGCTGAAACTCGGATTCCCTCTACCACGGTATGTTCAGGTTGCATTGTACGTTTTGGTTAGATTTGCTCTGTTCGAATACTGATTGCATCTAATGAAGGGATGCTAAAGATGAACCAACCATGATGAACCACTAGGTAGAATCATGCTGTAGCATTTTAACCGTGGCACCGAACGGATGCTCATAGTAATGTATTCCCAGTACATAAGTCCAGGAATACGTTAGGAATGCAAGCTAACCCGGTTGATAATGCTCTAAATTAAAGTTAAACTGCATTATTTCCCTCTATGCATACAGCGCGGAGAAGTTCGAAAATACATGCAAGGCGATTAACGAGGACTGCATTATCTCATGTGGTACATTGTCAGTCGGCTGATCATTCAGGATCCCAATGAAATGGTTTTGCAATTGGAAGCCCCGATACAACTTTTAAGTTGACGCGCTGTTGAGGTACATTCTAAAGACCGCGACAAAGGAGCACAACATTTCACTCAGTGGATCACGTGCCTGTGGTCCAGCTAGCTGTACTGTCCAGTCGTTGACAATGTTCCCACCTGCGGACACCTAGGAAAACAAGACGCAGATTGGTGCCTTCAGTTCCGTAAATTGATCAGACCTCTGGGACTGTTTGAAACGTATTCCCCATCAATACGTAGCATCAGAGTGTCTTACGCGCGCAATCCGGGCAGAGTGGGATCTGACGGCAAGCTGTAGCCGTCCTTCAGTATCCCAAACACTGTGCGGCAAGGATGCCCACTGTCCCCCTAATTCAAATTCAACCTTGAAAAAGTCATGGAACCTACATTTACCGGACTCTATTGCTGGGCTGTACAGCTACTTCCAGATGACCGATCTAACTACAAGAGCTGTGACAGCTCACAAATGTGCCAAGTAACATATTACAGATAAGCACTAGCAGTCAATGGTTCCAGATTGTGCTTGGCACACTCAAAATAGGGAGCTTTCTTTCAGGCGTCGCATTTACCAAAGCCCTCCCTGATCAACAATGAGGATTGGCTAGAACTCTGTCAGGCATTCATTTGGTTTGGCGGTTATGTGAGCTTCTATGGAGTAGAAGATGTCACGAAAAGGACGGCAAAGGTTCGAGATGCGTTGGCCCAAGCTTGTCAACTGTGCCATCGGACCGAGCGTAGGGTCTACAATGCAGCCATCCATTCAACCCCACTTGATGGTTGTAAAACCATTTCATTCGATCGACTGAGATGAAGGGCTAGTTTCGTTCAATCACCGACATCATCGCTGTTAAACTCACATCTGGTGGGTATCCCACATAAGGAATGAGTGCATTCGTCTGCTTATTTAAAATTAATCATACCCTTATACTGGATTCATGTGTCACATGGAGACGGCGCATGAGTGAGGAACATATTCCACTTTTCTCCCGCTTTATCTCAATGATTAATGCACCTAGTGTTCTTCTGTGTGCTTGAATTCAACTCTTATTTTACACCAACATTACGAGGGCGATGCAATAAAATTTCGGATACGCAGTACACAGATTCCATCGCAATGAGGCTGGACATTACCGTGGTGCGGTGGTTTGTGTGCCTTAGTGACCCATTGAGCTATGATGGCTGGTGCATTTTTGCACTTTCTGAGCCACTCATACCAGATTGGTCAATGGTTAGAGGACAGACAAACTCAGCCTCCTGGTCCTCCAGGTTGGAACTTGGAAAGAGGGTGGCTTCTTATTCCTTAAAACGGACTCCTTGTAGCCCAACACCAAACCTGCTGCCTTGCGGTCAGCTTTGGTTGAGAACCCTAGTCGTTCTCCTATCTAGGCCTAGGCAACCTGACAGTATCCTGTTCACTCAATCCTATGAAACTTTTCTAAAACAATTTCCTGCTGCTCTGGCCATCGAAGAGGATAATCAACGGTGCCCTATCTGCTGCATCGAGCAGGGTAGATAGGGGTTTGGGTGCTACTGCTCAAGCCTTCCCGTCTTCTTCTTCCCCCTCTTGCGCTTTCCACCCTTATCATCACGTTACAGCTTCACTTTTATCCCCCCTGTTTCCAACCCCCAATTCCTGACCCTCTCCCATCTTGCTTCAATAGTCGCTTGTCTTTTAGATTCAACTCACATGTGAACGCGGAGCGTCATTCCTGCCCTGTCAACAGGCCCATATCCAACCAAGCGGCCCATTCCAGTTCATCGGCTTCCATTTGGAGCCCTCAATCCTCAATCAGATTGGCATGTCTCAATGTTCGCACACTGCTTCAGATCAGCCAACAGGTAGCACTTGCCCGAACATTAGAGACCCGCCCGATCGATATCTGCTGCTTATCGGAGACCCGCCTGCAAGACCCGAGCTCTCTGTTCACACTGCGATCCCCTTCAGGTGGCATTAGTAGCACTTTCTCATTGCGCCTATCCGGTGACGATGCAGCTTCGAGCACCGACCAACCTGGTGTTGGTATTGTCCTGAGTCCCCGGGATGAAGCTACTCTGGTTGATTGGATCCCAATCAGTAACCGGACGTGTGCGGTCCGATTGGCTGGCTCGTTCAAAACTTCGAAGTCTCGTGATACTAATAGGTGTCTATCCGTCATCACTGCCAACGCACCGACAAACTCTAGCGATGACTCGGTAAAAGACGACTTCTATCGTCAACTGAACGAACTCCTTCGCTACAGAAAAAGCTCGGACACTGTAGTGCTGGCTGGGGATCTGAACGCTCAAGTTGGAAAATTATCCACAGATGAGCTGCATCTGGGCGGCCAACATGGTGTAGGCTCCCGTAATGATAACGGTTACTTCATTTGTGTGAGGGTGCTCGTTTATTTCTTGCGAACCCTTATTTCCGACACAGCACCCGCCGGAGGCTGATCTGGCGCCCACCAGTCTCGAACCAGCCCTGGACGCAAATCGATTACATTGCTATCAGTTACCGCTGGAGAGGTTGCATCCAGAACTGTCGCTCGATTTGGAGTACATGTGTGGACACCGACCATGCACTTTTATGTGCTGACCTGCGGATGCGCTTTGGCGGACGCCCGCGACGATGTTGTGAGCGCATTGACACCAGCCAAATGGTGAAGCCAGCTGTTTTGAATGCCTATCAAAATACGCTGACATGAGAGTTGGTTAAACGCTCACTGGATGCAATTGAAGCTCACTGGTCTCATATTCACCAGACATTATTAGCAGCAGGAAAATCCTCATGTGGTATGTCTAATCGCCAACATGGACATTGGGTCTCTTCGCAGCCTTTGGAACTTATCGATGCTCCCCGGATATCCCGGCTGGAAGAGAACACAATGAAACTCGCAAAGAGCTCCGGGCAAAATTCCGTGCTAGCGTGAAGAGAGACCACGAATTCTGGTGGTCTCATCATGCATCAGAGATGGAAATGGCCACTGCCCTTGGTAACCATGGAAACTTATTCCGGCTGATCCGGGAAACGGACAGCAGGAGACCTGGTGTTAGTGAAGCCATACGTGACGAATGCACAGCCTGTCCACAACTTATCAAAACGCTTAGAGCGTTGGCCTGAGCGCTTTAAAAGGCCATTTAATCGGTCGGAATTGTTAGATTTATCGCCGGCCACTGATCGCCCTGCTCCGTGGGCTGTCCCTTTGGATCCACCCTCTCGCTCAGAAGTCGAACGTGAGATCAAACTGTTGAGGTTAAATAAAGTCACGGGACCAGATGATCTTCCTCCAGCTCTCTCAAATTCGGGGGACGTGCTCTTGTGGATGTTACACGAGTTACTAGTAAAACTACGGGAGGAGGATACTGTCCCAACCGACTGGAGCCGCTCCGTCATAGTCCCAATTTTCAAGTGAGGCTCACGATTGGAATGCTGCAGCCAAAGAGGAATCAGTCCGATCTCCATCGCCTCCAAATTGCTTGCATCTGTCATCCTTCACAGATTGACTGAGACTTGTGAAATCCAGATTTGCGAAGAACAAGCCGGGTTTCGTCGAGGTCGTGGCTGCATGGACCACATCTTCACTTTGCGTCAGTAGTTGGAGCACCGTCGCATATATTGACGGCCGACCCTTGTCGTGTTCCTCGATAGCAAAGGTGCATTCGATTCGGTGGATAGACGTGCACTTTGGGACTGTCTGCTGAGGAAAGGTGTACTGAGAAATATGTAAATATTATCCGAGCATTATATGAGTGCAGCTCAGGCAGAGTGAAAGCAAGCTGTCGTCACCGTATAATTTCTCCAGCGGTGTGAGACAAGGATGCCCGTTGTCACCTTTCCTCTTCAACTTCACTATTGACGAAGTCATGGAAATCGCGTTTACAGGACACGACTTGGAAGGTGTGGATCTGTTCCCAGGAGAGTGACTTATTGACTTAGAATATGCTGATGATATTGCCCTAATCTGTGACAGCTCACAAAAGTGCCAAGCGGCACTGGACAGATTAGCACTGGCTGTCTGTCAGTTCAGGCTTTGCTTCGCACCAACGAAATGCAAAGCGCTCCTCCAAGATTGGTCTGGACCGCCTCCTACGCTAACCCTTGGTGGGGATCAGCTAGAAGTCGTTCAAAAAATCAACTACCTGGGGGGTTGTGTCAGCGCCCGTGGGATTGAAGATGAGATCAAGAGCCGTATAGCAAAAGCTCGGGGCGCTTCTGCTAACCTTCGCCACTTATGGCGCCGGCGCGACATCACTCTTGCCCTGAAGGGTAGAGTGTACAATGCAGCGGTAGGTTCGACCCTACTGTACGGTTGTGATACATGGCTCCCTAGAGCAGCGGACATAAGGAGGCTAGTAACGTTCGACCACCGGTGCCTTCGTAATTTAGCTCACATCTGGTGGGAACACCGCGTGAGTAACGAGCGTGCTCGACGCTTTGTTTACAGCACAGGAAAAGGTAATGAACCCCTCAGCACCGTCATTTCACGCACCAGGCTCCGATGGCTCGGATATGTGTTACGCATTCTAGCCCACCGACTCCCGCGACGTGCATTGTTTGCGCGCCGGGGGTGTGGATGGAAGAAGAGGAAAGTCGACCAAGTGATGATTATGACGAGAGGAATGAAGACCCTCACTTCGAAGCTGGCCTCGGTTGCAGCGGCTCGGCTCCCTGGTTAGGGTCCGAAAGACGACGAACACGTTTGGCTAGATACACTTGCTGATATGGCTAGGAGCCGACCTCAGTGGAGTTCGTGCTGTAAGTTTCTTTGTCCCACCCCATCCATCTTAGCCACCCCCTCTAACCACGATCTCGCTACTTAGCCTTAGATAATTTTGCATAGTAATGTTTTTGGTGCACAGTAGCCGGCTAGTAGCTTAGCGGAACGATGCCCATCCGTCACCGGTAGCTCAGCTGGCTTGAACCAGTTGCATTTTCTCCTTTTTTCTTCTGTGTATTACGGCATAGTAGCTGAGGTGTTTCCCACCTCTAGCTAACGTATAATGATGATGATGATGATGATGAGTACAAGATTAGGTACAGATGACCTGACAAGAAAAGCGTGAACTTTAATTTATCCTGAACATTGCACAGTGGTTTCGACTCACAGAAGCCTATAACTCAAAAGGGTTGCTATACTCGGATTGTAAGTATGGAACTCAGTCGATGTCACTGGACGGCGATGATGTTTCACGACCACAAATGTGATTTAAAGCAGCACCAGAGTGCTGAGCAATTACGTGGTGCGTTTGGTGATGATGTGTCTGCAAGAACCACCGTATTTGAGCGGTTTGCGGAATTCAAGTGTGGCAAGCGGTCTTTGGGTATTGAGGCACGCTTTAGTCGTCCTGTGGAGGCCACCTCAGCGAACAATGTTGCTGCTGTGCGAGCGATGCCAGAGGTGGACGCGCGGGGACTGTGGCCGAGGAAAATCATCGGGAGATCATTGGGATCAATCCGCACCATGCTACATGGGAACCTCAGCCTCAGAAAGGTTTGCGCACGCTACGTAATCAAGCAGTTTAGTAAGGACAATAATGCGGCTCGGGTGAATTGGTGGCGCACCATGCTGGTTGGGAGGTTCTCAGTGGTGATGAGACCTAAGTGTACAGTTTCGACCCAGAGACCACGTATCAACGGGCCCAGTGGACGACCGGCAGTGGAGCACCGGCTCAGATGATGGCTGTGTTCGTGGCCAAGACAGGTCGTGTGGTTACTGTACTGCTCGTACGCCAATGCACAATCACCATCGAATGGTATACCACTCACTGTCTGCCACAGGTGCCTAAGGCTGTAGCCAGGCGTTGTCCAAGAGCACGAGCAAGAGGGAGCTTGCTGCACAATGGTAACGCATCTGTACGCAGGTCCCATGTCTTCGCAGATTTTCTGGCTGGAGAACGCATCCAGAGGGTTGGCCACCCAGGTGCGGTCCAGATTTGTTTCCCTGTGACCTGTGTTCACAAATATAAAGTGCATGATGCGTGGAATCCGCTAGGAGTCTCCAGAAGTTACAGTAAATGCCCTTATTGAGTTGCATGAAGGGTTACCCGCTTCGGCATGGTCTAGTTACTTCTCCAAACGGTTTGAACGCATGGAACTGTGTATGAATGCTGACGGAGAATACGTCGATAAAATGTACTACTTATTTGCTTGTAACAAAGTACAACTTTTTGTGCATCCGGAAACCTATTGCTTTACCCTCGTATTTTCAACGCATTTATCTCGGCACATGCTGAGTAGGTGGAGCAAGTACCTTTTGATTTTATAATATCCACCAAACCATGTTACGAGAGTTGTCATGCATTTGTTTTTTAACCCATGATAAATCTTTGTTCATTGTTTTTTTGCCCCAGTAAGTGCTAGGGAATTGCTCCATATCATGTACTAGGTTCTGATGGCCTAACCATGCGTTTGGTATGCCGATACACCGAATGCGCAACCTGCGTTGTCTGCACTTCCGTGGAATAGAGGTTGGAAGAGGAGTGGAGACCATGTGATGATTTGGTCAAGAACAGTGAAGGCCCTCACCACGTACTTGACCTCGGTTGGTATCTACAAACTTCCTTGTTGAGGCCCAAGGGACAAACACGTCTAGTTGCATATACATGTTGACATTGCCATGAACCGACCACAATGGCGTTTGTGGCGCGAATTGCTTTTTCCCGTCCGAAACCACTTGGCCACCGTCTCCAACCACGATCTCTCCACTTACACATAATATAAAACGAAGCATACTGTTATTCATGTTTTGTTTTACCGTTGTTGATTTTCGTGCTTTTTTACTCTCATATAGTTTCATTGCATTGCGACACAACAGCTGAGACGTATCTCACGTCTACCTAGCGTGTTGAATGTGGATGACTGAATCATCGACCGTTTACTGTTGGGGGACAGATACTATGCCGCTTATCCGAAGCCATTCGGTGCCTCCTAAGTGCAACGTAGAATGCAGAATAAGGTTATCTAGACAAATAACGTCTCCAATCACTCATACTGGGACAAGCAGAAAAATTAGCATGTATCCCGTGTGGCAGGTTCGCCTGCCTCGATGCCAAAAATATCCGCTCCGCGCAGTAGGTGGAAGGACTTTCCATTAGGTGATATGATCATTAACTTGCATCTGAAAGAGGTGGGTTGCTCGATCAGCACGTCAATATGCGTGCGAATTTCGTGGGAATAATTGCATATAGAGATCCTACTCCACATGTGGTAGTAACGTTGAGGTACATAAAGCCGATTTGGGAGGGAATAGAATCATCATCATACTCAAAACCTACTTAAAGGTAAGATAAGTCCGTATTCAATCGCTTAAAAAATAGAAGCTAGCTTACGTCCACTTTTATCCAGTAGTTGGGAGTTGTTCTGCAGCCAAATATATAAAAAAACGTTTGTAGAAGTAATTGAAGAACCATCCTTAGTGGGAATCAAGCACGTCATGAAAATTTACACACGAGTGAGTAATTAAATGGCTGACAAAATCCCACATGGGCACCCAAATAATTGTGCGCATGTTGGCGCACAGTGAACGTAGAGCTATGCGCAAAGAAGTTAGTCAACACGGTAACAACTATATGCACGTGGCTTACCGTAGCTACGGGTTTCAGTGATGTCCGTTTTGGTCACCGTATGCGGTTTCTCCGGTGCAGATTTTCTGAACGAATCACTTCCAACGTACTGTTCGCTGACTTCACCGTTTAAGGTGCTCCCTACCGGTGTATCATTCATGGTGTTGATGTCCTCTTCTGACCACTCTTTCGTTCTTTCTTCAATTGGCTCAGGTGGAACCCATGCTGTGAAGTAAGTCAGTCGAACGATCTGTGCTGCGTCCGGTCGTTTGCCGATAAACGATACGGCAACCATGACCAGGAAAGTGGAAGCGAAAGACAAGAAGGCGAAATACATGTAGTGCAACTGACCAACTATCCACGGTCGAGTGTCCACTTCACCGCATATCGGATCATTGTAGACCACGGATAAAATCAGTCTGACAATCCCGAGAACCAGTCCAAACATCAGAGCCCAAAACGCACCCTGAAAAAAGAAATAAAGGCAAATAACGGAAGGAATTCAACGCAATGGCAAGTGGGGAAGAACACATATTTTGGCGGAAAACTGAGCTGTTCATGAAACGTACATTTTGCATGGCGGTCTGAATCATGTTGCGTCATACCAATCGTTTGCGATTCCAGCAGACAAACCCTGGGCACACATACACTTAAACAATCGCGATGTCCTAAGTAAGTGTTGAGGGGTTCTAAACTCAAATACCTCTGCTCATCTTCATTGTTAGGGTGTACTTAGGGACGACTGCAAAGGAAGTTAGCACAGTGTGGACTCTATGCAGATCCTTGAGTGGTGTGCACAGGATCATTCGCATGCAAATCAGCTCCAGTTTCGTTAGCTGTCTTTCATGCTGGGAGGATTCCAATCATACGATGAAGCATGGGACAGTCCGGTGTCAGTGCAGTGCTGCATAAGAATTGCTGCGATTGATGATGTTCCATCAAATGGTTGTCAGCCGTACCAACAACGAAGCTGTGGTGCACTTCACGTGAATGACTGGGGAGCAAAGCTAGTGATAATGCGAGAGTTCCCAAATAGTCACTTTCTCTCGGAAGTTGAATGGTACGTAAGATTCAGTGTACCGTAGGGTAACAGTCACTCGGTGGGGAGTCAAACTAAACCCATTCATGGTTTTATATTACGGCAACTAAAGGAGAAAAAATAATGCGCAAAGATGTGTGCAGACATGGCTTGACAAAATAGTCAACGGTGGCGAAGTATTTTCATTGAAAGATATAAAACACACAAGCTGAATCAGAGCATGGGTAATTTTCACTATCAATGGAACCTTAGTAGAGTGATCATTAGCAGAGTGTAAAAGGCGCATGTAGAAATCCATGGGGTTTATACCTAACCCCAAGGTAAATTATCCATCGAAGAAGCCAAAGCATTATCGGCCGAATCAGTGACTTCGTGTTTCTCAAGCATAGTCTTGGTGAACCATCCAAGTATCAATTTCTATCTCCAATGACGCTAGCCGAATTCAAGTTAAAAAGAGCCGATCCATGTAGTCTGACACGAATCTCAACTGCGCTATCATAACCAATGTATAGAGAACGAGTACTCCCCAATCTACCTTAGTGAGTGATAGTAAGAGGTACCACAGGGAGTGACTTACCATCGGTTTATGACATCCATGTCATTCAGCGATAATTATTGGATGGCTTGTTTTGGCAAATTTACAACCATACAGAGCAAATAACAGTGATTATTGTAGCGTTACTGGTTCAATCGTGAACTTACTAATTCGTTGCAACGGGGCCACAACACCGCAAGCAGGTATACGGCTGCAACTGGCGGGGCGAGATAGTTACTTACAGACTGGATATAAACATACAGTTGACTTCCCTGTAGCTCCTGCACTACGGGGATCCATGCAACGCTGACCACGACCAAGAAGACCACAAACAGCCTGAAAAAGCAAGTAACCGTTTCTGTCTCGGAAGAAAAATAATGGTCAATCTGAAAACGGTGTTACACGTAAGTCACCAGGAGGAATGGTAGGAGTAAACATCGAATTGAGATTACAAGTAGATTAGTGTTATTTTAGTGGTTCATAGTGTGTATACGATTCGGAAGCATTCCCACATATTGTTTTGATAATGCACTATGGGGATCCCGTTGACATAGTGACTTCGAATCCCGTAAACGATGGGGTAACAGTGAGGACAACTATCAAAGTCCAGACATAATCTATTAGCTTACACAAGAATTTAAAGGGGACAGTGGCCGGAAGCTAACCAATAAACGGCGTTGGCGAAATTCGAAGTAACTAATGAGACCAGTGTTGTATTGCTTGCCTTACATAATCCTGTTGACAAGAAATATCCCGCTTTACCACAGGTAACCAGTCACCCTGGGAATTTACATGCAACTTCGGACATGCACTAGTTAAAAAAATCAGGTGATAACTGCAGTTCTACTTGCGGCCGCTGCATCGACGTAGCTCGTGGCACAATGCTAATGGAAGAGCGAATACCGGATGTGTTTGATTAGACTACCGCGTGGGAGTCATACATTCTAGTTTCCGACACGCAGTGCACTTCACCACGAAGGGCATTAAGTGAGCGCACAAAAGCAACATGTTGACCTGTCTGCTTTCAAATAGGAAAGTTGAGCACTGTCAGAGAACCAATGTGCCGTGGTTTGATAACTGCTTCTTGACTACGAAAGGCATTAGGATGACATGAATACATATGTTAAAACTTACGTACAACTGCAGCTATTTTCGCGCGCGAAGAGTTCTATAGAAGGATGATGAGCGTTAGAGACCGGGATGAGAGCAACCGTTGGTGGAGAGGAAAGAATAGAGGACTCTGCAGTAGTGCACGTTTACCTCGCTTGTTGAATTACCAGATAAAGCGACCCCTTTGAAACTGCGCGATGACAGATGCAGATTGAGGCTGAGGTTTGATGATTCAGTCACGGTTGCACATGGGCTAGGAAACTGCTAGAGAACCCACAAGTAGATTAGTGCTTTTTGTGAGTCATTTGGAGCTAATGCTTACTAGACCGACAAATCAATACATTTTGGTACAAGTTTTATGTTCTACTTCGAATAGTGGAACGACAGTTGAAGGCACTTTTCGTGCATGTATTAGTACAAAGTAAGGCTGATAAACGAGCCTTCAGAGAGCGAACACAGCCGTTTGGTAAATATGTAGGAATGTCGTCGGAGTTAGGCTTTCGTTATGTCTTAGTAAGTCAGTTCTATGCTCTCACATTAATGATCAGAACTGCGACTCCATAGTGCTGGTTAGTTTCAGTTGCCTTGGTGGAGGATGACGACGAAGTAGGTGACTGAAAAGCTTCTTGTAATACCCCATTCACTATGGAATATTAGTAAATGAAGGTTGTGGGATGACACTGTCATTTCGTGCGCGTTCGTCGGCCACGTACTTGAAACTAACAAAGGATTCAAAACAAGGTCACATGAAATCACTGAGCGGCCAACCGTTCCTCGATTGCTTCGCGGCACGCTACCACGGTAGGCTTAGTGTCGCTGTCAGCTGCTTTTGGACATAGTGGTGGGCGCTATCGACCGATAGCAATGGTCTCGAGGAGCTTGAGAATGTGAGGCCTTTGATTGAGCATGTGGGATGTGGATGACGCATCTAGTTTACCTGGTGACCGGGGCTCATCAAATACATCGTAATTGCGGTAACTTTGTTTCTTGATTCACCCGGTACAACCGTCGCATGTTCCATACGTTTGCGGAACCACTATGGAATATGTCCAACGATTCGGACACCTAGAGTTCGATTAGTGAATCAAACATAGCTGTTTCACAACTACTTGTGATTTTGTATAGGCAGGGGGATGTGCACTGCCTCGACACAGGAGTCTTCACTGAGCAAACTTATGGGAAAACGGTTAACCGATAAGTGATTTTAGGTGGCATTCTTGTGAATCCCCTGTTAGTTTCATGTACGTGGCCGACGCGTATGTACGAAATGGCGGTGTCATCCCACCGCCTTCGTCTTCCGATATTCTTATTTGAAATCCTTAGAGGAATTTCACGTTTCAAATCTTGAAAAGTGCTTAGAGCTGATCGAGAACGCATGATTTCAGGAGAGTTCAAAAACAACCGGCTGGTGTATACAAATGCTTTGTCAGGCTGAGTGGACAGTTGCAAGTGGCTAAACTGTCCATCTCGCTCAGCTAGTATTTCATCCAATGTGGGCTGTTTCGTACCAGAGAGACGTGTGGGTTCAAATGGTAATACATTCTCCATAATATCATTAAAATTGTTTAAAGTATAGGCCACACCACATAAGAATCATTCTGACTATTCCGTCACCTTATTATGACACCGCTTAGGGGTGATTCCGGCACAGAGGTGGACCTTAAAACTGAGTCAACTCAATCAGACAATCAGAAACTTCAGAAATGTGAACGATGGGAAAGGAACCATCGCGCAATAGGGGTCATGGAACATGTATATTCAACTTCTGTTAACTAAGCTGGTGGCCGTTTCCAGAAAGGTTTCAATAGAAGGAAGCATGTATTTTTCTAACTAGAAACCAAACTTCCTACTGCGCGTTTGTCAAGCACTAGTTTTGTTCTCCGTGTTGTTCCACAGTATGAGGTGAAGGCTAGTAAAGCCGAGGTTTTGGTCCTGGAAGGAGAATGGAGTAATAGTACCAAGCGGTGAAATATAGATGACTGCGTCACCTAACCGCCTTTTAAATGCGACTAGTGTCGATGCGGTAACGACGGCTGCGAGGAGTGCACTCCAGAAATGGCATGCACGAACATAAGCGAAATTTCCGCAGCATTCCAACTGGGTGTATTGTTCCGACAGTTTCAGACAGCGGCTTTTTGCGTCTGCGTTACCGTCCAGCTCCGTCAACGAGAGGCACAAATGGTTTGGATTGTACAGGACTTGGTAATTCATTATTAGGTGACCTCGTAATCGAGGTTTTCGTCCACTGAATAATCCCAAGCATTTCAACCTCTGATCGTATGAGAGAGGGGCTGTTCCAATGACCTTGAGGCTTGCTCTAGAGCGGCGAGCTCGTGCGTTAAGCATGGCCGCCAGATTTGAATTCCATATTTAACATGAGGACGAACACAGGCACTGAGGTGTTAACGGAAATTACAGACATCTGTGCCTGAACATTCTCCATAACAGTCCCGCCTTAAATATCTTTTCGGATTATTTGGAAGGAGCCGAGTCACCCTGAAACTAGGAGAGTTTGATCACATTCAACAGAAGATACATGCAGGGCATGTGTGTTGAACCTGAAGGAATAGGTACTCTGGTGTCATATGAGGATTACCTTGCATCTGTTCGCACTGAACTGCAGTAGCTCTCGGGCTGTGATTTGATGTACCCTGTTTAGAACACGCTGATGCAGTTAGTGATCGACCAATTTCTCAATCCACCTTGATAACTATATCATCAACAAAAGGCAGGAGAATTCGGAGTGATATTATGCTCGGTCATTAGCAAATACTAAAACCAATGTGGCCTTAGGATACACCACATTCTAAACGTAGGCGGTCAGATAGAGAGGTTCGAGCTCTAATCGCCAATTGTCGTCGAAGTAGGAAGTTAGTGATTCAATCTAACAGTGTATCAGATACAGTAAAATTGGAGTTTGAAATTGAGGATTCGATGCCCCAGACGCTCCGGTGCTATCGGGTGGTGCAGGTTGACCCCATTGTAGTCCACTCTATTATCAGTTGATTTAGCCTAACTACACCGCGCTATTAGCAAAGTAGTGATGCCCGACCGTTGTCGGCTGAAGCTGTAGCAATCGATGACAATAGGGATGCAGTTTGCCAGGGGACATCAACGCCACTGCAATGATAGATTCCATGAAATGGACGATATCGAAGAAAGATAAATTGGACGGTCATTTAGATATGTATCCCTGCTTCGTCCTCTGTTGATCATAGTTGTTATTTGATTTTAAGTGATGGGAACTTGTTTCTGATCTAAGCACTGCTTAGAGAACTGAGCCAGTTTCATGGCTATAGGTTCCCAGTGCCTTCCGGTATAGGGTATCAATCACGGAGGGCTAAGGTTTCACAGAGACATTAGTCCTCGGAATAACAGCTATGGCGGTAAAACAGAGGCAGCGAAGTCCGAGCAAAGCGTCAACGGAAACAGGAAGATCGCAAGACAAAACCCATTGAAATGTAGTGTCATATAACACATACCGATCGTTGGGCTGCTCTGTGTCCGTTCATGTTAGGCCATAAGCCGGGCGGAGCGGATGGAATCTCTGCCACATCCTACGAAGTTAATTAACGTGTTTATACCGTATCTCATGAGTGGCAATGAGGATATCGTCATATACTACCGCTATGTTAGTTTGTCTTCGGGTAGAAGTTGGGTGCAATATCTACGATTGGTTACGTGGGCATCCCAAGCATCGTGTGTTGGGGGAAGGTAAACACTTGCCATGTATTTCCGCATCCTGCTGCTTAGGGGAAACACTGTTGTGGGCACATGGAAAACTTTCGTTTTCAAGGAATCTTCGATTAGTCTATTGCATATCTTGTGTGTTATTGGGATTCCTGAAGGGATGTAAAGTTTCTGAGCCTTACATCATGTCTCAATGAAAGCCTTTTCAGCTGGTTTCCTGTTCATCCACTCCGATCTAACATGGCCATCCTGGCGTCTATTAGTTGTGAACACTGCGAGGGCTAATAGAAGCTAACTGAGGACGCAGCAAACAAGCATAAAGAAATTTGACAAAACGCTGAGTCGGGAAGATACGTGCCACCTCTCCGGTGGGTGATAGGGATCAGGTACTTTCCTGTTGGATGCCGTGTCTGACGTAATACATTGGGCAAGTTTGTGGTACCCGTGCGATGGACCAGTCATCCCTAGTTGTTAACCTGTGTACCAATGGATTTTAATTCATTCAATACCTGTTCCACCGACTTCGGGATATCTCATCTTATTTTGCCTCCGTCGCAGATTAATTATTTCATGATTACCTGAGTGGAAGCTGTTGAAACTAATGAACTCCTACTTCCAGATTGTGCCCAAGTAAATAATGTGCCGAACTAGTTAGCAGCAGACAGTAGCTACACTGTTATTGAACAGAAGCTTCAAAGCAATCTGTGCCGTTATTTGCGAGCTTTACATAGTAAGATTGGGGAGAAGTTTGGACTGGGTATCTTTTAGTTAATAAAGCCAGCCCGCACAACAATATGTCAACCTTACACCCTAATAAGTTACAGTCAACATTGGGTTACTCAGTCTGATAGGCCGTAGAGCAGTGAAAACGGCTCAATTCATGTTGCTTGACCGTGGGAGTTTTGTAGTATTCATTAGTAAAGTACATTTTTAAGGAACAACTGGACAATGGCTGTCATGGACAAACATTATTCACAGCTGAAGGACAAGTCCATTAAAAAGGCACAGTTTGAAGCAGTGTTTCCTTTTGGCAACCGTAGGGGAAGGATATAGGATGATGCCGACCGATTGCCAAGTTAGTGGGCAAATCGTCAGTACACTGACCTGAGTCTCATTGCGGCGCAGTCTTATAGATGTACAGATAGGCTGATAGTCCTAGCATGACTTGTATTAGGCGTGAGTGATTAGCGTTCCCTTACCGGAAAGGAACAAATTGTGAGGTGGCCAGTAATGGAGAAATATCGTGGTATCCTGTCTCATATCGCAGTCCGAACAGCGTTTAAATATCTATGAGCATGTGTGACACGAGAACACATGGCGGGTGGACCCTGTGCCGATTTGTACGGAGTAGGATCCAGCGTGCAATTGTGACGACAACAGGGATGTGAGCGCTGCAGCATCAATTTCGACAAACAAGCCTAAGCAAGCTTTAAGACGAAGAATCACCTTCTGTATATCGCAAGAACCGGATATAGCTAACGGGATGACAAAACGGTTAAAATGCTTTGTGTGTTTTCGGACGCATAGTACCGAACTTGTGAGTGATGACTAGGATGAATCTGATTGATTGCTGACAGCGTAAAATCTACTGCTTCAGAGGATATACGGTAAATATGTACGCCACGCAGTTGATCGGTTTCATTGTTTCATTGAGGGCATTGCGCACAATGTTTAGACAGAAAATTTAAGCACAATCTAATCGACGCATTCACGACCCGTTTGATCGGTAAACAATCAGTAGAAAAATACTTCATCACAATTGAACACAAAGCAATTGAGTATGGAGGTGTGGATGTCAAGAAATCTGGTCGGCCAGAGTAGTTCAGTCACAGCATGCAATCGCCATGGATTAAATACACAAACAAAATATAATCCGATTACCTTCCAGCCAACATGAGTTCGCCTTCGCCGGCACGTTTTCGGAATTGTTTGTACACATCGACTGCGAATAACGTGCTCGCTGAGTTGAAAATCGAGGTCATATCGGAGATAAGCGCTGCCAGCATGACGGATAGCATAAGACCGCGCAACCCTGTCAACGGGTACATGAATGGTAGTTTAAAAAAGTACGATCTAAAACAAGCGTGAGTTTGATACAGCTGCACACTAAAAGAAACAGAATGGCATTTCTCTTAATGAGTTCAATGGAACTATTCCCGATGGTAAACATTTTTACTGAACTACAACCGTGCAAATCACTGAGTAACTAGGATTTTGTGCAGTTTTAACATCAAAGTACTTCGCTCGTGAGCGTGCGGTTAATTTGAAGCAGATGGTTCAGTACTACGGCCCACATAGGGCCTTTGAGGTGGTGTTAGAAGATTTGTAGTGCCTTGTGATCACTTGAGTCATGAGCTCAAGCTGCGGCAATTTCTCATCGTCGTCCCTATTGGCTCTTATGTGCAGAATGCGTGTCGTTAGGTGATTTGTATAGCCGATCACTAAGCAGCGGAGAATAAATGCGGCATTTTATATCATGACGCACGTTACCAGGAATTTTTAACTTGCCAACGGCATACTCTACTCTGCTTGTTAACAACATCGACCACTACGGTTCGATGTGTGTCCACTCATGCCCCAGTTTTTCTTACTTATATTAGTGATGCCAATTAAAGATACCGAACGTGCTGGTCTTCGGTACTCAATCCATGGTTCAATAGATGAATTGAGCTGCGGTGGATTCTATAAGGTAAATTAGAAAGCGCCTGCCTTTCAACCAAGAACGCGGTAGCAGTGTGCGTAGGTTCTCGGCTGCTGTGATCGCGTACGCGATTCGTACGTTGTGTGAACATCAATAGTCCCACTTGCTCAAAAAATCCATGAAGGTGCGTAAGCTAAATGCGCAAGAAAGCAGCCGAAACTGTGCAATCATTCTTGGATACTAATTAAACATATAGCATACAAAGAACATCGCAAATGTATCTTGGGAATACCAGCGCAGCTCCTTCCAACTCACCTGTAGGCATGACTTCCAGTACAAGTTTTGGGTAGGCCAGATTCGTACATCCACTGCGCTGCCCACAAACACGAAGGCAGTGGTCCCCGGGAATGCATGCAATTTCATCTAAACGACGTAGGTTAATAAACTTAGTGGAAATGAATCACAACAACGACAAAAGTGTGGATGGATCCAATGCGTTTTGATTGGGATTAAGTGGCGGGCAATCGACAATCACAGGTCACCGCAGGTGATATAGTACGCCGCGCCAGAGTCATCCTCAATAGGTAGATAAATGAAGTGCTGTGAAAGTGCAAAAAGT
Organism: Dicrocoelium dendriticum; assembly: GCA_944474145.2. Classification (NCBI taxonomy): domain Eukaryota; kingdom Metazoa; phylum Platyhelminthes; class Trematoda; order Plagiorchiida; family Dicrocoeliidae; genus Dicrocoelium; species Dicrocoelium dendriticum. The sequence continues at coordinate 59,243,000 of OX104064.1, read as the reverse complement.
CATTAGGAAACGCAATAAAATTTATTGACTGGCGTGGTCCACTAAAACAAACAAGGAGAGTTCCTACGCCAGTTATTAACTGTTTATGGGCGCTATCAACCACGAACAAACTGTGACTTGGGGCCCCACGGCTCCAGCAAATTGTGCATCCAGTCAAAAATAATTGACTGCCAATGTACCTGTTCAAAGAATCTATTTGTTACTCTTAATAGGTGTCAGTTTACACTGTTCGTTTGGTGGCTGCTTCGTGGTTCATTGGGAGACCTACTAAATCGCCGACCCACAGAGTCTCGAGGGGATGACTGGAGTGTATCCGTCACCAGTTTCACACTATCCACTAGCACTGTGTGACAGAGTGAGGTGTTACAAGCGCAAAGGCTAGGGCACCCTACGAAAAAACTAAGATAATCCGCAAAGGGCACATGATCCAAAGTTACTCCGGGACTGCTGGGACCCTGATACCAGGAGCTCTAAATGGTCAATGGAGCTGCATACCTCGTCGGTTGCGTTAATAATAATGGAAACACAGGGGAAAGTAGGGAATATTATGCTGATTATGAAGACCAAAGACCTCGTTGACAGGCTGAACTAGCGGTAATGCATGGAGACGAACATACTGTTCTAGCATTTGTGGCATCCACATTGTGTTCTTGACTACGACATGCAACTTCACTTTGGGCCCCGAGTCACGCAAGGACAATCTTCGGCCTTTCTAAGTACTGGAACACTGATACACGGTAGTAGAAACACTACCGTTTCTGTGAGCTCCAAACACACCAGCCCATGATCAGTTTCCTCTGTTTTTGCACACCCCAACTAGGCAGCGGGGGCGGAAATCGAACCACGGACAAGGTGGATACTTTAAAATAGGGTAACTAGGATAGGAGCGTGACGGCTGGCACAACACTTACGAATCCAATGTTAGGCTTCGGAGTAAATGGTGTGTATGCCATGCTGTTTGACTGGTCCTGCCAACAAGTTACCTCATCAGAAATCAGGGATTGCTTAGATTTCTAGTGTGCATTGGTATGGTTTCGTATGTGATGTATCATGTTCAAGTAAGCGACAAATGTTTGCATCTCTCTAGGCGGATTCAAATTAACACTATCTCACGAGAACTGACGGTTGCTAGGCTAACGAAACACTTTCGCCGCGAGTACTCCGAATCACGCTTATTCCTACACGTTCACGCGTGGCTGTGATGCACAATTATTTTGAGTGGAAAATTCCGAACGTCCTTCAATCGAAGAACAACCAAACATGTGCATCATGCTCAATGTTGACGGAGTAGTCAAGAATGAAAGGAGGCGATAATTATTTGCACGTCAGAGGCAGAGAGTGCACGCGGTAGGTTGGTGAATTAATAACATTCTCCAGCCGTGGTGGACCTACTCAGCGCTTCGGATTCCCGCAGTTTATTCACAGAGTGGAGTGGAGTATGCCCTGCGTGGGCGGAGACTAACACCACAACGCGCTATTGTGGTAGCCATCGACAAACGGCCCCGGAACGGATAGTCGATGTGGCTCATTTAAAAAGAGGCAGCACAACACCGGTGCAACCTAAACTACAGCGCATCACGTGTATTTTTCTACCATCGTGGCGTTGTCTGCTTTAGAATTGATCAGCAAATGCGAAACTAACAAGGGAGGCTTATTACAAATGCAACTTTATCCTCACATAGAACCGGCCAGAGTAACCCTGAGGTAGATGATGCAGCAATCCCGGATCCGGTTGATTCCGTTGCTGCGCAAAATTTTCGTACTATCCGCATTGCATGTATGCGTGAGTTAATGAGCTCAGATTAGCTGGAGCAAGCAACCTGTCTTGTCATAGTCCACCAGTTAGTAATAGGGATGACTATTCCTATCTGTGTAAAAGTTCTCTCTTTCGCTGGCCAGTCTCAATGTTACACAAGCAAATCCTTAGGGTTTCCGAACAGTATCAGAAGATAAGAGTTCAAACCCCTAGGGCACTAATGCTGGTATATCGCGAAGAGTATAAAAATTGCATCGACACTCGACGGCTTTCATCTGGGGAAATATTGTTGGGAGTCTGCCAATAGGATTTTCATTAAGTGTCCCAGTAACATTCGCATCTACCCAAAGCAATTGACAATGTCAACCGTTTGAAGAGGAAAAGCGGCTGGGATAGGTGCACAAATTCTAGAAGAAATAAGCAGCAAATGAACAGTGAGATAACTTACGTCATCACGAGAAAGATAAAGCAATTATGGAGAGACACAGGTAGAACATTATGGTAACATTTTTGTGCGAATCATGCGATTTGCAATTTGTTAGCTGAGATTGATAGTTAGGTGAGGCGACTTCCGTTACCACTTAGCTTCGTTAATAATAAGTTACAGCCCGGTGTACTGCATATGATTCACGTTAGTGTGCTATCTTCTCTGGAAGCGGCATCCATTGAGCAGAAAAGAGACTTGAGTGGTAGCAAACGTCTTACCTGGAAAAAGTATACGGCTAATCATGCCGGGTATGACCATTATAAATAATGGTAGCAGTTTGATCAATCCAGTCATTAGGGTAGCGCCCTGAGCATGCGATAAGTTCTTTGCAGAAAGAACACGTTGAACCATCATCTGGCAGACAAAAATGAGAAAGTAGATGAATATACAGTCAAAGCCAACAAGCAATGATAACGTTATTGAATGTCCTGTAGAAGGTACCCAGTCGACGTTGCACCGGACAAAGGGGGTTTGTTTGTGGGTGGGACATGGGTTAGTCAGTTGTTGTTTCCCACTAGCACCCACGTTAACACTTGGGAGCCGGGAGAAACCGAGCCTCATGGTTCGAGCAAGAGAATACGATGTGGAAATGCGAACCTTTTAGAAAAGACCCGTGATGTTAAAGCTGCACCATATGACATTTTACATCTTGTCTCAAGATGTACCATTGCACTGTAAACATCGACAGGAAAATTGGCAGTAAATAGAATACAAGTGAGAACTCAGAATATTATCTAGCATCGTACCTACGGATCATGTGCAGCTAGCACGATGGAAGCACTTAGTTGACTGCTGAGGGATTGTAATCATCCAAAGGGTCCAACTGACTGACTAGCTCTTGCGTGTCACGTTGGGGACCTATGGGATGAATGCATCCGCAGTACGCCGGTACCTAGTACCGACGTGTCGCTGCAGCGCAACCACCACCGGTCGTACGTGGACTAAGGATACTGCGAGGACTTCCCTGCCCCTATGCAGGCTTGAACCCGCGGTGTCAGATTACAAGACAAGCTTGTTACCTTTAGGCTACGGGCCATGGGATGATGACCATAGACCATGTCCCAGTGAGAAGCCATGGGGGAAGCTGTCCCATTGGAAGAGTCCCGAGTTCGGATAAATGGGAATTCAGTCAATGAGACGCACGTACAAGGCGTTGCGGCCAGGTTGATAATGCGTTGGACAACTTCAGGGTGTGGGTGACAAATTTTAGCTGTCGATTTCAAGTGAAATGTGGCAAAATCATGGGCCTGAGATAAAATGAGGACATAACTCAGGCTAATACAACTCCATTAACATTAAGCAGGTGCAAAAAAGGAAACGTTAAGTCTCACCAAGCCTAATTATGATTCGACCCTTTAGATAGGAATGCCATCGGATACATTCAATGGATTAGTCTAAATTGATACATCCGAAAAGGATAGTGGCAAGTAATTGCGATGGTAGTAATGATGGAGAACCGGCGTTGCAGCAAGTTACTACAATAGAGATATCAGCAAAGATGGTGCGCGATCCGCAAATGTCATCACAGGTGTGATGAAGTTAAATCCATGCGTCGCGAAAATAGAACACCACTGGAAATCCGCAGAGCATGGGGGAAGCGGCTTTGGTACATGCACTGGGAGGTGAATATGGCAAGCACCCTCTTAGCGAAACCGCGCATACAGTTGTGCAACAATTCTGCAAAGATTGAGTGTGATAGTTTGAGTGAAGTGCCTATAGTTTGAAAGGTTTTGGTGTTGCTCACTCGCCTTCCTGCACTCTAAGACACGTTTCGTACTGGTTTGGACTCAGCAGGCAGTGATATCCTGATTTGGGAGTGGAACTCGGCATATAATGGTTGGCCGCCATTGAGCTTCGCGAGCAGAGTTTGACACAGCAGTTAGGAGCTGATCTTCGGGTTTTGCAGTACCCGCTGTCGTGGCTTAGATTACCTGAAAGCAGCCTGTGCCATTCCGATCAGTGGGACGGTATCGGGTTGCAATGTTGCCCTCACCCATCCTGCACTCCACGACGCCTTTCGTTAAATTATATGTGGTTATAAGGGTTTGGCAGTAGTGTTCCAACGGTGTAGCCCGATTCGTTTTACTTGGTCTCCGAGAAGTTGTAAGTCGAACAGAGGGCAGGTGCCAACAGGGCTGGAAGATCGTGTGCGCAGAACCATGTTTCAAGGTGTGGGTAGCGAGCACGCATGCAGTGAGACATGATAAACAATTCTCCGGAAGGGGTAAGTATAGTGTCCTTTTCATGTTATCAGGCGGGGACTGGATGTGCATCAATAAGAGTGAGCGGAGCAAGCTCAAGGGTCACGAAAAATAGGCTACTAAGTGCCGTGAACACTTAGAGTTTTCAATCTCAAAGCAAAGTAGGATACTAAAAAAGGAATACAACAACTGCAGCATATGAACTGTGCGATCGGAAAGCATCCAAAGGAAGCAGTGGGATCTGACGGTTGCATCATTTTACCCTCTTGGTTTTTTGGATCTACTTCGCAACACATAATCACGTCACTGAATGTACAATTTTTCATCGCGGTTCGACGCGCTCCATCGAAACATTTCCTTGGGGAATAATTTCAGCAAAGATTGTGGCTATTAAGTTACAAAATTGGACAATTTCCCCGTTATTCGTAAGTACAATATTGCGCAGTTACCAATATTATCTCGGTTAGACCTCGCTCAATAGAGGAATTTCTCAGCTATCTAACAAGCTTTCGTTTGTCCCATCCAATCATCGTGTGTAGCAGCTACAAACAAATTAGGCCACTTTGTGAATTAGCTTCAGTCAGGCGACCAACAACTTTCGCTCCGCTCTACTTAAGTCAGTGCGATTAATAAATATATGTTAAGTGACACCGGCCTTATCAATGAACCACTCAACACCGATCGCACACATTCCAACACCAACAGCAAGGCACTTATTGCACCCCGTTCAAGGTTCAAACGCTCATGCAGATTGGATCACAAGCTGCTCTTGCGCGCACCTTGGAAACTCTCTACATCGACGTTTGCTACCTAACCGAAATCCGTTTAGAGGACCCTAGTACAACGCTGCGATTGCTCTCACCACCCCAAGTTCCAATTGCACATTCAGCTTGCGCTTATCTGGAGATGCGACGGAGGCAGCCACTGGTTGTGCCCGTGTATAAGTTGCGTTAAGGGCGCGTCCTGAGGCAGCGCTCGTTGACTGGTTCCCAGTCAACAGCCCATTTTGTGCAATACGCTCGGAAAGCTCAGTGCGATCTTTCAGCCACAGGACCAGTAAGCGCTGCTTCTTTATTGTGGTGGCGTACGCTCCTATGGACTGCAGCCCGGACGAAGCTAAAGAGGAGTCCTACCGCTAACTCATCGACCAGTCGCAATAAAAGCCGCACGGAAATGGTGATAATCTCCGGAGACCTAGATGCGCAGGTCGGTAGACTAGATGTTCATGAGCGCGAACTTGGGGGTCAACACAGTCGTCGTACTCGCAGGATGGACAACGGTGATCGACACCTGCAAGTGTGTGCTGACCACGGCTTGTTCCTTCCTAGCACCAATTTCCGACGTTCATGGCGCCAACAAGCCACCTGACGGCCTCTGGCGCCTGGTCAAGCTTGGATGCAGATTTATCATATCGCCGTTAGTTGCCGTTGGCCAAGCTGCAAAACGGACTGCACGTTAATCTAGAACACCAAAGTGACTTCTGATCGTGCGCTCATGTGTGCTAAGGTCGTTCTGCGCTTTGGAGGGAGCCAACAGCATCGCGGGAAACGGCTTGCCATAGACATGCTTGCAGCTCCAAATGTTCTCGGCGCGTTTCAGAACACATTAACCTCTGACCTGCATTCTCTATCCTCCGACTATGAGACACACTGGGCACCGGTTCAGAGCGCCTTACGAAAGTCCGCTACCCTGGTCTGTGGCTTTACCAGATGAGCTGCTACTCAATGGATCACTACACAGTCTCTCCAATTAATGGAAAGTCATCGAACAACTCCCGCCGGAATTGAGTACGATGCACTACGCAGAACCAAGCGTGCTAATCTCAGACAGCTCCACAGGAAGGATCGCGAGCTTTGGTGGACACAATGCGTCGTTGCGATGGAGCGGGCAGTCTTATCAAGAAACTCCCGCAAACTCTTCCAACTTATTCGGCTCATGGGAGGAAGAAGGCCAACTGAAGTTCATTATCGTCATCATACTACACGTTATCTAGAGTTGGGGGAACACCTCAGCTACTATGCCGCACCAACTGAAGGTGGTTCTGCGTGAAACTGGCAACGAACTAGTTCACAACATGCACCGTCGTCTTCTACGATGGGCAGAGCACTGGCCACCAGCGTAACCGAGCTCATCTTCCGGGGTTTACAGTGTTCCGTGGTGCGTTGAGGTTACTCCACCGACTGAGGCTAAGGCTCCCTAGGAGCTTCGCTTACTGAAGCACCACGACTCACCTGGTCCAGAAGATATTCCTCCTGCCCTTCTCAGATATGGGAGTCCTGCTCTCACTGGAGAACTGACATTCTCCCATCAAACTTGGACTACTGAAATCGTTCCATTCGACTGGAATTTAGCGGATGTTGAACCTGTTTTCTAACAAGGAGACAGGACCGTTTGTTTCAACCATCATAGGGTCAGTCTCATTGGAGTCGCATCCAAACTGCTCGCTGCTCTACTCTTGAGGAGGCACAGTAGCGAACGGGAACAGTAACTGCGTGGATAACAGGCTGGATTTCGCAGGGTCGCGGTTGCGTCGATCTCATCTTTATGATCCGCTATCTACTTGAACATAGCCATACATTCAGTCGACCAACTATGGTCATATTCCTGGACATTCGAGCCGTCTTTAACTCTGTTGACAACGTGGCTCTTTGGAGCTACTTAATGAAGAGGGAATACCTGAGAAGTACACCAGTATTCTCCGTGCCATTTACCATCAAATTTCGGGCCGCGTGCGAGTATACGGAGACATCGCGTCCTCTTTTCAGTATCATTGGCGGTGTTAGACAGGGTTGCGCAGCCTTTCCATTCTTGTTCAACTTCGCCATGGACGAGATCCCGGATACTGCCATGAAAACTCTGAGTGCTGCGGTGTTGAGCTGTACACTGATGGCTGCTTTCGGGACTTGGAATGCACTTATGACATCGCTCTGATTTGCGAGTCCTCCCAGACCGCCCAGCATGTGCTGCTTAGACTGGAGATGTCCGCCTCCAAAATGTGGGGTAACCTTTGCCCCTTTCAAATGTAAGGTCCTGTTACAGAATTGGCCAAGTGCAGCTCCTTCTTTCACCCTTTCAGGGCATTCGCTGGAAGTGATCGAAAAATTCATTTATCTTGGGAGTTGTCTTAGTATTGGCGGTTTGACTGTGGAGATCTCCCTGCTTGTCTCCAAGGCTAGAGTCGGTTTCGCTAACCTCCGTCACCTGTGGCTTCTTCGTGACCTCAGGCTCGATCTCACGGAATGAGTCTACAATGCTGCGATACGAGCGATTCTGCTGTACGGCTGTGAGACTTGGCCCGTTCGCAAAAGCGATGTTCAGCGGCTATGTTTCTTCGATCACCGCTGCCTACGAAGCATTGCTGGTGTTCGATGGCATCACCACATCAGTGATGGGGAAGTCCGTCGGCGGGTCTTCAAATCTGACAAACTCCGCCAACCGATTGATAGCATCACTTCACTGCGAAGGCTTCGCTGGCTTGGGCATGCGCTCCGCATGCCTACCCAGCGGATACCATGACGAGCCCTATTTGCGAGCACAGGCTTGGGATGGAGGCGACAAAAAAAGGATGGCAATGTAAACCTTAAATCAAATGCGTTAAGGCACAAACGTTGAAGCTGGCTGTCGTTGGTCGTTCTCGACTCCCTGGTTGGGGACCAAAGGACCCCGAGCACATTTTGTTGCAAACGTTGGAGGATATGGCCAAGGACTGTAAGCAATGGCGCATTTGCTGTGAGACTCTTCTATCCTAACAGTTGTTTTCCCTTTCAAGCTCTTTTTTCTCTCATGTGTTGTGGCACTCAGCCAATTGTAATGTAATCGGTAAAGTGCTGAATATATATATATATATATATATATATATGTAAAGCGACAACGGCCTACGCAGCTGCCCTACACTAGCTGTTATACCCTCGATCGTTTGATGGACAGCTCAAACACGCAAGACGCAACGAGCCAGTACCCTGGCTTGGATCAGACCAGCTGCCGATAGACGCTGCGTAACGGAGAGAGACCCACGACCCGCAAGCCAGACAGCGCTTTTCGAAAACAAATGTCACGACAGTTGTGACCCGAAAGAAGTCTTCGGTGCCGCTGAACTATGTGCCAACTCATTCAAGGTAGGACTGATAGGTTCGCCCTGTATAAGTCATTACCACCCGGAACGCATCAGTGTCTGGAACCGAATTAAAGTAAAATAACAGTATACCAGGCTCACTTCGGTTTTGTTCCGAGTATACGACGGATCTCCTCTTAAAATGTGTAATGGAATTGACATAAATGTGTGACAGGCTAATCGCGGAGGCTAAACTTCGTTTAAATGTAAGCATTGTCTCTCTAAAGTCTACATTAGGGGGCTTGCACATCATCCATCGCACTAATCACTACCTCGAAACCAAAAAAGCACAGGTGTTCCCCAGGCGAAATGGCACTAGCTGCTGGCATCCGGAAGTCATGGGGGCGGAACCCGGCATGGGTCCGCTGCAAGGCGCACCACTGATGAAACCCAGAAGGTCGAAACATCGGTGTCGTTTATTTGTCCCCCATAGCTCAGGGGTATAAGCTGCGGGCTAGTTGGCGCAAGCCACTAGCAGTCCTGGGTTCGATCCTCAAAAGCGGACCGAAGGATGCGCACCACTGACGAACCCCGATAGAGTGAAACTGCCTTTCTTCTGCTCTTGGTTTGAGGAGATTGTCACCTGTCTGTTCTATTCCATAATAACACCGGTGCTTGAGTATTACACACTCGCCTATTGTCCGATCACAATAGGTGAGGTAAAGAGACTGAAACGGGTAAGCATGTAGCTACCCGGCTCATCCCCAGGTTACGAAGCATGTCGCACGAGGACCGATGTAGGAACCAGGGCTTTATACCCTGCCATATCGTTGGCTTCAGGTTGATCTCATAATGACGCACCGGATACTGTACCTGGGCCAGTTCCCTATCTTAAGGCCGCTGTCCACGTTCGCGCACCAAGCAGCACACGCGGGCACCGGGACAAACTAGTGGTACCGGATTGAAAGCGCATCGCTCACATGTTATGCTTCGAGCATCGAGTGGTAAACTATTGGAACAAATTGTCGGAGACGCCAGTCGAGACGAAATCGGTGTCGGAATTTAAGGGATTCCTTGACGCCCATTTTGCGGACCACAGGTATAGGGAGCGTATCACACTCGGATAAGAAGTAGTGCAGCTGCAATATGCTGCCACCGCACAGGAATTAGCGACTTGATCCCACGCATGTGCCAGATGCACCTACGATGGAGGAACACAGATTTGTATATTCTGGCTCTTTATTTTCAGTATCCAGTATTTCATGCTGACACAGTACCGCAAACGTTGTGAATCCCAAAAGGACTCATCATTGCGAACATGCAGGACTGCACAGCCCCTACACTTTTGTCCAAGGGATAACGACTGATGCAACCTGACACACACACGTAAACTTCCGGTTGAAAGACAGTGACCGAACCTCCATATAGGCTGGTACACTTGTGCAACAGTTGCTGCTCCATTTATTCGAATTGTGACACCAGCAGCCTCGACCAGTAGGCCACAACACGTGTCAAGGACCAATTGTAAACTACAGAGATGTCACCAAAGCCACTCATCGCCGCTCTGCCACCTCACCAAAAACACTCAGTTGCACTAAAGTTTCAGAGTTCAAGGCCAATTCCTCAAGGAATAAACGAAGGGCGATTTGAATCAGTGAAATTTCCTTTGTGTTTGGGCTGCTGTTCGAGTCAGGCGGACTGATTTAACACGCATCACTAAATATCCAAACACGATGCACTACAAACAGTGGCGTAGCAAGTACATTTGTCGCCCGGGTACGGTCGTAACATTTATGCCCCTCATGGTAGTTGTAAATCCGTAAACCCACACAACTGTCAGCAGCCCTTCAATGGTTCGTTTCATATAACAACAATCACGGATAAAATGTTAGAGTGCTGCTGTAAGTGAAGGCATTTGTAATATTACAAAACTTGTGGTATAAAATGTACAAAGAGACTTTTCGTGTTGTAATTGCGCCAAATTATCGATAATATTGTCAAAATTCACTCCATTAGCATCTTTGCTCTCCATGGTGAGAAGTGCCAAGTCCCTAAGCCTTACCTGGTTCATTGTTGATTGGAAGTACATATGTATAAGTTATATTTTTGAGAAAGAGCGCTCTCGGTTTGTAATGCTAATAGCTCGAGTAAGAAATGTGCGCAGCAAGATCAAATCTTCGGTACATACTCCCCAAGGTGATATTTCTGTATGAAGCACAAATTTTCAAAAGGTCCATCGATTTTGTAGTTTCCTAAAGCTCCCCTGAAATACTGCAAACTCCTCACTTCGATAATTAATCCCTATTTTCTATATCCGAACCAACTCCGCCAAATCGGACAATCATAGTTATCATCAAGCCGATTTGGTGGTGTAAAGAAAGCATATATGTTTACAAAGTTTTGAAGTTGCTGAAATTTCACTTGCGAACCTCTCTATGACAGAGCAATTCCGGTTTCGACTCAGTATCAAATACCATCGATGCACCAAATAATTTTCCACCATCCATTCGTCTCGTTTGGCGGATTCGACACACATACCTTATGCCCAATACGGAGCAAACTTTTTGGATTTCCGCATTGCACCGTATAGCATCTTCTTGATTCTGAAGGAGGCAAATCCCAAACGCTGTGAGTTTGACAGCATTTTTCTGCAGAGCCAGCCCTCGTTTGTAGATATTTCTGGGCATCATTGCATTCTGGGACAACAGATCTCCAAAGGCTCAGAAACAAGGTAAATGAAAAGGAAAGTACCAAGAGGGGAATTAGCGATGCATTTGAACTTGTAGTTGCACTATCTACTTCTTCTGGGAACTGTTCCAAAGCGGTGACGAATTCCGAGTATTTTTCGCCACAAGGTTTACAGAGTTTGTTCGAGTAGTCTATCCAGTCTCCACAGCCGTTTGATACTTAGATCGTTGGCTTGAATCCAGACATTCCAACAATATGCAGAGGTAGAAAAGAACGATAATAACCGGTTCATTGTACCAAAAGATATAACAGAGTGAACCGTTGTAGAAGCTGCATGTACACAAGCCAGATTAAGGGAATGGTTTGTGCATAACACAAATTTAATTGTTGGATTGTTTTCACAGCCGTATCTCTGGATACCCGACAGGTAGCCCACCATAACAGCAGCATTATCATATGCCTGGCCATAGCAGTCATCAATCTGAATTCCATGCTTCTCCAGTTTTCTCAAAATGTCCAGAAATTTCCTCGGCGCTCTTGATGTTGGTCCCAATGAGGCTGAGAAACGACCCATCAAACCAATTCATGTTCATCCATTCCTATATAGCGTAACATTTCACTCATCGGAATTTTGGGAGATAGATAGGAAGTGCTATTAAAAACCTAACAAAAATACTTGCTTTCCTTGACGTGATCAATGATTTTCTTTCTTACCTGCTTTACAAAAATGTTCCCAAATTCATGTTGAACATCTGCTGATTGCTTTTCCTAGCTGAATTGTCACACAATTTTCACGAAGAAAGGGGTCATACTTCATCAACAAATGTACAAATAGTGAAAAATTCCTCTCCATTTTCAAGCCTCGTTTATCATCCTGGATGTCTTCTCGGTGACCACACAGTTTCATGTTTTGCTTGGTGAGAAACCTGACGATATCCAGTAACCTTACTTGTAATTTGCGCCATCGCTTTGTTTCCGCTTCCGTAAGTGTTTGCTCCATTTCGTCAATTACCTTTCCTTCAACTAGGCGTATCGTTAGATGATTGTAGTTAAGGAATGCCTGAACAAGCGATTTATTTTAGGTTTGTGTTCATATACCTTTTAGATATATTTACCACCAGTTTCTGAAACACACATCATTCGAAAAAACTAGACTGTTCCGTTGAAAACATTCTGCAGCCGAAGCAAATCAGGGTCACTTTGAAAGGAGTACACCATACATGTTTTACAATCTTTGCTCGCCGTCTCGTGAATACCGAACAAAACTTCGTTGTTGGTCTCCTAGCTCCATGTTTTGTATTCGTTTCTGTTCGCGTTACTTCTTTAAATCCAAGATCGAGGTTTTGCACAACAGTAGATCCCATCCGGACATGCATAGAGTGAATTTCATGGTCAAACTTAACAGAAAACAAACCGACATCCGCAGAATCGTTTAATGTGGGTGTTATCGGACCAGCTAGTAGTTGCCTTGCCAATTTGTCAAATTCGCGCGCATCTGCTGCATCAACTTTACCGACATTTCCCGTTGCATCCTTGCTGTCAGTGTGACTTTCTGTTGCTCGATTATCAAGGATTGCAGTACCAATTTCATTTAGGGTCTCAGTATGATTGTCGTACTAGGTTGTTATCGCTTCGGCTATGAAAGTACTCTGAGAAATTTTCACCTGGTATCGAACAACCATGTGTACTAACAATGCCGCCTCTTGTCACATGCAGTCAGGGGTAAACCGCCACCCCCCGCCCCCGAATACAGTGAGTCCCGACTATTACAGGTAACGTCCATAGATGATGTTGGGACGGTGATTCCTTTGACATATCGCATGCGAAGTGAATGCGCTGCGATATGCCTTCTTCCGGATGTTCCACAGAGTGAACATCAGCGGTACGAAAATAATTCGAACAATCATCACACGAGCCGTAGCATCAGCTTAGTTAATAGCGTGTCATGGCTACCGACAGGTAGCAACGAGGATGCCCACGCTCATGATCTGGCAGAATGGCGTTACGTCGATGAAGCTCTCTCTGCTGATGACGTCATAGTTCAGCCAATTAATTCAAGGTTACCTGGGTTGCCTAACTAGGAATGCAGCGACCCGAGGATACTAAAGCTTTTAGCTTAATCCAAACAGACGACGGTGAGCCTAATGCGTAGCTGGCATAAGCTGCGCAGCACATAATCTTTGAAACTACGATTAAAGACGGAAATTAAAGTGGCGCACCCAGCCGCCCTCATCGAGAAAACAACAACACTCGAGGCTCAAAGTAACCACAATGACGAATCGGAAAACTATGTGTCCAGACCAGTGGCCATTGAGAACATTGCCATTAAACTGTATGCCGCATATGTGAGACCGAAAACGGAGTTTAACTATATTTAGATCTGGCATTCCTCTGTTCCCCCGTACACCACTACAAAAGCGATTAAGTGCCGGCCTCTCACCGGTCGACACACATTCACTCCATCCAAACACTTCTTGTCAAGTACTTTTGATGTCCAAGAAGCTATGCTGCACATACACTAATACGCAGGGCCTACTTGGTATACTTTCTGAACTGCGACTCAGTCAGAGATCAAAGGCCTTTGACCTCACCGCTATAAAGGGGACATATGGCTAACATAAATAATAGGGAGGTCGCGTTGCCAGACAGGTGCGTTGTTCGACACGACTGGCGTACTAAAGGGGGTGAGGGGCTATGTACTTCCGCAGTGGCTTCCAATGTGATCTCGTGAAGGATTCGGTCAATAAAGTGCTGGGTTCCTTTTGGCGTCGTCTACGCTTAAGAGGCAACCAGACTTACTTGGTGGCTGCCGTTTGACGCCCTCCCTCTTCTGTGCCTGAGATCGACTTCATTCTGGAATCCACGCTGAGGCTGGTGATAAAGAAAAGTATAGCTACATTCTTATTATTGGTGATTTCACTATTCATGCTCGGGAATCCCAAGCCGCCCCTGGAGAACAGCTAAGGTGGATCTGCAAGTTTGTCAACAGTTTTCCGCTGTATAGCCACCTCAACATCCAACAGATTCAGAGAGATAAAGAGGTCGTCTATATTAGATCGGGTATTTCCTATCAAAGAGCTCGTGATCGAGAGTGCGGTTATCGATACACCACTAGGTCACAGTGATCATGCAATCTTGCTCTTCATGTACATCTGTCATGCACAATAGTTTGGAGAAAAACACAAGCAACACGGATCATGACACATTACCATACCTAAGCTAGGCTACTTTAAGCGACGAACTAGAAGTTATTAGCAGAGTATACTTGAGAAAGTTTCATCACTGGTGGCTAATTGTTGATTTCCGATAAATCAGAAAATAATACTGTCCATTCAAGCAGTACGGCCTCGTTTGTACACAGTAGGGCACGCAAATACATGGTGATTCGAAATGCAAGATAGCGTGATGAAAAAAGAGCAGAACCAGAAACCCTGGAAGACGTATGTTGTCCACAGTAACCATGGTATTCTGTAGTACGCGAGGACTAAGTTGCATATCAACAGAACTTGACGGCCCGATTTGTCTCCAATCACAAACTACTGTACAGACATGCGAATAGCGCTCGCGAGATAAAAAAGGGATTTTCTTCTCTGGTAACAGCCGATGGACCAACACGGTCCGCCAAAGATGCAACCAATGCGCTGCAGCAGTATGCGTCGGCTTTTCAGTGTGTCCCGTGGTATCCTGACTCATTAGGATATATTGTTCCACCAGCAAAACTTACTCATATCAGCTTTACAACAGACAATATGGTAAGAAAGCTGTTATTTATGCGTTTACACAGCTCCAATGGAATTGATAATATTCGCCTGAAGGAGCTTGGTGTAGCTGCTAAACAATTTGCTTAACCTTTAGCGTGATTCATCTAGCTCTACCTAAACGATACATGTTCCTACAGCACGGTAGAGGGATAATAACTCCAATTTACAAAGGAGGAAGTCTTTGAGACTCGGCTGACTACTGTCCAGTGACGCTTCCCCCATTTCTTTCAAAGTAATCTAGGCTATAGAAACATTATAGTGTTGCTCATCCCAACACTGGCTATCATTGCTGATGCCTCTATCTTACCTAGTCGAACTTGGCTCCAACGCTCAAGAGCAACGTGGTCTCCACCGAATAAAGCGTGTACCACCAATCTACCGTTTGCATGAGTCAGTGGGATCAAAACAGTGAGTGCTGGTGCACGAGTTGAGGTTGACTAGCACGATTTCTATAGGACATTCGAGCAGTTGATCTATTCGATAATTTTAGCCAAGCTTCAAGGATAAGGCATCGGGGATCCCTACCCAGGGTGGATCAGTACCTGCCTCTTGCACAGGTGTCTGGAAATGAAAGTGCGTGAAACCGTATCAAATCCTATACAAGTGGAATGCAGTGTTCCACAAGGTTCGATATTGAGGCCGTCTGTTCTTGACCCACAGTAACGATTTAGTGGGCTTATTCACTTCGAACAGTTTACTTTACGCTGAGTACATCAAAGTTTGGCGACCGATTAGATTGCTAGGCGATCGTAGATAACTTCGAAACGAGAGTAACGAGATTCATCAATAGTCAGTCCAGTACCGTCTTCAATTAAACGTGACTAAATGTCCGGGTTACAGCTTCCTATGAATCGTGAACGCGCCGACCTCAAAACCCAAATCTTCGGCCAGAACAGAAGTCGTAACTAAATCCGGTTATGGCTATCTTCGACACGGAAGCAAAACACCGGTGTGTATATGTGACTGTGCATATCGACAACACTCCTGGCCGTCTCCAGCTTGATACAGCCTCTAATATTACTTTATTGTCAGAAAGAGGCTCGGTCAACCAACTCTAAAGCCGACAAATCGCACAGCGCTGAATGCTTTCGGTGGAGTCCTGAAACTCACAGGTGAACTAATGTGTTCTGTGTTTTTAAATAATGTGCAATGTGGTGCCGTGTGTTACATTTCTAATCGACCAAATCTAAACCTTTTGGGCCATGAATGGATCGCGAAGCTTAGGCTCTTGGACGTCCCACTTAATTCTGTGTGTAGTCAGTTGTGTGTTCAGTCTATGATCAATCCTCCTAGGAATGTTCTGTCAGAGCGTCTGCGTCATAAATTCACTCAATTATTCCGGGATGAGGTTGGTTGCTGCACGAAAACCAAAGCAGTATTGTCCCTCCAGTCTCATACAAAATCTGGCTTCCGGCCCAAACGTCCAATACCATATGCGGCGTTACCAAGCGTTGGTCAGGAATTGGAGAGACGGCAACAGGCTGGCATCCTTAAACCTGTGAATTACTCCTCATGCTGCTCCTATTGTGGTGGTCAAGAAACCAAATAGGAAAGTCCGAATTTGTGTAGACTTCTCCACTGGTCTGAATGCTTCTCTTGAAAGTCACCAAGACCCGTTGCCTCTGCCGGATGATTTGTTGGCAAAGCTAAATGGCGGCAAATGTTTCGCCAAACTGAACTTATCGGACGTGTACCTCCAAGTGGAAGTTTCTGAGGATTCACTAGAGCTGTTGACTATCAACACTTACCGCGGTCTTTTCATACATTAGCCTACCATTTGGAGTAAAAACGGCACCTGCCATTTTTCAACAAATTATCGACACCATGTTACAGGACGTTTCATCCGTTGCAGCATTCCTTGATGATATCATTATCATGGGCACTGATCCGGTGGATCTAGCGCACCGGATTGAGAACGTCCTTACTGGAATCCGAGATTATGGCTTTTACTCGAGGGAAGAAAAGTGTCTTCTACATGGATGCGGCAAAATACTTGGGATTCATCAATGATCAACACGGTCGACGACCAGACCCCGCTAATACTGAGGCCATCCAGAAAATGCCTCCACCACAAGGTGTGACGACGCTACGATGCTTCGTGGGATTGGTAAGTCACTACATTGCAATTTCGCCAGCAATGCATGATATACGGGGTCCACTGAACGCGTCACTCCTTAAAGATTCCAAGTGACGTTAGAGTACGGAATGCAGTAAAGCTTTTGACAGGATCCGCTGTTGACTCATGACGATCCAAACTTGGATATCATTGTTGCTCCATCGCGATGAGACTGAACCTTAACGTGGTGCGATGGTTTGTGTGCCTTAGTGATCCATTGAGCTATGCTGGGTGGTGTTTTTTGCACCCTCATAGCCATCATCCTCATCATTACACACATCAGCTAGAGGTGGGAAAACACCTCCGCTATTGTGCCGCAGTATTGCGGCATATCCACTCATATCAGATTGGTCAATGGTGTTAGGAGAACAGCTATTTGACCTTTACTTTCTTGGGAACGTGCTTAATAGCCATTCTTTATTCTTCCAATTTTCTACTTCTTGACTGTTGTTTAAACGCTCCATTGTGTTAGCCCGATTGGTGCACACACGTCATTATTAATGGACGCTCATCTCCGTGTCATCTTCAGTAGTGCCATTTTCAAGAACACATTCCACTGGTTTTTCTCCGCATCAGTTTTCTACTTTGTTATATTAAAGGAATATTTACTTGTCACACAAGTATTGCACTAGTTTGTAATGTTTGGGTCTGCACTTCTTATTCTCGTTTGCTTCGTGAGATTTCTTTAAACGCTACATTTCGTGATTACGATTGGTCAGTGCCCGTCACTGCAAATGGATCTTCGCTTTAAGCTTGGGGTCCCATGATGCTACTTTAGGGGACATATGAGATTCGCTCTTGATTACACGGTTGCTTATGCGCCGGTTGCATTTGACGTTTTCCTTTTGTTGGTTGACTCAAGTGTAAGTTAGTAGCTTCCCTTCATTTTGTCTTCAAAACTAAATAAGCCAATGTGATTTCATGGATACAAGTCTCATTTCGGCTCGTCTTTGGACTTCTTCTTGCGGTCATGGGGTGAAGGCATCAGTGGCGACACAATAAATGGTTAGAAGCCAGCCAAACTCAGTCTTCTGACCCTCCAACTTGGGGGTTAGAGTGAGGGTGGCTTCTTACTCCATCAAACAGGCTCTCTGTAGTCCAGTGCCAAAACCCCGCTGCCTTGCGGTAAAGTTTTTGCATCATAGGCTTTGTTTGAGTAGTCTAATTGTCCTCCTGTCTAGGCCTGGGCAACCTGACAGTATCCTGACCACGCAATACACCATGACCTTTCCTTCTAACAATCTCTTGAGGCTCTGGCCATCGCAGAGGATAATAAACGGCGCCCTATCGGCTGCATCGAGCATGGTGGATAGGGGTTTGGATGCTGCTGCTCAGACCTTTCCGCCTCCTAATTCCCCTCTTGCGCTTTTTTATCCTTAGCTGCCCGTCCCAACTTCACGTTCATCCCCCTTTTTTAATCCCCCAATTCTTGGCACTCCCCCACCTTGTTTGAATAATCGCTTGTCTCCTAGTTTCAACTTACACACAATTGGAGGGCGTCACTCCAATCCAGTCGAGGAGCCCATGTTCAACCAAACGGACAACGTCAGTTTATCCGTTTCTCTTTGGAGTCCTCGATCCTCGCTAAGAGTGGCATGCATCAACGTGCGCACTTTGCTACAGATTTGTCAACAGGCGACACTTGCCTGAACACTCAAGACTCTCTCGATCGATATTTGCTGTTTATCGGAAACTCGCCTGCAAGGTTCGAGCTCCGTGCTTACTCTGCGATCCCCAACATGCGACACTGGTGGCACAGTCTCACTGCGCCTGTCTGGCGATGACGCAGCTTCAAATACCGGTCAAGCTGGCATCGGCATTGTTTTGAGTCCCCGGGCTGAAACTGCCCTGATCGACTGGATCCCTGTTAACAGCCGGATGGGCGCCGTTAGGTTGGCTGGCTCATTCCAGGCTTCGAGGTCGCGCGGGGACAAACAGCACTACGGCACTAGTTCGGTGAAATATGGTTTCTATCACCAACGTAACGACCTTCTTCCTTACAGAAAAAGCACGCATACTGTGGTGCTTGCTGGTGATCTAAACGCGCAAGTTGGAAGATGGTCCTCTGATGAGCTTCATTTGGGCAGCCAAGTTGTTCTGTGCTCCCATAATGATAACCGTGAGCGTTTTCTACATCTGTGTGAAGACGCTCGCCTATTTATCGCGAGCAGAAACGTTCGACATAGCGCCTGCAGAAGAGTGACTTGGCGCCCACCAGCCTCGGACCAGCCATGGATGCAAATCGATCACGTTGAGATTAGTTAAAGCTGGAGAGGCTGTGTCCAAAACTGTCGCTCGATTTGGAGCACCAGCGTGTACTCCGATCACGCTCTCGTGTGTGCTGACCTGCGGGTGCGTTTCGGCGGACGTCCGCAACGTCACTCTGAGCGCATTGACACCAGCCAGCTGGCGAAGCCAGGTGTTCTGAATGCGTATCAAACTATGCTGGCATCTGGGCTGAGTAAGCGCCCAATGAACACCGTGGAAGATCACTGGTCGCATATCGTCAAACGTTACTATCACCAGGCATGTCTTCATTTGTCAAAGCAGATTGCCAACTTAGATATTGGGTCTTTACAAAGTGTCCGGAACTTATGAATGCTCGCCGACATATTCCGGCTGAAAGCGAATATAATGAGACTCGCAAAAATCTCAGGGCAAAACTAAGTGCTAGTCTGAAGAGAGACCTGCGAAACCTGTGGTCTCATTGGTGCATCGGAAGTGGAAACAGCCGCTACCGTTGGTATTCCGTCTGATCCGGGAAATAGGAGGCAGGAGACCGGGTGTAAACGAGACAATAAGCAACGAGAGTGAACAGCCGATCCACAGCTTGTCAAAATGCTTGGAGCGTTGGGCCGAACACTTTGCAAGGCAGTTTAACCAAGCTGAGTTATCGCTTTGTTTTTCGGTCATTGAGTGCCCATCTCCATGGGGCTTCTTTTTAGATCCGACTTCATGTGCAGAAATCGAATGTGAGATCAGATTGTTGAAATTGCATAAGGCCGCAAGAGCAGATAGAATTCCCCCAGCCTACTTCAAATTCGGGGGACCTGCTCTTGTAGATGATTTACACGAGTTGCTAGTGGAACTTTGGGAGCAGGAAACTGTCCCGACAGACTGGAGCCGCTCCGTCATAGTCCCAATTTTCAAGGGAGGCTCTCGTTCGGAATGCGGCAACCATAGACGGATCAGTCTGATCTCAATTGCCTCTAAATTGCTTGCCTCTGTCGTTCTCCACAGACTGACTGGCGCTCGTGAAGGCCAGATCCACGAAGAGCAAGCCGGGTTTCGTCGAAATCGAGGCTGCATCGACCACATCTTCACTTTGCGTCAATTGTTGGAGCACCGCCATGTTTATTGGTGACCCATCGTAGTCGTGCTTCTCGACATCAAAGGTGCCTTCGATTCGGTTGACCGATGTGCCCTTTAGGACTGTCTGCTGAGAAAAGGTGTGCCCGATAAATATGTAAACATTATCAAAGCGCTGTACGCGCATAGTTCGGGCAGAGTGAGGGTTTATGGCAAACTGTCGCCGCCCTTCACTATCTCCAGCGGTGTGAGACAAGGTTGTCCGCTGTCACCTTTCCTTTTAACTTCGCTATAGTTGAAGCCATGGAAATAGCGTTAGCTGGACACGACCTAGAAGATGTGGAGCTACTTCCTGTTGAGCGACTTCTTGAGCTGGAGTATACGGACGACATTTCCCTCATATGTGACAACACCTGAGCGTGCCAGACTGCACTGGACCGATTAGCACGGGCTGTCAATCGTTTTGGGCCATGGTTTGCTCTGTCGAAATGCACAGTTCTTCTCCAAGATTGGCAGCGACCCACCCCTGCACTGAACCTTGGTGGTGATCAGCTAGAAGTCGTTCAGGAATTCAAGTACCTGGGCAGCTATATTAGCGTCCGTGGGATCGAAGCTCAGATTACGAAGGGTATAGCAAAAGCTCGAGGTGCTTTTGCCAATCTGCGCAAAAAACATCATTCCAAACCTGATGGGCAGAGTTTACAATGCAGGCGTCCGTTCAATCCCCTTAAACGGTTGTGAAACTTGTCCCATCAGGTTGACAGACATAAAGAGGCTCGTCTCATTCCAACATCGCTGACTTCGAAGCTTAGTTCATGTCTGCCTGGAGCACCGCGTGAGCAATGAGCGTGTTTGGCGTCGATTATTTGGTGTAGGAAGAGCGAGTGAACCGCTCAGCAGCATTATATCACGCACCAAGCTCCGATGGCTGGGCCACGTGTTGCGCGTACCAGCACACCGACTCTCGCGACGTGCATTGTTTGGGCGCCGGGGGTACAGTTGGAAGAGGAGGAGGGGAGGCCAAGCGATGACTTGGTCGAGAGAAATGAAAACCCGCACTTCGAAGTTGGTGTCGGTTGCTGCTTCCCGACTGCCCGGCTGGGGTCCTAAGGACGATGAACACGTTTGATTGATCACACTTGCTGATGTGGCTACGAGTCGACCTCAATGGCGGTTGTGTTGTGAGGTCCTTTGTCCATCCCCCTCCAATCACGATCTGATCCGGTAGGCATAATATAACACTCCTTTTGCGGCACGATAGCCGGCTGTTAGCTCACCAGAACGATGCTCATCCGTTACTGGGGACTCAGCCGGCGTGCCTCTGTTGTTTTTTCATATTGGTTTTTGTATCGCGGCATAACAGCCGAGGCGTTTTCCATCTGCACTCAACGTGTACAATGATGATGATGATTCTTATTGCTACAGACGCGTCTAATTACGGAGTCGGCGCGGTTTTATCACAGTTTTCCTGACGAAAAGGAGAATGCAATTTCTTATGCTGTCCGATCGTTGACGCCGCAGAATGCAAGTACAGTCAAAGTGAAAAAGAAGCAGTGGCGATCATACACGCCATTAAGAAATTTCACAAAATGCTTTACGGCTGTCATTTTACTCTAGTCACGGATCACAAGCCGCTACTTGCTATCCTCGGTTCCAAGGGGGGCAATCCCGTATACTCAGCGAATCGACTTCGGAGGTGAACCACAATGCTTTTGGGATTTAATTTCGAAATCAAATACCAGTGGACTGGGAACATTGGTCAGGCCGATGCTTTATCATGCCTCATGGACAAGGATCGACAGAAGCCAGAGGATCTTGTGGTGGCAAGCATTTGGATCGAGCCTGAAATTTCTTTGCGTTGTCGCAGATGCAATTAAAGCTATCCCAGTGACAGCTTTTGAGGTACGCGTCGCAACATAACATGGTCCGCTGCTCTAGCAAGTGATTCGCTTTAACAGATCAAAACGGCCACAGAGGGGTTGGTAATGCGGGAGAAGATTCCGTAGGCGAGGTGAATCCGAGATTTCCATTGGTGAAACGATTCGCCTCATTTGGACCACGGGAGGGTGGATCGTTGACGTTGAACAAGTCATTGCAACGAACTTGGACACTTTTCGTGCACCATTCATGACAAGTAATGTGGCAATCGGCACACCTCTGACAAACTGGTCCAGTACCAAAGCTGTAGATAGGACAACTGCATGAATCGCAAAATATATCAGCCTCTAATGGAATGGGACAAAAATAGTGCTTTATAGAACGAGGATAGTTGAACAGTTCTATGGACTCAAGTCCACAGTTTGGAGGAAAAAAGCGATGCATGCCCTTAGAAAAGCGTCTTTGTGTGCTGGGAAAAAGCGGAGGTGGTAGTGCGCGAAGGCTTCAAGCAGCAGTACAGCAATCCTCGTTATGGTCAACACTCAAGAGCTGCGCTTGTAGAAATTCATTAAGACCCCGCGAACACTCCAGACCGTGCACAGATAGAATGTCCGCCGTATCTACAGAATGCATAAAAGACGCGTCAAGATCACCATCAGTTACAGAGCCGAAAAAGCTATTAAAGTGACTCCGGATATCTTCAAGGCACTGTGTTAACCAAAATGTCAAAGATACCATTCAGCGAACTTAAATGCAGTGGCAACCCGCGGGGCGAGACGACGGAATCGGTCTACGAAGTGAACTGAGGCAGTTCCATCAACCTCCCAATTCCCTGTTGATTGTCGACGGCTGTCTAATCTTTGCAGAATGAGCAAAGATTCCTAAGGAATCTCAGCCGAGGGTTCTGAAGCAGTTCCACACCGTACACCCTGGAATAAACTGTACGAAGACATTATCCAAAAGCTAGATGTACTTGTCCCATCTGGATGCTCAAGTCGAAGGGCTTGCTCACTCTTGCTCCAAATGTGCACTTTCTTCGAAGTCGCCAAGGAAAGCAGAGCTCCACTGTCGGCCGGATCCTGGGAAACCATGGTCGAGACGCCATGCCGATTATGCTGAATCTATTAGTGGAAACAATTTCCTTATCCTGGTTGACACCTACAGTAAGTGGCCAGAGGTACTGCACATGCTGTCGACTACTGCTTCAGCGAGCATTAGTGCATTTCGTCAGGTTTTCAGTCGTTTCGGGTATCCGAACACACTAGTAAGTGACAACGGAACTCAGTTCACTTCAGCGGTTTCTGAGGACTTCCGCAACAAAAACGAAAGAACCCATATGAGTCAACCTCCATACAATCCACAGTCGAACGGCCTAGCATAGCGATTCGTAGACATCTTCAAGAGAGCATTACAAAAGGCGAAGGGGAGGGAGCGACGGTCGAGATCCTTGAGAGTTAAAATGCTTCTGGTTGTTGATTCAACTGCTCGTTCGTTCGCCGAGCTTGAAAATTTGTTTGCAAACATTTACCACCAGGCGAGATGGCATCATTAGTGCGCTGAGATTTAGAGTGTAAACCGCTGATTCAACTGAATCAGCGAACAGGTGACCCCACTACTTGCAACTTTACCGGAGTTAACATCAAGAGGATGGACGAATCAACGCCGGAAGTCAGTTATTCCAATACAGGTGAACCACAAGCTGACAATTATGCGATTCATTCAAAAGGCGGAGATGTTAGGGGACGCGGACCCTAACGAACTCGGTCGAAAAGAAGGTTCAGCATTCCGGCTCGAAGATTATTCGCTTGTCTCATGGTCGTGACCTTGTTTCAACCACTGACAGTCAGTTACAGTTTCAAGAGCATTGTGTAGGAGGACTTTATGAACCAATGAAATAATCTCTTATGTACCTCGTTTTGTCTTCTCGCAAAAGGGTGTTCCTTGTTGATGTCTTTTGGACTTCTGTTCTGGGTCAAAGTTTTGGGCTTTAGGGTCGGCAGTTCGCGATACGTAGAAGGTCACAACAGATTTTTCTGGCAACGGAATACGATGGTGAATAATTCCCAAAGATGTCACTTTCAGTGGAAGAGCTCACCTTGATCCTGCAGCAGCAACCGAGACTATGTGAAGAATCATAGGCGCGGCTGATCGAAATGCTGTCGCAGAAATTGAATGTTCAGTCACCCTCAGCTTACCGAAAGCAGTCATCCGTTGATGAAATTTCAAGAAGCATCACAGAATTCAGATATGATTTAGACGAAGGATGCACTTTCAAATCTTGGTTCAGGAAACATGAAGATACATTCCGGATAGAGCTGGCTGCTACGGATGATGATCGGAAATCATGGTTGCGTCTGCAAAAGCTTGGGACCAAGGAACGCGAGAGATTTGTGAATTTTATTCTTTCTATGAGTGCGAAGGATTGTAAATTTGACGAACTCGTTGAACTGTTGAAAGAGATCTTTCGGGAAGTGTCCTCTATTGTTAACATGCGGTATTCCTGTTTGAAACTTGTCAAAAGTGAATGTGATGATTTTGTGTTTTATGCGACCACGGTTAACCGTCGGTGCGAGCGTTTCAAGCTTAAGGATATGACGGAAGACCAATTCAAGTGTCTGGTATTTGTTTGTGGCCTTCAATCGCCTCGTGACCAGGAAATTCGTACCCGCTTGTTCTGTAAGATGGAGCAGGATCCTACCTTGAACATGAGATCAGATCTTTTACGGTGCCACCGTTTGTTGAACCTGAAACATGATAATGCTATGATTGGACGAGAACCAATTCCTGGCTCCAGTAACGTGCATGCCGTGACAAAAAGCACACAGCAAAGCCCACGCTTTACTCTAGAAGCAACACCTTCAACAACCCTCCCCCCCAACAGCCCGCTGGCAGTGTGTTGGTTGGCATTATGTCCGACTATGCTCATTCAAAAAGCCTCGGTGTCAGAAATATCACACAGGAGTGCACAGAGAGGATCATTGCCGCACAAACAATGGAACACTTCCGGAGATCCAGTCTCGCCAGTTCAGAAAAGTCGGACAAACATCAATGTACAAAATAAACCCTGTCATTGGCTGAAGCAAGGTCACGACCATGAGGCAAGCGAATAATCTTCGAGCCGGAATGCTGAACGTTCGTTCCGACCGATTTCGTTAGGGTCCGCCTCTCCTAACAGTCCGGTTCTCTAGCTACGACCCCAAATGACTCACATTTATAAGCTGGACGACCAGGATCACCAGCATCGTACCCGTGCAAAACCTCTCGAGGTACTGGTTGTTCGGAGCTATCTGCACTACTATCAAAAAAGTCCATTCATAACGTAAGGTTCTTACGGAGAGCTTGTGGTCACCTCGACCCAACTATTTTCTCCCGACTGTTTTCTGCATACATACGTCCGCACGTGGTATATGCGATTCAACCACGACAGTCATAGTAGAAAAGGATCTTCTTCTCTTGGAGATTCACAACGTCGGGACACCAGGAAAAACAAAGGGCTATATCACTTACGAACAGCATTCTGGGAGTTTTCAGTGGACGCTATCCGTTTTTGCATATATATCATATCATACATCATATTTTAACAGAATTTAAGCAACCCCGATCACCCGTGCTATCACATGTCAAAGCCCGACTGAAACAGCAGATTGTGGCCACCATCTTACGTTGGTAGAACAATACAGGCAGCTGGAGGGTAGGCGGGATCGCTTTCCACTGCGTGTTTGTCACACAGAATTCCCTCCCAGAACCCGTTAGCCCCTGCATTAGCTGTGTTCAATGATTGCGTCCGCAATGCGCTGGTCGCGTCAGACCACCTCATAAACACTGGAAGCATACGCACACTCAGAAAACCAAACCGCACAAATCCACACCCGTTTTGTTTGGAAAACCGAGGGCGGTATCCTTGCAAATAGCATACAACCAGATGTGAACAATCCAGACGGACAAAAATTTGGTCGTTAAGTTCACTGTTTTCGGCTGTTCCCTGTTCTTGTTGTGTGTCTGTTTCTTTTAAAACTCCTCACTCACCATCCGGCTGGATATGTTAAGCTTACGCTCTTTATCTACAATATCCCATCGACCATTTACCAAATGATGACACAGTTCAGAGACAGGCCCAATCATGGTTACCGGAAATGAAATAGCAGAGCATTCTGTCTTAAACGGACACTGATTTGATACCCGGATGGGAATCATTCCCTTCCTTCCTGTTTGGGTGCTCTTTACTCGTTTCGTAATCAACAATAACTGAGGTCAATAGCAAACGTTAGTAACACAGTAGCACCATCGTCTCAGCAGTTAGGGTAATCAACCTCTACCTAAAAATATCAATAGTGAAGTATTTCTGCTTTAAACACCATATCTGCCCAACAGCATCGAGAATTTTTGAGTGATGGTAGATGACGAAAGACAGAGAACTGTGGAAAGCTAGTGCTATCTGGGACAGTGGAGTATCGGTCTAGTCCGTACGAGTTGCACGCCTAGGATAAGCAGCATCGAGTGAAGCTACTGTTGAGAAAAAGGGATTGCTAACCCACTATCAGACCGGACGGCTAAAACGCTAGCTGTGACGTTTGTGAATATAAATTTCGAGCAGCAAGCTAGCGGTTGCTTCCACATGGCGTTTGGAAAATACATGCAAACTGAGTAACGAAATTCGCAAAATATCCTGATTGTCTTTATCCGCCACTGGTTACACAGTGGAGGCAACATACGAGCAAGCTTAAAGTCAAGCCTCAGTTGTGTCACTGGAATATCGTTTTGTAACTAAGTTGTATTCTATAGCTTGCCAATGTCTTTCAAAGTCTATGAACCGCTCTCCACGGGGTATGCTGTTTTTGAATGTTTCACCTGGTTGTGTGAGGCCTCAAGTTTTCTTGCCGTTGGTATGGCAGTATGTGTGAAGAACTCGTGGGGATTACATAATCGGGTTGGTGTTTACCTAGGGATAGGCCATTGATTAGAGACTAAAGGCACTAAGCTGCATTGGCGACCTTTGGCGGAGCAGTTGCATTAAATCTTGCACTTCTTCTTACGGACACTTTGTTCGACAAGTATATCCAAACTTTTATTCGAAAGATCTGTGCTCAACAGTTGCCTCGCCAGTTTCAGTGCTTTTTGCATCAGGCTAGCAACGAATACTGAATACTGGTTAAAAACAGCGAGTAGAGCTTGCTCTGTGTAACTACATCAGTCGTCACTCACGGACAAATACCCGTTATATTGTGTTCCGCTCAATATATTTTGCGTCGGCAAAGTGTTTGTCAAGGAAATTCTTAAATTCCGACACTGACTTTGTCTCTACTACGTGCTGTGGCAGGTCTTTCCATACATTCACCACTCAGCGTTCGAAACAGAGTTGGTGAGTGACTCGTTTCAAATCCGGTACGACAAGCTTATACCGGTGTCCTCGTGTGCTGCTTGGTTTGCGCAGATGAAGCAGCGGTCTCAACATAGGGTAATCACCCAGATGCAATATCCGGTGAGTCATGATGAGGTCAACCATCAGTCGACGATAAGCTAGGGTGTACAGCCCTAGTTTCTTACACCGGTCTTCGTACGGCATACCTCGTAAGTTGGGAATCAGCCTGGTGGCTACATGCTGCACCCGCTCAATCTTTTCCATCTCACCCCGAGTGATAAGACAATACGCTGGAGAGCCATACTCCAGCAATGGTCGTATTATTGAAACGAAGAGGCGAGTGGGAATCACTTCGGACCAAGTGCTGAAGCTGCGCCTGAGCGTCCGAAGCATACGAAATCTGTTTTGATAAACCCTATTCGTATTGTCTATGGATTTTGGGTCGCAGAGTGAGAGTACACCGAGGTCGCGCACAAAAGGCGCGGGATGCAACGGCTGACCAACCACCGTGTATGTTCCACTGTGCTCACGATCCACGATAATCGGACTTACCGTGCTTCGGCCCTACAAACACAAATGGCCAATTGAAAACGAGCCGAACTTGCAATGAAAGAAACAGAAAGCTGACTTTGTTATCATGGGACACGTCGTCAAACGTCAGGATGAAAAAGTGGAACGCATAGAACAATTTCGAAGAGTTGGGCGATTTATTTCTTATACAGTGGTGCAGGAAGAAAAGTGAATAAATCCTTCATTTTCGGAAATCCATGCCCCTTTGCGGATTATAAAATGTGGTGCATGCTTGCAATGAAATATTTTGGCGAAACTGTTATATTCAAGTTTATGCCCTCATTCGCTCATTCCAGTGTTTCTAAAGTGTAACATATACTATGCAAGCCAAGCAAGTGGTGACGTTGGACAGATCGGCCGTATAAGAGGTTGTCCGATTCGTAAATTCCTTCCTATATATGCGGCATTTCGGAGGAAGCTATGATAGACTGTGTGGTGGGTCATTTTGAAGTACTCGTTATGTGAATAGATGGAAACGTGCAATCTCTCAATGTGTACCACGCTTCGCATTAAAGTGAACCTTGGTCAAAATATGTAAGCGAAACCACTGGGCGTCAACTCTTCAGGATGTTATCGTTCGAGGATTCGACCAGGAGCAGTGGCGCTATATTCGTGAGACCCTGCTCTTGAATGAGGTTGTTGCTTCTTTTCTCTCGAGGCTGCCAAGACCAGAAAACTACAAAGGGTGCGGCCCAAGGATAATTAAGGTTGTATTACAAACTAGGAAGATGGCACTTATGCCACTGGAACGCTGGCATTCGCTTCGGAACAGACTACAAACCGAGCTCTGATTCAAAGCAGTGAGCGAAACCGTCGTCCGACGTAAAACACCACCACAGAGGACGAATGAATTAGTGATCTCCGAAATTCACACCGGAAGCAATTCTGAAGGAACTGATGATCTTCCTGTGCAATCCTGCAGCCACTCCCTATGCACTGTGCAAACTGAGTTGTCGGAGGGGCTAATCACAATGCCACCGAATCCAAGTCCAAGTGACTCGCCGATAATATCACAAAAGACGGCTAGTGGCCGACCATACAACGGTCGGCCCAACATATCATCCTAGAAACAAGTGCCTCGGATCATTGCTGAGAACCGAAACACTTCTGCATGTACACGAATGCCCAAGGCCTCCTCAGCCAACTCGCCGAGCTTCGGTTGCGCCAGGCAACAAAAGCTTGAAATCTCATCTCCATAACCGAGACTTGGTTGCACTCAGGGATTACGGATGCCGAGATCACGATTCGGGGTATCTCCTTGTTTCGACACAAGCGTCCCAGCAGGGGAGGTGGTGCTATCCTCTACTATCATAACGATTTACAATGCGAACCACTGGATGATCCGGAGACGCAAGTCACCGACTCGCCATGGTGCCGTTTGCTTCTCTGACACAACGTTAAGTGCTTTGTGAAGGTCGTATATCGCTCCCCATCGTCCACTCCAGAGATGGATTCCCACCTAATATCATCACTGACGAAATGCCTACTCCTAACTTACAGCAACGTTTTTATTTCGGGCGATTTCAACGTGCACGACTTGGTAAGATCGGCACCCCCCAGCGAAACATACAAGGCCGAACACCGAGACCGTATCGTAAGTATCCCACTTTACAACGACATCACATCACCTACCAGGTACAGAGCTGGTAACAAACCATCGGTACTTGGCCTCGTAACTACAAATGAGGAACTCATGATCTACAGGCCACTTATAGACACCCCACTGGGGTTAAGCGATCATGTCACCATAGTTTATAACTATGCGTTACGCTGAATATCCTGAGGAACACACAGAACTAACCCATACTATTACACATTACAACATTTTGAACAACCTAGATGGGATGACCGATTGGGAGTTCTTGAAAGGTGGCTCACCTGATACCGCATGGATTCAGTTTGTTGGACTCTTCAGCAATCTAAGTGCAACTGCTACGGAAACAAAGAGGGTTCGCTCCACCAATCCCTCACCATTCATCAGAAGTAGAACTCACAAGCGCATGCCAATAAGGAACGCAGCTTGGCACACTTACAGAGCTCGTCCTTATCTCGAAAGCTGGAGTGATTACGTGACCCAGCGCAACCACGGTAACATGCTTGTCCGTGAAGACGAATTGACTCACCAACAACATTTGGCCTGTAAATTTGCCAACAGCCAAAAGCTCCTACACAAGCATGTTAACACCATCCGGAAAGTGCAGCTTGGTATCCCCACACTTAACACGCCAGTCGGAGTGGCACAGAGTGCCGAAGAGGCCCTACGAATGCAGTATGCCCCAACCTTCCAAATAGACGTCCGCCAGTGTTACATACCCACAACCCTATCCCCAACTTCCACACTCCTTAAAAATGAGGTTACCGCCACAACTGTGTTGAGGAAACTGCTCTCACTACGCACCTACAGCTCGCCCGTAATCGACTGTACGCACCCGAGGGCACTGAAAGTAGCAGCAACAACGCTGGTCGGACCATTGTCGCATTTTTTTCGAACGTGCTTTGATAAACAAATGATGCCTACCATGTGGAAACATGGCGCAACTACTCCAATTTGCAAAAGCAGTAATTGCTCGGAACCCGCCAACTATCGCAAGTGGTTCACCTCCCTGTGCTCTCAAATGTGATGGAGGCAATCATCGCTGAGGCTTTAGTAGACAATCTAGAACGACACAACATCATTGCACCCGAGCAACACGGTTTCTGCCGGCACCGTTCATGCACTACCAGCCTATTGAGGGTACGCCGTAGTTGGACGGAAGCGGCTGATACAGGCAGAGAGACAGACGTCATTTACCTCGACTTCTCTAAAGTTTTCGATCGACTGCACAACCGCATTCTGTTTCACAGGCTCGAAATCTATGAAGTTGGGGATCCTATTCTTAGGTGGATCAGAATTTCTTACAGGGTCGGCAACTGCAGATCAGTTCGAAGTGCGCTGCCGGATCCGATTCATGTCAAATGTGGAGTTCCAAAGGATCAGTTCTGGGGCCGCGTCTGTTTCTCGTGTTCATCAACGAGCTTACGCGTTTGATTACTTCAGATATCTTGTTGTTCGTTGACGATGTTAAGAGGTGGCGGACGAATGCCGACCCGGCAGATCACGATGCGCTTCAGCGTGATCTGGACAGAGCGTATGCGTGGTCACTCCACAATCTGCTCCAGTTCAATTCGGGGAAGTGTAGGTGGTTCACATTCGCCACCAGCCGAACATTACATACAAGCTTGGAGATTATGTCCTGCAAGCAGTCACCCAGGAGCGCGACCTTGAGGTATTAGTTCAGGCTGATCTGGGCAGCTCAGAACATCTAAGAGGGCGTGAAGGACCGGGAACCAATATGCTGGCATGCTGCGGGGGGTATTTGGGCGGTTTGATCCCTCTGTCCGTTCGCAGTTGCTTAACACCTATGTACTAACTCATGTGGAATACGTGGTCCAGGTGTGGCAGCCCTGGCACAAACATGACCTTGCAGCGCCCGAGACCTCATAGCGACGATCCACGGAGCACTTCAAAGGCTTGTTCAACATTCCATGCCAACTTAGTTTGAGGACCCTAAAATTATGCAGTGGCCGATACCGGCGTCTACGTAGCGACCTTATTATGGCCTACCGGATTCTAAGGAACCCCAGCCACATCTGCCGTCACCTACTACAACTGAACCACAACAGGAATTTGAGGGGCCACAAATTCAAGTTAGCCACACAATACAGTTGGCTAGAATGTCGATGGAACTATTAGTCTCTTCGTGTGTGTCAGCTTTGGAACGTGTTCGCAAACTACGTCGTTTCCGCCCCAACTTTACCTGTGTTTAAAAAACGTCTTGATGTTGCCCTAACCCACCTACACTACGAGATATAGCCTGTGTATAGCGATAGACGATATAATGCGACGAGCGTAGCACAAGCAGAATTAACCTACATAACTGTGGTTCGCTCGTTCTGCGTGCCACTGTTCGAACACTGTGGTGAGTCCACCAAAACGATTTTCATCTTATTCCTTTATTTTCTATGCACAAGGTTGAGGTCCTCTTTTTGACCATCGTACAGGAATTGCTAAGCATCTGCTTTTTGCCCGCAACATACCATTGTTCCATTCTATTTGGGCACCATACACTACCAGATGCTACCATATTTTCAGACCTGGATGCGAATTTCGAAATATGACATCATGGGGCCCATAATTATAGGCATCCAGCAAAGAGATCGTCTACACAATATGACTGACCAACTGCATGTCAATGCGATGGTTTAATGATAAGCAGAATAGTGACCGTAATAAATTATTTATGATGTTCCCCGTGACATGTTTTCACCTTAAGAGCTTAGTACAATGGGCAGTACAATGGGCACTAACCATCTCTCATTGCTTTGAGATTATCATAATGGCATGGAAATCAATGTTCAAATTCCCAGGTGCTTGTACGAAAGTGCAGTATTCATTCCACTCGGGTTAACAGATGACCAATTAAACCCTCCTACCCCACATATTGGGGAGGCGTAAGCAGATACCCTACCAATGTGGAGCCCGAGCCGGTAAAACAAAAGTGAACGCAGACACAAGATATCGTAATCAACAGCTGAAGAATGCGTAGATGACGATTAGTTTTATCGTAGTATCCTCTGTTGGCTATACCAATCTATACTTCTTACTAGTAGATATCATATGTTGTAGGAAATCAAACGAAGATCGCCAAGCAATATCTGTTATGGCGAGCGGGTCCAAAGAAACTAACTTACATGCCTCCAGGATCGTAACCGTATAAAGTTCATTTTAACAAGCTGATACTTCCCCGTGTGGTAAGTAAACCATGGTGTTTTTAACTGTACAAACCGGATTAAGCCTCATTCCACTGTGAAACGGTGGGGTGTTTTCTTAATAAAACATGGAGCAATTTCGGCTAAAATGGCGAATAGTGAGATAACGAACTTTAGTACCGGCGGTAGCATCAAGCGCTACTCTTAAAGCATTCCAACAATGTTCCCATGGACCCCCACAAAGTGATGGAAAGTCTATCATAAATAGAGCCTAATAATTCATACAATATTTAAGCTTAGGCAGAAGTGTGCAACATATAATGGGGTGGACAGTGGTATCGTGTCTTGGAATTGTCTTCAACCTGTTGGAGCTTGAATACTTACAAATTAGTAAAGGGGAGTGGACATTACTTGTACCAATCATTAAGCCATAAAAGCGAACAAAATCGATTGGTCGGACTATCCGCATACCTACCATCGCCAGAGCCTATGCGTAGTACCTCCAGCGAAGAACATGAAAAGTAAAGGGGAACCTGTACTCTACCAGAAGCGTGCTAATTTTTCGATCGGTGAATGCCAAATCGGAGAATGCAGTTGTAGAGAATTCACCTTGGATTAAAGAGTAGTTAGTGGTAAACGAATTTGGAATATTTGGCACTGCAGCATAGCACGCGGGGGTTATGGTGTGACAAGTTGGCTTTCATATACGTACATACCACATAAAACGCGTTTTGTCAACGTCCATAAAACAGATTAATGAGTCGCGTACTACAAGTCTCCAGACAGTGAGTAAATTCATACTGGCATGTGGAGGGGTATGCCATTCTTATGCAGACGAAAAATTGCACTGAAATTACGGACCTTCGCCAGATCGCTGTTCGCCATGAATTTTTATGAACAGTTCAAAAGAAGTCGATGTACTTTCCGATCGCCAATGTCGGATGGACTGCAGTAAACTTCTATCAGCTAGCTGTCCGGTTTTACCGTAAAAAAACTAAGGAAAAACTCATCCAACTATACACACCTCCTCAATTCGAGTGAAGAAGAAGCACCGTGTCTGAATACCACATAGATAAATAAGTTTTGACACTGTTCGTCGTTTGTTTTCGACAGAAGTGCATGCGGCCTCGACTGCCAATCAGCTGCGATCTGTGCTATGTAATTTAGTTTGTTTTGTTCTGAAGCTGTTTTCCCATTCTGGAGATACACCTCTTTTTTGTGCACCAGCTGACATATCTGTGGAGACCACGGCACACAGAGTTCTGTAGTTCCACTGTTACTGTTTACTTGAAGGCGTACTTAACGAAAGCGAAAGGATAGACTGGTTCAGAGAAGTTTCCTACGTAGGCTCACCTGGTCTGCGCACCAGTACCATAGAGAAGCAGCCGTCTGACCGATTACAAATCCCAACCAGGGCATATCTGGATCATCGATCTCCTTCAAGAGCTTGAAGGCTTTGGGGGAAGGCAAGCTGCAGCTCAGGCTGGGATCCACACCAGGAGATGAAGCAAGCTTGTGAAGTGGAATGAAGCGCCCACCTGAGATGTTTGCTAGAGTGATGATAAGGTTTGAACCTTGGTCGGAGAGCAAGTCAACCGGCGCGATAGCCTCACCATATAGGTTCAACACACCAGGAAAGCCACCGACTTTCACATAACCTGAAGTATACAAAATGAGGCTGGTTAGTGCATCGGGTAATAAACGAGGCAGAGCACAGATACTACGATGCAGTTGAAGAAAATCACGTCAAAGTTCCCTAGTATTGTAAGATAACTGTAAGCTTGCCTGGAATAATCTGTTTGCATAGATACCTTAGGGGCTTGTTGAAAGACGTGTCATGACAGAGCTTGAGGACGTTGAACTAGCGGAACGTACTCATACCAAACTGATCTCCGGATATTTATAAGCTAAAGCGCTTGTGCCCCGCAAGTGGATTCTAACAAGTAGCGTCTACATTACGTGTTTAGGTTGGGCCGCATGTAGTCAGCCGGCGGCCGAGTGGCATGCACGCCTGGCTTGCAATCATAAGGTCATCGGTACGAATCCGCGTAGGGGAGGGTGTCCTAGCGGCTGTTGGTGGTCTCGCGGCAGCGGAGCGCCGTTACGGCGTACAGCTCACACACGATTTTAGGCCGCTAAAGAAACGGAGAACTGGCTTAGGTTGTAAGGTGTACCGTGGTGGCATTTTTTACATATTTATGCCGTGAGATCGCTGAGACGGAGTTGTCAACAACCAGCTTATGATTCAAGTCGTCAAGAAATTGGTTTATGTATTCTTGGCGGGTGAATATTCAGCTATTATTATTGGGGTTAACGAGAGTAAAAAGGCAGTTGCAAGTATCATCACACCAAGAGGCTTTTACTATGACCCTGAACCATACTAAGCTTTTTTCGATATTTCCCATCAAGCTAATAGATATATAAAACTGGTTAAATTCGTGATAGGCTAAAATGGCAAGTCTAGGGTTGGACAGCCTAACGTGGCCCCTCGACCTACGAAAATCCTGCGGGGATGGGAGCAATCCGAACTGCGTCTCAAGTGACGACAAGGGGCATATGTTAAGGCATAAGGGAGTACAACTGGTGGGGAACTCTTGAGGCAAAACGAAGCTAATACCTAGCCTCAAGACTGATATGCGAGATGATCCGCTGTGATGAGTGCTACGCAGAGATGTGATCCAGACCAAGTGACATACCTCCGACTTAGTGGAATTAGGATCCTAATGACCTTAGTGACACACAATTTTGGGACCGTAAGCCGTGAAATGGTCTCTGTAACACCCAACTATTCGACCTCGATTGAATCACTTACTGCATCTCGTCTTAATTGTATACACAGGAAGCTCCAGCATCACAACACTAAAGTCGACGGACAATGGTTATTTCGTCATCTAGATAAAGGTAACTTAATCAAAGATGTGAAGAAGCGTCCACCAAAGAGAACAGGAAGTAACCAACAGTAAGCTGCATAAGAAAAATAGTTGTTGCCTGAAGTGGAGGGTTTCGGCGTTGCTCTATCCCACCCCTGCACTCCACAACCTGCACGGTAGAAACTGTCCTCTCACGCTGATCGCAAATGCCACTTGTGAATACTGCGGCACATCAAGCATCAAGGATGAAGTGTCCGAAAATCGAACGCACAGCATCAGTGAAGCCCGAGGTTGATCGCAACAATACACTACATTTCTTGAAAAGGTTGTTCCATGGCTGTGATACTGCAACCTAAGACAGATTGTGTAACCGGAGTTTAGTAGGAGTGTAACCCGCAGAGTTAACCGAGTACTAAGAACAAATGAATCATGAATCACAACGCCACGGTTTATTGAATCAGCATGGTGTAGCTGACTTGTCACGATGCGAATCGGAAGGAAAGTGTTGAGACTCAAACAAGCCGTTCAGAGGGAAGTCACCCAATGAATAACGCCGGGTTGTACCTGGTTGTAGCAGAAGTCCAACTTGTCGGTACAACCAGTAATATAATCGCATCGGATTGAGTGCAATGATGGACCCGATGAACTGAACCCTCCGTGGTGGGCATGCAAGATCAGAGACTCAGCCCTACGCGGTAAAATCAAGCCCATGAAGAAAATCGTTGTTAAAAATTTGGATTCTGCACCAATAAACATGCTTTACCAAAATTCTGCAAGCAAGTAAGGTGTGACTGAACTGGATGGTCGTTAAGCAGACTCCTTTAACCTGTGTTAACGTTGTGGTGACTCCAGATGAGCAAGTACAAAGAATGGAAGACAGGATGGCCTAGTGAACGAGGATGGCAGCTCACTGCAAACAGGTAAGGATGAACGAATGGTGAAAGAATATGGTGGGACAAATGTTCGAAGGAGTTGTCAAATCTCTGATTCAACCAGAACGAGCTAAATGAAGGGGCATTAAGAGAGAATGTAATAACCAGGTAACCATATTACTTTTTGAGAACCAAACGCCTAGCTCAAGGAACATGTTTGTGCTATTTCATATTGCTGTAATTGTTTCGCAACATTCATGCAGCTAGGACAAAAATCAATCCTAAATAAAATGTTGCGTGCTAGCTAGCCAATTATTTTCAACACCACAAAAGTGCGGACTTTTGGCTTCCGCGTACCAAGTAACCTTTGAAGCAGTACCATTCTGTCGGTGGTGATTAATTCCTGGTGCTCGAGATCATCCAACTCCACCTGCGATCCACTAGGGTCCGCAGTTAACTTGGTGTACAAATGTAAATAGTTACAAGCGCGAACGCTCCCTGCAGCTTGTGTAAACCAAAGTAGCAGCATTAGGACGGAGGTAAGACGATGTCATTTTTCGAGGCAAGCGCGCGCTCCATAGTATTTTTAGATAAGCACTAAGATATCCACATAAATGGATGGTGACTCACCGAGTATGGCCAAGATAAAAGCGCCAATAATCATGATGAAGAATTGCAGCGTGTCCGTGTATATGACGGCAGCCAAGCCGCCTAAAAAGGAAGGTGGTGGGAGGGAAACAGGAACATCAAAGCAAGTAAAAAGTCGTACGTCGTACGTGATCGTTCCCGTCTATCCAACCATGTCACCGCAGCTTGGTAACCACAGACACTGTATAAATCTGCTATCGTTTGCGTGTCTCCGACATACCACCCTACGCTGAGTGAGTATAAAGTGGGTAACGCTAAATGCTGTATCAGAGTCGGGGTATCGATGTTGAAAGACATAACGTGAAACAGTAAACGAGGTTTAAGAGACGAATTACCTACCTTGATACTCTATGATGCAAATTTAGTGGTGGTATCAAGCCAGCAAATTTGAGAAG
Organism: Dicrocoelium dendriticum; assembly: GCA_944474145.2. Taxonomy (NCBI): domain Eukaryota; kingdom Metazoa; phylum Platyhelminthes; class Trematoda; order Plagiorchiida; family Dicrocoeliidae; genus Dicrocoelium; species Dicrocoelium dendriticum. The sequence continues at coordinate 59,205,290 of OX104064.1, read as the reverse complement.
GTACTGTTAATGGATAGAAAGTAGCTGAATTCAAATCAGAAGAGAGAAAAGAGGAGGATTGCATAGACAGTGACTAAAAAGGTCGGAAACTCTCATTAGTTTCTCCTGGGACATTGCATAGATGGTGATGTTAGTTTGGTAGTGACATTTTGAGCTTTTGTACTTCAGTAAAGTATATTGGAATTACACTGAGCCAGAATTTATTGTGGACACCCCCGTGAATGAAATATTCACCGAAGTTAGGCGATTTTCGCTATACGTCGCTAAATTGAGAGCAACCTCCGTACCATACAAGTTAATTCTGAAGTTCATCACCACGTATATTCTACCACACTGGACTTATTGCTCTCCTTTGATTTTCCAGGCTTATTGTGTAAACATTCCAAGTCACTTGGCAGGTCCCAGAAGCTCTTGTCTCGCTACAGTGGCATTCCAAAGTGAAATTTGGCTCAAACAATTTTACCCATGCAGTTAAATCCTGAACAACAATTGCTTCCAAACTATACACCGACATTAGTCACCTTCGTCCCAGCGTACTCTCCAACTGTCTCATCGGCCAGACACAAGTACAGAGCACGAGGGCATATAGTTTCAGTCAACCCCTAGCTAGCCAGATTTCTATTTGACCAGAATGTCAGTATCTAAGAATTGCACGGGAAATTTTGTTAGTGAGGTTAGATTTTTCACTGGGCTTTTCTTTTGCAGTGCTTCTGTTGCTATTGAAAAAGCTTTTGTTATAAGGTTAGCATGTTACGCTTGAAGATTCACTTGTCGTTGGTGCACAAAAGCGCATTCATGACTTCTAATCTGATATCCCCGCACACATATGATTAAAGTGATAATGCATGGGGTTCTCAAATGTTGTATGCAAACTCTTCCAGTAAAGGTAAGTAGGAAGGACGGAAGAGTACGCTGGGAAATTGAGCAAATAGCGTACAAGTGTCCGGGAGTAAGTGCGATAAAAAAATAGCCGAATGCGCATTAGTTAGGATCACTGTTGGTGATCACAAGGAAATTGGAGCGTCTGTTTGAAGATCGAATTCTCCTAAACTCAGACTATACACCAGGTGTTGCTTGAGGGTTAAGGTATGTACAGCTACTAAGGACATTAGGGATAGGAATTCGCACCTCCTAGGTGTATTGGGATAGGTAATAAACTGAGGGCCATCCCGCTCAGACACAATACTTGGAGGTAAGCAATGAGTAAGGCACTAACAAACGCAGTTGTGATTAGCAGCTGATGGCGCAGGCTGCATACCGCACCTTCAGAAAAGCACTGCTTATTGTGTGTGTGATCTCAGCAGTCTAACAACTAGACACAGAGCCAACAGAAAACCAGGTTTTAGTGAAAAGGCGAATGGTAAACCAAGTGGGTATTGCTGAAGGTGTATAAGGTACTTTATAGCAAATAATGTATTTTATCGATCCGGACACATGTAAGTGAATCGCTGATCCAGCTCACCTGTAAGAGTGATCAAGGAAGTCATCCCCAAAATGAGGAAAATGGATGGCCATATATTCCAGTTCAGTGCTTCTTGCAGAAATAGAGAGCCTGAGTATAAGTTAACCTGTAAAGTACCCAAAGCATTCATTGAATGAGTTGTATCTAAAGGTTTCTAGCTCCTTAGAGATAGTTTTGATAGCTGAACCATCTTAGGACCGTTGCTCTTCGTTCTTAATGCCCTAAAGTGGTTGTATGTACGAAAAATTGTGAGATCAGCAGCAGCAAGCGAACAACTCGGAAATAGTGTTGCAACCAATACTGGCGGGTCTTCAATAAATCGCAATGGCACATTGAAAAGTACAGAAAGAAAATACCTATTACTTCAACTCAGCTTAAGTAACCTATTATACAAGTCTAACTCTCAACTAGTGTGATGGCACTGAAAAGTGATTTTTAAAACCTGGTCTCGGTACGATAAGAATCTAGTGTACCAAATGTGCGAAACGCGTTCTGATATATTAGTTTGTTAACAAAGTGGTTGCGGGTCTTGATGTCTTAAATTTGACGGCTGCACTTTTGAACAAACTTTTAAAATGTTGTTTTAATTTCACATATCATTTTTGAGTGGAATTTTCTACCTATCTATCAGTAGCAATTGCTTAGCTGAGAAACGTGTTGGCATTTTACAGAATATTTAATGCAACATGGACAGAAGGCAAATTCACACAATTTTCTCGTTTAATTTAAACCTGCTGGAACTGCAGAGGAAACAGCCCATGATAACAATAACGTATTTAGTCCTGGAATGACTAATGATCGTACCGCGCAATGGTGGTTTCTGAGATTTCGAAAAGCTTAAGAGAAGCTTGAAGATGAAGAGCGTTTTGGAGAACAATATGTAGTGAACGACGATTAATTAAGCATATTAGCTAAAGGCGATAAGCGGAAAACTGTTCGGGAGCTTGCTTCTGACGTAGCAGTGTTACATATGACAGTTTTCAAACATTAACCGCTGTCGAAAAAGCTGCATAAGTGGGTGTCGCACGAATTGAATGAAAAGTAAAGAAATCGTAGTCTTAGCATATCGTCTGCCCTTGTTCTGTGCAATAAAACGACCAGTTTCTCGACTTGTTGTGACACGCGATGAAAGTTAGATCAGTTGCGACGATCAATGATGCGCTTCTCAGTGGTTGGACCACCATCAAGCTGCACAACAATTCCCAAAGCCGAGGTTGCGCACTTACTGGTGGTCTGATCCGGTAGTGCTTTCTGGATCCAGGCGAAACCATTACGCCGGAGACGTGTTGCCAATCAATTACCGAAACAAAGCGAAAACACGACTGCATGTGCCCGGCATCAGTTAACAGAAAAGGTCCAATTCTCCGCACGTCGCACAATCAAACCTGCGGAAGTTGCACGAGCTGGGCTCCGAAACTTTGTCTCACCTATATACTTTCCTGATCTCACGCCTATCGAATACTATTTTTGCAAGCAGAGATTACTTCTTCCGAGAGCTATGTATTAAAACCCAAGGAGATACAGAAGCTGAACTCGACGAGTTCGTCGTCATCATAACACGGAATTTTATTCCTCCGGGATAAATAAATTGCTTCCCGCAAAAGTTTACTAATTTGAGTAGCTTTCGTTCCGATTAAAAATGCTACGTTTGTTCCAAGATGTAAGGGTTCAAATATTATGATTAAAACCCGCAATAAATTTATTAATAACCAAATAATATCTGTAGCAGTTAGTAACCAAACCAAAATCACAAATTTCAGATAAATTAGGTGTAATAGTTAACTAAGCCGCAATCAATTGCCTCTAAAAATAGCCAGAATTAGAAAAATACCACAACACTGGTTGCTAAAACACTAAGGAAAAACTGACTCAATCAGAGTCATAAAAAAAGTTTTGTCAGTAGCTAGCTAAGTTACACAACTAGAAAGGATGTGTTTCAAGTAACTATAGAAAGTAACAGCGTTTGGCAAAGGAAAGTTGGTGCAAGGAAACAGGGGAAGGCCATGACATAAACACAATTAGTGAGTGGAATTTATTAACTCGGTACCAAAATCGCTCACCATCAGCATCCACATGAACATCCGCCACATCCTCCTGGTCATCATCATCATCATCATCATCATCATCATCATCATCATCATCATCATCATCATCATCATCATCATCATCATCATCATCATCATCATCATCATCATCATCATCATCATCATCATCATCATCATCATCATCATCATCATCATCATCATCATCATCATCATCATCATCATCATCATCATCATCATCATCATCATCATCATCATCATCATCATCATCATCATCATCATCATCATCATCATCATCATCATCATCATCATCATCATCATCATCATCATCATCATCATCATCATCATCATCATCATCATCATCATCATCATCATCATCATCATCATCATCATCATCATCATCATCATCATCATCATCATCATCATCATCATCATCATCATCATCATCATCATCATCATCATCATCATCATCATCATCATCATCATCATCATCATCATCATCATCATCATCATCATCATCATCATCATCATCATCATCATCATCATCATCATCATCATCATCATCATCATCATCATCATCATCATCATCATCATCATCATCATCATCATCATCATCATCATCATCATCATCATCATCATCATCATCATCATCATCATCATCATCATCATCATCATCATCATCATCATCATCATCATCATCATCATCATCATCATCATCATCATCATCATCATCATCATCATCATCATCATCATCATCATCATCATCATCATCATCATCATCATCATCATCATCATCATCATCATCATCATCATCATCATCATCATCATCATCATCATCATCATCATCATCATCATCATCATCATCATCATCATCATCATCATCATCATCATCATCATCATCATCATCATCATCATCATCATCATCATCATCATCATCATCATCATCATCATCATCATCATCATCATCATCATCATCATCATCATCATCATCATCATCATCATCATCATCATCATCATCATCATCATCATCATCATCATCATCATCATCATCATCATCATCATCATCATCATCATCATCATCATCATCATCATCATCATCATCATCATCATCATCATCATCATCATCATCATCATCATCATCATCAAAAGAGGCAAACAGACTAACCATTCACAATTAGTTCACAATGCACAAGAGTTTGTAGGGATGCTGTGGAAGCGCAGTTGCACATACGATCGCACAAGCCGAGTCAATCCCATGCTGCCCTCACGTATGACGTAAACATCCACAATCAGGTGAATTCTAATGTTCCGTAAGCTCCGCGCTCCTCATTTTCGGCTCTGTAAAAATTCCCATCTTTCGCCAGCTTCAGTACGTAATCCTGGCTTCTTAAAATTGCATTCTCTTTTCGCCGAACCGTAAAAGTACTTTAGATGAAAGCTGGTGACCCCATCTTCCTCTTGCGTTCGGGCATGCGTATGGTCAGGGTACGTCTCATGTGTTGGAGCCCACTCCGCAAAGACCGTATCGATCGTTCCAACAGGAATTTTATCACAACCAGGTCGGCATAACAAAGGGTCAGAAGAAATTCTCTCGTTTTCGGAACATTGTCAGACAGCTTATCACATGTTCCGCCGCGACGTTATATTTAAGTAGAGGGCAATTAAAATATTCGCATATGTCATGGGAACGTTTTCTAAGCAAAGTAGGTCAACACTGTCCTTTGCATGTCCGTAAACTGTACCGCGGTTAGTACCCAGATGACGAAATCTGTCATCGTCAGTCATTACTGTGTTGCAGAAGCCGCTGTCTCACCCGATGCTGGTAGTGAGTTCGAGTCGCGTAATTTGCAAGATAGGTTGACGAGGCTGGAGGAAATCAGTATGATGGAACGATTGATCTATGCTTTCCAAGGGAGAGTGGCGACTGTCTAACGCAATATAGCGGCCATGCATCACAAACCACCTCAAGTTACCGCACTACTTTCTAATGACGTAAGGTAAATGCCTCAGCAGTACGCCGGTATACTGCTGGCGCCTCGCTGCTGCGAAATTGCCACCAGTTGCACGTGAGCTAAGAATACTGCAAGGGTAGCCTAGTCCCTACACAGGCTCGAACCCACGCCCTCGGATTACTAGGCAGGCTTGTGATTGGAAAAAATAAGAGGAGCGTTAGCATTGTTAGGTAGATGTTCTAACAGCAGTAGAGGGACAACGTAATCCATAACACAAACGCCGATCAGGTCGTGTCGGCAATTGTCTCTAACCAAATGTGTTTATTGTCTTTCGGACCCCGAGCAGGATGTCTGGAGGCACTAACCGAGGTCAAGTACGTAGTGAGAGCCTCCATTGCTTTTGACCAAGTCATCGCTTGGCCTCCTCTCTTCTATCTTCTGGATACTCGACGTGTAAGTGGGCGTTGAAGAATTCCGTATGCTGGCGTACATAACATACGAGGGTAGCACAAGCATCATCATCATCATTATAGACGTTAGCTGCAGGTGGAAAACACCTTAGCGATTGTCTCAGTACTAAAGACAAGATAAAATACAACAGTGGCACGCCGGATGAGTCCCCAGTAACGGATGGACATGGTTCCGGGGAGCTAACAGCCGGCTATCCTATCGGCTGTCTGCGCCGACATCCCGGTGCGTTTCGGTGGACGTCCGCAATATCGAGGTGAACGGATTGACACCAGCCAGCTGGTTAAACCAGGTGTTCTGAATGTGCGCTGACATCCGAGCTGAGTAAGCGCCCGCTGCACACCGTCGAAGATCCCTGGTCGCAGATTCGTCAAATGTTACTATCAGCAGATATGTCTTCATGTGGCAAATCAAATTGCCAAATTAGACATTGGGTCTCTACACAGTCTCTGGAACTTATGGATGCTCGCCGACGTATTCGGGCTGGAAGCGAATACAATGAGGCGCGCAAAAATCTCAGGACAAAACTGCGTGCTAGCCTGAAGAAAAACCGCGAAGACTGGTTGCTGCATCGTGCATCGGAAATGGAAACAGCCGCTATCGTTGGTAATCATGGTAAGTTATTCCGTCTGATATGGGAAACAAACGGCAGGAGACCTGGTGTTAGAGAGACCATACGCAACGAGAGTGGGCAGCCCATCTACAGCCTGCCAAAATGCTTGGAAAGTTGTGCCGAACACTGCTAGGCAATTTAACCAACCTGAGTTAACACTTTTTCTTTCGGGCATTGAGTGCCCTTCTCCATGGGCCGTCTCCTTGGATCCGCCCTCACGCGTAGAAGTTGAACGTGAGATCATGCTATTGAAATTGCATAAGGCCGCAAGGCCAGATAGAATTCCCCCAGCCCTCTTCAAATTCGGGGGACCTGCGCTAAACATAACGTACACGAGTTGTTAGGGAAACTTTGGGCGAAGGAGACTGTCACGACACTGGAGCCGTTTTGTCATTGCCCGATTTTCAAAGGAAACTCGCGTGTGGTATGCGGTAATCATAGAGGGATCAGTATGATCTCAATTGCCTCCAAAGGTCTTAAGTCCGTCATTCTCCGCAGACTGCCTGGCACTCGTGAAAGCCAGATCCGTGAAGAACATGCCGGGTTTCATCGAGGTCGAGGCTGCATCAACCACAACTACACCTTGCGCCAATTGTTGGAGTACCACCATATTTATTGGCGACACATCGTTGTCGTGTTTCTTGACATAAAAAGTGCCTTCGACTCAGTCGATCGATGTGCTCTTTGGGACTGTCTGCTGAGGAAAGGTGTGCCTCCTAACTATATAAACATTAGCACAGCGCTGTCCGCGCAAAGTTAGGGTTTATGGCAGACTGTCGCCACCCTTCAGTATCACCAGCGGTGTGAGAAAACGTTGCCCGCTGTCACCTTTCATGTTCAACTTCGCTATTGACGGTCATGGAAACAGCGTTCGCTGGACATGATTTAGATGTGAAGCTACTTCTTGGTGAGCGACTGCTTGAGTTAGAGTACGCGGACAATATTGTCATAATCTGTCACAGCTCCCAAACATCTCAAGGAACACTGGACCGATTAGCACTGGCTATCTATCGTGTTGGGCTATGCTTCGCTACATCAAAGTGCAAAGTCCTTCTCCAAGATTGGCAGGGACCTACCTCTGCATTGAACCTTGGTGCTGATCAGCTAGAAGTCGTTCAGGAATTCAAGTACCTGGGTAGCGCCATTAGCGTCCGTGGGATCGAAGATGAGGTTGCGAAGCGTATAGCAAAAGCTGGAGGTGCATTTGCCAGCCTCCGCCACCTGTGGCGCAGATGCGACATTACTCTCGCCCTGAAGGGTAGAGTTTATGGCGCAGCCGTCCTGTACGGTTGTGAAACCTGGCCAATCAGGTCGACAGACAGAAAGAGGCTAGTCTCATTCCAACATCGCTGACTTCGAAGCTTAGTTCGTGTCTGCTGGGAGCACCGCGTGAGCAATTAGTGTGTTCGGCGTCGCGTATTTGATGCAGATAGAGCAAGTGAATCGCTCGGGATTATTATATCACCCACCAGACTCAGATGGCTGGGTCACGTGTTGCGCGTACCAGCACACCGACTCCCGCGACGTGCATTGTTTGCGCGCCGGGGGTGTAGTTGGAAGAGGAGAAGGGGAAGCCAAGCGATGATTTGGTCGAGAGAAATGAAAATCCTCACTTCGAAGTTGGCATCAGTTGCTGCCTCCCGACCGCTTGGCTGGGGTCCTAAGGACAATGAACACGTTTGGTTGGACAAACTTGCTGATAGGGCTAGGATCCGGCCCCAATGGGTAGCAGAATAAGTTACCGCATGCACGAAAAGTCTTACTTTTACGGTAAAGTTAGCAGTACAGTTTTTTGATGTATTCCCCACCAGTGTTCATGCAAATTCCCTGCGCTCAAACCATTTGGAGAAGCAGCTGGGCTAGGATAAAGTGGGTACTTCTCCAAGCAGTTCACTAAACATTTCTACTGCAGCTTCTGAAGACTCAGCGGATTTCACGCATCATACGCTTAATATTTGGGGATAAAAAGATCACAAGGAGCCAGGACTGGACAGTAGGTAGGTGATCAACTTCCCAGATGCGTTCTCTAGTCGGCAAAGCTACGATGACATGCGACCTGTGTGCAGGTGCGTTGTCATTGTGCAGAAAAGTTCCTCGTTCTGGAGTTCTTAGGCGACGCCTGGCTACGTCTACCAGCACTTGTGGCAAACATTAGGTAGTACACCAGTCTCCGGTGACTGTACGTTGCCGTATGAGCCGATCTTGACCACGAACACAGCCACCATCTGCTTGACCACACTGCACTCACGCCGGAATTGCTGAGATGGCGCCCCACCAACGGTCGTCTACTGTGCCCAGGGTTGCTTGGTCTCTGAGTCGAAACTATACCCCCAGGTCTCCTCAACACTGAGAATCTCCAGAAAGGTATTGAAACGTCCACCATCAAACCTGGCAAACACGTTGCGGCGCTACTTCACACGAGCTGCTTTCTATTCCCCACTGAGCTGCTGTGGGACCCAGCGTGCGCAAACCTATCTGAGTGCGAGGTTCTCATGCAGGATGCTACGGATTAATCCCAATGAGATCCCAATGACTTTCTCAGGCCGTACCACAGTCACCCGCGGGTCTTCCTCCAATATTGTTTACACACCAGCCTTGTTGTTCGCGGCGGTGGCCTTCACCGGTCGACCACACCAAGCCTCATCATTCAGGGACCGCCTGCACGCTTGACTTCCGCAAAACGCTGGAACACGGTGGTTTTTGAAGGCGCCTTGTCCCCAAATGCAGCATGTAATCGCTCAATACTCGTGCTGGTTTAAACCACATTTGTAGCCATAGAAACTTATCGCCCTCTAGTGACATCGACTGAGTTTCATACTTACAGTCAGAGTATAGCGACCCTTATAACTTGTGAGCTGTGCTGGGCTGTTAATGTAAGGTTTTGTGCGCGTAACTTAATGAACAATCCTCAGAATGGACTACAGTTCACATATTTTTTTCATCTGCACCTAAACTTCGTACTGCGTATCCAGAAACTTATTGCTCTGTCCTCATATAACTCAGTGATTTGAGCTTGATGCGTGAAAGACGGCACTAAGCGGTTCCCTTGCAATTCATGCACAAAAAACAAAACACCAAACAAGAGCACTGTGCGATGTTGCCGCCAAATACGAGTTAAATACGAATGAACCAGTGGTCGAACACCAGTAGTCCTTTCATGACTGTCGGTTTGCTTAGCAAGGTTTCACAACCGTACAGAAGAATTAAACGGACGATTGAATTGTAGATCGTACTCCTCAGAACAAGTGTGATGTCACGTCGAGGCCATACTCGGTGAAGGTTAACAATAGAGGTGTGAACTTTTGCTTTTTGGCGTTGGCACTTCGTCTTCTATTCCACAAGAGCTCGTACAATTTACTAGGCAGGTCAATTTAGAAAAATGTCGACTGACTTCTACCATGGATCAGCACAGGGAGTGTTTGGCACCAGTATTGAAAGAAGGCTTTGCATTCAGTGTATGCAAAGCATATCTCGAAACGATAAAATTGTCAGTGTCAAGTTATCAAACACTTGTTGGCGGATAGATGAACCGTCACCGATTAGGGAAATATCGTCGGTATATTCCAAGTCAATGAGTCGATCAGCTGGGAACAGCTCAGAACCTTCTAATTTGTGTCCAAAGAAAAGCCTTATCATGACTTCATCAGTTGTGAAACCAAAAAAGCAAGGTAAAAGCGGGTATCTCTGTCTCACACTGTGCGGGATGTTGTGGTGCGGCGACAGTTTGTCATAAGCTCTCACTGTGCTTGAACTGCAGGCGTAGATCGCCCTCATAAAATTCAGGTATTTCTCGGAAACACATCGACCCAATGAAGCAAAGACACTTTTGACTTAAAGAGACACGATCAAGGAGGAGCATCAATGCACGTGACGGTGCATCAAGATATGAAGTGTATTTGTCTCAGACTGGAGATATCCCAGAGTTAGCTAAGTCCATTGCGCACAATTCTAACTAAAATTTTATCTCATAGTACACCTAGGCGGTTAGTGCAGAATGTGGCACTGCATGTCGAGTTACATCGTTTGAATAGAATAACATTGTTCCGCTGGACGTCTTTGACCGTCAATGCTTGCAAAGTATCTATTACATCTACCAGTTTTATTGTACTGTGATCCACCAGTTGATTTTTGCAGGAAACACTGGTGCCTCACCTTATCGCCTTGGTTTAGTAGGTCATGTAATTTAGGCTATAATATACGTTGTCGATGCACAAGTTAGATGTAGCCCCGAAGTGGACATATAATAGAGTGATATAAATGAACAAAGAACTTGTCTGAGAGGCTTAGTTAGGCTAGTAGGTGCTTCTTTCCTGTACAATGGACTTGGGATACTCTATACATAGAGACTAAAAACACTATCAAACTTGGCGCATACGTAGTAGTGGCGCTCTCTTACATTTTACTGGTAATATCCCAACCCAAACATTTGTTCAAGGGACAGATGCTAAGTGCTTTGTCTTAGAAAGAAGAGCTGTGGATATGCATGTTAAGTGCAACACGTAGTGGGTTTAGTTTCAGCAAATTAGTTCATCCTATAATTAGTAGCTACAGACTAGTGAAGAAAGTGGGAGAAAGGAGCGAAAGCATAATAAAAATTTAAGGAAAAAGGTTACAAACAACAATCACTAGATTAATATATTAAAAGAGCAATGAAACTAGTGAGACGTAAGATTTACATTGCAAGATCCCAATATAGGCGTTTGTAGCCATTAGTGTAACCAAACTCATCATCCAAACAATGAAATAAAAAATAAAAAAGGCAAAACAACTTACAACGTAGTAGCGTGAGCTTTGTCTAATAATAGCGTCAAATGCAAGCTTATTTATACGATCTGGCTTTGAAAATGTGCAAATATTCTGTGATTTGTGAAGTATAAGTCGTGTTATCCATTATTCGGATAAGTTTAGTTTATGGAAAGTTTGAGTTAGACTTTTGAGATAAATTGCATATTGTAACTCAACTAGGTTGTCCGATAGATAATAGTTGTACTCGTAAAACAAAAACCAATTAACGCGTCAGCATAAAAGAGCCGAAGTAAGAAACAATGACGGTAGATGGTAGGTATAATGTGGTTCCCGTTTAAAAAGCTTAGGAAACAGGTACACTTAAAAGTGTCCAGCACATGGTAGCCGCACGAACAAACAGTTTATGTAAACTACAAGCGATAGAGATATATAGTGTAAAACCTTAGTTAAACCTGTGAGTCCATACGACCAATATTAGTACGTTGTGATAACTGCGAGAGCAACCGTGGTCAGGCATGCATTACGATGCAGATTTTCCCATAACAAAACAAGCATACATGACAAAGAATTACATCCAGCGCAACATACTGCATAAGTTTATACACTAAATCATGTGTAGAAAAGTGGCAACCAACAGCAATAAATGTATGGTGATTTTCAGTCACACTCTTGGAAATAACATGTTACCAAAACAAACACTAATGATGTAAGGATGGCGTAAGGACATAAAACCGCAAAAGATAGTACTTTCTGTAAAATGTAATGTAATTTGTTCTGAACTTTAACAATAGATAAGATATGCTAGAGTGACGTCTTGTAATCTTCGCTTATTTACTGCAATTGTGCCGCCGAACTTAGTGGATCAAGTTCGCACAGCTACCGCTGTTTCCAGATAAGACGGTTGGTAAAACAAGTTTAGTAAGCAAGACAAAAACAGTTGATTTATGAGCATTGTTAAATTAAAGGCAAGATGAAGTTTATATGTGGGTGAAAATTAGAGCCAAAATAGCGCATCCTCCAACAGGATATATCGGTTGTTGCAACCTACCGTAAAACAAAGAGCAGTCAAGTTGACTATTTCAAAAAGGATCAGAAAATAACTTTACGCAATGACACAAGCAAATTTATTTAATGACAAAAGTTGTTCCAAATCAGGCAATGTCATAGGCAACAGACATGCAATACGCTTAGAAAGATTATGAAAATGTCCAAATTTTGAAAGCCCTTAGTGGTATTGGGCCTCCCGATCTATTTAAACTAGCTGCCTCCGACCACCTGTGGGGGCATGGATTTAAGCTTAAGCATTAGACATCCAGGCCAGAACACAAGGGTCAAATCCTTTGCGAATCGTGTACTTCATACTTGGAACAAGCCCCCTTCAACCTTGATTGCAGGCATCACTAAAGTTTCAAAAACAGCTTGGATAAACGTTGGTCAGATCTTGTCCCGAATTATTTATTGTATGTGTATTGAAAACGGTCAGAAACCTTAGTCTATGCTCCACAAAAGCACATGGGTTGCTCCTGTTCGTTCCTCATTGCTTTTGAAAAAGTAAGGTAAGCAACTCAAACATCAAAGTCCTGGCAGCCCTGGTTTGCTTGTCAAAATAAGAAACGATGTTCGTAAAGCTGGAGCCTATTTTGTCTTTGAAACCTGACCTGCCGTGACCTGAAATTGTAGAGGCACCACATACAGACTAGGAAATATAACTAGCAATTAAAGTGTAAACAAAATACCAGGACTGCTGTATATTTGGAAAGTCCAAATAACCAACGTTGTCACAGCTAAATGGCAATTTAAGAGAGCATTGCGAAATAGTTTCAGACTTACCGAAATTTTGGTGAGTACGTAGAGCAGCAAGGATAGACACGCCAGGTAGATTTGAATCCTCTTTCCACCAAAGCGTTTCTTCATATACTCTGGAAGTGTGCAAACCTAACAAAAAGCCGGGCGCAGTTGGCTCATCTAGAAAAGCAACTTACCCCACTTGAAATATACACTGGAAGAAATACCCAACCCAGCAACTGCAATAGCACAGATGCCTAAAAATCGAAAGAACGTTTATTTCATAGTATACTATTGAAAAAGTTCCATAGCAGAAGATGAAGTAAGTGGATAACTCACATTTAGCTCAAGAGCAGCGATGCCGATTCCAGTGGCAGCTCCAGATCCAGCAAGACCAATATAGTGCTCGCTACCAATATTACTGGCGTAAAGTGAAGCTCCAATCTAGCGGAGAAAAAAACATTAACTATGTCCTTACTGGTAACCAAGTCATCAGTCTTCCAGCGAGGAAAAAACCACTAACAGTGTTCCTCTGCACCGCGAACATCGCCTTCGAACAGTTTGACAACCAGATATAATTTACTTACAACAAGTCCGGTTATTATCACGCTGACGAAATAGACCACTAAAACCGCTATATCGAGAGCATCAATCTTAGCATTAAGAGGCATCCTCAAAGCACTGTAATATTTCTCCCGTCCGGAGTTTCGAGCTCTTCCGTGTCAAAATAGTATGACGGGTCGCAATAGACTCTTAGGGCTGCAACACAAAAGGAATATGTTGTAGACGGCTGGATGCTCAATCGTCTAGTAAGAGGCAGATGTAAGGAATCAGCTAAGAAAGCCTGAGAGAAGGAAGGAAAAGTACCGGTGCGGTAAAAGACGGTAAGGGTAACAGGAAACTAAACTGATCGACCTCTTACTTGTTAACGTGTTACCGTGACGCCCGCGGACGGGCTATATTACTCCCCCTCTAGGCAGGCGCTGTCCTCAGCGCCCCAAATGGCTCTCACCGCATCAAATTTTGTACCTGCAGCGTATTGAGCGCGGTATATTAGGCTCGAGATATAAACAAACAGCAGTACAATAGCAGAATAATTAAGTATTGCTTCAGGTGCTACAACCTAGTTTCGTGTACTGCTATCGTGAACTGGCAGGGTAGCCAAATATGTAATATTTCTCCGGTACGGCGTTCTGAGCTCTTCCGTGTCAAATAGTATGACGGGCGGCAATAGACCCTTAGAGCTATAACACAACAGAAATACCTCGTAGATGGCTGAATGCCCAACCCCATATTAAATAGCCGATGGAAGGAAGCACATCAGGTCAGGTCAAACGGACGATAGAGGCTTTCGCCTAACGAGCGCTTAGTTGTTTGTGCCGGTAAGTGAAGCGGCCCCCGACACTTCGACGTTGGATTGCCTTCTTGCTTCTGCAATGGAATGAAGCAAGAACAAGAGCAACCTTTGCATTTTCATGCGTCCGCATCAAAATGCACTACATACTCCAGCACATTTACAATATCTTTGGAAAAAGGATGGACCAACACTCATCTACGTCCCTTTGGAAGGCTTCTACAGGCTCATACTCCACTAAATCAGAAGGAAGTTTATTCCAGAAGTAAACTACTCGGTTCGTAAAAAGCTTTGCCTTGATGTCCAAACAAGCTCTATGTTGTTTGAGCTTCAGACGATACCCGCGCAGATGGTCTGACATAGCCAACGCAAACAGACGGGTGGAACTAATACCACTAAGTCCCTTAATGATCGTAAAGGTCTTTCTCAAATCCCCTTAACCTAGGACGTTCCAAGGAAAATAATCCCAAGCTACTTAGACGATCATTCTATGGCTTCCCTTGTTGACCTTCGATCATCCTGGTCGCAAGTTTCTGGATCTTTTCTATACGCATGACGTCACTCCGGAGGTACGATGCCCAGGCCTGAACACAATATTCCAGATGTGGTCTAACCACTGCTTTATATAACGGCAAGAATACTTCTGCTTTAGTGTTACTCAGCACTCTCCTAAGACGAAATAACCCTTGCCGCGCTTTATGTCCAGCATGGGGACACTGTGCCGAAGACTTAAATTGTTCACTATGATGGCACCTAGATCACGAGCTTCATCAGTACACCGCATTGATAGAGATCCCGCAGGAGATTGAACTGCGATTTCGCTGCCACTATTGGTCAATAGTTGAGATTTATTGGCATTCAGAGGTAGATCCCATTGGGTCGACCAAGTCACCACAGCGATTATGTCCTTAGCCAATGTCACTCGGTTTCCCCTACTGACTAGCTTTAAGTCATCTGTGAAGATACAGCAGGGATCCTCAAGAAGAGGAGCCAGGTCATTTATAAATATAAGAAACAACAATGGACCCAGTACCGAACCTTGTGGTCAACGCTGTAGGCATGGCCCACATTAGAACTAACTTCCCCAACCTTGAATCTGTGTCCTTCCATGTAAGAATTTAGAGAGCTACAGTTATAGTTGAGGATGCAAACCAAACCATGTCAACTTCTCAATTAAACATCGGTGATTCACAGAGTCAAAGACTTTATGAAGTCAAAATGGCACACCTCTACCGACACCCCACTATCAAGAAATCGGGTAATCTCGTCTAAAAGACACAATAAATTGGCAAAAGACTTCTTTTTAAGAAAGCCATGCTGTTCCGCTATAATTAGATTGTGCTTAGTTAAGTGCTCACAGCTCCTATTTCTTATAAGCTATTCCAAGCCCTTCAGCATGATGCTGGTCAAACTAGCAGGTCTATAGTTAAGGGGCACCGACTTAGAACCTCTTGTGGACGGCAACAATGGTCGCCTCCTTCCAATCATGTTGCAGCTTGCCTTCTTGAAGAGACTGGCTGAATAACTCCGCATCAGGATACTGATGGATATCAGCCAGGGGCTTAATTATGACTGGATGTACACTGTCAAGACCAGCTGATTTATAACGGTTCAAACTCGCTAACACAGTGAAGACCTCTGGCACATGGAGAATAATTTCCCACATTGTATAGCTTGTTGAGCAGTGCGGCTTTGATGGCAAGCCTGACCCATTATCCTTCCGATGCAGGTTTTGGTAGACACGTAGCAGCTTTTCTACATTATCGACGTCGTCTACACCCTGGGTACCGTCCTCCATAGTTAGACAGCCGAACACCTCTTTTAGGTAAGCATTTGATTGGACATAACTGTAATAACACTTGGGATATTTTTCGCAAATTTTGCCAACTTAAGCTCATACGAGTACTTCGCCTGCCGCTGCAACTTAATAGTCATGTTTCGACACCATTTATTTTGCAGCAAAAGTTTCTTGATATTTTTCTCACTCTGGCATTGCGCCTCTTTATCTCTATCAATCTCCTCCACCATCGGAATTTTCTAAGATGTCTCCTGGGCCTAGAGAAGCAAATTCGCTCAGTAACTGTACGAGCCCACTTTTGAGTAGAAGACGCCTCATTTCCAAAGTCCTGTTCAGGGATCCAAGTGATTTGTAGGGCTCGATCCCGCAGCTTCATAAAATCCATACGATTTAAATTCCTTCCCATTCGACGGTTCTCTGCCAGCCTCGTTGTGTCCAGAGAGAAGGACGAAACGAAATGCTCACGCTTACCTGTGGATGACTCCACGCGTAGGTCAATCAAGTGACGATATCTGGCGATCACGACACCAAGGGTTGAAGGCGCACTCCCAGCATGATTCCTACTCGGAACATGGACGTATTGCTCGAACGCATTAACATGCATCCAATCCACTAATTCCTACTCCAGAGTATCCACCCTGTTTTCAGCAAGTTGTCCATCAGCATGGGAAAGGTTTAGGTCACCGACGGTGCGGCCATTGCCGCCTGTCTTAGCAACGTACTAAGATCTTTGTCCTCTTCTCGCGTGGAGGATGGGCTACGATAAACACATACTATAATGTCCAATGTACCCCATGTTCTTAGGTATCAGGATACCACCTTAACGTTAGCAGAGCTCATGGTAAAGGGAGCATCTCAGTGTTTATATTGGCACTTTATAAGCAAACGTACTCCTACACCAGTTTGATATTTGGGTCTGTCAGCTCTGTCGCACGCAAAGCCTATAGGCAGATCATCAATAAGTTCTTCTGGAGAAAGCCATGACGCCGACACACCGGCCACATCAACATCTAGGAAGCACGGAAGTAGAAAGGAAAAATGTCGGAGAAGAATAAGCAGGTAAGGGTACCAAAAAGCAAAACCGATCGACCTGCTACATGTTAACGTGTCACCGTAACGCACACGGACCAAGAACGGCACGATTTCTGAAACAACATTCGTAAGCATTAATATTACTCTCGCCGCGTGCTGATACGAACAAACAAAGCAGGTTCAATAAAAATAATTAAAACACGTAGTGTGTATGCTAACAAAAATGTATGTTTAAGGTGATACATGCTAACATAAAATGTTACGGTTCACAAAGTGATATACGTCGTAACTGTCGGACGGATTACGGGACCGTTTGATTGCCCTATGAAAAATTGAGTTGTTTAGGACGTTCCGTGATACAAATGATACATAGCAACGAGATTACCTTGCGACGTTGTCAAGGAGGATGAATGTGCAACTACCTGGAAATAGTTAGAAGGTGTGGAGGAAATTGGAATGTGATACCATAGCAATGGTTACCGGTAAGGGCGCATATGTATGACGTTTGTTTAATGATTTCGGTGGCCATAGTTGTTGTTTCTGCTACCGCTGATTGTTGATGATGGTGAGCAGTTCAGACCTGTGGTTATTGGGAAGTATGAAGGTCTTGAAGACATTGAGGAGCAATTGGGACTTTTCAGATTGAAACGGTGACTTGTTTTACCCGAGTTTCCTCTATGTCTGCTGCGGCGTACCAGGGTGGAAGGCGGAAGCAGTTGCCGGATGCGGACGGCCACAGTCACATCCTGTACCGCTGCGTACATCGTCAAAGTTCAGGATCACGTGGCAAGCGGTTAATATTTATGCAAAACGTGAACTAACGCAGGTAGGTACGAATCGTACAAATGCTAGGCGCGATTCTCGGTGGTTGTGAAGGAGGGTTATTATGTGGTGGGAAGTTACTTCATGATCCATAATCATGATTTCCACTTGGGTAACCCGTGGCTGTATGCACCCAACCGTCGGCTGTCACCGCGGCAGGAGAAGGGGGTGCTGCGTTTGATGGACAGTTTTCATAGCACGCCGGACTTGAGGCGCATCATCTATCAGACGTACGCCAAACGTGTAGCCCGTATGGACCTGAGTAACCTGCGGATTCGTCGTCGAAATGGAACGTCATGTGAAGTGTCTTAGGTGGCAAGGACGTTGAAAGGTCACGGTTTTTGCCATTTGGTGTCTGAGGTTAGCTAGATTCGATATATATTCTTCTCTAAATCTGTAGTCCGTGGCATGTTTAAGCGTTATGTCGAGGTTTTATTGTGCGATGCGAAACACTAGTTAAATTATGGTGGGTACATTACGTGGCATTGCACGTTTTTGGACGTAACAGGTCTAGGGATTTCTTGCTTCTATGCCCTATTACCGGATAAGACGTCCTATAGCTATGGGCAGGCGGTGGGGGCGTTGCGGGAGATGGTACCTAGAAGCATACGTTGCCGCACGGTGGTGGTGGCTAAATGTGTTGCTCAGCTGCAGGCATTTCAACGTTTTTATCCCAACGCGAAGATCATATTTTACCGGTATCATCTTAAAGGGGATATGGCTAGACTTTGCGGTCGCATACGTGGAATATCAGATGCTCGCCAAATCCACTAACGCGGGTGGCTTCATAACCTGCTGTATACTTGGGATACGTCGGTATTTGAAAGATTATTGAACGCGGTGCGACGTGGTAATCTGGAATGCTACCGGTATTTGTGCGCAAGGTCACTGCAACACGCAGACACTTGGGCGGCTTACAGACAAAGGGAAGCTGTGCTTTTTGAATGCATACACATTTGCATACACATTTGGTAGATAATCATAGAGTCCGTGCTTAATGTGCCTAGGAGAAGTTGCATTTGTCAACACCAAGCTGAAGGCATCCTGTCCTCTAGGTGCAGACGCCTAAGCGGTTGCTGCAGTCGAGCCTTGCCAGAGAGCATGATCAACTAGAGGATCGCCTGCTTTAAGATCTCACTTCGCATCGGGAGGGTGGCAAGCTATCATGTCTCTCACTTGGCGGAAGCCGAGACATAAGTTGATGAAATTTAGCATTATCAGAAGAAATGCTACAATAGTAATAGGTAGCTTTTATATGCGCAAATCACAACAATGGGTCCTGCTCCCAATAAAATGGGGAGGCTAGGTCCACGGCCCTAAGCATGTACCTAAATAGTATATCATCTGCACTATTCATCATGAGAAATAACTAAGTGTATGCGGCAGGTGAGAAGACAAAAAGATAGTAAGGAATCAAACGTCGCTGTAATGAGTTCACAGGAATGAACGTTCTAAATGGGCGGCTTGTTCTGGACCGGGGTCACCAATAGTTGGGTGACGCTTGGGTAGTGGTCGGTAATCAATGACACGTAACAGCCCTGTCAAATACGGGACAGTATAGCAGTTGGCGAGTGAGCCCAACGGGCATTGTGCAGACTACAAAAATAGAGAGCGAATCTACGAGAGCGCCAAACGCTTCAGTAAGATACTCGTCAAAAGTATTTATGGCAACGAAAGGGTCGTCAGTAAATCCAATAGATGTTTAAGCAGTTAAAACAACGGTAAAATCTACCGTTGCAAAGCACTGAAAGAATATTTTTACGGCACACTACATCCGTTTTCTAAAGGTTCAACATAGACAGCTCGAAAATTAAAAGGGACCGCTTGACTGCTCAAGGACGAGTGAGACCGTGCTCCACAGCGGTCGATGATCAGCTGGCGACTGGGAGGTTGCGGTGGCGGACAACAAGCTAATTTGCCTTGGTGAAGGAAAAGGGAAGAATACATTGTGATGGAAGAGCTATTAATGTGGAGAAAAATGCTATGTGTTGTAACGCGGACCCAGGTTGATATGAGTATGATGATAGTTTGAATGCACCGTAAAGTGCGTTGGCGGATTCAGTCGCTGTCATGGCTGTCGACGATACCGCTGCTTTCCGTGCTGTCTTCCTTCAGCGTGTGTACCGCGCTTTAATATGCATACTGCGTCATGTTTCTACAAGTCGTATGTCCTGACCTCGGTTGGTTATACGAGGAAAACCGGAAAAGAGTTGCCTGAGGGTATGCGATACAAATCCGTACACTACAAATGCGTGCATTGTACACGAAGAGGATACACATGCCAGTGGTAAGTTCACCTGTAATGTATGTGAGACGCTTATTAACTTTAAGTACAAAAGTTACTACTGCAAGGCACATATAGCCGTACCGCATAACGGCTGGTGCTACGACATGGTATCCTACAGCCGTCTGCACACCCACAATTTCCATGTTGGTAAGCCGTTTCTGTATGTCACCAACAGACGGCTCCCGCGGCACGCGGAAGAGGACATCTATCGCATGATGCAGTCTTTCAAGGACACACGCGAGCTCCGGAGGTATGCGTTGAAGCACTACGGTAGAAGGTTGAACCGTTATGACCTCCGGAGCATAAGAGATAAGATGAAGGGAAAGGTAGAGGGGAACTCGGTTAACGCTGTCATACAATTGCTAGAGACCGCCGGTCAATGTAATGTAGAGTATGAGGAGTCCGAGGTACGCTACATCTTTTTTGTTCCCAGGTACGTACGTGACCTTGTGGAGATTTATACTGAGGTATTGCCGGCAGACGCGACGCACCAGATGAACTGCGGTGGCTACGTACTGTGGCACTGCATGTTGGCAGATTTGCATGGTATTGGGCGTTCCATTTTATACGCCTTGCTTCCTAATGAGACAACGGCAGCGTACATGAACGCCGTGCGCAACATGCGGCTGATGTTACCAGCGACTGAGGCAGCACGGACGGTGGTGCTTGATAAGTGCATGGCCCACATGCATGCATTCCAATTGGTGTACCCCTGCACGCGGATTGTACTGTGCCGGTTCCACCTACCGAAGGATGTCACCCGTCGTTGCAACGGGTTATCCACAAAAAGTGCAACCGACAGGTTGGTTTATTAAGCAGTCCGTACGGAACTTAGTGTACGCTAGGACCTATCGGCTGTTCGTCGGGTATTTGACAGCCATTAAAGGGGGAAACGCCGACGCGCACAGATACTTAGTACGAACGTGGTTGCCATTTGTCTCATCATGGACGGCTCACCGTTTGACGTCCACCTGTTTGTTCGGTTGTTTCACAACGAGCCGCGTGGAGAACGAAAATAGGCATTTGAAGAGTGGTCTTTCGGAGCGGACCTCTTTATTAGACCGGTTTACCGCGGTTGTTAACCGCGTGATGGATGCTCAAGCTCAGTGGGAAGATGTAATGGGTAAAACCGATTTGTCTCAGCATCCCATGGGCGCTTGCTTGCATAGCCTAGGGCAGGCAGCGTTACAGTTTTCAGGGTATGCAAGAACGCGCCTGCGGTGCCATCACACTAGAGAGAAGGTGACAGTGACGGAGTTGTCCGATGACACATGTGTAGTGCAAGGTACCCGTATAAGGTACACCGTGTTAATGGGTGAGGAGGTAGGAGGAGGAGGAGGAGCATGAAAAGAAGGTACTGCGTTTTCGAGACTTGCACACGAAAACGGCTAAGGTGTATAGGCCTCCAAGGAAGCGTCGCAGCCATGCACCACTCCCAGCCAACTACGACAATGACAAGTGCGCTTCGTGCCTCCAAACTGACTGCGAGGCACAGAGTGGACAGGTGGTTGCCTGGGTCAGTGCTGCGATTGCCGCCTTTGGTATCATCAGGCATGCGTCTCGTACAGTGGACAGTAACACTTCACTTGCCATCGTTGTATGTAAGTCCTATTTTTATGGCTACCTTTTTCTTTCATTCATAACCGTGCTATCCATTGCTTCCGCTTGATCGTTAGGTACACACACTGCTCCCATATGCGGTGCCACCCCTACGTGACGTTTACGTCACGGGATCACACATACTGGGGTTGGTCAGGTGTGCCAACGGACATCAGAAGCACCCACAATTCCGCTGCCTTTTTAGGATGCGCATTTACTTATCAGTTTCTTCATGACAACGCCATCTACCAAGCAACCGGATTAACGATTGCGCTTTGCAAGGCACCGGAGTAACCTTAGTTGACAAGGTAAGCACCACGCTTGATGTATTCTACATGGTACAAGTATTCCTAGCGCTCAAACTGCATTTCTCATATCACACCACCTCCCAGTTGCTTAGTGATCCGCCGCGTGGGGATGAGTATGAATTACCTCACCCATACGTGCGTGACCATTTCGCATGGGACTGAACTCCTTATCCTTTCCTTTACCTTGCCTGCCGCTTCTATCTATGGTTGATCTAAGGGAACATCTGTTTTACGGTCCGACATTATCTCCATTTCAGGCACTCCGTTCTCCCATCAGCAATACGTGGCATCACGTTTGTTAGCGGCGTTGGATGACACATCCGCGTTCATCAGCAACTTCCGGTAGACCATAGGCTACAGGTTAGGGAGGCTGTGAAGGACAGGCGAGCCGCAAATGAACAGCGTGCTTCCTCACTGCCAGGCTTGGTGATTATGTACCTGAGGTACATACGCCCGGTATCATTTTTCACTGTACACGGTCACTCTTTGAAGGTGCACTAACCGAACATCGACATGTTTCTGCACAGTGTTAACAGGGCTTCCGGCGTTCATGTGTTGCAGGGGTGACTTGCAGCTTTCCCATGGCAGCACAAAATTGTTCCCGTTCCCTGAGTAACTCAGATCTTCGTACCTCAACCTCCTGTTCTCTACCTCTTCAGGAGCATTGATATCATTTTCCCTCTGTAATGCGCACTTATATTCCAGTGCACGCACTTATAGGGCACGAAACTTGCGCATTCACCGTTTGCCCAGGGAGGCCTAGGGATGTTCAGATTTAGAATCACTTGCACTGGAACGATTGCAATCTCCCGTAAGTGCTCCTTCTTATGCACATCTTTGAGATAGGATATGAGAAAGTGGTAGGTCTTGGTACATCTTAAAGGAAACTCCTGAAACATCATGATCAACCCGTTACCGCCAACTTTCCCTGCTTTAGCAGTCCCGGCAGTGTAAGTTACGTTACGTAGTCAAGCCGTATAGGGTACACGTTACACCAAGGGGAATGAACGTCAATAAAATGAAGGATAACAGCGAAGAGTGAAGAGAATGACCGAATAAAAACTAACAGTTTGAAGATGGTTATGGTCGGGAGAAGAGAAAATCAAGGGAAGGGATAACCGGGAAGACAAGGCAACCTAGCCCGGCTAAATAGCCAGGTAAAGTCCGGTCCAACCTTATCTATCAAAATGCTGCAAGTTACCATTACGTCTCCTCGAACCCGTCGTCAGTGCACTGAATACACACACAAGCTAGGTAGACCCACGGGGTACGAATGCCCCACGTAACACGTCGACCAATTGCGTACCTACTCACACAACCCTCTCGAGCTCCATTTTGTCCCGAACAAGACAGGGCGTGCAAGCCTGCACGCACCAATCCAGATGGGTGCGGATAAAGCGGAGAACATCTACTTGCGGCCACCTTCCAGCTGTCACCACAATGCAAGGACGATGAATGTACGACGCATAGGTCAACGTGGTTGGAGACAAGGGGGAGTTTAACTAACCACAGTATGCACTTGAAACGTGCAAAATTTGCTGCCATATGAGAAACGGAAATATCCCCCTGATTTATGGGCTTAAGCCACAAAGTACACAAGTCCCAGAGTCTGTCCAGTGCATAATGTATGCCTCGGAAACTCTAGAAACATTAAGAACATACCATAAATTAACATCATTAGCACCCGGATTAGCCACAGTATTCCAGTGCTCAATGTATCATAACGGTCTATACATTGGATCATTGGATCATTGGATCATTGGATGATAGAAAGCAGAAGGAAGATCCTTTGTCAGCTCCTTCACTTCCCGATCATTGCGGAGATGGCTTGGTTCATTGCGGTAGAAGTTTCCGCAGAGGACCACTGTAGCTGCCTTAGAGGCAGCAGAATCCCAGCGCGCTCAGGTGAGAATCTAACAGTTGTTTGAAACGTTCCTCTGTCTCAGCATCAACAACAGGATCCGGCAACAGGTTCCAATCATTCACCACGCGAGTTGATAAGGCCAAATTGAGCCGCACACGGAGATTCCTCGGTTTGAACAGTTTCATGCGGTGGCCTCGTGTCGAACTCTCAGTGTTGAGTTGAAAGAAGTCATGTAACTCGCAACCCAGTTCTCCTCTGAGAATACGTCGAGTGAAAATCAAATCTCCTCGGTGACGGCGGTAGCCTAGAGAGAACAAGTTCAGTCGTTGAAGTCGGTGTGGATACGACAGGTCTCGCAACTCAGGGGCGGATTTGGATCCACGCCGTTGAACCTTCTCTATCATATCACATTCGGATTTGGTGAGAGGGTAGGCAGCGGGTAGTCCGTATTCGAGAATCGGGCGTCCATGCGAGCCAAACAGGAGTCGGAAAAGTCCCGGGGTCAGGAGAGAAAACCCCCTACGTATAGAATGGAACATCCTGTAGGCCGCGGCGACCCTCTTCTGGGTGTCTTGGATAGATTTCAGGTCTGATGACACTATCACTCCAAGATCCCTCTCTTCGGTTGCGCTTCTGAGCAAGAAACCACCAATATGGTAAGTTCCAAATGGGTTTGATGAGCCAACGGGGAGAACAGAGCATTTATCACGATTTACTGGCAACTGCCACTTAATCGACCAGTCATGGAGTAGATTGAGCGTAGTTTGTAATCGGTCGGCGTCTTCAAGGCTTGATACTTCCATCCATAGCTTTAGGTCGTCAGCGTAGACTAGGCAATCCGTCTGTAGAGTGGATGGTAAGTTGTTGATGAAAATATTGAAAAGTACGGGACGGAGGACAGAGCCTTGTGGGATCCCGCTCGTCATGAGAACAGGAGCAGAAAATGTGTCATTCACCTTCACTTGCATAGAGCGGTCGTTTAGGAAGTCGGAGATCCAAGACAGGAGGTTCACAGAAATACCGATTCCTTGGAGCTTAAACAGGAGCCGTTCATGCGGGACTTTGTCAAAAGCTTTGCTGGAGTCAACAAACACAACGTCCAAGAGTTTGCCGGAGTCTAGCGACCTTGCCCAGGTCTCCTTAGCAACGAGCAAGTTCGAAGTACAGGAGCGTGCTTTTCTGAACCCATGCTGGGCAGAAGAAATGACATTCTGTCCCCCAAGATGAAGAGTAACAGCTTGTTTTAGGATCCGTTCCATAACTTTACACACTATTGACGTCAAATAGATTGGACGATAATTGGCCGGATCATGTCGACTTCCTCCTTTGTAAATGGGTTTGACAATACCCACTTTCCAAGCTGAGGGAAGACGGCCAGCTTCTAGTAAGCGACGAAAGACTTGACATATAGGTGAAGCTATGTACTCCGCCACAGTCCTGAGGAACAAAGAATGCAATCCATCAGGGCCGGGTGAGCTATACGGATCTAACTGAAGAAGAAGTTTCATCACAGAAGCAGTGTTAATATCTACTTGGGCCAACGAAGATGGCAATGTGGATATAGCTCTGTCACTAAATGGCGTTTCTTTCGCGTAAACAGAAGCGTATTGTTTAGCCAAGTGACTAGCTTTCTCAGCGTCCTCGTGAAGTAAAGCTTGATGATCACAGGAACACAAAGCAGGGATGCCATTACCAGCTCTAGTGCTTCTTTTCAACTAGGAGTAGAGCATTTTAGGCGCGATGCTGGAGTGTTTTGCCAAGGATAGCTCATATCGTTTGCGTTTCTGGCGCTTCATTGAGACACAAACATTTCTGACTGTCTTGTAGTGAGAGAAGTCGTGTTCTGAATGAGATTGCCTATAACAGTCCCATACTTTACGCCTTCTATTCATATTTGACCTCAACTCTCGATCCATCCAAGGTGGACCTCTAGCGAAGGGCTTTCGATGGGAGGAAGGAACGACCTGCTCAATTAGCGTCATTTTGGAGAGTACAAGATTCCATGCGTCATGGAGGTGAATGTGTTCAGGGTTACCCCAATCCGTAGCGCTTGCGGCCGTTTTCAGACGGAGTGGGTCGGCACGCTAAAAATTTCGACGGTGACCACCGTGGCTATGGATCGTGAGACGGCGAGTCCAGTGGAATGAAACAACACAATGATCGCTCTTGCCTATGGGTTGAAGAACGGTTAGGTTCGTGACATCCGAATCGGCCGGGGAGAGCACGAGATCCAAGATGTGCGGGGTCTGGTCTGGGAAATACGAGTAGGCCTCAAGACAGGTTGAACGAGGCTGCAATCGAGAGCGGTTTTAAGCACTGTGGCGTCGAAGGAGTCAGATCGGCGATCACAAAGAAGTAGGTCCCAATTGATATCCGGTGCATTGAAATCCCCCAAGAGTAAACAGTCTTTGTGCCCACCATACATTCTTATCGAGTCCAATAAGCGTGCTCCGGGACCCGATGGCGCTCTGTAGACGACACCGACCAAGAGAGATCTGCATCCGTCATGAACACGGCACCAGTGGGCTTCGAAATTGTCATCCTGGTCACTGATTGCTTCAACTAGATGTACTTTGAGATCCGTGTTCCAGTAGAGAATTACTCCACCACCTGACCTCACCCCGTGGCGATCGGACCGAGAGTGGTGATATCCAGGGATAGACACTTCCGAGTCCGTGATATCTGAGAATAGCCAGGTTTCGGTGAAGGCCATCAAATCTGGACGAGTCTCCGAAGTAAGCAACTGAATTTCGTCTAGTAAAACAGTTTAACACAGGCCTCGCCTGAGAATGATCTCAGCTAGATAAAACCCTACGCAAGCAAATATGGAGAGAAGTAAACCGTTACAAACAAGTGAAATAACACACCACAATTAACCCGTTTACCTCCTGCAGCGACTCTCTCACGTGATATACTAAGCCCGCTGACGATCGAAGCACACGGACTAATACCAGTTGTGGGGCATTAAAACCGTTACCGGATCAGGAGTTTAATAATTACATGGCAATTATGTTTCATTGAACATTTTCATCCGAAAAATACGCCAAATAACATATTACAAGGCAATGAAAAATATAAGAAATATTTACAAGATACCTAAATATGACTGATAAACTAAATAACATACCTATATTATCCACATATATGAAAGCAATCGATATATATCAGCATCATATATATATATATACATGTATTCAATATATCATAGCAAACACACATAATATTAAAAAAACCAAGTACATCGAAATCTACTAGATAGAAATAGCGTTCAGCGATTGCATGGATGAATTATATCGCTTGGACTTGCCATTTCCTTCAGCAATATATTACAGAACTTTCCGTATTTTCACGTATTGCGTATCCATCCACTATACAATTCTTCCCACATTAATTATTCCATACATTGCAAATTACGAAAGAAAGAATTTGTTGATAAGCCGTGAAATATACCTTCGTACCGTTGCAAACTACATTTACTTTCACCCATGCTGTAAACAAATGCGTGAAATATGGCGTTTCAATCAGCACATCCCTAGCTGTAGCCGTGTGAAACTTTTAAAACACTTATATATCGCACCAAACACGGCATTATATATTACCCATTTATTCAGCTGCCTTTTACATAACCCGGACGAAGCGTTTCAAGTAATATGCTATCTTTCATTTGATACCTACATCTTCCGTGCCGTGATCGTTCACATCACCATATATCACTTGCCTTCGAACCCTATAGGAAGATTTAATTCCTTTAAAGCATAGCGCAGGCACTACTGCTACCATATGTCAGTGTCATCTCTCACTATATCTTCCCTTACATATTACATCACCATTTCATCACGCAGCGACGGTGGATGTCATGGCAACCAGGATTTCGTATTTCTTGACTACCTCCTTCGACCTTCGGTCGTCCATTTCAACACATCCATGCTTCAACGTTTAGCATCACATTATGGCATTAATGATCGTCCAGTCGTAATTATCTTTCAATGTTCACACGCGGACGTATGTTCATACTACTCGTCTTATTTCCAAGTGTCGGATGTACCTCCGGTACTGTTATTTATTACCCCTTGCATCCACCGTTGTGCAGCATGTTACCCACGATTTCTGAAACAACATTCGTAAGCATTAATATTACTCTCGCCGCGTGCTGATACGAACAAACAAAGCAGGTTCAATAAAAATAATTAAAACACGTAGTGTGTATGCTAACAAAAATGTATGTTTAAGGTGATACATGCTAACATAAAATGTTACGGTTCACAAAGTGATATACGTCGTAACTGTCGGACGGATTACGGGACCGTTTGATTGCCCTATGAAAAATTGAGTTGTTTAGGACGTTCCGTGATACAAATGATACATAGCAACGAGATTACCTTGCGACGTTGTCAAGGAGGATGAATGTGCAACTACCTGGAAATAGTTAGAAGGTGTGGAGGAAATTGGAATGTGATACCATAGCAATGGTTACCGGTAAGGGCGCATATGTATGACGTTTGTTTAATGATTTCGGTGGCCATAGTTGTTGTTTCTGCTACCGCTGATTGTTGATGATGGTGAGCAGTTCAGACCTGTGGTTATTGGGAAGTATGAAGGTCTTGAAGACATTGAGGAGCAATTGGGACTTTTCAGATTGAAACGGTGACTTGTTTTACCCGAGTTTCCTCTATGTCTGCTGCGGCGTACCAGGGTGGAAGGCGGAAGCAGTTGCCGGATGCGGACGGCCACAGTCACATCCTGTACCGCTGCGTACATCGTCAAAGTTCAGGATCACGTGGCAAGCGGTTAATATTTATGCAAAACGTGAACTAACGCAGGTAGGTACGAATCGTACAAATGCTAGGCGCGATTCTCGGTGGTTGTGAAGGAGGGTTATTATGTGGTGGGAAGTTACTTCATGATCCATAATCATGATTTCCACTTGGGTAACCCGTGGCTGTATGCATCCAACCGTCGGCTGTCACCGCGGCAGGAGAAGGGGGTGCTGCGTTTGATGGACAGTTTTCATAGCACGCCGGACTTGAGGCGCATCATCTATCAGACGTACGCCAAACGTGTAGCCCGTATGGCCCTGAGTAATCTGCGGATTCGTCGTCGAAATGGAACGTCATGTGAAGTGTCTTAGGTGGCAAGGACGTTGAAAGGTCACGGTTTTTGCCATTTGGTGTCTGAGGTTAGCTAGATTCGATATATATTCTTCTCTAAATCTGTAGTCCGTGGCATGTTTAAGCGCTATGTCGAGGTTTTATTGTGCAATGCGAAACACTAGTTAAATTATGGTGGGTACATTACGTGGCATTGCACGTTTTTGGACGTAACAGGTCTAGGGATTTCTTGCTTCTATGCCCTATTACCGGATAAGACGTCCTATAGCTATGGGCAAGCGGTGGGGGCGTTGCGGGAGATGGTACCTAGAAGCATACGTTGCCGCACGGTGGTGGTGGCTAAATGTGTTGCTCAGCTGCAGGCATTTCAACGTTTTTATCCCAACGCGAAGATCATATTTTACCGGTATCATCTTAAAGGGGATATGGCTAGACTTTGCGGTCGCATACGTGGAATATCAGATGCTCGCCAAATCCACTAACGCGGGTGGCTTCATAACCTGCTGTATACTTGTGATACGTCGGTATTTGAAAGATTATTGAACGCGGTGCGACGTGGTAATCTGGAATGCTACCGGTATTTGTGCGCAAGGTCACTGCAACACGCAGACACTTGGGCGGCTTACAGACAATGCCACACGGCATTGAATGCCATACGGCAAACAGGGTAGAGAATGAGAACAAGCATCTTAAGGGGTATTTTTCGAAGAGGTCATCCTTGCTCACTCTGTTCACCTGCTTGGTTGATACGGTGAGCAGTATAGTGCACGAAAGAGATAGCATAATAGCTAGGCGTTGCATGAGCGTGATTTCTGTTCCATCGGAGATGTCTTCAGGTGATGCCTTGTCCAGGTGATGGCTCCTTGCCACATAGTCGCACGTGTACATTTTCTATTTTAAACAAAGAGGAACTTTCAGAGCGTCTGTGATATGCGGCACACATAGCCTTCCGACGTAACACCGCAACTCAGCCTCCTCCCAGGTATTGCGTCCGCCATCTCATGAAGGCTACATACGTAGTTACAGGTGAGAATTGTTTTCCATGATGAGTTCCGTTCCACTGACTCAGTTAAGTGCGCGGCGCAACCCCTTGCAATAAAAAGACGCCTCTGAGCCACCACCGGCCTATCGCCTCCGCCATTTCATGCACCATTCATACGCAGTCACAGGTAACCCTTTATTATCCATGATGCACGCCGTTGAACAGCGAAAGTAAAGTGTGCCGCCCATTGCCTTGTCACGTCGCACCGCCATTGAGCCACCTCCGACGTAACCCCTCCGCCATTTCATGCACCATTCATACGCAGTCACAGGTAACCCTTTATTATCCATGATGCACGCCGTTGAACAGCGAAAGTAAAGTGTGCCGCCCATTGCCTTGTCACGTCGCACCGCCATTGAGCCACCTCCGACGTAACCCCTCCGCCATTTCATGCAACATTCATACGTAGTCACAGGTAACCTTTATTAGCCTTGAGCACTTCTGCTCAACAGCGAAAATGAAATGCGTCGCCAACTGCCATTAAACTGAGCACCACCACTGAGCCACTCCCACGGTATCGCCTCCGCCATTTCATGCATCTTAGTGAGCTATCCACAGGTGACATTAGTCTTCTATTAATACTTATCTTTCACGGCCACGGTAACGCGTCTCCCGTTGCCTTCCGACAACGGGATAACGCTGCGCGTATTCCCACATGTCGCCTCCGCAATGCCGATACATGCCATTGCATGACATGCATCACCAGGTTCGCCATGATAGCAGGTAAGTACGTGTGAGCTAATGGCCTTCCCTTCCACAGATATGGTAAGGACAGCCACCTCCAAGCGTCGCAGCACCGTTGGCCACCGTCCGCATTGTCACCATGACATCACCAAGTGAGTTACCACTTCCACACTCCCATTCCACAGCGCAGGTTACCTCGATGCTGAAGTGCATCAGGTCGCCGCCTCCTCGGGATAGTAAGTAGCCATAGCACGTCCATTTCCTATTGCTGTTTGCTACCTACCATCAATGTCTTCGTGAACGACAAAACTGCCCTTTCCAGGGCCAACCACTGTTTTATGGCATCGCTTCTCCCGTATGTGGGCTGCAGCGCGGGGCACATAGGTGCAGTGGTTGGGTCCGTAATCGTCGGAACATTACCTTTTATGACCGACACACGCAACTACACTTCGTGCGTCCTTCCATTGCAGGTACCCCGTGAGGATGTTCCACGGAAATGTATCGACACGTGTTTGAGGGATTCTCGAACCATTTCTCAGTGTTTTCTCTTTGTGGGTAACGAACCATTAACCAGCTCACCCACCTGGTGGGGAATACTTGTGAACGGTTTAAACATCGTACATCCCCGGTGCCTCAGCTTTCCGTCTTGCGGTTTAATAACCATTTTATTGGGCCCTTGTGAAGGATGGCGCCACCGTGTTTCTATCATGCGGTGAAGCTTGTGGTGCACGCTCGCGGGAGTAGTATTCCCATGTACCAGAGTGGGGACATGGACGTCAAGGAAACTTCTCGCGATACCACAGGTTAGTAAACTATTGTGAACAGGACTTTCCTACTAGTCGCTTGGATTTGTTCCGCCATGCATTGTTCCCCTTTAACACCATTATATAATGACAGGCATAAAATCACTTCCGCGGCTTCATTTTAGCTTATTTATCTCTAGTATTATACGCCTGCTCCCGTTCATGAAGCATGTTTTCAGGTCGGCCTCAGTATTTGGAATCACAATGAGGGGGTACTGCAGTGCACTGCACTGCCGATTTTCCACCTAATGGTGCGATTGGTTGCTCTTCGCAATCACTCATCATTCATGGTAATAGGGATTCCCAGTCCACAGGGTTTCCGTAAGCCCTTACTCCGCCGGAGTTATGCCAATATAATATATGATGACGGGATAACCATCACATATTTCTGAAGGACACCTTTATAAATAAATAAATAAACATTTTATTCTCGACGAAGCGAGGCACGCCTTTTTGGGCATGATCAGCATATTGCATTATTGTACATGATAGCGGAATGAGCAGCACCAACAGTGGGAGTAGTAAAGTTGGAGACAGTAGTGTGGGCCCATAAAGCCCAAAGGTTGTATGTAGTCTATGTACACAAAATGCGAGAGGTAAAAATAGTGATCAGATCACTTATATGGTATGTTGATGAGGAACTAGTCCGATGAGGTCCCGTAAGCAATGTAGGTCAGTGAGTGAAGTATGAGGAAACGGGTGGAAAATACTTAAGAATAGTGGTATGTCAATGAGTACAAAATCCCAAAGTGTATATCTATCCACCGAATTAAATGCACCTTTGATATCGAGGAAGAGGAAAAAGGTGGGCCGTCAATATATGACACGGTGCTCCAACAACGGACGCAATTTTATTATGTGGTCAATGCATCTACTACATCGACGAAATCAACATTGACCTTCAGGAATCCGACTTGCACAGGTACCAGTCAGTCTATGAAGGATGGCAGAGGCAAGCAGCTTGGAGGCGATGGAGTTCAGAATGATTCCTCTATGGCTGCGGCATTAAAATCGGTAGCCACATTCGCAATTTGGATTTAGGACGGAGCGGCTGCAATCGGTTAGGGCAGTTTTCTGCTCCAAAGCTTTGACTAGTAACTCGTGTAAACCATCAACAACAGCAGGTCCCCGAATTTGAAAAGGGCTGAAGGGCTGTCAACGCTCGTCAAGTATAGTTTTACTAACACCAGGTCTCCCAGTTGCCGTAAGGCATCCTCCAGCTTGATCAGTAACCGCACTCGCACTACCCAAATTTATACGGTGAGTGCTGCAATGCTTTCTCCGCTTACCCTTGCTGCAAAAGCTCAGCATTGACGCTTTCGCATTACAGCACCCAAGCTCCTTCTTCCCCACTTAGCCAATTCCTTAGTGCAACCTGGCACTAAGTCTCCCCCACGTACAGAATCGGCCTTGTGATGCATCATCCATACCTATCCGCGGGTAACCTGGGTATTCTATGATAACTTCTCGTTCTGAGCCACAGTTATGTGTGCCGCCCATTGACTTCCCACCTAACGGCGCAACTGAGCCTCCTCCAAGGTATCGTCTCCGCCTTGCCATGCCATGCCATGCCATCAGATGCTTCACGAGGTCCTTTTAGCTTCCATGCGTACGTCATGCATTTATCCTCATACATCGTTTGTTTCCCTTATCCTGCTAACGTTCCTCACATTGGGTGGCTGCGGTACCTCACTGGCGCACAGAAGGTCTCAGTGCGCATGTCTCTGTCCAACGACTCCATTTACCTGAATCCGCAAGCGGTTAATTGTACGTTCCAGCAACCCCGCACCGTTAGTCACCCTACGTCAAAAGGTAAGGCACCACTAAACACCTTTATTAGTGCTGGATCTCTCCATTTCAGGTACCTTGTGAATTATGCACAAACCATCTCATTGTTCTTGCTTCCTGGGTAATGAGCCTTCAAGCAGCGCACCTGCCAGGTCGGGAATATTTGTGCCAGGTTCGAACACCATGTGTCACCGACGCATCAATTTCTTGTGCTTCGTTTATGTAGCCATTTCATTTTCCCCTATGAAGAATAACGTCAACGTGTAGCTTTGACGCAATGAGGCTTGGGATACACGCCTGACGGAGTACCTTTCCCACTCACCAGAGTTGAGGCATCAACGTCAGTGAAACGGGTTGCATTAGCACAGGCTAGTAACCTCTTGTTTACGTCACACTCTTCCTTACCGCGTGCATTTTCCCCATAGACCGTCCTGCTTTACCACTGCCATACACCGACAGACATAAGGTTTACTACAGGGACTCATTTCGGGATACATATATATGTATTGTACGTCACGTTTCCCCGTACATGTTTGGGTAATCGTAACATCAACCATCTCAACGTGAGTATCGTCGCCATAGCCATGACGCCATACAAGTCAGCCGTAAGCCATCGCTACAACTATGGCGGTAACCAGCATGCCCAGCTTACATCCACATGTACGCTTCCTAAGTGCCCCTTATTACTGCGTTCAAGGGCCTTCACAAGTGCAGTCCATCGGTGTGCACATATAGTGTTCCCTATGCATGCCACTTTTATATGCCTTGCCATTACTGCACGCTCACCTACCTGTTAGGGAAGCTTGGATCTTGTACACCGGTATATGGTTCTTGCTTGAAGGGCAGGGTTGCACCGGCGTCATGTCCCAGACACCCTACAACATTGCTTCCGTGCCATGCGCCTGGAGCGCAGCACCGCTCAGCATGCACATTCCGTGCGCTTCAATCCACGCAATACAAAGTGATCTTGTTACCCTTTGAATCACTGTGGGCCGGCTCCATTGATGAAACCCACACCCCTCCACATGCATCCAGGGCTGATTCATTTGGGTTTGCGCTGCATTCCCAGTGTGTCGTTGTACCTGCTGGTGGTGCTGCTTTGAAGGTGAGCTGCAAGTAAATTTGCGTTGGTAAGTCTGAATAAGTGCAGAAGAAGTAACTGCGATGGCAAAGTTATCACTAGGTGGATGGTTGATGGAATAGAGCTTAAGATGTTCAAAGTTGGTGAGGGCTTATGAATAGCAGACAATTTCACTTACCGTAACGATGTGTATATAAATGGATAATTGGGAATGAGTATGCACTGAATAGCATTTATTATCGGTGTTAGTGAACGGGATTATTGACTTATGCAAACTCTGTGCTAGTAGGTCTAATTTGTTGCGGTGTTAAGCAAATAGGAACAATTTGGAATGTCTTCGTATGCCAAGCTAAATATGTTAACTGCATTGAAACAGGCATAGGCCATTGTCGGATGCTGCAGTATATATATATATGCATATATAAACGTATATATGTAACCATATATACGTATATATATATAAGTGTGTACCTTTCTATGCAGTATCATGTACCGTTATGAAATGTACGTAGAGAGGTATGCATGATTATATACATATAAATGCTCATGTATGCATAAGTATACGTATATATATACGCCATGTACAAAAACTTATTTATATATATGTATACATATATATATGTACATATTTATACGTATACGTTGTGCATCTTGCTGAGGCTGATGTTGCATGCATGATGCTTCTTCACCGCAGTTGGGCTAAACAAATTACACTTAAACTAGATCTTGTTAAAGTGGATGAAAATCATCATATGTTATTTGGTTTGTTCCGCGTTCTTAATAATCTTCTCCTTATTTGCACACGTGGCTCACGCAAATTGTGTGAACTTGTGTAATTTTAGCGCGTGCTAATATTTTTAACTAACGTTCGGACATTTTGTACTTTTCATGGATTCATTTATAACCAATTTCTTCTATATGCTCATTTAGCGAGTATTTATGTCGTCATATGCGTTTACTTTGTTCGTTATCGGCATTGCGAATGATTGGCTGTTGTTTAACATCCCAGGTGTGCCCGCGCTTGATGTGCATATTGACAAGGTGCCTACCTGTCTATTATCCACTACCTCGTCCATACTGGCTCCAGGAGACAGTTGGTCGTTGCTGGAGGGGACGGGGTGCACGCTCCTTGTGGCCGTGTTAGGATTAAATAGTAGTTCCAAGCACTCAGTGTGCAGCGGATTACGGTCCGGCCACCGCCTTGTGTGCGCTTGATTCCCCAAATACAATGTGCTTGCGTTTGTCTGTGAAGGAGTGTGCGTCGGCCCCGTTGATGAAACGTGGCTCCCATCCGCATGCCTCCCGGTCTTATTCCTTCGGGTTTACACTGGATATGTGGTGTGTGAACGGAGCTGTGGTTGGTGCAGCGTAAGCCAACCGTGATCCTTCTGTAGGCACAGGCGTCCTGTGGCTGACCACAGTGACAGGCAAATCTGAAACCGGATGCCGCCAACCATATATACACATATAGGTATGCATAAATATGTATACATCCATGTCCACCTACGTGGCATATTCAGCCGGGTGCGTATATATATATATATATACGTGTGTATCTCCACACATATATTTCTGAATGGGGCATACAATTAGCCCAGTTTATATGCAATTAGCGTATTTACCTTGGCACACGAAGCGTTCCGCATGATACATAGTTGCCTAACAACTCTCAACAAACCACCCACCAGCACAGCGTTCGCACAATTACATACTCCCTTTCACTAACACCAATAATAAAGCCGAATCACCGCATGATCATTTCCAATTACCCATTTACATACACGGCATTACGGTAACAGCAGATGTCTGTTATTCGTCATTCCTCATCA
Source organism: Dicrocoelium dendriticum (assembly GCA_944474145.2). Taxonomy (NCBI): domain Eukaryota; kingdom Metazoa; phylum Platyhelminthes; class Trematoda; order Plagiorchiida; family Dicrocoeliidae; genus Dicrocoelium; species Dicrocoelium dendriticum. The sequence continues at coordinate 59,168,823 of OX104064.1, read as the reverse complement.
TCTTTGAACAGCTTATTCTGTATTTTATCTACCATGCACATAGTGCTGCCTTTGTCATTGCAGTTACCCCTTTCACACTTATTCCGATTTACCAAATCACCTTTCCATGCAGGTTACCTTTAATTGCATCATATTCACCACTACCATCCTACGGGACATGTCAAGCACTTGCTTTTATCTCGTTATAAATCATTGTTCATTGTTCAAAACATCCTCCGTAATTTTCACCTCTATTAATTACGTATTTCCGTTCATTAAGAATAAACTAGGTACGTGGGTTGCCTTAAAAGGTTGCACTTCATATCATCTGTGAAGATTAATTGTGCGTTTAACATTCCGTGTAGGCTTCTCAACCTTTTACATGCTCCATTGCAAAATGTGATTACCGTTTACAATGGCCCGTCAGTTTAACTTTCCATATATGCAAAATTTCCAAGCATTCCCTAACCAAAAATAACCCTAAATTTCTTAACCGCCATTTACGCACATTCACATCTGTTGATTTTCCGCACCCCTTTCGGCCTTCCTTATTTTGCTCACTTTACCTCAGTAAAATGTTTATACATCATATATCATGTAATACTATTAAATGGATTATAATAATTAATGCTAGCCGTCCATAGCACTCAGAAGGCAAATTAGTTACGGCGTAAAACGGATGTACCAGTTGGCACCAAAGAAATTTAAATTTAACCGCCATAGTGCACTCAAACAATCCCGACGGCTTACGCTGCTTGACCTTAACACTTTCTGCTAATAATATAAAGCCGGCCATGAACAGTATAACTTTAATATCAAATTTGCCCAAGGTCGGAAGTCCGTATATTAGCCCACTACAAAATCTATCGGGAAGTACTTTTCTGTCATGTTTTCCCCTGTTATTATGCATGGTTGGTGTTGGTTCCTGTATATTTTCATATATTAATTTCAAAGTCATCCGTCGCAAACGTAAAATATGCAGTATACCGGGAAATATCGCCACAGCAATGACTTGCATAGTAAGGGGTACGCTGCCCGCAGTGCTGCGTGGACACCGAACGAAAAATTCAAGTTCATGTTCACGTGGGACTGGAACGGTAGGATAATTCCCGCAAGTGTTCCTTCTTGAGCTGGTCGTTGATCCAGGAGTTGATATGCGGTGCTTCGACTACTTGATGGATCTGAAACGAAACCCCCGAAAATACCCTGGTCCAACAAGCTGAGGTCAACATTCGTTACAATAGCTGTCTCTGCTTTGCCAGTTACCTAAATAAAGTATGGGAGGAAGAAAAATAGAAGTTAATGAGTAAGGGAAAGCAGTTAAAAGAAGAGAAGAATAACCACAGTGAATGAAAGTACAAAAAATTTGACCGGATTATGAAGCTGAGAAGTTGTTAGGAAAAAGGAAATGGTTCGTGTTGTCACCCAAAAGCACCTATTCGACTCTCACACCCCTTAGCCTTACCTTCCTTGTCAACGTTTCCTGGAAGCAACTTTCAGCACTCGATGACATGACGGAATAACCGTGCCTTTGCCTTAACTCGTTCGGCCGGCGGTTTGTCCAGCTTCATACAATGCCCGCGGAGACCAGCTAAGCTCGTGGGACTAAATAGCCGAGACAAATGAAGGCCAAGCTTCCCAGTCAAAATACGGTAGGTTAGTATAAGGTCCCATCTAATCCTTTGATAATGCATTGAATGCATCCGCAAACTAAGTAAGTGCTCGGGGTACGTTTGTACACGTACCTCTTCGACCAACCTAGTGCCGACACGCAAGACCCTTTGTAGTACCGTTTTGTCCCGGTCAAGGCCTGGTGGACACGCATGGACGCAATATTCTAGGCGTCGTCGCACAAACTCTGAGAAGTGCTTCACAAACAAATTATCGGTTAGGGTCCCGAAAGAACAACGGCTATGTCCCAACATCCGGAACCATTTACTCATCACCTTCTTCTAGTGGTATCCAGAGTGTTGTGTGGAACAGTGGGCGACACCTAGGTCCACCCGATTAAGCACGTGTGGAAGTACACTCCTATAGAGCACATAACTCGTAGAGAAAGCAGACGCTCAGATACGCATCACTGAATACTTTGCGCGGTTTATGGGCGGCAACCACAAGACAGCCTATGCCCAATGTATCTCCCGAACCCGTTGAAGAGCCACTGGACCTCCAAGGATATCAATAATATTCCAGAGCGTTAGATTATTAGCAAATAAGAGCGATGGTGCCTCAAGTTCCGCCACCAAGGCATACACATAGACTAAGAACAGCAAGGGACCTAGGACAGAGCCTTGCGGGATGCCGCTTAGAACAGTCTGTCGAAAAGAAAGACGGCCTCCCACACGAGTGCACTGTTCACGTACATCCAGGCGAGTTGACACCAAGTAGACAGTGTGCTCAGATATTCCATACGACCTCAACTTAAGGGAGAGGTGAGAATGGGGGACAGCGTTCAAGGCCTTGGCGAAATAAATGAACGCCACATCCACCGCATGCGCACTGTCTATGGCTTCAGCCTAGCTCGCACGAGCTACCAGCAAGTTTATTTGACACCAATATCCTTTACGAACGCAATGTCGCTGGACGCTAAGCAGGTTAAAATTATTTAAAAGGCTCTCTACTGTACATAATACTAATTTCTCAACTAACTTAACGACCACGCTAGTCAAACTGAAAGGCCTGTAATTAGCCGAGAGGTCTTTGTTATCGCGCTTGATAATGGAGCAGAAATAAGCCTTCCATTCAGTAGGTAAGACGCAGCCTTTGAGTGCCTTCTAAAACATACAAGCCAGGGGTGCACTGAGTTTCACTGTCAATTCGTGCAACCATCTTGGATGAACGGTATCTTGCCCGGAAGCCGTAGTTTGGCTCACCTCTCTCAGCAACCGGATAATTTGAGACGCAGTTACAGGACTTCTAGCCAGAATTTTATTTAGATAAGCGTCCCCAGATACGCTGGAAGTTGGTGACGCGCATGGCGTATTTGTTTCGCGGACAAAGACGCTTGAAGACAGCTCACCAAGCACGCATGCCTTGTCATAGCCGCTATAAGTATGGGTCCCATCTCCTCGAAGCAATAGTGGTATAGGCGAGGTTGCACCACAGCGTCGTCTAACGTTAGCGCAGAATTTCTAGGAATTTTGGAGGCAGTATCAGATAAGCCCTTTTCACACGGAAGCCGGGCAAATCTAATCCGTGGCTTGCACTCCTTTCGAACCAGCCAACAGGACCAAACGTATTGTTCGACAGCGCTTTTTGCTAAGCTTGCCAGCATCTAGACCGCTTCTTTAACAGGCTCTTTCTCGAGAAACCTGTTCTCAGAGGCTTTACACTCGATTCCCTTACTTTTGGCAGCAGGGTATGAACTGCAATAATGTCGACGTGGTTAGCCTTAAGTAGTTCCCTGGCTATGGGAACAGTGTCGGTTTCAGATATCACACAAGACGGGGACCTAGTTTTATCACTCATCGCTTGGACACCCGCTTTCCAAATGTTCGAGTAGTAACTGGTAGTAGCTTGGAAAAGCCTGAGAAGGGTAACCTGGAAAGACAAGTACACGTGCTCGATAGCGCCACGAGGCGAGTCGTAATTAATGCCATTTACAAATCCAAGTGGATTAGCAAAAACAAGAGCTAAACTGGACGGCTCCTGATTTCTCATGTACTTAGCGGGGCGGTCCACGGACTGGTGTGGTGGTACCTGCAGCTTTAAGTCCAGCAGTTCTGCAGTGATTGATGCCAGCGTCGAAATGCAAGAAAGATCAGCTCAAAGAACCTCTGGGATGCTGAAGCCTCCCAGCACCAAACAATTGTTCGCCGGGTGAGTGCGTATAAACACAGTGATTCTTTTGGAAGTGCTCATAGGGATCGATCGGAACCTGAACCGAGGAAGCGCAAAGCAAGAAGGCGAGAGCTTTAACAAATTAGTCGAGAGCCAGAAAACGGTGGTCCTTAATACGTCGGTGTGATAACTCACATAAAGAGCTACACCACCTCATGATAGCCAATGGAGCGGTTGACGCGGAACAGAGCATAGCCTGGCAGGTATAGTTTGCCCGCTGGCATTTCCTCAGACAGCCACATTTCAGAGAAAGCAAGTGTACCTTGAGGAGACTTGTCTATGAGCAGACCTACCTCAACCACCATGTTCCTCAGGTCATGTAGGTTGCTAAATATTACTTGGAGCACTTCGGCACCACCAGCCCTAAGCCTGCGCAAGTAGGATAGATGCTGGTAGGGCTGAACGAGGCCGCCGGCTGATCACCTGAAAACCCACAAATCCGAGACCTTGCATGCCAGCTGCGCGCAGGGCTTTTAGTTTTCTGCTGGCTTCCTACAACTTTACCCTAGTCTCTAACTTAAGGTCTGGTTGCATGCCAAATTTGGTATCTTTGAGGTGGATGGCACCTTGAAGTAAGTCCCTGCACTCTTCTGGTGTGGAGAGAACCACCCCAAGCATACGGGAACGAGGATATTGTTGACATTCAGGGGGTTCCTCAACCGGATGAGCTTCCTGACAGTAAGGTCAGGGAAACCTAGCTTTAAAAATATGGTCATGCAAGTTTAAGCCAAGCGAGATCAGCAAGCATGCTCTCATTTGGATGAGTGGTCGTGGATTCAGTGACGTTACTGAAAATCACATTGCTATCCGTGGAAGAATTGCCTAGAGGTGCATATACTCCACCTGCTCTACCATCCACTCCACATGGTTGGTTGACGGGGAGCGGTGGGACCAAGGACGGCGGCACTGCATATCTCACTGAGGCAATTGCAGCACTAGGTGGTGTTTCCGGCACATGTGCTTGCCTCTGGAGCATTGTACCTGCGCTTGTATGGGGCGGAGGGTTTGCGCACTTTCTTTGCCCTCTTACGCTTATTCTTTTCTGGTCGAGGAGCGCGTGAAGCCTTCCATTTGGGGAGGGTCAACGATGTCGTCCGAAGCATCAGTGTCAGTTTTCTCCATGTGAAGTTGAACATCCGGTAGGTCGAGCGCTTCAAGTCCCCGCAACTAGCGGGTGATACTAAAGGATAATAGGGGCAGAGGTCTGCAATGAATTCCTGGGTGGATTATGAATGCAGCCTTTTAAGTTTGCGCATAGCTATATACAAGCCAATCCCACACTAAAGAAAGAAAAATTGTCCGAAGGTCATCGGCTTATTTTCAATGCTATGTGGTAGCTTTAAACCTTAAAGATAGACTCATGAATGTCGTGCTGATAACGGCAAATATTTGCTCTCTTTCGCAACATACACCGTGATCCCTTTTTACAGGAATATTCTAGCGGCCTGACGATTTCCTTGTCGAGCTGAACTCCAATACTGGCGACGACAGTTAGCAGCAAAAGCAACCACGGACACCGAGTAGTCCGGAGTGAACGGTGCCGGACCCAACGCACATTGCACAAGCTACAAATAATTGGAAGACAATTAGCGTCGCGTTGGGCGATGGGCCACAGTACTCACAGGGAAATCGATGGTGCATGCTAAGTACCGCCAGTAGAAGACCTAGATGGTCAGCAGATATAAACAAGAAATAAGGCCATTTTTAGGAACTAAGGAAAACTAAAGCTTTTTATGTTCACTACGAAATTTTCCATTGTGGTATGATGACATAATACCTCCAATCTATGCCGTTTCACGATGCGACCAGGACACCTAAGGTAACCCCTGGATTTACCTGTCTATGAAGGTATGAAAGTTCGGTACACCCTTCCACCAGTTGGGTGCCATGAGTCTGCGAAGTTGATTAAACTTGGGTAATTTACTTATATTGCAAGCAGCAGTAGCTGACGGCGATGGAATTCCAAAAAATGCAAACGTCGCTATACCAACATATTTACCAAACGGGCATTATCCTTTACTTCTAAAAGCAAACATTGATGCATATTTGTTACTCCACGCTCAAATTATCGCTACCGTCCGCACCGTACCGTGTCTGTGTCTCTTGATTCGGGTTAACCTGGTCCCTGCAAACGTTTCGCTGACAGCGTTTAATATGTAGTGAGTTTCCACCTGGCAAACGTTCTTCCCACAAAACGCTTCATGTTTCTGTTAAACCACCGTTTAAAGTTGCAGATGCACCTCGCTACTAGATAAAGTCACTGTCTGTTGTCCAGTCCGTGAAGGTCACCTATCCCTCCTTGCAAAGACCAGCCGATAAAACGCTGATAAGGGAGCAGGCACCCCTATGAGAGCAGGCTAATTGTGACGCCTCACCTCAAACGATGGCAATGAGGATGGTCTACCATGAAACCCGCAGTGATCGCTATGCCAATTTCTTATTAACTATTGCATCGACCCCATTGTTAGAGTTGTTCGTATCAGTTGCCAAGGGCCTGTTATGGCTTGGCTAGTTGAATCAGAGACTAAAGCGTTTAGTTGTTTATTTACAATTTTTGCCTGAGGCCTTTAATTCTTATCTGATAGGTTTGTCGACTAGCTTGCTTCGTAACAATCACAATTCTCCGACTAATCCAGTCGCGTCCGATCTGTCTTCTTCTCTCTGACTTTTGTGCCGTTATCGACCATTACTCGAAAGATTGAACGATCTGTTACCATTACCTCGACAGCTACGTTAACTGTCGCATTTCTTATCTGTAAACGTTTACTTTCGACTCTGTCCTCTTCTTATCGCGCACTTTGTCTTTAGATTTTCCTCAACCGGAAAGCGAGCTCTCCGTGCTTTTCCGGGTTCTCCCCTTTGACTGCTTCCTGACTTTAGAAATTCAGTTTTAGGATCTGCATAACCAACCCACAACTTCTGTCACGCTGCGAACCTGCCTAACTTGTATACTTTATATTCATATGGCCGCTTTTATCCCAAACCTGTCCATCGCTGCTGACTCTTCATTTGTCTTCACACCTTAACTTTGCGGCTTGTTCTCAATGTGCCGACTAATCCAGTCTCGTCTGGTCGGTCCCCTGCCCTCCGAGTTCTCTCAGACTGCTGTGACGGTAACTGCAGTTGTTCGGAAGACCGAACACTCTGTCCTCATTACCTGCTAAACCTCATCGACTTTTTCACACCTTATAAGTAAACCGCTTTCTATCCCGACCCTTTTCTCCCCTTATGGTGCTCTCCGCTTGCACTGCTTCTTTGATCAGACTGCCAACTCTCAGTGCCCTGCCCTTAGTTAGCCTCACCTGATCAGTCAAATTCTCTGGGATTACTACCATGCTACCAGGATGTTAGCGGTCTAAGCTCCGCTGATTCAAAGCAGCGTCTCCCTCACCTCGACAGCCTGCTGGACGTGTTCGCCGTATGTTAATATAGGTACTTAAAGCTTTGACCAATGCAATCCTACTGACTCCATTTACCTTCCCTAATTAACTGTACGAGTTAATCTAACCGCGCCAACTAATCTGGTCCCGGCATATCGGTCTCCTTCTCTCTGACTCTTGTGAAGTTGCCAGCCATTGCTCGGAAGACTGAACGTTCTGTCTCAAGTACCTCGAGCGCCAAGTTAACTTTCCGATTTTCGACCTGTAATCCTTTGATATCTCTAACCTGTTCTGTCTTTATCGCGCAATTTGTTTTTATTTGTTCCTCAACCGGAAAGCGAGTTCACTTTGCCCTGCCTTATTCTCCTTTTGTCTGCTTCCAGACTAACGAAATATAAACGTTTTAGGCTGTGCCTAACCAACACAATTTCTTTCACATCGCGAGCCTGCCTGACTTGAAGTGGCATACACCATATACATATATCCTCTTTCAGCCCAAACCTGTCCGCCTCTGCTGACTCTTTATTTGTCTTCCCACATTAGCTGTACGAGTTAATCACAATATGTCGGCTAATCCAGTCTCGTCTGATCGGTCTCCTGCTCACCGCATTTTCTCAGACTACTGGCATATTACCGGCGATTCTGCAGAACCGAATGATTCATACTCCTTTGCACGAGAGCATCGTTGCCTTCTCCACACTTTAGCAGTAAAACTCTTTCATCCTGACTGTCATCCCCTTGCTGCGCTCTTTGATTTCATTTCTTCAATCGGGAAGCCAAATCTCAGTGCTCTTCCTTAACCTAGCCTTATCTGACTAGTCTGCTTCTCTGTGACCTCTTTCAGTCCACCGGGATGTTAACGGTCTAGACCCTGCAGACTCAATACCGTTTTATTAACTCAAGATGCTGCAGAACTTGCTCATCCAAAGTCAAAACAACCTCTGCCCACTCTTTCCTACCTTTCACCGCTGATTCTCTCGATTTTCTATTCAATTTATTCGTAGGACTCTATCTCATCGCACCGACTAATTAAGTGTTGTCTGATCGGTCCCTCACACTTTGAGAGGCTTGCCGGACCTAATCACCCCTGTATAATATATAGCCACTTTGATATTTACCCTGTCTATTTCCGCCAACCCTCCCCACCGTTGTTCTCACCACAAGTGTATGACGTAACCTCAGTGCGCCGACTAAACTATTCTTAGTTGAACGGTCTGCTGCTCTTCTACTACTCACAGCTGCCCGTGCCATTTCCGACCAGGGTCTGACAGCGACTTCGCTCTTTTCCGCTTACGTCTAGACACTTGTTGCTTTTACTTTCCTCTTATCCGTGGCCTTCTTTGTTATTGCGCTCCATTTTTATTCCCACGGCTTATACTCATTGCGCAGAACCAAGTTATCTTCGTGCATATGGACTCCTTCGCTCCGACCTCGCTGCTGATTACTGGCGGCACACGGACAATTGCCAATTTTTTCTTGACTGTTACTTCCATTAGTATGCTCACATTACCGCTCTTCTTATGCCTCTGCTCTTTGCCTTATGTTCACATCTGCGTATTAGTGTGATCGTATCCCAGCTGACGACCCAATTAACGGTGGCCGTGTCCCCTTGTGACCCTTTTCTCTAGATTATGACGGCTTTTGGACAATGTAATTATGAGCGCTTTAGCGTAAGCGCTCTCACGATTTACTCTTCGCATTGCCGTCCGCATTCATCCGCTCCTCGTCCATACGCTGAATTTCCTTTTTTTCTTGGAACGCTGCTTTACGTACTTTTGCTCCGGCATTCGGTCTTAACCTAGTTGGCCTTAGTTTCACCTAAGATTCCTCTCGCGTTCGGACAGCTGTCATTAACCTGGGTTTATCTGTTTCTCTCCAACGATCGTATTATTCGCTCAATTATGTAAACACGCTTTGTTATATCGGTCTCTTGACTCTGCGCGTGCAGAACCTTCTTCCTGCGTAGTATTTGCAGCCTGAGCCACACAAGCGACGTAATGTAAAGTACGCGCTTGCAAATCATGTATACTAAGCAAAATTATATAGGTTTTAGTGTATCGTATGCATCGTGGCACGCCACGAGTCTTTACATAGTGCTTCTTGATGCATTGCTGTCAGCCTGTTTGGCTGTCTCTTGTCCTTTGCCCGCTGTTTCACCCGAGATTTCCACTTACATCGGCCAAAGCAAGAAGGTTATCCACTAAGGCTGGCCGCTCCATTCTCGTTAGTCAGCCGGCTTAAACGTTTAATCCTTCCTCCGGGAGATGAAAAACGTTCACCGTTCCAAATGGCGCTCTTTCCGCCGTTCTGGGGACGCCACTTTCACGGGGTCTAACCAAATGGGTTTCGCTCGCATCCTATGCACCACACCACCATTTACTCACCTGGAATAATATATTTACCTCGGTCCCCTGTTCAACAACAGATGACAAACAATTCTGGCGTGATTACCACCGCTGCCTCGGTTAGCTATGCTTCTTATCACCAGCGTTCAAAAAGTTGGTTTCGGTGCCTTACGTTTCCAAAAGAACATTTCGATTCTCCATTCACCTTGAGCTTTTCCGATGTCGTTTCACGGACTGCTTCGAGCTGAATAAGTGGCTTTTTCGGGAGCCTTTCATGGGATATGCACATGACCACGGAGACAATTACACTTACTTATATTTGAAGAAATTCCGATTCCATTTTGCGAAGTAAGAACCTCGTACCAACCCCGCATTGGACAAAGGAATGGCATATTCGCCTGTTATGGACGTGTTCAGCCACAAGGAGCAGCTGCCCTCACCATCCACATGACAAGTCCAGCGTGCATAGCTAGACAAGTGTTGCGAACTGGTCAAGTATATAACAGAAAAAGCCAATCTCTTTTAACAATGCGTTTACGTACGTGTTCCACTTATCATTCGACCCTGCGACTCTTTTGCATCTTTGCCCGGTTACAACGACTACTGCCGGATCATTACCAAACCCAGCCGTCAAACAAAGAAGAAGTTTGACTGTCAACCGACTGCGAATAATAGCTTGCAAAATCGGGCTGTACGATGCATAGTCGGCTAGCATTACAGTTCAGCGGAAGCTACGGCAGTGTTCCAGGATGTGGTGTAATTTCGACTATAAACGGCCACAAATGTCCGCATAACGACGCTGAAACTAAGGCGGATGTGATTTGCTACTGAATAACGGCACTGCTAAACGTTTCACACTGACGCAGTTCCCAGACTTCTGCGTACAACCTGTGCAACAGATTTTATTATAAAGAGTATTTTAATGAAGCACAGGACATTCCGATTTCGTAATGGTTATTGATTGCACCAGAACCTTGGTCGGGCTCCTGTGCTCTTGTAATCCTTCGTGGCGAAACCCCGCCCAACTTGTATCCTGACACAACAGTTTGGACTGCATTTTACGCGCCAAGCGCTATCATGTTTCTTGGTCTGACTGTTACCTGACAAAATGCGCAGTCGTATGGACTGCATCTTTTCGGTTCTACCTTTCGTTAAAGCGAAATGTTTTACTATTCCAAAACGGCTTTGCTTGTATGCATATTTGATCGCGGCTTCACAAGTGTGTCTCATTTTACCGAGCATTGACCATTTGTTTATTCATTTATTCATACAAGTAATCGAAAACAAAGCAGCGTTTGGCGGTGGAGCTTAGCTAAATAAGTATGTCAACTTCACCTGAAGACCTGAAGGCTATTTTCTTACAATAGCAGCGGCAAGCTTAAGCATCACAGACGCGAACGATTGAGACGCCCATTCAAATGTTCGAAGTTCAGTCCACACCCCTCCAAAGCAATGGGTAATCTTCAGCAGACGCAGTGATCCGTAGCGTTTGTTAGTGCATTTTGACATTGATTCGCGGCTTTTATTGTATGCTTGGTTACAGTGCCAAAGCTATTTTTTAAGGGCAGGGTTGTAATGGCTTTTTGGCATCAAATGTTCGTCTGCTGTTACAAAAACCGGGAAAGATAGAGCATGATATATATCTCAACTATCTTTTGCCAAAGAGCGCCCCTGAGTTCTGCTTCGATGACAAAGTTGTTCGGCTTACATATATGTTTGGAGACAGCTCGTCGCTTTCCAATGATCAAGAAAATGGTGTGATGCTTTGTAAGCATGTCAGTGGCTGGTTTATTGCTACTACAGCAACAGTAAATAGTGAAGGCTAATAATTTAAACTAGCCACTTACCGAGCAGCAGTTCGAACGCTTGATTTTAGTGTGCCGTATGCAGTCCCAATATATGCCGCAAGCCGGGCCAGAATAGGTGGGATTTTGTACCATGCACCAGGATGGCTGAGTACAAAAGGCCGTTGCTGACGCCCAGAAGAAAACTACACAGCCGTGTTGGAGCATGCAATGGTGCATACCGCCGTTATTACTGGTCAGCAAGTTTCCGGGATAACACCATAGCAACCGAGCACAACAGATGTTCACAAGCTGAGCCCCCACCTGACGGCTGGCAATGAGAAGGTTGCGGGATTGTAAGACGCCCCTACAGCAAACACGTCTGTCCTAAGCGCCATAGACAAGGACACAAGAAACCCCACTGCAAGTCCAAAGTATCGCTCAGACCAGCATAAGCTACCCGAAGCCAACATCTAGCAATTTTAGAAGGAGAGTGCAGGCCAACGTTACCAATGATGTTAAGGATAGGCAGCCGGTTGCTACTCACAAAATCAGCAAGAGATTGAAAGATTTGCCAAGTGACAGGGCAGTTGACATCACTGTCATTTGGAAAAACCTATGGGAGATTGCTGGTGCGCCTGGAATTAAACCGATCGGCCAACAACGGCAAGCTCTTCTATTATGGAATTGAGATTTAGCAGTCATATTGCGAGTGAGTGCCGCGTCGCCGATTTCACCGCTTGGGTAATATTATGTCACAAGTCAAAAGAACTTGTAACCACTTGGACTAGATTGGTTAGAACGCTTCAAGCATCCCGCTGCCTCATCAACAAAGCTGTACAAGCGCCCAGCCACACAAGCTGAAAGCACCCACAGCAGTTGAACTAGCCACCTGGCTATTGGCAACGAAGCCATGGGATTGAGTGAGCGCTGAACTGGTTTGTCCTGTAAGTAGCCAAAAGTATGTGGTCTTTGTTGAGGCATTTAGTAGGTCGTCATTGGTCTGCTGTATGGATTGTGCGACAAGTGATGTAACAGTTAACGTTCGGGGGGTTATTTTATCCAGCACGTTGTACTGAGAACCCTAGTCCCCGACCATTGTTCACAGTTATCTTTCTCCCGGTTTATCAAGGTTTACGCACAGCAAGACATCACGCAGTTATGCCTACCAACGCTTCACCCACGGTCCGACGGAAGGGCTGGGTGCTTCAATCATAGGTTTAAGTGTTGGCTGCTGAAGGTAAGGAGAAGGGACTACGCAAAAAATATTGGACGACTTCCTGCTAGTGTATGGATCAACCTTGAACTCTAAGAGGCCCATTCAATTGGCACCGCCAGATCCGTTCCTGGACAGAATGCTCCACCGGGTGAACCCTTGCTGCGCTCGATAAGCACTATTAAGCAAGGAAGGAACACAAAAATAAAATGACACTACAGTAAGTGCTACAGAGCATATGCACGTCAAGTTTCCTAAGGACAACGTCTGCTGGTCAGAGACTATCGCGTGGGAAGTCTTTAGTGTGTGCTAGCATCTAGCAGATGACCTGCTAGGGCACGATGTAAGGTCGGTATTTGGTACTTTGCAATGCACTAGGCTTATTAAGCAACTGCGACCGACCACTATCTTGGTAAGCACTAGTATTCGACGGCTATTACTAGCTATTATACTGGACAGTTTGGATATTTTAGCAAGGCTTCATAAAACAACGAAAGAGCCAAGAGTGTAATAACGGCTTTGGATTGATCAGATACGGAGATCAGTCATCAGAATGCAGCTGGATACCAGAAGGAAGTCATAGGTCAATTTTAGTGTGGTAGATTTTAAGTGTGCACACAAACTTTCGCTAGCAGCCTGGAAAGCTCCACCCAGACGCAGACAGAACCTTATGTGCCAATAAAAGAGGGTTTTAATTATGCTTCACCTTGAATGCTGCAAATTAAGATGGTCTACCTTGAAGCTTGCCAGTGGGCGCTAAACCATTCCCTTACTCTTTATGAATCAGACCCCAAGGTTTGAATCATATACTTTGCCTTCCGGGTGCTCAGCACTTCCCCCCGAAGCCCTTATCTTCTTCTCTAGGTGGCAGATCCCTTAGCATGGGCCGTAGCATCAGGTTATCCGTGCAATCAGCGTAAATCTCAGGAAACACAACATCAAATGCATAGTAAGACATGCAATGGCAAACGGCTTGTTTGCTTGGTTGGCGGCATCAGGTTCCGGATGTTCCTGTCACTGCGGCCTCCACAGGGACCTCTACAGTATATCTGCGACTGCACAGCAACCCAGGGTGGCTTTCGCTTCAGAATGAATATTTCCACCCACGCTCCACATAACCGGTGTAAACCAAAAAGAGCTAAAGCCCAGGGGCATGCGGATGGGAGCTAAGTGCATCAACGGAGCCAAACCAATCTCATTCCCAGGTAAATACTCGCGCGCTGTGTTTTTGGGCATCAAGCGCACACAAGACGTTGGCTGGACCTTAGTCCGCTGCACCCAATCTAGCAGCACATAACCACGCTTACTGCCTTAGAAGTTCACTAAGACCTTGCACCTTTTCCCGCTTGCAGCGACCAACGCTTTCCTAGAGTCAGTGGAGACAAGGAGGTGGTTAATAGACAAGTAGACACCATGTTAGCATAAAAGTGAAGCACAAACCCTTCGGGGGACGTCAAGCAACAGCTAAGCACTAGGAATGCCGATTTCAAATAATGTAAATTGGTTAAGGTGTGCGGTTATGCCGGCTTAAATTGCTAGTAGATTAGGATATGAAATACTCACGTTATCAATCCGCGACATATTCAAGAAGGCCGGATAACTGATCAAACGTGATTAAAAGTAATAATTTTAACCAAGTTTTGTTTAAGCTACTGCGCGCTTATGTAGTCGCTTACGCAGATGAACCTTAAAATGAAGCAACAGTGCATACTAACAAAATAGGGCAAATTGCTACCTTAAAATAAAGAAGTTCAACCTGCAAGCGCGCGCTTTGTAAATCGGATGCAACGTAGTTATTCTTAGCGGCACCACTTACGTTCTCAGCAATACCCGTCGTCCTTTTGATGCTGTTCCAATGTGGCTTTGTTCGTGGCTCCCTAGGTCTGCCTGACTCAGGCATCATGATCCCAATTTCGAATGAGTACAGCTCATTGGTGCCTGTCATCTCCGCACCTGTCAAAATTTCTCCACAAAACAAGTGCTTTTCCCTCCACCTTTGTAAGTGCCCTAGTAATCATAGTTCGCCATGCACGTCAGGTAAGCGCCTTCAATTCCCACTATCAGGAAGCAACGTCCAAACTTTTCAGTCTCACCTTGATCATGTCCTGTTAAAGAAGCACCGGTTTCCCTGCACGCAGCTTCCGAACACTGTTACTCTAATGGCTACATGGTTGGCGGTATCCGATTCTGGAGTAGCCTATAACTGTGGTCTCCGTAGGACCGCCACACTGCGAATGCGCCTAGAGAGCGACCATGGGTGGGTTCGTATTCCCTACCAACGACACAAACATAGTTGGATGTCTCCGGTTTCGTATTTGACTCTCACAATGGCCAGCGCTAGTATGCCTGCGCATACAGACGGACCATGTGTGACTTGCGCGGCACCAACCACAACTCCAACCACACAACCTATACCAGGTGTATACCCAAGAAAACGGACCGGAGTCAGGTGGATGTAAACCAAGGGCCATCAATGGAGCCTGCCCACCAACCTTCACAGGCAAACACAAGCAGGCTGTACTTGGGAAGCAAGCGCATACAAGGCGGTGGCTGGCGCTCCACACTGAGTGAACGGAACCACTCTTTGTGCATAACAAGGCCAAAAGCATCGTACACTCCGTTCTCTCTAGCTGTGCTCAACTGCCTATAAGGGGCACTATGGTGGAGGCAGTGTGTAATAGACCTGTAGGCAAAGTGTAAACATGCACATCGAGCGCAGCCACACCGGGGATATTAAACAACAGACAGTCGCCTGAAACGACAGTAGTTAATAAACTAATTTGAATACGGCATACAGATATGCCCACATAAATAAATAATAAAATTTCATATGAAATAACATGGTTGCCAAATTATCCTCTGTAGATTATTGACGTCAAACAATATTTGTTAAGAAAATGTCACTGTTGCAAAATGGTTGTCAAAGTTAACTACAAGTAGCTTAAGCGGTGTGCGAATTCATGGAAGTTAGTTCCCGTAGAAAATAATGAGGCAAGTGCACAAACGCACCAGCTGAAGTAAAGAGACAATGCGCGTAAGGAAGCGGTTAATAAGGCTAACGCAGCGTATCTACGAACGCTGTGCCGGTTCTGCCTAGGTTCTCTGCAGAACTCGCATTCGCTTCGGTGGTGGCCCCAAGTGTCCTTGCTCAAGGCTACTTGACCTACCAGACTGGCACTCGCGACCGCATGTGTTTCAGCACCAGGCGCTTGATGTCGATGGAGTACAACACATCGGCGCTTGTCGCTTCCTCCCTTGCAACTTCTCCACATGCATGAGTTCTTGCTCCTGTACCTTGGCGACTGCCATCATGAGGATACAGCGCCCTGCACGCCTATCAACCGACTTCGATTCACCTGACGTGCAACCAAGCTCAGAACTTGCGAGGCTCACGTTGATCGTGTCCTGGTATGGTAACTTCGTGTTCTTCATCTGACGCTTTCAAACGCTCAGCTAACGTATAAGAGTTGTTTCGGTATCCGCGTCAAAGCCATACAGGTCATATGGGTGAGCCATCTCAGTGGTCTCCGCAACCGCATGCAGACAACTTCATAACTTCCACCTAGGCGCAACACCTCAGTTTCCGCAACTCGTCCGCACCAACCGATGCGCAGAATTTGTGGCAGACACTACGGATGGAACTGGTCAAAATATTGCGATCCCACCGGTACAAAATCTACGTTACACTGTCGTATAGAAGCATGGACAGCACCAGAGATTTGTACACCATTAGCTTTGCGGAAAAGCTAAGCCGATGATTGTTCCACACTCTGTATATCGGCTTCCCTAAAGTCGCCGCTGCCTTCGATACAAGCATACGAAGCTCCTTGTGCATCTGTTGGTCAGCCAACATAACGCTCTCAAAGAAGCAGAAACAGGAGGTGGTTTCTAATTTTTAGCACCAAGGCTGATTTTTGGCAATATTGAAATGTGCACTGCCGTTAAAAGCTGAACGAGACAGACAGTTTTGCTTGTGTCACTGGTGAGGCCGATTTGGCTGCCCTCAAAGCCACAGAACTAGTCACGTGATGCAGCGCATCCGCGCGGAGTGCAAATAATGCCAAGTCGTCGGCAAACAGCAACATTCAGACAGTCTTCTCACAGACTAGGGTTCTCGCACCGATGTTTAGCAACGCACAATCAACTCGGGGTTTCAACCGAACACCGTACGAACGGACCGCATCTAAAATGCAAGATCTCGTTGCATGAATATATATTTTAAACACGACAGGAGCTAGGACGCAGCCATTCTTCACCCCAGTGCCAACTGCATGCTCATCTGAGGTCTCTCCATTCAGCATCACCTTTCCTGGCATACCACTGTGTAGACCTTTAATTAAAATTACAATTTTACGAGGGCAGCCAAACTTACCCAAAACCAGCCACACTGCCTCGCGGTTCACGGTAGCAATTACCTTGGTGACAACAACAAGAGCGAGTACAACGGCTGGTGTCGTTCTACACAGTTCCGCAACTGACGAGCCGCAAGCACCATATTGATGGGCCGTGACCCGAAAGGAATCCACACTGCTTCTCCGCTACTTTAAGTTCCACAAGCTGACTGACGAGATGGTTGAGCGGAATTCCGAAGATCCTCTTGCATACACAACAGGAATTTGGGCCACAATAATTCGTGCAACAATGCTTGTTTCCTTGGCCCTTATACACTGGTAGCAAAAGGGCAACCTTCAGCTCAGGCGGCACCTCCTCCTCAATACATACACGTTGCACTAAGTGGTGCAGCGCGGGCATCAACGCGGGTCCACCGTGTGGTAATACTTATGGCGTGATGCTGTAGGTACAGACACACGCCGTTTCACAATTGAGCAACTGCTCTCTGCATCTTATTCAGTGTCGGCGGGTCCGTCAACCTCACCTTCACATCGGTTTGTTTGAGACCGTTCAAAGTATGTCAGTTCATTTCTGAACCTTTGTTCGAGAGATAATCAACGTGAGTTAAAGTTACCCATAAAGATACACAAAAGTCAATGTTATCGAACATGTTTTGATAATTCTCCATCAGGTCAGTACAATTATCTACCGATTACCTCGACTAGACAAACTACTGAGTCGGTAAAACCGGGTACACTCAGTTTACAAGTGGTTTATTATCGCCAATAATCAGGCCAAGACCGGAGTCTTCATTCAACCCAGCTGAGTAAAAATCACTACTCGAGCAGGCCAAAGTGAGTTGCCAGGCCTGCCTTTTGTTTGCAGTCTGTGTGCTGGTTGCACCTGAACTACCTTCGATCACCGTCCACTGCGGCTCTAATCTCGTTCCATACATCGCTCTCTTTGAATCAAAGAAGTCATTCTATTGGCGATGTTCGTCGAAGTATTCCTTTTGCTTCGCTACTCCGTATACCATGACTTTTTAATGCGCCGGAGCTCTCTGAACGGTCGCCGTCGAAGTTTGCCAGACTGATTATTCAGCCCCAATTTACTGTGGTATGCGACACCTGTAGCAAATTCAGCATCCTCCTCACACACCAATTCACCCATCGTAGCGTTGTACTCAGCAAACAATCAGGCTGCTTACAGTTTTCGCCCTTGATGGTTTCCTCGACAGCAGCTGTCATTTGATTTCGAAAGTGGTTCCACAGGTCGCTCACAGTGGCTATGCATTCCATATCACACAGTCGTTCAGCAATTGGCTTCCCCAGCTCAACATGTTTCGCCACGGTACCGAGGGAGAGAATGTTAAATTTGCGCCGCTTCACGGCGGAAGTCCTATACATAGACTTATGTAAATATATGTAAAGTTTGGTCCACAACAATTTGTGATCAGTACCCGACAGCTCCAGGCAGTACACGTGTCATGCGCGCTTCACACATATCATGCCGAAGTACAGTGAGCTAGTCGAGCAGGTGAGCGTGACTATTCTTTGGTGTGTCCAATTTGCCATATCAATCGCGCTCCGTGCAAACCGGGTGTTTGTGCTCGGCAGGCCGTCAGTGGCACACAGTGAGTGCAGCCTGTCACCGTTCACACTCGCCGAAGCAATGTTATGCGAAAAGCTAACAGCCAGCTACACCGATACATTACGCCTAAAGCGCGAGCTGAAAGCACCCTGCAGAAATAGTCGGTCACTCCCCGTTACAGACCGTATCACGGAGGATAGGTGAGTGTAGAATTGATCACACGCGTCATCAGGATAACACATGGCTAGACCGTAGGTGTATATAAATTGGTGAACCTACCGCTTCAGGATAGTAAGCTAGCAGTCATTAGGCGCGCGCTGCTGCCGGTTGGTTCACTTACTAGCTGGCCATTAAGGCGATCAGATACAGCTAATCCGACTCCACGTTCACGTGGGGTTCACGTGGAGCTGAGGCGGCCTTGCCCAACTAATAGAATGTGTGGCCGGCACCTGCTTTATACGACATGTTTAGCGAGCCGGGTTTCACTGAGCGCCGCGATATCGATGTAGTAGCGCGCAGTTCCATCGCGGCCAGTGCAGTGTGTCGCTCGGAGCATTCGCAAGAGTTTCGGTCCAGGTGGGTGCGCGCTTTCTGGCATGCGATTCTGAGTGATTTTGCGCAGGTATACGGCTGTATTAGTGAGCAATCGTGCTCGAGATGGCGGTCGTGCCTCCGTGGTTTGTCTGGCGACTCCGCCCTGAGCTGCTAAGTCAGTAGCCTAACCCACAAGGCAGTGGGATGCCGATGCATCTCGGTAATGTGATTGCAGAGTCCGATTACGATCTGCTTGACTACCGTCTAAGACAGTCTTTGAGGTACGGTAACGATTCATATATGCCTTGCGACCGTACTTGGATATACACCCTCGACCACAGCTGGACGCCGGTGGGTTTTGGCGGGTTTGCGCCAATTTGACCAATGGCTACTTGGCTTGAGGCGGGCAGTAGCAAACCATTAAACATTCAAAGGTTCCCCCACTTTCAGAAATAATGCGTGGCACTGGTGTTCTACGCCAATTGAGCTGTGAGCTTATAGCCCGTAGACCGGTTGTCTCCCATGGTTAGGTATATCGGAAGCGGGCCCTCGACCAATTTCTAACCAATGAGGATAGACTAGAATACTGGCAGGGCACTCACACCTGACAAGAGAACGAAGCAGGTGCTCAGCCAAATCCTTCGATTAAAAACACACCTGAAAGGCAGCGGGTCTAGCACGTGGTCAGTTCAATGACTCATGCGGATTGGTGTCCTGGAGCTTAGCAGGGTGATAAGCGTAAACCAACTCCCACCCAACGGTCGCCACGAGGAGGTGTCCAGGACATGAGCCCATGTCACAACAGTAGCAGCAGTGGGTAGACCATCTGTCAGGATCTAACCACCACCAGGCTCAGTGCACCATAGGCACATGGAAATCTACGTACATGCATACACATCGATCCATTTTGTAACTGGGTATCTAGCAACGCATTGGTACAAATACCAAACTTCGCAATCCTGACACACTGACGTAACCCAGAAACTAAGCAAATTAATACAATTCACTTTACTCGCCCGACTTCCTCAGCTCCAACCACTTGCGGTCGACGCCGAAGGAGTCTTCACAACTCTGGGAGACAAATTGGTGAAATGTGACTGCAAATATCCGCAACGGTAATCGGTCAGATGCAATCTTTTTAATATTCTTTCACCAGTCGGCAGTGTTCCAAGACTTGGTGGGTCTTCGTCTGGCAAGTGTTTTCCCTAGAAAAAGCCACAAATGTCCGTTTAACAACACTGCGGCAAAGCGGATGCGACTCGCCACTCAATAAACTCACAGCCCCTAACACACAATGGCAAGTTGACCGATACCACGTTTACAAATTCTGTTCATATACCTGATCCTGTACGAACAAGCCTATATATTTAATTAGTGATGTGCCAGTATTCTGAAACATTTTTCACCTTTCCTTATGCTTCACTCACCTGACCTGCACTGTGTACACGACTACATCCGACTAGTTCCTTATCAACATGCTCCACATTAGTGATGTGCTTCTTATGTCTACCTCTCGCATTCTGTGGACATAGACTTCGTAAAACCTTCGGACCACATGAGCCCACACTACTGTATCTAACCTTACTACACCCTCGCTTGTTCCTGCTAATCATGCTATCATGTACAGTATTGCAATATTCTGATCATGCTCAAAAGGCGTGTTTCGCTTTGTCGAGAATAAATTATTTATTTATGTATTTATTTATGTCCATGCAATCTTACCTCGCATTGCCAAGAATAAGCAATTTAGCTTTTATTTAGCTGGTCACTAGCATTAACCGGGTCTTCCTTCTAAACCTAAAATCTTACTGGGTGTTTCTGAAATTTATATTCAGCCACCTACAGAGTATTTCTCTTCCCTTGCTTCTCCTGGGGTCTGTTGTGGCCCACTTTACTCATTGAATACAGAAGCACACGGAGACTCTTACCGGGCACATGGTACAAATAGCCCGCTCCAAGCAGTCAGCTAGGTGATACGCTGGATGCGGCTACCGTGTGCGTCGCACACTATGGGGGATGAGGCCGTCCGATTCAGCTAACGTGCACGTTTGCATTATACAATGCTACTAACTTGCTTGGAGGACTTCAGGGTTTGTAACAGTTGTGCGACTTCTTCTACGTCGACAAGTTGACCTTAAAATGTACACAAATGGCATACTGGAAGACGCTTGGGGAAAGGGGTACTGGGGTAATACTTAACTTTACGTGTGTTGACTGTTCTAGCAAGGCGGCGCATTCTTTTATTAAGCTGATAATTACGATTATATTCTGGCACAAAATGCATATGCACGATCGACGTTGCTCAAATCCTTTCAGCTGTTCGCGGCTTGGTTAGCCCTCACAGTAGCCAGCTTATCATTAGAAACACGTGCCAACGCGCTCAAGGCCTGTTGTCGTGTCTTGTACCTTCCTTATTTGATCGATAAACCTGAGGAAGGCCAGACGAGTTTTGCGTGCTTGTATTACGTGTTTCAGAAGTATGCATTACATGCTCTGCAGTATTAGCTTTTACTGTTAACAGTAGGTTAAACTCAGCTTTCAAATGCCTACTTTTGGTCAACTGCTGAGAGCAATCGACCTTTCAAACTGGATTTGATATGGGTACTCATTTACAATCTACTAAAATTACTTCCTGCACTAAAGCGTCCCGGATGCGCCTGGAAGCAAACACAAAAGCAGACTATTTAGACAATCCTTTAGGATAAACGTCAGCGGTATCACGATGCCATATAACTGGAATACTATGCCATCCACAGTTCTGCTCTTGATACTTATGCCATATTTTAAGGACTAAAACAGAATGGTGTAACCGCCCGATACGGCCTTTTAAAATTTCTCTAGAAGCCGGATAAAAAACAACGATTTTATTGCACATAGTCATCAATCCATCCTTGTGTATATTTATAAGTACCTGCCATCTGGGAAAGCTGAGAAGTAAATAAAAATTTAATGTTTACTCGCAGGAATTTTTGATTAACTTGCTAGAGAATTGTTGTTATACTTTGGTTAGTCATCTGCTACATGATAAATAGTTGCCTTACTGTACCACACAAGGTGAGTGTTAGCAGCCAATTACGTGAGTTTAGTGGTCCTCTGGTAGTTGCTGAGGTGCATGCGCTCGGTAAACCAGACACCGCTTGCGTATACTGGCAATAATTTCCTGTTATGGTTTCCGTCTGATACACTCCCAGGCTTCAGATTGCGGGAACCCAGAAAGCAGACAATGCCGCAAAATATCCATCCGGCTCCCGGATGTCAAGCGGACAATTCCAGCCAGATAAACGCTGCTTCCAAAAGGCGTGGTTAATAGCCAAGTAGACACCATGTTAGCATAAAAGTGAAGCACAAACCCTTCGGGGGACGTCAAGCAACAGCTAAGCACTAGGAATGCCGATTTCAAATAATGTAAATTGGTTAAGGTGTGCGGTTATGCCGGCTTAAATTGCTAGTAGATTAGGATATGAAATACTCACGTTATCAATCCGCGACATATTCAAGAAGGCCGGATAACTGATCAAACGTGATTAAAAGTAATAATTTTAACCAAGTTTTGTTTAAGCTACTGCGCGCTTATGTAGTCGCTTACGCAGATGAACCTTAAAATGAAGCAACAGTGCATACTAACAAAATAGGGCAAATTGCTACCTTAAAATAAAGAAGTTCAACCTGCAAGCGCGCGCTTTGTAAATCGGATGCAACGTAGTTATTCTTAGCGGCACCACTTACGTTCTCAGCAATACCCGTCGTCCTTTTGATGCTGTTCCAATGTGGCTTTGTTCGTGGCTCCCTAGGTCTGCCTGACTCAGGCATCATTATCCCAATTTCGAATGAGTACAGCTCATTGGTGCCTGTCATCTCCGCACCTGTCAAAATTTCTCCACAAAACAAGTGCTTTTCCCTCCACCTTTGTAAGTGCCCTAGTAATCATAGTTCGCCATGCACGTCAGGTAAGCGCCTTCAATTCCCACTATCAGGAAGCAACGTCCAAACTTTTCAGTCTCACCTTGATCATGTCCTGTTAAAGAAGCACCGGTTTCCCTGCACGCAGCTTCCGAACACTGTTACTCTAATGGCTACATGGTTGGCGGTATCCGATTCTGGAGTAGCCTATAACTGTGGTCTCCGTAGGACCGCCACACTGCGAATGCGCCTAGAGAGCGACCATGGGTGGGTTGTATTCCCTACCAACGACACAAACATAGTTGGATGTCTCCGGTTTCGTATTTGACTCTCACAATGGCCAGCGCTAGTATGCCTGCGCATACAGACGGACCATGTGTGACTTGCGCGGCACCAACCACAACTCCAACCACACAACCTATACCAGGTGTATACCCAAGAAAACGGACCGGAGTCAGGTGGATGTAAACCAAGGGCCATCAATGGAGCCTGCCCACCAACCTTCACAGGCAAACACAAGCAGGCTGTACTTGGGAAGCAAGCGCATACAAGGCGGTGGCTGGCGCTCCACACTGAGTGAACGGAACCACTCTTTGTGCATAACAAGGCCAAAAGCATCGTACACTCCGTTCTCTCTAGCTGTGCTCAACTGCCTATAAGGGACACTATGGTGGAGGCAGTGTGTAATAGACCTGTAGGCAAAGTGTAAACATGCACATCGAGCGCAGCCACACCGGGGATATTAAACAACAGACAGTCGCCTGAAACGACAGTAGTTAATAAACTAATTTGAATACGGCATACAGATATGCCCACATAAATAAATAATAAAATTTCATATGAAATAACATGGTTGCCAAATTATCCTCTGTAGATTATTGACGTCAAACAATATTTGTTAAGAAAATGTCACTGTTGCAAAATGGTTGTCAAAGTTAACTACAAGTAGCTTAAGCGGTGTGCGAATTCATGGAAGTTAGTTCCCGTAGAAAATAATGAGGCAAGTGCACAAACGCACCAGCTGAAGTAAAGAGACAATGCGCGTAAGGAAGCGGTTAATAAGGCTAACGCAGCGTATCTACGAACGCTGTGCCGGTTCTGCCTAGGTTCTCTGCAGAACTCGCATTCGCTTCGGTGGTGGCCCCAAGTGTCCTTGCTCAAGGCTACTTGACCTACCAGACTGGCACTCGCGACCGCATGTGTTTCAGCACCAGGCGCTTGATGTCGATGGAGTACAACACATCGGCGCTTGTCGCTTCCTCCCTTGCAACTTCTCCACATGCATGAGTTCTTGCTCCTGTACCTTGACGACTGCCATCATGAGGATACAGCGCCCTGCACGCCTATCAACCGACTTCGATTCACCTGACGTGCAACCAAGCTCAGAACTTGCGAGGCTCACGTTGATCGTGTCCTGGTATGGTAACTTCGTGTTCTTCATCTGACGCTTTCAAACGCTCAGCTAACGTATAAGAGTTGTATCGGTATCCGCGTCAAAGCCATACAGGTCATATGGGTGAGCCATCTCAGTGGTCTCCGCAACCGCATGCAGACAACTTCATAACTTCCACCTAGGCGCAACACCTCAGTTTCCGCAACTCGTCCGCACCAACCGATGCGCAGAATTTGTGGCAGACACTACGGATGGAACTGGTCAAAATATTGCGATCCCACCGGTACAAAATCTACGTTACACTGTCGTATAGAAGCATGGACAGCACCAGAGATTTGTACACCATTAGCTTTGCGGAAAAGCTAAGCCGATGATTGTTCCACACTCTGTATATCGGCTTCCCTAAAGTCGCCGCTGCCTTCGATACAAGCATACGAAGCTCCTTGTGCATCTGTTGGTCAGCCAACATAACGCTCTCAAAGAAGCAGAAACAGGAGGTGGTTTCTAATTTTTAGCACCAAGGCTGATTTTTGGCAATATTGAAATGTGCACTGCCGTTAAAAGCTGAACGAGACAGACAGTTTTGCTTGTGTCACTGGTGAGGCCGATTTGGCTGCCCTCAAAGCCACAGAACTAGTCACGGGCTGCAGCGCATCCGCGCGGAGTGCAAATAATGCCAAGTCGTCGGCAAACAGCAACATTCAGACAGTCTTCTCACAGACTAGGGTTCTCGCACCGATGTTTAGCAACGCACAATCAACTCGGGGTTTCAACCGAACACCGTACGAACGGACCGCATCTAAAATGCAAGATCTCGTTGCATGAATATATATTTTAAACACGACAGGAGCTAGGACGCAGCCATTCTTCACCCCAGTGCCAACTGCATGCTCATCTGAGGTCTCTCCATTCAGCATCACCTTTCCTGGCATACCACTGTGTAGACCTTTAATTAAAATTACAATTTTACGAGGGCAGCCAAACTTACCCAAAACCAGCCACACTGCCTCGCGGTTCACGGTAGCAATTACCTTGGTGACAACAACAAGAGCGAGTACAACGGCTGGTGTCGTTCTACACAGTTCCGCAACTGACGAGCCGCAAGCACCATATTGATGGGCCGTGACCCGAAAGGAATCCACACTGCTTCTCCGCTACTTTAAGTTCCACAAGCTGACTGACGAGATGGTTGAGCGGAATTCCGAAGATCCTCTTGCATACACAACAGGAATTTGGGCCACAATAATTCGTGCAACAATGCTTGTTTCCTTGGCCTTTATACACTGGTAGCAAAAGGGCAACCTTCAGCTCAGGCGGCACCTCCTCCTCAATACATACACGTTGCACTAAGTGGTGCAGCGCGGGCATCAACGCGGGTCCACCGTGTGGTAATACTTATGGCGTGATGCTGTAGGTACAGACACACGCCGTTTCACAATTGAGCAACTGCTCTCTGCATCTTATTCAGTGTCGGCGGGTCCGTCAACCTCACCTTCACATCGGTTTGTTTGAGACCGTTCAAAGTATGTCAGTTCATTTCTGAACCTTTGTTCGAGAGATAATCAACGTGAGTTAAAGTTACCCATAAAGATACACAAAAGTCAATGTTATCGAACATGTTTTGATAATTCTCCATCAGGTCAGTACAATTATCTACCGATTACCTCGACTAGACAAACTACTGAGTCGGTAAAACCGGGTACACTCAGTTTACAAGTGGTTTATTATCGCCAATAATCAGGCCAAGACCGGAGTCTTCATTCAACCCAGCTGAGTAAAAATCACTACTCGAGCAGGCCAAAGTGAGTTGCCAGGCCTGCCTTTTGTTTGCAGTCTGTGTGCTGGTTGCACCTGAACTACCTTCGATCACCGTCCACTGCGGCTCTAATCTCGTTCCATACATCGCTCTCTTTGAATCAAAGAAGTCATTCTATTGGCGATGTTCGTCGAAGTATTCCTTTTGCTTCGCTACTCCGTATACCATGACTTTTTAATGCGCCGGAGCTCTCTGAACGGTCGCCGTCGAAGTTTGCCAGACTGATTATTCAGCCCCAATTTACTGTGGTATGCGACACCTGTAGCAAATTCAGCATCCTCCTCACACACCAATTCACCCATCGTAGCGTTGTACTCAGCAAACAATCAGGCTGCTTACAGTTTTCGCCCTTGATGGTTTCCTCGACAGCAGCTGTCATTTGATTTCGAAAGTGGTTCCACAGGTCGCTCACAGTGGCTATGCATTCCATATCACACAGTCGTTCAGCAATTGGCTTCCCCAGCTCAACATGTTTCGCCACGGTACCGAGGGAGAGAATGTTAAATTTGCGCCGCTTCACGGCGGAAGTCCTATACATAGACTTATGTAAATATATGTAAAGTTTGGTCCACAACAATTTGTGATCAGTACCCGACAGCTCCAGGCAGTACACGTGTCATGCGCGCTTCACACATATCATGCCGAAGTACAGTGAGCTAGTCGAGCAGGTGAGCGTGACTATTCTTTGGTGTGTCCAATTTGCCATATCAATCGCGCTCCGTGCAAACCGGGTGTTTGTGCTCGGCAGGCCGTCAGTGGCACACAGTGAGTGCAGCCTGTCACCGTTCACACTCGCCGAAGCAATGTTATGCGAAAAGCTAACAGCCAGCTACACCGATACATTACGCCTAAAGCGCGAGCTGAAAGCACCCTGCAGAAATAGTCGGTCACTCCCCGTTACAGACCGTATCACGGAGGATAGGTGAGTGTAGAATTGATCACACGCGTCATCAGGATAACACATGGCTGGACCGTAGGTGTATATAAATTGGTGAACCTACCGCTTCAGGATAGTAAGCTAGCAGTCATTAGGCGCGCGCTGCTGCCGGTTGGTTCACTTACTAGCTGGCCATTAAGGCGATCAGATACAGCTAATCCGACTCCACGTTCACGTGGGGTTCACGTGGAGCTGAGGCGGCCTTGCCCAACTAATAGAATGTGTGGCCGGCACCTGCTTTATACGACATGTTTAGCGAGCCGGGTTTCACTGAGCGCCGCGATATCGATGTAGTAGCGCGCAGTTCCATCGCGGCCAGTGCAGTGTGTCGCTCGGAGCATTCGCAAGAGTTTCGGTCCAGGTGGGTGCGCGCTTTCTGGCATGCGATTCTGAGTGATTTTGCGCAGGTATACGGCTGTATTAGTGAGCAATCGTGCTCGAGATGGCGGTCGTGCCTCCGTGGTTTGTCTGGCGACTCCGCCCTGAGCTGCTAAGTCAGTAGCCTAACCCACAAGGCAGTGGGATGCCGATGCATCTCGGTAATGTGATTGCAGAGTCCGATTACGATCTGCTTGACTACCGTCTAAGACAGTCTTTGAGGTACGGTAACGATTCATATATGCCTTGCGACCGTACTTGGATATACACCCTCGACCACAGCTGGACGCCGGTGGGTTTTGGCGGGTTTGCGCCAATTTGACCAATGGCTACTTGGCTTGAGGCGGGCAGTAGCAAACCATTAAACATTCAAAGGTTCCCCCACTTTCAGAAATAATGCGTGGCACTGGTGTTCTACGCCAATTGAGCTGTGAGCTTATAGCCCGTAGACCGGTTGTCTCCCATGGTTAGGTATATCGGAAGCGGGCCCTCGACCAATTTCTAACCAATGAGGATAGACTAGAATACTGGCAGGGCACTCACACCTGACAAGAGAACGAAGCAGGTGCTCAGCCAAATCCTTCGATTAAAAACACACCTGAAAGGCAGCGGGTCTAGCACGTGGTCAGTTCAATGACTCATGCGGATTGGTGTCCTGGAGCTTAGCAGGGTGATAAGCGTAAACCAACTCCCACCCAACGGTCGCCACGAGGAGGTGTCCAGGACATGAGCCCATGTCACAACAGTAGCAGCAGTGGGTAGACCATCTGTCAGGATCTAACCACCACCAGGCTCAGTGCACCATAGGCACATGGAAATCTACGTACATGCATACACATCGATCCATTTTGTAACTGGGTATCTAGCAACGCATTGGTACAAATACCAAACTTCGCAATCCTGACACACTGACGTAACCCAGAAACTAAGCAAATTAATACAATTCACTTTACTCGCCCGACTTCCTCAGCTCCAACCACTTGCGGTCGACGCCGAAGGAGTCTTCACAACTCTGGGAGACAAATTGGTGAAATGTGACTGCAAATATCCGCAACGGTAATCGGTCAGATGCAATCTTTTTAATATTCTTTCACCAGTCGGCAGTGTTCCAAGACTTGGTGGGTCTTCGTCTGGCAAGTGTTTTCCCTAGAAAAAGCCACAAATGTCCGTTTAACAACACTGCGGCAAAGCGGATGCGACTCGCCACTCAATAAACTCACAGCCCCTAACACACAATGGCAAGTTGACCGATACCACGTTTACAAATTCTGTTCATATACCTGATCCTGTACGAACAAGCCTATATATTTAATTAGTGATGTGCCAGTATTCTGAAACATTTTTCACCTTTCCTTATGCTTCACTCACCTGACCTGCACTGTGTACACGACTACATCCGACTAGTTCCTTATCAACATGCTCCACATTAGTGATGTGCTTCTTATGTCTACCTCTCGCATTCTGTGGACATAGACTTCGTAAAACCTTCGGACCACATGAGCCCACACTACTGTATCTAACCTTACTACACCCTCGCTTGTTCCTGCTAATCATGCTATCATGTACAGTATTGCAATATTCTGATCATGCTCAAAAGGCGTGTTTCGCTTTGTCGAGAATAAATTATTTATTTATGTATTTATTTATGTCCATGCAATCTTACCTCGCATTGCCAAGAATAAGCAATTTAGCTAGATGGAAATTGGGTATTGCCCACCCGAAAACACTGCACAACCACGACGCGTTTCGATGTAATTTCTCATCTCATCAGGTGGAGACAGCAGGATTTGAACCCGGGACCATTGGAATGGCAGCCAACACTACTACCCCTTTGGCTACCGGGTCACGATGGGCAATGCATTTTGTCACAACGGTAGATGACTAATTGGAGGGTCAAGTTTGGATTACACGTTGTGTGATTGGATTGCGACACGCAACCTCAATTTAATAGACTGTGATTCACATTGAAATGAACCGTAGTCACTGCGATCGCTGGGACCGTATTCAAAGTAGATGGAAATTGGGTATTGCCCACCCGAAAACACTGCACAACCACGACGCGTTTCGATGTAATTTTTCATCTCATCAGGTGGAGACAGCAGGATTTGAACCCGGGACCATTGGAATGGCAGCCAACACTACTACCCCTTTGGCTACCGGGTCACGATGGGCAATGCATTTTGTCACAACGGTAGATGACTAATTGGAGGGTCAAGTTTGGATTACACGTTGTGTGATTGGATTGCGACACGCAACCTCAATTTAATAGACTGTGATTCACATTGAAATGAACCGTAGTCACTGCGATCGCTGGGACCGTATTCAAAGTAGATGGAAATTGGGTATTGCCCACCCGAAAACACTGCACAACCACGACGCGTTTCGATGTAATTTTTCATCTCATCAGGTGGAGACAGCAGGATTTGAACCCAGGACCATTGGAAT
The DNA here is from genome assembly GCA_944474145.2 of Dicrocoelium dendriticum. Lineage (NCBI taxonomy): Eukaryota > Metazoa > Platyhelminthes > Trematoda > Plagiorchiida > Dicrocoeliidae > Dicrocoelium > Dicrocoelium dendriticum. The sequence goes on along the minus strand of OX104064.1, from coordinate 59,138,954 downwards.
AGCAGCCAACACTACTACCCCTTTGGCTACCGGGTCACGATGGGCAATGCATTTTGTCACAACGGTAGATGACTAATTGGAGGGTCAAGTTTGGATTACACGTTGTGTGATTGGATTGCGACACGCAACCTCAATTTAATAGACTGTGATTCACATTGAAATGAACCGTAGTCACTGCGATCGCTGGGACCGTATTCAAAGTAGATGGAAATTGGGTATTGCCCACCCGAAAACACTGCACAACCACGACGCGTTTCGATGTAATTTTTCATCTCATCAGGTGGAGACAGCAGGATTTGAACCCAGGGACCATTGGAATAGCAGCCAACACTACTACCCCTTTGGCTACCGGGTCACGATGGGCAATGCATTTTGTCACAACGGTAGATGACTAATTGGAGGGTCAAGTTTGGATTACACGTTGTGTGATTGGATTGCGACACGCAACCTCAATTTAATAGACTGTGATTCACATTGAAATGAACCGTAGTCACTGCGATCGCTGGGACCGTATTCAAAGTAGATGGAAATTGGGTATTGCCCACCCGAAAACACTGCACAACCACGACGCGTTTCGATGTAATTTTTCATCTCATCAGGTGGAGACAGCAGGATTTGAACCCAGGACCATTGGAATAGCAGCCAACACTACTACCCCTTTGGCTACCGGGTCACGATGGGCAATGCATTTTGTCACAACGGTAGATGACTAATTGGAGGGTCAAGTTTGGATTACACGTTGTGTGATTGGATTGCGACACGCAACCTCAATTTAATAGACTGTGATTCACATTGAAATGAACCGTAGTCACTGCGATCGCTGGGACCGTATTCAAAGTAGATGGAAATTGGGTATTGCCCACCCGAAAACACTGCACAACCACGACGCGTTTCGATGTAATTTTTCATCTCATCAGGTGGAGACAGCAGGATTTGAACCCGGGACCATTGGAATAGCAGCCAACACTACTACCCCTTTGGCTACCGGGTCACGATGGGCAATGCATTTTGTCACAACGGTAGATGACTAATTGGAGGGTCAAGTTTGGATTACACGTTGTGTGATTGGATTGCGACACGCAACCTCAATTTAATAGACTGTGATTCACATTGAAATGAACCGTAGTCACTGCGATCGCTGGGACCGTATTCAAAGTAGATGGAAATTGGGTATTGCCCACCCGAAAACACTGCACAACCACGACGCGTTTCGATGTAATTTTTCATCTCATCAGGTGGAGACAGCAGGATTTGAACCCGGGACCATTGGAATAGCAGCCAACACTACTACCCCTTTGGCTACCGGGTCAACGCATTGGTACAAATACCAAACTTCGCAATCCTGACACACTGACGTAACCCAGAAACTAAGCAAATTAATACAATTCACTTTACTCGCCCGACTTCCTCAGCTCCAACCACTTGCGGTCGACGCCGAAGGAGTCTTCACAACTCTGGGAGACAAATTGGTGAAATGTGACTGCAAATATCCGCAACGGTAATCGGTCAGATGCAATCTTTTTAATATTCTTTCACCAGTCGGCAGTGTTCCAAGACTTGGTGGGTCTTCGTCTGGCAAGTGTTTTCCCTAGAAAAAGCCACAAATGTCCGTTTAACAACACTGCGGCAAAGCGGATGCGACTCGCCACTCAATAAACTCACAGCCCCTAACACACAATGGCAAGTTGACCGATACCACGTTTACAAATTCTGTTCATATACCTGATCCTGTACGAACAAGCCTATATATTTAATTAGTGATGTGCCAGTATTCTGAAACATTTTTCACCTTTCCTTATGCTTCACTCACCTGACCTGCACTGTGTACACGACTACATCCGACTAGTTCCTTATCAACATGCTCCACATTAGTGATGTGCTTCTTATGTCTACCTCTCGCATTCTGTGGACATAGACTTCGTAAAACCTTCGGACCACATGAGCCCACACTACTGTATCTAACCTTACTACACCCTCGCTTGTTCCTGCTAATCATGCTATCATGTACAGTATTGCAATATTCTGATCATGCTCAAAAGGCGTGTTTCGCTTTGTCGAGAATAAATTATTTATTTATGTATTTATTTATGTCCATGCAATCTTACCTCGCATTGCCAAGAATAAGCAATTTAGCTTTTATTTAGCTGGTCACTAGCATTAACCGGGTCTTCCTTCTAAACCTAAAATCTTACTGGGTGTTTCTGAAATTTATATTCAGCCACCTACAGAGTATTTCTCTTCCCTTGCTTCTCCTGGGGTCTGTTGTGGCCCACTTTACTCATTGAATACAGAAGCACACGGAGACTCTTACCGGGCACATGGTGCAAATAGCCCGCTCCAAGCAGTCAGCTAGGTGATACGCTGGATGCGGCTACCGTGTGCGTCGCACACTATGGGGGATGAGGCCGTCCGATTCAGCTAACGTGCACGTTTGCATTATACAATGCTACTAACTTGCTTGGAGGACTTCAGGGTTTGTAACAGTTGTGCGACTTCTTCTACGTCGACAAGTTGACCTTAAAATGTACACAAATGGCATACTGGAAGACGCTTGGGGAAAGGGGTACTGGGGTAATACTTAACTTTACGTGTGTTGACTGTTCTAGCAAGGCGGCGCATTCTTTTATTAAGCTGATAATTACGATTATATTCTGGCACAAAATGCATATGCACGATCGACGTTGCTCAAATCCTTTCAGCTGTTCGCGGCTTGGTTAGCCCTCACAGTAGCCAGCTTATCATTAGAAACACGTGCCAACGCGCTCAAGGCCTGTTGTCGTGTCTTGTACCTTCCTTATTTGATCGATAAACCTGAGGAAGGCCAGACGAGTTTTGCGTGCTTGTATTACGTGTTTCAGAAGTATGCATTACATGCTCTGCAGTATTAGCTTTTACTGTTAACAGTAGGTTAAACTCAGCTTTCAAATGCCTACTTTTGGTCAACTGCTGAGAGCAATCGACCTTTCAAACTGGATTTGATATGGGTACTCATTTACAATCTACTAAAATTACTTCCTGCACTAAAGCGTCCCGGATGCGCCTGGAAGCAAACACAAAAGCAGACTATTTAGACAATCCTTTAGGATAAACGTCAGCGGTATCACGATGCCATATAACTGGAATACTATGCCATCCACAGTTCTGCTCTTGATACTTATGCCATATTTTAAGGACTAAAACAGAATGGTGTAACCGCCCGATACGGCCTTTTAAAATTTCTCTAGAAGCCGGATAAAAAACAACGATTTTATTGCACATAGTCATCAATCCATCCTTGTGTATATTTATAAGTACCTGCCATCTGGGAAAGCTGAGAAGTAAATAAAAATTTAATGTTTACTCGCAGGAATTTTTGATTAACTTGCTAGAGAATTGTTGTTATACTTTGGTTAGTCATCTGCTACATGATAAATAGTTGCCTTACTGTACCACACAAGGTGAGTGTTAGCAGCCAATTACGTGAGTTTAGTGGTCCTCTGGTAGTTGCTGAGGTGCATGCGCTCGGTAAACCAGACACCGCTTGCGTATACTGGCAATAATTTCCTGTTATGGTTTCCGTCTGATACACTCCCAGGCTTCAGATTGCGGGAACCCAGAAAGCAGACAATGCCGCAAAATATCCATCCGGCTCCCGGATGTCAAGCGGACAATTCCAGCCAGATAAACGCTGCTTCCAAAAGGCGTCAAAGCAAGCTACGCGAAGAAAACAGCCTAAAATCTTTGAAGTGAACTTAACTCTGTGCGCCTGAACAAACTAACACAAAATAACTGTCCACTTTATGCAATACCTTTCGCGATATTCCATGTACCGATAGACTTGGAGCTGGATAATGGGGCAGCGGTTGCCATCGTAAACGGCTGTTCAATCAACAAGCTACCGCCTATGCGGCCGTGCCTAGCATGTTTGCAGACGATCACCGGTCACCCAATTAATAGGTTGAATAGATGTTCCGTTAAAACCAGGCACGGGAAGCGAGAATTTAAGCTGCGTTTAATCGTGGTGCCTGTAATCAAACCAAAGCTCATCGATCATGATTGGATACAGTTATTATGCAAAACAATGTGACTACAAAGTCCTTGTTTAATACGGTAGGTTGCTTGGATTAGTCAGTCAAGTCGTATCGCTTTTGAATCAGACTAAAAAAGATTAAATGTTTAAGAATATATATAAACCTACCGGAGAATGCAGAGCCAAAGGTTACCCAGCTGGTTCATTACCATATGCAATGCGCATAATGTCTGTTACAGAAGGTGACATAGTTCCAATGCAACCTTCTGATTGGGGCACGGCAATTGCACCTGTACTCACACCTGATGGCTTTGTTGGCAGTTGCGGATGCTACACACTGACAGGCCACCAAGCTAGGGAAGCGAAAACGTATTTCCTTTCACATATTGTGGACACTTACGCGGCGTTATGTCATGGTTAGAGGTTCCCAAACTGGATCTCAGTCACGCGTAAGCTCAAGTAGAAATTGACGATGTCAAAAAAATTGACCACAAGTCTATCCGCCTGGCAACCTTCCAGTGCATACGCCTCTTGTTCAGAACAAATTCAGCACCCAGTATATCCCAACGGCTCGTGGTTAATATAGCAAACTATTTACCGTGTACCTGCGCATATTTGGACGATAACCTTATTTCTCGCCGCGATGACCTTTGTAGGACTAGTTAATACTAGTCCGAGACGGTGCGCGGAATTAAGCGCGGATATCAGAAGGCAATTGGAGTCGGACACAGCGGACTGTATTCGATGGGACTACAACAAGAAACGGACGGATGAAGCGAGGCAAGAGCGTACACGTGAGCGCGGGAACTTACAAGGCAGTTGTGTGTCGAGCCGGTTGTAAGATTAAAACAAGAAGGAGTAATGTACAATCGGTCAACAAGTAAATTGTACACGAAAGATAAGAGTTATCTTTTTGGGCGCTACAGAGCTCCCCCCCTAGAAGGCTGAACATAGAAAGCCTTCGAAATCGAAAAGGAATGTTAAAACGAGGTTCGTAAGGCGAAATCGTGCCGAGTAAAAATGGGCGTGCGTTCGTGTAAATGGGGGTTCGTCGGAAGTCGGAGTCCGCTGTGCCGTTTATGATTTGTTATTTATTGAATGCAGGGCAGGGTGCATTTCGGCGAGCCGTTGGAGCGGGCTTGTCGGACTACAAAAATCTGGCTAGTCCAGAAAAAGGCCGACAGGACCTCAACCTCCGCTGCTGCCAAACGGTGCGCTTGGGAGTGGTCTCTCCCCCCGCCGCACCCCGCCCCGCGCCATAACGACCCTCGTCCCACGAAGAAAACGACCATGGTCCCACGGAGAAGCGACCCTCGTCCCGCGGAGAAGCGATCCTCGTCCCGCGGAGAAGCGATCCTCGTCCCGCGGAGAAACGACCAGTGTCCGCGTCAGGGTCCTCGAAAACATTCCTCGTGTGGGCCAGTCGATCGAAGGGGAGGGTTGGGGCATGTAAAGACGAGAAAATAGAAAAACACGCGCAGAAAACGCCAAAAAGAACAAACGAATGAGCTGCGTGTTTAAATATTTTTTGGTTTTTGAATATTTTTTTGAAAAAGGTTTTTCGGGGTTTTTTGATATTTTTGTTTGTTTTCAAAACGTTAATCGACCAAAAACGAGGCAAATATATACAATATCTACAAAGTTAAAAGTATTTACACTGTACATAGTCGGAGAAGCGAACGGGCTTACGTACCTCCCGACCACGGCGATTGGTCGTGGGAGGCGGCGGGCTAGGTTCGGGTGATGTCGGGACTGCTGAAGCTTGCAGACCGTGATCGTGGTCTGGTTGGACTTCACTAGCATGCGGAAAATTGGTACGGTGAGTTGTGACGTCGCACGATGCACTACTAGACGAAGTAGGCGAGGTAGTTTCTTCCATAAAGGCGGGTTTCAGACGGTCGATGGTGACGACTTCGTGTCGACCACCGCGGTCAATAGTGTACGCCTTACTCGCACGATGCAGCACCTTGAAGGGTCCTATGTACGGCGACTGAAGAGGCTGTCGAACACCGTCTGCGCGAAGAAGGACGTGTGAACAAGTAGACAGCTTCTCGGGCACGTACACTGGTGTCTTCTGCGATCGAGGAGCGGGTGGACGTAGCTCACGCATCTGGTGAGCCAATCGGTCAGTGTAACTTCCGTAGTCAAAAGTGGAAGTACATGGGGCTGGTGCTACCAGCTGTCCGGGCAACCGCAGCGTGCAACCGTAGACTAGCTGCGCTGGTGTGGCGTCGAAATCGGTTTTAACCGTGTTTCTTAAGCCTAGAAGAACGAGGGGAAGCGTTTCAGACCATGAAGGATCTGCGTGCGCACGTAGCGCTGCCTTCAACTGGCGGTGAAAACGCTCCACCATGCCGTTAGCGGCCGGATGATACGCCGTCGTCTGGACGTGGCGACAGCCTAAATCCTTAAGCAACGTGGCAAAGGTCGACGAGAAATGTGACCCTCGATCGGTGGTCACGATGGCGGGACAGCCGTATTGAGCTACCCAGCGCTCCATAAAAGCTTTCGCTACCGTTTCCGAGGAGCAATTTGGGATGGGGACGGCCTCAGGCCATCTAGTAAATCGATCGATGCAGGTCAGTAGATATACCGAGCCTTTGGAAGGCGGCAGAGGACCTACGAGGTCGACGTGCACGTGATGAAAGCGTGCGTCTGGCGTCGGAAAAGTGCCTAATGGGCTTCTCGTGTGCTTGTGCACCTTCGCGCGTTGACACGGAAGGCAAGCAGCTGCCCAGGTACGGACGTCCCGATTAACATTGCGCCAAACGAATCGTGCGGTTACGAGTTTAACCGATGCACGAACGCCTGGATGAGACAAGCCGTGCAACGCGTCGAACACGGTCTGCCGAAACTCACGTGGGACGACTGGGCGCGGCGTGCCCAGAGATAAATCGCAGAGTATGGTGCCGTCTGATGATGTCAGCGGAACGGGTCGTATGTCCAATGAGGGAGACCTGCGTAGTAGATCAACCTCAGGGTCGTTAAGTTGCGCTGTGGCCATGGCTGCCAAGTCGATAGCAGTGCCGGCGTCAGCGGAGATAGCCTGGATACGAGAAAGTGCATCGGCGACGGCGTTGTGCACACCTGAGACATGCCGTATATCGGTCGTAAACTGAGCGATATAGTCAAGGTGGCGCGACTCTCTAGGAGAGTATCGGTCGGTAGTCGAGCCGAGCACGTAAGTCAGGGGTTTGTGGTCGGTGAAGACGACAAAGGAGCGGCCTTCTAGGATGTGTCGAAAGTGACGTATCGCTAGATATACGGCTAGTAGTTCCCTACCGAACGTGCTGTAGCGAGATTCGGTAGGTTGTAGACGTTTGGAGAAAAAGGCTAAGGGTTGCCACGTGTCGGCTACGCGTTGCTGCAAAACAGCGCCGACTGCCACGTCCGAGGCGTCAGTACTGAGGGACAGTGGGGCGGCCGGATCGTGGTGCGCTATAGAAGCTATGTTGGCGATAGCCTCTTTCAGCGACTTAAAAGCAGCGCGTGCTGCGGTAGGAAATTCGAACGTCTTGAGTTTCCCTCGGAGAAGGTCCGTGAGGGGTTGCATCAGCGAGGCGCAGTTGGGTATAAATCGACGGTAAAAGTTGACCAGGCCATCAAAACGCCTGAGCTGTTTGAAAGAATGAGGCTCGGGGTAGTCGATAATGGCTTGAATTTTATCCTGCAGTGGCACGACGCCTGCAGAAGAGATACGATGGCCCAGGAAATTAACTGAATCGACACCAAACGAACACTTTTCTGCGTTGATCGTCACCCCGTGTTGAGATAAACGATCAAAAAGTGTTCGTACGTGGCGTATGTGCTCTTCTCGTGAAGAGCTTGCGATTAAAATGTCGTCAAGATACGCGTAAGCGAAGTCTAAACCGCGACAAACTTGGTCGATGAAACGCTGAAAAGTTTGCGCGGCGTTCTTTAGGCCAAATGGCATGCGCAGAAACTCGAACAAACCAAATGGAGTCGTCACGGCAGTTTTAGCGATGTCCGCTTCGGCTACCGGAATTTGGTTGTATGCGCGTACCAAGTCGATTTTGCTGAAGATACTTTTACCCGCCAGACTGGCGGTGAGATCCACTATGTGTGGGATCGGATAGCGATCGGGCGTGGTCACCGTATTCAAGGATCGATAGTCGCCGCAAGGACGCCAGTCCCCCACAACCTTCTTCGGGACCATGTGCAGAGGCGACGCCCATGGGCTGTTGGACGGTCTGACGATACCAAGTTGAAGCATGTGGTCAAATTCGGCTCGTGCTGCCCGTAGTTTGTCTGGAGCAAGCCGTCTTGGTCGTGCGCTAACTGGTTGACCGCGCGTAACTATGTGGTGAGCGACCTCTGTCGTGACTGGTGGAAGCTCTGCAGCCGGTCGAACCAGTCGCGGGTATTCGGAGAGGAGGCTCAAGTAGTCGGACGGTGCGTCTGCGATCCGAAATACAGGGCTGATTATCGGGGCATCTGAAAGGACACCATCAACACCTAGTTTCGTACGATCGTCTAAAAGTCTGTGGCGACCAGCATCAACAAGCAACCCAAAATGTCGGAGGAAGTCGATACCGATAATTGCGAAGGGTACAGACGCAACCATGAAGACCCACTGAAAATCTCGGCGAAGATTGAGGTCTAGGTTCATCATGCGCTGACCGAATGAAGCTATCGGAGAACCGTTGGCCGCACGCAAATTGTACGTAGGCTCTGAGTGCTTGTCGCTAGCGGTCGCTGGGATGACGCTGACTTCCGCTCCCGTGTCGATGAGAAAGGTGATGGAAGAACGTCGATCCTTAACGTAAAACAGTCGGTTTGCTTGGTTATTGAATGATACGTTTGTAGTGCTAGTATGCGGGCTATTCGTTTTCCCTGGGTCGTGCCTAATGCAGGGAGCCCGACAACGTCTAGCTCTTCCACCGTATTGGCGGTGATACCAACATACTTCTTCGACGGGCTTGACATTATCTGACTGAGAACTTGTAAGGAAAATGTGGCGCTTTCGTGCCGAACGTGACGTATTCGGTGCAGGCACAGACGAGCCGCAATGAACGGTAGCCAAAACGTGGTCAGCATTTGACCGTGGCACACGCTGCTTCGAAGCCTTCATTGCTGCTATCCTGCTGCGAAGTAGCGCAATTTCCTCATCTTTAGAGTCAGATCGGTCTAGCGACTGGGAACAAACATGGGATTCGGTTTTCATCGGTGAGAATACGTCACCGGAGTTACTGGTCGTCTGCTGCGGAAAACGTTCGAACGCAGCGTCTGCCTTGGTAGCTAAGTCTTTCAAGGGTGCATCTATAAACATGGACAGCATTACCGGCAATGGCTCTGGGAGACGTGCAAACCACAGCTCCTTTATCCCTTCTTCGCTCAAGAATAAGGGACCAGCGATGCGCTGAAGTTCGCGGAGCAATGCCGACGGCTTGCGATCTCCAAGCTTGAGACCATTGAGCTGCTCAAATCGTGTTCGTGCGCTGGGTCGTAACTCTTTCAATATCGCTTGCTTCATCGTTTCATACTTTGCCTCATTCGATGGGCAGAGTAGAATGTCCTCAATCAGCGTCACTACCGACGGAGGAAGGCGTGGGACGAGCTGATTGTACCTTGGACGGTCCGCCGTTATGCCCTTATTTTCTAGTTCGATCTCGAATATCTTAAACCAAACTTCTGGACTGTGTTCCATGAAACTTGGAACAGCCAAAGGAAGCATGGTTACGCTGTGAAACGACTCAGATGCAACTCTCGAAATGTGAGTCGAAAGATAAAGAACGAACAAAATACGATAAAAGTACTAAAATTACGCAAGAAACAAATGAATATAGGTATATAATCGAGAAAAAGGAACGAACTCACCAAAAAATACAAACGAGAAAAATGTTGAATTCGCGCGTGCGAATCGGGGTCACCAATTTGTAGGACTAGTTAATACTAGTCCGAGACGGTGCGCGGAATTAAGCGCGGATATCAGAAGGCAATTGGAGTCGGACACAGCGGACTGTATTCGATGGGACTACAACAAGAAGCGGACGGATGAAGCGAGGCAAGAGCGTACACGTGAGCGCGGGAACTTACAAGGCAGTTGTGTGTCGAGCCGGTTGTAAGATTAAAACAAGAAGGAGTAATGTACAATCGGTCAACAAGTAAATTGTACACGAAAGATAAGAGTTATCTTTTTGGGCGCTACACCTTGAACCTACAAGCACATTGAGAACAGTCCTTGAGCGTTCGGCAGATCGTGTGTTGAAACTAAGATGGATAAATGTGTGTACTAACCTGATTCTGTTTGTTACTTAGTTGCATACTTGACAACACCAGTTTGCATGTCTTACAAGATAAACTAGTGCCTATTATGCTGGCACCTCAGCCCAAGAATGGTAATGGATTACTCTCATTCTTTGGAACCTTGGCACACTATGGTTGCTTTAAACCGGATGCTTCAACCATTATAGCACTATAGAACCAGGTGCTACGCAGAAGGATATTGTGGATTGCAAGAAAGAGTATTAAGCTGCATTCTTTTATGCAAAACATTCGCCGGCTTCCTCGCCTGTTTTAGTCAACTGCGATGGTGCGATACCGCTAACCTTACATTGCGACGCCACTACATCTGCAGCCGAAGCAATTCCATATCACAAAATGGCAAGTGGTGTAAATCACCCCAAGGCATGTACTTCAAGTACTTGACAACTGGTCAAAACGTACCGATCCTGACCGGTTGCAATAGTCCTAGCATGTATTTCCGGTGTCAAGTTACCTTAATCCATTTAGGGTAAATAGTTCAAAATAAAAGCAGATAAATTAATAAATTCTTTATTTTTGGACAATGCAAGACATGCCTTTGTAGGCATGCTCATGTTAAAGTCACGATTAATGTCGGGGTAGATATAAATGATGGTGTAAATTCGCCATGTATGTTGGAGACGTGTGTTCATAAACGTGCGTGTGCCTGTGTTTATTTGTTTTCAGGGTTTGTATATGTGGCACTGCCATTGTGGTTTATCACCTGGATAGTGTGAGAAGAGTTAAGTGACGTCCGTGGTGAGGTGTGATTGATTGGGTAATCGTGGGACCGTGACTTTAGTTGGAGGCGAGTAACGTCCGCCACGTCGCATTGTTGTTACACAGACATTAGGGGCTTTTTATAGGGTGAACGCGTTCTAGGCGGAAACCCACCATGTTATGAAGCAATGTGGTTTAGGATATCCTGGAAGGGGGAAGACTTTAACCACGCAGGTGGTGCCAAGGGGAAGTCCTATTTACGTCGTCGATTAAATAGTCTGAGGGCGTCGACAAGGCATAAGCCAGTGCTTTGGGCGCTTGATAAGTGGGACCGCAAGGCAGGTAGTGTTGGATTTATTCAGGTAAGTTGCCGCAATCAGCTGTTTTGAAGGCGCTTTGTAAGTAGTCCATAGCTGATGCAATCTCCTGGATAAATGCTTCTGGCTCCATTTGATCAGTATCAGTAGACCAGGAAGGGGTGAGTTTGTTAGAGGTCTTATATGCTCCACATTTTTCTTTGTAGGTGTATTCGGTCGCAGACCCACAGACGTGATGGGAGCCTTGGTACATTTCTTTTGAGATATTTTGACCTTGCGGACAGGCAGAGATTAGAAACGGAGAGCAGCAGAGACAACCAAGAAAACCTGTGACATCACGCGGTGCGACTGTAAACATCATACGTTACAACATCGTGATTATAATACGAGAGGAGCAAAGCTCTTATTCTGTATTTGTGTTTCGCAACCACCTAAAGAATCCATGCGGGCGAAGGTTGCAGAATAACTAATAACAGGAATGTGAGAATGAGTGAGGACGAAGTGAAGCTGTTGGCAAGCGATAATAAAAACAAGAACAAAATAAGGAAACCAGGAAATGGGATAAATGTATATGTAGTATTTGAACTGAAATCATGTTTCCAAGGGGGTTGGTGTCTATAGCAAAGAGATATTATAAACCGGCATGGCAACACATCAAGGTAGGGTGAAGAAGGAGTTAGTTTGAGCTTTGTTACAAAATGGGCAATAACTACGTTCTGGGGAGGAAAACCAGACATTAGAAAGGTAGATGAGAGGTGTCAGATAGCTAGGAACAGGGCAGCGCTTAGATCCCAATCGTCATAGAGCAGTCAGAACGTAGGAGAAGCAGATCATACTGCGTTAATCCAAGGCAGCATGCACAGCTTCATTAGTCAGGGTGAGGCGGGATCAAGAATAGAGTAGTCAGGCAGGTTAGCATTGGCTTATAATGACAGGGCTTGGAAAGGTAATGTGAAAGAGCCTTATCCAGGCAAAGGCTAAAAAGAACCAAAGGTGTGGCTGATGCAACCCAGTATTTTAAGCCTCAGTAGTCTACAAGAGGTAAGGAAACTGCAAAGGCATTTGAGGCAATGCGTGCTGAACACTGTAGGCGGCCCGCAAGGTATCTAGGGGGTGAGCGTTAGATACATGGCTCAAACAAATAAGCGTGTCATCGGATTGAGATTGCTTTAGGAGATACAGCGAACAGAAATCACTGTTGCTCATGCAACCACCGATCCATGTAAATGCAAATTCGTCGCTGATGAGTAAAACCAGCCGACTCTGCCATAGTTCCCGCCTACAGCTATAACCAGTAAAAAAGCTTATCAGCCAGCATCATCTCTAGGTGCTGGTGGTAACATGTTTCGGCGACTACAGGGAGGAATGAATTATCAGATAGTGTTTAATCCAGGTATAGGCAAACTACGGGTAGCTGTAGGCCAAGGGTTCCTAGAACGAAGGAGCAGCGTATTAGGTTTCTCGTTGTACACAACATGCCCGGGTATCTGTCTTACCGGAACACATAACGTCGTGATTTACTTCCCGATGACTGTTGTAAACCGGCTCGCTTTTGTCATGGTTAGTAGGTTAGAGAAGTGGGATGCTTTCTTTTGGCCCAACTCGATGGAGCGCTTGGCTGTAAGTTTATGCAAGCAACTTCACTACTGCCTGGATCTCATGATTACGCTTTTGTTTAACCGAAAGCTCATTGAAAAGTATGAGGCAAACCAAGACGCATGTCACAGTGCGTCAACTACGACGTTCTTCTAGCAAGACATTTAAATTTGACCACGTCCTGTGGGCTAGAGATTACAAGTCAGCCCTCATCTATAAATGTTAAGCTTAAACCTACCCAGGAAAAAGCAGCAACGACTAAAATGAATAAAGCCAGGCAACTCAGCTTGCTTCTACGTTCTCACATCCTGAATTATGTGACATACCTACGTGTTGGTGCCAGCAGCGCATTGGAAAGCACATTGTATGTGCAATATTCCTCTCTTAAAGCAAAGGCTCACAACGCACATAAATATCTACGGGAACCGTTAAGTTACATGTATCCACTAACCAGTCACTCAGTAGGGTATCCGTTCCGCAAACTCAGCCATTAAGCCATCTACGTATCTTGGTACTGATGGAATTTTACCAATAGCAGAGATGACCTTCCCGTACTACATGCAAATGTGCTCATAAGCTCCATGCGGATGACAGAATACCATTCAAATGGGCCGACCTCTGTCATCACAAATTACCACCAGGATGGCTTCATAACGCCAGTGCACAACTCTTACCGCATAAACTACTATCAGTATGTAAACAGAAAAATAATATATGTATAGCTTTCATATTATTGACCAAGCGAGAACTTTAAAGGTTATAGGCCCGAGAACCAGCAATGTTCATCATCATCATCAACAGCAGTACATCAGCCATTTGAACTGATGCTTCGCTGCCATACAACCATGAGGACCTATGAAATAAAGAATAAGAAGAGGGAGAGAAGGGGGACTTACCTGAAAACCTTAATGCCCTAAGTAAACATTCAGGGTCAAGGCGCCTACATCTTGTGTAGACAACATACCGTCACAAACAGCTGGCTATCGTGCAAAGATAAGGCGGCATCGGCGAGACAGCTTCCTTGCGGCTTTCACTGCCACGCGTCATAATCAGCCATTACCCCGCAGATAACACAGCACCAAACACACTTTAAACAGACAATCCGATTAGGAGACGGCAGCAGACGCGCCACTGGTGTCGGTTGCGAGCCATGTCCTGTAAAGTCTCGAGCCAAGCACAAGGTGAGTCACGTGGACTCCAACCCGGAAGGCGAGACGGACCAACAGCACCCAGTTTGGTCGTCAGTGACTTCATTTCCCGCTGCCAAGTCAACTTCTGTCCACCTCGAGCCTTGCGCCATCCTACACCTGGTAGACTGAACAAGGCCCTCCTAGGTAAGCGGTGACCAGGCATGCGTAGCACGTGCCCGAGCCAACGCAACTTATTCAGTGCTATCTGTTGTTCTAGGGAGCTAGCACGATTATCACCACCTAGTACTCGCCCACGCACATCATCGTTGCGGACACGCTGGTGCCATCCGACACCAGCAATGCTTCGCAAACAACGATGATCAAAGACTTGAAGGCGCCTCAGATCTTTAGACCGAAGGGGCCAAGTTTCACTACCATAGAGCAGAACGGCCCTCACTGTGGCCTTATATACACGGCCTTTCAGACGGAGGGAAACTCCCTTCTGTCGCCAAAGATGACGCAGGTTCAAGAAGGCAGCTCTAGCCTTTGCAATGCGTGAGCTCACGTCAGTTTCTATGCGCCCATCATTGCTGATGCAGCTGCCAAGATAAGTGAATTGATCAACCACCTCGAGTTCCTCGTTAGCAAGCGTCAAGAGGTCATCGAGTGGCTGGTGGTCCTGCAGCAACACTTTGCACTTTGAAGGTGCGAAGTGCATACCAAATAATGGGACCACTCTGGATAGGCTATTAAGGGTTGATTGTGCCGCCTCAACATTGTCGAAAAGCAAGACGATATCGTCCGCATAATCTAGATCAACTAACCGTTCACCAGGCAGCACTTCAACACCTACATCGTGAGATTCCGCAAGGGAACACTCCATGATAGAATCCACGACGAAATTGAACAAAAACGGGGAAATCGGGCAACCCTGTCGAACGCCACTTGTAGTCGAAAAGCTATCCGATAGGGCACCATAGACCCTGACGCGGCCTCTAGTGTTCGAGTATAAAGCACGAAGGATGTTCACATATTTCGTGGGAACACCTTTCCGCGCAAGTATTTCGAACAGAATCGATCGAAACCAGCAATGTTGCTCTCCACTTATCCTCTCTTGATCAAATATACCTAGCTTTATATAGTATACATATGCCTATCACTAATGACAACACCAGTAGACAGGCAGGAGGAAAACCAGATTCTTTTCTTTCACTGCTTTTGCTAGTAAAACCATCGCATTTTCAGATCCCACTTCACTGTCACGCAAGCGAACCAACGACAGAGAGTCCCGTGTCACACTAGCTGGCTGGACCACCAGAAACTTTCGACTACCACTTGTCTTAGCTTGGCCGCCCGTGCGTTATGTATCCTAACGCTGGCTCCAAAGTCTACCATGCGTAATGCGTAATGTTGGTCAAACAACCAGCTCCCACTAATCTTGTTACTATTCTACTCTTGGTTTGCCTTATCACTTTTGCTTATGGTGTTCGAACAGCTCATGCCAGGAAAACCACAAAGGAAATAACCGGTGTGACAGTATAGTACTCGTTAACATTGCCACCTGAATAAACACGCCTGGCACTTGCTACAGAACTTAAAATTGTAGAAAAGTAGCTCGAAAGTAATCAAGGAGCTACGCAATGGTGTGCAGCAACACAAGAGTTAGAATAATCTCACATGTTAAAGCAAGCTCACCCCAGAAGTAGTATTTGTAATGCCCCAACAACGCAGATCCAAATGGATTTCACGCCCCAAAGCATTTTCCTAAATTTTAATAGAGTTTCCAATACTCAGTTCGTTATTATTAGTGACACACTTTTCTAGTTCACTGGGCTTAGAGACATAGCCACATGAATATAGAATATCGGCTCTAAGAGCTAAAGCCGCTGTTTAGCTAAAAAAGGCGTGCATTTTCCTGGCCAACACGTATCAAATGTCTCCTACATTATTCAGGTAGATGTAGCTTATGTAGCCTTGGTATCAACTTCAGAACGACTTAGAGGCTTAAGAAATACCAAACTCTATATTCCTAGTGGCTTAGGTAGCTTAGTATCTACTGCAAATGGTTTATTGAGGCATTCTGACCGTAAGTTAATTATAGGCTCCTGAATTCCCATACACACATTATCTTCGTTACTGGATTTCTAGTGCTTTTGTGCAAAATTATAGCTTAGTTGCCTACACTTGCTATACATGTCTGCACAGTGTGCTCTTCGGCCACATACGAGTTCCTTAGTTATTACAGGATATTACGGGCTAGATAGAGCATTGCTAGATACCTATGCCTATTTAGAACGTATGCCGCTTCGCTACAATTTACATTTTCTTTTCTTTTGGTGTTATCTGATTGCAAATCAGAAAGCCATTTTTAGCGGAACGTAATAATGGCGTCATTCGTAGACCCCTATCCAACAGCGAATAACTCACAAACTGCCTCACTTATTGTACCGTTTTTACTTTTAACGTAAGCAGCGGTTGAAAGTTGTCCAGAGCAACCTATTTCTGTGTTAATATACGTAATATTCTAGCCGTGGAAAAGGTTTATCTTTTTACGTTGGTTTACTCAGATTGAATTATGGCGCCAGAAATCAATCTCAGCGTACGAATCGTTTGCCTATATATTTTGTCCGTTTGTATTTTTCTAGCAAAGCAAGCCACATTAGTATCACTTAATAGATTCATTTTATTTTTGTTTTCATTTCCAGTAATTATGTTTAACTATTTTATCCCTTATAACTCCGCCACTCATATTTCCTCCAGGTGGGCACCAATAATTTTGGCGACTGAGCGGGCCAGCAAATTCCAATTAATTTAAAGTGGTGGTGAATTGGCTCCTGTTCCAAAGCAAACAGGCACAACTACGGCTATGTGTGACTTTCACAACAAAAGAACAAGGAGCTCAATATTGCTCGAAGGAGCCAGAAGCATTTCAAGGTGGGCACGTACGACCCCATCAGCTGTACACCAAACAATGCCACTGCATTTGTACTTGCCAACTAGGAACATATACCCGTATTTTACCCACTTCCATGCAAGAGCATAGGATTAAGGTAAAGATTGACCTAAACCCTTAAGGGTGCAGCATCAAGCCAATCTAGATATATACCTATTTAGGTATTCAACCACATAAAAATTATCTCACGCGTGCTGAAAAATTCGTTAGGCATGCACTAAGGGACCTCCTGTATGCACGCAATCCTGTTAACAAGTCACATCACGGGAGTGTAAGCGCTTGACCCTGCGCAGCTTGTCAGGTCGACAGGCATAACCATGTCCCTAGTGCGATCGATTCAAAGCTGGCGGTCAGTACACGGTGCCTAGGTAGATAGAAGGCGTAGGATAAGGGCCCTCTTATACGTCAGTTACATAAGTTAAGGCGTACGGTTTTCGCGGCCCTATACATGCTTGGCTAGAATTCTACTTAAGCGGGCGCATATATTCGTTAAAATTGGCACAGAATGTAGCCATCCCCGGCACTGCATCCAGCGTGGTCGCACATGTGAACGTGGTTGGACCGTTTCAGCTAATGTTACGGCTATCAGCGTTTACTTAAAACCCCGGGGACCTAAATGTAACGCTCACCTGGTCACGGACGCAACACAGGTCCCTGGTGTATTCCATATTCCCCAATTCTGGTAAGTTAACTGAATTCGGAAAGCAAATTTATAAAATACCATTCTTCTGAGCCATCTAACATTAGCAGCTACAGTTAATCGCAGTCCACTTCAAACAAGCCAACCATACAGCCGGCAGCAATAACTTAGCGAAACAGGAATGTAAATAACCGTGAAAACGATCTGGCAAGACAGTCACGCCAATATTATACTACCCTTCGACAGTGTACCAGCAAGTGTTGGATATTCGCCTGGATAGCATTCTCCACTCAAAGTTATCAATGTCCGTTTAACGATACCGTGATAGTGCGGTGACTCTACTAAATAAAGTCGCTGTCCCCACAGCATTGAAAAGTTGACCGAAGGCGAAGTTCACCAGCTCTGTGAATATATCCGCTGCCGCCTGCGTACATCTACATGTTTAAACGGTGACCGGCTACAGTTCTTGAAAGCTTTTACATAGTGGTACTGCTGCTTCAATCACCTGCCCTGCATTGTTTACACAACCACCTCGGAGCAGTTCCTAACAAATACAAACACCACTGTACCGATCACTATAAGGTTCATCTTTACCTCCGTACGCTGCAAACCGTTTGGCCTGCACAATTCTAGTTATGCCCGCCAAAGCATGTCTCGATACGCTCGAGCATAAAGTTCATTCATGCTTCTGGTCATATGAGACCACTTAATTGACTACATCGTTACTACTTCTGCTTTTACATCTGAGCCCTACGCTGTACTGTATCACAATCATTTACCATGAACATGACCGAAAGGCGTGCCTTGCTTTGTCGCGAAAAATCTTAACTAATTTATTCACATTTATAACTGACCACGGCACGTCTGCCTGTTCCTTTTCGCTGACGCTATGAAGATGGTATACGTCTTTCGCTTAAATGGCAAAGTAACGGCACTTCCTGAAACCCACGATGAGCTGAAGGCTTCAGTATCGTTGTATCTGCAGTGGTAGTTAACATATTCTGCTGATAAATCAGATACCAGTATCTGCAAAGTCATCATACTTGGTGGTATAAAAGAGTAAACGGGGTACCTTGGCTAAAAATGTGGGCATACGCTACGCTTTCAGCTTCAACTTTGCGAGCATAGCGCTGTTAATTCTTCAAAGGCACGACAATTAGCTTTACAAATTTGCCGTTATATATAGGCACTGCCGGGGCATGACTAGTACTCTACTGGAATCCTGTACGCACACAACTGGAATCCGGCCCTCTATATGCAGCAATTTGTGTAAGATCGCATGCTTTTCGGAAAGTCTGAGCAGCGGTTTACAAAACCTCTAACTCCGACGTCTAGCATTTACTAGCCTATAGAGGGCTAGGGAACTCAAATTTTGGCTTCTATCGTTCCGCCATATGACGTTAAATTTGTTCTTTAAACGCTGGTTAATACATCTAGTGATAAACCCCGATCTCTCCAGCCTGCTGCTGCAAGGGGGATCAACACACAACCACAGAAACCAGCGCTACACTGATGCTCCAATGTCAGCGCGGAAGAAACCCTGGTAACATTGTTAGTAATTGCCTTAGCAGATAGCCGAAAAAAATAGCTTTCACTTTTGAGAGAGATAAAGCCCGCCCGTTTTCTATCAAAAGGTACAGCTACTTTTGTGCCTGACTAATTTAAAACCTCTTTTTAGGGTATGCGATTTGGATGCTCACTTTTTAACATCAGTCCGGATGCAGCATACTTAATAAAGAAATAAATAATTAACTAAAGTTATAATCCTAGAGTTGCTAGATGATGTGACTGCCAGGGATAAGCACAATATGTACAAAAAGCCTATGCGCTTGCATGAGGAGCGAGAACACTGAAGGTATAGGTTGCTTATTCAAAATTACCATACCAAGCGGTAAAGCAGTGGGTTTTACAATGTTTTTCCAGCGCGTAACCTTTTATATCATTAGTGTTCCGGCATCCGTCTGGAAAGCACTGGCTGCTTTCCGTGTGCTGCGAAAGCAGCCGTACGCGCTAACCGTGTTTTTAATCCTTCTTCTTCAGGTGGTCTTTGTGTTTCCTGATTTTATTAGTGGCTTCAGGAAGAGCCGAGAAGTATTTATGCACGTTTTATTTAAAGCAAGTCCAATTAGCGACAGACTCCACCATAAATTTTTCAAACATTTTCGGCGTACTAAGTGGTCACATTTATGGTTAAGCAAATAGAAAGCAATAAATCAGCGAAACTAGAAGGAACAGAAATAGGTTAAAAACCTTTTCTAGAAATGCAAATAAAAATAATAGCTGCTTGTTAAATTGCCATGTTAAGGTGTCATAAGTAACAAACATAAAATGAACAGCATGCAACCGAACTCGTTTGTGCTAAGAGGTGACTGCAAGCGCAAACTTCGAAACGGCGTAAAAGGCGGAATACAAGAAAAGTCTTTTTACTTCACCGGTTTGAGCTTCGTGACATTTACGCATCCTTGGCTCACAGGGCTTTCTTATTTCATAACCGTTGGAAGGACCAGCAGGCGACTGCAACTAAACATCACTGAATAAACGGCGTACGAAAACAGACCAGCCTACTACGGGGCTATTGTGCCACCTACCATAGCAGGCTTAGGGGTAAGCATTCCACTCCTACCCTCTGTTCGTAGGCTGCTTTATCGCCCACAAATAGACCAAAACTCCCACATAGTCATGACGTTTGCGCGGACAGCCATGCCAATGGCTGTTGACACCTGCCAGTGTTCGTCGTTTACGGCATTATGCATGCCCATACACACAATTTATTTCGCCCAACCTGACCTAGAGTTTGTTTTCTGACAAGATCCGGACCACTAAACCCTGGGTCGTATTTTTGTCCCTCCCGTGTTTATAGGTTTCCCATGTACGTTCTTATAGGTTATTTTACTTACATCTGTTTATCGTCTCCAGCTTTTTACATATTATATTTTGTTGGAACCATAATTGATGTAATCGGACTTGACCGCCTTTGTCCTTTGAAAAGTTATAGACCGCCGTAGCCTCTGCTACCTTGTTCGTTATCTCACTTTGATTCTTATTCCACGTATGCATCACTTATCTGCGGGTTGGTTGCCTTATTCTACGACACCGTTGATTAAGGATGTCTAAAGTCCGGCCCGCGTTAATATTTAAACTAACCCGTGGTCTCACCATGAAATAATGACATCAACCTTGGATTTTTCCGTACGGGCACCATTATACGTTACTCAAAAATTAAGTTACGATTAACAAATTTAATAGTGTCAGCGGCAAGCAACAAGTAATTATATATTGTGGTTTCCTTTTGCTCAACTAAGAACAGTTATCCTGTCGTATTTATTAAAGGGGTGCTAACTAAGTTAAGAAGTAAAAAGATATCAGTTTTAATCTCTACCTTAAAAATGCGATAAAATAATTTATAACACATTCTGGTTATTAATTATCAATAATATTAGACTGAGTGTGGATCGAACTATTTTACCTCGGAATGTGGCCTCACTTGCGAAATGTTTGGAGAACCATACGGTAGGTATTAGATAAATATAAGAAGACTTATCCAAGAAAGTATCGATGGCCGCCGATACTCCATCTACTAGCGCCAACATAGATTGTTTTGCATGAATTCTGTCCTCCGCTTTAGCTAAAACGACACGATTTACGATTCCTCTTGATCATCGTGCTCCTCGCGCTACCTGTATCAGCACATCCTTATACTTCCAAATTCTGATTTCGTGGCAAATAGCCATTATATACCTGTTTTTTGCCTTATTATGTGTCACCGTAGGTATCCTCTAATGACTGGAAGACCTAATAACGTAGACCTTACTGGCTTCAGTAGCCCATTGTACCAGCGACAATTATGTTCGTTTTACTTACCTTTTGTCTTGTTACTTACCCACAAAGACGTGGTTTATGCTCCTGCGATTGTGAATATATCCGGAGCCTCCATGAGCCGTGCCTTTCTATCTCCGCCATTTTGTTGCTTGGTTTATATGCGTTGTTTGCCTACCAATGCTACTAATACGCTACGATATTGCTACATCTATTTTCTGTTTTTCATATGTTATCTTGTTTATCTTCATTTGTATCGCACAATGGCTGTTCTTTGTATGCAGCGTATTTGATCCATCATACGCCACTCTGTGCACCCAACTCCTATGCGCCATGCCACCGTTGTCTAGGTCTACATCCCTGGTACCTTTCAGTGACATAGACAACTTGACCACCATACATTATCCGCCTACCAGTCTAACTATTCACACTGGAATTCAGCCTCCGATATATCCTCAATGGTTAACATAAACGAATCTTAATTCATAGAAAAGTGTCCCAAATAATTTTACGTGAACAGATCAGATAAAATTTCTACAATTGATTTAGCTCCAATATGGTTTTACTATTCCAAAGCAACTATGTTGGTATGTATATTACACCGCGCCGTTACTGGTGTGCCTCGTTCTATCAAGAATATACTACTGATTCCATTACTTAGCATTTTCGGATCCTGTTACTTATGGATGTCGGTTTTCTTTTGCTTTATTTTCATCATTACCTTACCTGAGGCCTGGAATGAGTAGCTGAACTAACTAACCTGGTCTGCGTCAGCCAGCAGATCGTCCAAAGACTCGACACTTGGGAATGAAAAATGCCTTTACATACCCAATTGCGACCGATATGTTGCTTAGAAGCACGGCCTTGGAAAACGTTATCAGTGGTCCAAACAGTTAGGTTAATGTTGCCTTCAATCAAAACCTGTACTATACACCCAGGATTAGCACTTAAGAAATTCGTCTACCGGCTCTCCATGTTCTAAGTTCGACCGGCTTCAATGATTAATTGCGGCCACTAACTAAGCCATTCGGACCGGCAAAGGAAAAATTTAGGCGAAGACCGACCGCGAATAACCAGGTATACGATTGGTCGGCCCGAGGTATTACCAGACATACAATAGCAACGATAGTGTTGTTGTACGCGGTGGGTTTCCGCCTGTCAAGCGTTATCTCTACAAGAGGCCAAAATTGTCTGCTTAACAACAGCGCACGTGGCCGAGGTGCCGCGCCACCAATTTAAGGCACAGTTCACAAATTCGCACTGCCATTACCAACTAGTTTCAGCCATTCGACGGTTACAAGGACCACTTACACACTTTACAAGCAACGTTTGCCTGGATTCTGTCTGAAAACACTACATACTCATACACTTTGCCATGAAGGTTTGTTTCTCAACCTGACGTTATAATTTACCTTACGCGAAAGTTCGAGTGAGTATTAGGCAAAATGTTACCCTCTTTCGAGATTTCAATCTCTTTCTCGTATAGGCCACTTTTCCAAGTACTATTCTCCCTTAGGTTCCTCATAGCAGTAGTTGGTTCCACAAACGTCTGCTACCACATTCCAGCTAGCCCAGTCCTCGCAATTCTACATGCAACTTCTAAAACCACTTCACGAAATGGTGAATTAAACCTATTTTGATATGGAAACTCTCTTGTTAAAGCCTGAAGATTTTAGGCTGAAATAATTACATCGAACGTTACGATGACCGCTATGCTTATGATACCATAAAGTACAACATGGCAAAAGCACGCCGAACCTTGGATATTGCTGCGAGCCTCCGTCAGTGCAACAACAGTCGTAACTTTCAGATTCCCACTCTCTAGCGGTGTCGTGCACCTGGATCCCACTATTACCGGCAAAGGTCCCACATGTATAAACTACGAAAATTAGAGTTGTAGCTTTTGGAATATTTATGTGTTACTATTCCAATGCAGTCATATTTTTATGCATATGTGATAATGCCTTTGCCTGTGTGCCTCATACTGTCGAAAATTCAGCATTAGTTAATTATTTATGAATAGTACACTCCATATCCCCGCCACCTACCACAACTTTGGTTTAATGGACATCATACTCATTTCGCCTACAGACACCTTTCCTTGGTCCGCATACCGACAAAGGTTGTTTAACCTCTAGTCCCATCTGACCCGTCACCCGTTTTCTGGCAACTGCAAGACTAATGACCATTCTGCATAGCTCAACCTTCTTCTGCCGCAACCACGCATCCATTATGATGGGCCCCTCCACCTCATCAAATTACTCTTGAACAAAACCTTAAAATTCTACATTTATGGTTTGACATCAATTAGGCATATTTGCATCACACCATAAGTACAGGTTTCAATCACGGGCCACCATGCCGTATCAACCTTTCTAATATTTTGTCAGGTACACCTCTCGCAACCTTAGCATTGGTCCGCGTATCGGCAACGCTTTTGACAGCCCCAGTTGTCTGACTTATCATAAAAATGGAGGTAGAGCACAAAGCTTTACGACATGTGAAATGTCGTGGCATTTGACGTTACCCAGCTAATCGCCTCCATAAACTACCAAGGCAACGGGCTACGGATTTTGAGAGGTACCTTGGCTGCGTCCGAAATGGCTTCAGTGGCGATCAAAGCCTGGCACGACGGCAGGTACCTTAGGCCCCCAGAAGTACAGTTAAGACCATTACTTCAATTAGTACTGACCTCAGATACAGAGGACGCAGTACCGGTTGTACCTAACTCAGCTATGCCACCTGTGCAACCAACTCTCTCAAACAACATAGGAGACCGGCATTAGTTGTGCTGATCACTCATATTGAACCTAGCGTCAAGTGCGTCAACAAATAACGCTGCCAGACCAAAATTCAGTAGTTGCATACTCAGCTTTTGGAACTGAGCCACCGGCATGAAACAACAAGTTGGGATGTCACAGCATTTACTCAAACGTAGCTTTCCAACGGAAGACTTGATCTATAAGGTGAACGCAGTGAACTGTCAGTCATTCAGAATGATCGTCTATCTCACGGTGTTGCTGTTGCCTTCTACTATCGAGAGTACTTAACATGTGAGGCCCCCACCGAAAATTCCCTTGTTATTCCCGAAGCACTATTTTGTAGACTGCAGCTAGCAGTTTGTGGTATCAGTTCATGGAAGACAAGTGCTGCTTTCTTCTTAGCAGTTACTTATAGGCCTCCGAAGACCTTAGCAGACAGTGCTAATATTCTGTTAAACGCCCTCCGCTATGCTGGTTCACAAACGTACTCTCATTAGCTTAAAATGGATGACTTTAATTTACCTCCAATAGCATCAATGTCTCTTACTGGGCCAGCATTTAAATCCAAACCGATTTCGTTCATGGATGTGGCAGTTTTGTATTACCGGGTGCATCGACTAACCAGACACCGTTTTGCAAACAACTTATTATTCCTTGCTTTGATGCTGCGTAATGAAGCGCTGTTGCTTGAGTCAGCAGCACACGACCCTCCAATGGGCTGTAACGACAAATCAGTTTTAGCGTTTGGTTATGGGTTATGCCAGTACGGTTGATAAAGAAAGAGGAACGTAAAGCACTAATACGGAATAATTTAAGCTGCGCAACTTGGCGGCAACCGTGGACTACGACCTACAGCAGCACAGTTCAGAAAATGGCGCGTGGCTTGATTTGAAAGATAAAATTAACTGGGTCACACAATCAGCATTAAAAGTTGCACCATTACGAGTAGCGCGCTGGACAAATACATGGATCCAATGCAGAACACCTAAATGTCTCAACGGAAACTCTGCGATTTGGAGGCAACTTTGGCTAAGCCCATGTGCTACCACTTGGCAAAATTTCAAAGCTAACAGCACCTGCTGCACGGCCCTTATTAGAATAGCCAAGTACGAATGGCAAGCGACCATGTTGCTTCATACGAGTAACTCCAAAGTATTTTACAGCTATATGAATGGCAAATGCAAGGTCAGGTCCGGAACACCCGCACTTAAGACGACAAGTGGCCTAACAACGGTTACTGTGGGGCCAAAAACGCTCTACTGCAGTTTGGCACATTAGGTACGAATACCATGGAAACTTCACTCTATCAACTCCTAACAAATTTTGTCGGCTTACCTTGCTTGGCGTTTACTCCAGCAGCTGTTGCAAGCAACTTAACACTCGCCGGGAGCACTGTGCCTCAGCAACCTCCATGGTCTGCCCCAAAAGTACTGGAAACTTTATTCTCACCATGGCAGCACACTTGCAACCCTGTTATAAATTCTGCTGAACACCGATACTCTTCTATCCGAGTAGGAAAGCAGAATTTTCACCCGAATATATAAAGGAGGTAAGAGCTCGGTTCCTGCCAAATATCGACCTATTACTCTCATCATCATCATCATCATTACACGTTAGCTGGAGGTGGAAAACACCTCAGCTATTGTGCCGCAATACAAAAGGCAAGAAAAGAAAAAACAAACAAACAGTGGCACGCCCGCTGAGTCCCCAGTAACGGATGGACATCGTTCCGGAGAGCTAACAGCTGGCTGCCGTAAAAGAAAGTCATATTATGCCTAACGATTGAGATCGTGATTGGAGGGGGATGCTAAACAGGAGGGGGATGGACAAAGGAACTCATAACACAAACGCCATTGGGGCCGGCTCCTAGCCATATCAGCAAGTGTGTCCAGCCAAACGTGTTCACCGTCCTTAGGACCCCAGCCAGGCAGTCGGGATACACCAACCGACGCCAACTTCGAAGTGAGGGTTTTCATTTCTCGCGACCAAGTCATCACTTGGCCTCCCCTCCTCCTCTTCCAACCGCACCCACAACGCGCAAACAATGCACGTCGTGGGAGTCGGTGTGCTGGCATGCGCAAGACGTGGCCCAGCCATCGGAGCCTGGTGCGTGATATAATCGTGCTGAGCGGTTCACTCGCTCTTCCTGCTCCAAATACGCGACGTCGAACACGCTCATTGCTCACGCGGTGTTCCCACCAGACATGAGCTAAGCTGCGAAGGCAGCGATGATCGAACGTGACGAGTCTCTTCATGTCTGTCGACCTGATGGGCCAGGTTTCACAGCCATATAGGAGAGTTGAACGGACGGCTGCGTTGTAAACTCTGCCCTTGAGGGCGAGAGTAATGTCGCGTCTGCGCCACAGGTGGCGGAGATTGGCAAAAGCACCTCGAGCTTTTGCTATACGGTTCGTAACCTCATCTTCAATCCCACGGGTGCTAATATAGCTGCCCAGGTACTTGAATTCCTGAACGACTTCTAGCAGATCACCACCAAGCGTTAGCGCAGGATTGGGTCCCTGCCAATCTTGGAGAAGTACTTTGCATTTTGATAGAGCAAAGCATAGCCCAAAACGACTGACAGCCAGTGCTAATCGGTTCAGTGCTGTTTGGCATGTTTGGGAGTCGTCACAGATTAGGGCAATATCGTCTGCATACTCCAAGTCAAGAAGTCGCTCACCAGGGAGTAGCTCCACACCTTCTAGGTCGTGTCCAGCGAACGCTGTTTCCATGACTTCATCAATAGCGAAGTTGAAGAGGAAAGGTGACAGCGGGCATCCTTGTCTCACACCGCTGGTGATACTGAAGGGTGGCGAGAGTTTGCCATAAACCCTCACCCTGCCCGAACTATGTGCGTACAGCGCTTTGATAATGTTTACATATTTATCAGGCACACCTTTCCTCAACAGACAGTCCCAAAGGGCACATCGATCGACTGAGTCGAAGGCACCTTTTATGTCAAGAAACACGACAACGGTGGGTCGCCAATAAACATGGCGGTGCTCCAACACTTGACGCAGTGTGAAGATGTGGTCGATGCAGCCCCGACCTCGACGAAATCCGGCTTGCTCTTCACGAATTTGGCTTTCACGAGTGCCAGTCAGTCTGTGGAGAATGAGAGAGGCAAGCAATTTAGAGGCAATCGAAATCAGACTGATCCCTCTATGATTGCCACATACCAAACGGGAGCCTCCCTTGAAAATTGGGACAATGACGGAGCGGTTCCAGTCTGTCGGGACTGTCTCCTGCTCCCAAAGTTTTACTAGCAACTCGTGTAGATCACCTACTAGAGCAGGTCCACCGAACTTGAAGAGGGCTGGAGGAATAGTATCTGCTCCTGCGGCCTTATGCAATTTCAACAGCCTGATCTCACGTTCGACTTCAGCGCGTGAGGGCGGATCCAGGGAGACGGCCCAAGGAGAAGGGCGTTCAATGCCCGAAGAAAGTGATAACTCAGGTTGGTTAAATTGCATAGCAAAGTGTCCAGCCCAACGCTCCAAGCGTTTTGACAGGCTGTGGATCATCTGCCCACTCTCGTCGCGTATGGTCTCGCTAACACCAGGTCTCCTGCTGCCTGTTGCCCGTATCAGACGGTATAACTTACGATGATTACCAATGGCAGCGGCTGTTTCCATCTCAGATGCACGATGAGACCACCAGGTTTCGCGGTCCTTCTTTAGGCTAGCACGTAGTTTCGCCCTGAGATTTTTGCGAGATTCATTGTATTCGCTTCCAGCCGGAATACGTCGGCGAGCATCCATAAGTTCCAGAGACTGTGTAGAGACCCAATGTCCGGTTTGGCAATTTGTTTTGCCACATGAAGACATGCCTGCTAATAGCAACGCTTGACGAGTGTGCGACCAGTGATCTTCAACGGTGTTTAGTGGGCGCTTACTCAGCCCAGATGTCAGCGCATCTTGGTACACATTCAGAACATCTGGCTTCGCCAGCTGGCTAGTGTCAATCCGTTCACATCGACGTTGCGGACGTCCACCGAAGCGCATCAAGAGGTCGGCACAGACAAGTGCGTGGTCAGAGTCCACGCTCGTGCTCCAAATCGAGCGACAGTTTTGGACACAGCCTCTCCAGCGGTAACTGATCGCGATATGATCGATTTGCGTCCATGACTGGCCCGAGGCTGGTGGTCGCCAAGTCACACTTCTGCGGGTGCTGTGTCGAAAATTAGTGCTCGCGAGAAACAGGCGAGCATCTTCACACAGCTGGAGCAATCGCTCACCATTATCATTACGGGAGCCTACACCATGTTGGCCGCCCAGATGAAGCTCATCAGAGGACAATTTTCCGACTTGGGCGTTTAGATCGCCAGCCAGCACCACAGTATCCGTGCTTCTTCTGTAACGAAGGAGCTCGTGAAGTTGCTGGTAGAAATCATCTTTTACCGAATCAGTGCTACAGTTTGTAGGGGCGTAGGCCGCAATGACAAACAGGCACCGTTTGTCCCCGCGCGACTTGGAAGCACGGAACGAACCAGCTAATCTAACGGCGCACATCCTACTGTTTACTGGGATCCAATCAAGCAGGGCAGCTTCAGCCCGGGGACTCAAAACAATGCCGACGCCGGCTTGACCGGCATTTGAAGCTGCATCATCGCCAGACAAGCGCAATGAGAATGTGCCGCCAGTGTCGCATGTGGGGGATCTCAGGGTAAGCACGGAGCTCGAATCTTGCAGGCGGGTTTCTGATAAACAGCAAATATCGATCGATAGGGTCTCTAGTGTGCGGGCAAGTGCTGCCTGTTGGCCAATCTGCAGCAAAGTGCGCACGTTGAGGCATGCCAATCTTAGCGAGACACGAGGACTCCAAAGGGAAACGGATGAACTGACGTTGTCCGCTTGGTTGAACATGGACTTATCGACTGGATTGGAGCGAGGCCCTGCGATTGTGTGTGATTTGAAATTAGAAGACAAGCGACTATTGAAGTAAGCTGGGGGAGGGCCAAGAATTGGGGGATTGAAAATGGGGGGATATAAGTAAAGTTGGAGCGGGACAATAAGGATGCAGAAGCGCAAGAAGGGGTATAAGAAAACGGGAAGGCCTGAGCAGTAGCATCCAAACCCCTATCCACCCTGCTCGATGCAGCAGATAGGGCGCCGTTTATTATCCTCTGCGACGGCCAGAGCATCAAGAAATTGTTGTAGGAAAGGTTCATTGTATTGCGTGGGCAGAATACTGTCAGGTTGCCCAGGCCTAGACAGGAGAACGATTAGGGTTCTCAACCAAAGCCTTTGGTTCAAAAACCTTACCGCAAGGCAGCAGGTTTTGGCACTGGACTACAGAGTCCGTTTTATGAAATGAGGAGCCACCCCCATTCCAACCCCCAACCTGGAGGACCAGGAGGCTGAGTTTGTCTGGCCTCTAACCATTGACCAATCTGGTATGAGTGGCTCTAAAGGTGCAAAAAAAAGCACCACCCAGCATAGCTCAATGGATCTCTGAGGCACGCAAACCATCGCACCACGGTAAGGTCCAGCCTCATTGCGATGGACCTATTACTCTCCTTCCTGTTTTATCAAACGTGCTGGAATCGGTAAGTGCAGAGGAACAGACAAGTTACTTTAAAAGTTTACAGACACTTTGTAATGCACAACATACTTTAAGATGCAGACGACCTGGTCTTACCAACCTACGGTTTACTCGGAACTCAAGGACCAGATCGGCTGCTGAGGTAGTCCAGGCAGCTGTGAGTGATTTGGTTTTTTCCAAAGCATGCAGCTGAGCCGGTCCCTTTTTCTCTTTGAAAGCTTACTTCTCTACAGTATCAATGGGTCTCTGCTCAACTAGTTAGACGACTACGTTTACGACAGAACAAGCAATATAAGGATAGCCGGCGCTCGCTCGGTAAGTCTGTGCGTCTCCAGTGGTGTGCCACAAGGATCCGCCTCCCGCCCGCTACTGGTTTTAGTCGACATTCATAACCGTTCAGCAGACATTTACTCACTGATGCAAATATTTGTAGACAATTCTAAAATATGGAGGGCAATTCACTCAACATCCGACCGTGTCTACCGCCAGGAAGGTCTGTCTCGGATTAACGAATAGCAGAACAAAATGCTCCTACTGAACCCCACAAAGTGCCAACTGCTGACGATGCACGGCAGCTTCGTCAACACATAACTTTTAATGCAACCCGTTCTGTAACAGTTGAGGAGTAAACGCGAATTAGGTATGATCGTGCAAGAGAACCTTGGCAATTCACCTCCATGTACGAAAGCAGCGAGTTTAGCAAACTTGAACTTAAGGCTTTTGAAGTGATCACTCGGCACATTTAAGCGACGTTTATTACCACTGCTGATTAGCTTCTATATTCGTCCTCACATAGAATATGCAATGCGGGCCTTATTTTCATGGTAAAACGGCGTCATCAAACTATTGGAAGAGTCCCAAAGTAGAACCACAAAGGCAACTCGTGGACTATCCGGTCTAACTTACGAACTGTGGCTTCTTGTATTCGGTGTATTCTCCTCAGTATACTGAGGGCATTGCGAAGATTTTACTCTCTTATACCGTCCACTAACTAAAAGCCAACATCCATGTACATCACTGGGGACCCAAGTCCCTTACAAACAAAGCCGGCGCAACCACCTGCAACTAATAACGCAACACACCTGGTTAAATTGTGGAAGCTATGTTTCTCACTTAGAGTGAGTCCTCATTGGAATGCATTACCACGGTACATGTTGGGCGCACCAGCCGTGAGGAGATTTGAAAGACTTTTAAACCTTCAGCTTAAGGATAAACGCTACACAACGTCTTGAGAAAGTGCAACTGTTTAACCACTGAAACCACGTTTTACGTTAGAACATTTTGAGTTTACTTTACTCTTAATTGTCCCTCCGGTGGTCTTCGCAAAATTATGATTTCCTTCCATTATACACTGTGAACTATTGAACTATTGTGAGCCTCTTGCTCACGGTTGACCTTAGCACGCTCGCCATCTTTGATGCTTTCACGCATCGCTCATGCATCAATTCTGCCCCGCCTTACACCACAATTCCCCATCCTTTGGTCAATCGCACAAGCCTCACAGTTATTCACACCTTGATTCCGGCATTTATTGCCCAAATGTTACTTTGCCGTATCGTTTTGCCCTCCGGTTAATACCAGGCATTGCCTTATCGGCAAGTTCTGATCCTTCATGCGCAGGCTCCTTTATATGCTTTACTTACCACACGCGTCTCTTTAGGCCTTCTATACCACTTATTTTACATATTAAGTTTCGTATGGACAATTATTTAACCGTTAAGCTTCTCAACCATCTGCTCACCGTTTCCGTCTCCGTAAGCCTTCCATACTTTATTACTTAAGTTTTTCCTTTTATAAGGAGAACTACGCGGCAAAACTACAACGGTTACCTGTCACGTGTGGCCTACCTCCTACTACTTACCAGGTCACAGTACCTTGACCCAACTGCCAATTTGGGTAAAAGATTTTCACTTAACCCGTTTCTAATAAGCTTTCCAAAAGTGGGTCTACTTTCAGGTGCATACACAACAACCAGGTAACCAGTTATCACTGCTTGAGTTTCTCGAGATTTCTCAGCACCGGATGATTATAGTATGCTGCATTTTGGCCCCCTTAAATAGTTAAGCGTCTATGCACAACTGCATTTAGAGGTGGTAGAGGGTCGTAGTATTCCAATCTAGGCACCTTGCATCCCACTTACTTCTTCCTTGGCCTCATCCTTTTTAACTTTTATGTGCGTTATTCATAGACTTGTCACTACTGGAACTATTAACAGATGTGCAACATAGAAACGATGTCCATTTCCTCTACCGTCTATTCTAGTGTAAGTCTACTACTTCATAGTCCATTACGTTGACACCAAGGCTAGCTATGTCACGCCGGCCAACTATACGTCCGGAATTTTCCGCTAGCCACTTGACTTATCTTACACGACTGCGTGAAACTTAGCTTTTAGCTGGCTTCAGCGCTCACTGTGCGTCATGCGCAGTGGGGGTATACCAACAGCAACCAAGTTTGTTTAATTTATTACTTTTATTTATGCTATTATCCGCAAGATCTACCGGTGGTACTGAACCAACCTTCGCCATAAAATTCTTCGAATTATCATTTGGTGTGACAGCCAAGCAGCAGGTAACATAGGTACTCTGAGGTACACTGTCAATCACTGAATTGGAACTCAGCAGTAAGAAAAAGCGGGCCCCAAAACGGGCAATACAAAGAGCAATATTAGGTCTAAGCACAACTGGCCTAAACTTCAACCATGTCTGAAAAGCCTCAACCACCAAATCTAGGTTTAAATGCTTACCACAACTGGTTCAATTTAAGCACACGTGCTGTAGCAACTTGTTAAGCAGTTCATTCCCCTACTGTTTGAGTTATACCTGCGTTACTTGAGAGCTGCCGTGGCTGAACTTGGTAGATTTATAGCATACGGTAAAGTGAAAAATCCTGCCTGATTCCTTCGGGACATATGTGGTTAGTTTAGGCACATAAGGGCAAACTGTACCATAAGCTGTCATGGCGAATCCAAGTAAAGGTTGCTGATGTAGTCAGTAGAGAATCTTCGCAACCACCCAGAAACATAAATGTGTTAAGAGTCTACTCCAACTTGTTTGTCCGCCTTTATGTCTCCTGTAAACTACACTCTGTAACCTCTTGTCCGTAAGCTAAATAGGAACAGTTCTAGGGGGTTCGTTTAACTCTAATAGCTTTTAGCAGCATTCAAGCGCTTAGGTATAAAGATTTTGCATAAATATATTATTAATACTGCCAAAACATAGAAAAGCGGTTACTCGGCCTCAATCTTACACCGCATAATTGCTGCCACGCAAGGGCAATGCTTAGCATGTTTGTAGGCCGCCATACTAAAGTACTAACATATGTGTTTCGCCTATTATGCTCTTATTGTTCCGCACACGCTTGTGCAATTTTCAGCGGCATAAAGGTAGCCTTATCCATTGCCGGCCAGCTAGTAGCTTCAAAATTGCTAACTACCGCACGTATTACAATGATTTTGCTCTTACCTGGTTCGGCGACAAGCGTTTGTCTTGGCCATACTATTTGTTTTTAGTCCTAGCAGCTGTTTTGCTTTAAATCGACCTTAGCACGTTATTTGTGAAAGTGTTGGTGTCGCTTTGGTGCCTGCGTTCGAAGGCACGTCTGATGCATAAACGTCCGCGCGGCACCGTGTATATCATTTTTTAGCTAAAAGCTGCATTGCTAAGCCACTCTTTTAATCGGTATTGGATGCTTATTTAGGTTTACTAAGCAACATTCTAGCTCAGTTAGTTAATTTTGCTAACGCTATTGTTCTCTTATTTATTTTCATGAACCCATAATTATTCTTAATCCATAACCACAGTAAAATAGTTGGAATGGCTTGGATTGCTTTCCTTAAAAACATGGGCCGTGCAGCGTGTGAAAAAATTGCAAGTATACACCTTTAGAAGCCAGAGCCATGTTGCTACTATCAAGGTGGGCTAATGTCAGCCAAAAAAGTCCAGTTGCACATACCCTTGTAACGAAGCTGCTGTGTTGACAAACTTTTGCAACAACGGACAATGTGCACGTGCTGCCTTAGGCGTAATATAGCGCACCGCCTCATAGATCTCTACGGCAAGCACGAATCATAAGCATTAATACAAGCTTCCTTATTGACAATGCAGAAGTATATGCTCAGTGTACATACTGATCGAATGCCTTACGAAAACATTTTCTAGCTGGTTTATTAATATACACTTTATAACTTTTTACCGTTATCCGTGGTTTAAGCGATCTTGCGCAGTAGCATAAAACCCACATACTTCTTCCAGTTTTATTGTGGTTGATGAGGCGTGCATGGTGTTATTTGACTATTCAAAGTGACCTTGAAATCCGCACCTACGTGCTCAAAGTATTCCACCGTAGCTTACAGTGGTATGATGTTTAAGCCAGCTGTAGATTACACAACAAATGCTAACAGCGCAAGAAAACAGTCTTGATTCTTTAATTGTTGAAGACAGCATTCGATCTGTAAATAGATGGGAGTGATGAGTTACATCGTTTCTTGGTTTTGTCCAGCCTACTGCTTGTACTTGATGCGACTGGCGCAGCACTATTATGCATGCAGACGCAGCCTAGCGTCTTAACCGGAGCAGTTATACAAGGTGGTATACCATGCTGATAGTTGCGACGACATTAAGTCACATACACTTCTTGTTTTACATCTTAGCCAGTGCTTCGATAGATACGTGGAAGCCTGAATAAACATGCACGGCGTCTATTCTTACCAAAATTTGTGGAGCGTTTATTTAGTCTCGTTTTCTGTTTGACACCTACTGGGAATATAACATGTCTAGTAGTTCGGATTTTGTGGCACTGTTTCCACTTACAGCGCTGCGGTCGCTTGAGCAATGTTTGTCGCGGTAACTATGGCCGCTTGTTGCGGTGGAAGAGCAGCGTTGTCTACATAACTTGCACGTGCTTGTGTGGCGCTCTGTGCCGCTAATGTAAAAGGCATACGATGACATATCACTACTTGGTACCGTAAAGAGTGTATTAGGCCGCTTAAATGGCGACTGACGTACCGTTGCTACGCACAACCACTCGAAAACGAGTGAAAGGTCTCAGCTATTACTCAAAGGATATAACACTTATAGTTCAAGTGGCGCGCATCTGCATATCGCGGTTTACTATTGGGTTATATACATGGATGACAGCTAAGGAAGCCGTTTGGGCAAATCGCAAATTTGTGCACTCGGGCATCCAACTAGCTTAGGCTGATCCATAGTCGTGTTTCGATGTATACCGCTGCTGCCCGCAACTTTATAAAGATGTCTGTTAGCACTCAGTCTATTTCACGTGTGAGGTAGGAACACGGCTGCTTCTCTGTGATTACCCGGAGAAGGAATACTATCCGGATTTCATCACTACACAACCAGAGACGGTTGCAATCCGGTACAGTGAAACTAATAACGTACTCAATGATAGCCTCGGTAAACACACCAAAAGTGGCACATGTTTGTCTACCTCCTGTACCGCAAGCACACAGCGCGACACAGCTTTCACGGTTAAATCCAGTGGCCCCTGCTAAATAGCCCCAATTACCAGCAACATCTCTCAACTGGACATTGGCTAGACCAGTCCGCCTTTGATACTGGTGTGCTGTAACGTTCCAGATTTTCAAAATCTGGAGCAACAAAAGGCACGTGGCAGCCGATGGCAGCATTTAGTGTTCCATCTACGAAGCTATTTGTATTCGGTTGAGACCACTATGCTGAGGTTAGTAGCGCGCCACCCTACCGTAATGCACTGTGGTAAACCTCGAACTTTTGGTGTAACCCTGCACTGAATAGATGAGACAGAGGCTGTCCTATCAAAAATTTGTCTTCGCAATACACAGAGCCGGGTCCGAATATTAAACGAGTTTTACTGGAACTAAAAAGGAAAAAAGTGCATTACCAAGCTGTCCGTCTTTATAACACTAACAAGGAAAACATATTTTTTCATGGTGTTCCCGATCTTTCAGTTCCTTCTGCTTGCCATGCGCAATCAGATGATTGAGAGCGGTAGTGCTACATCTGCGGAGCGCTGATGCTGGATATTTTTATTACCAAATCGTTGAAAACAATTCCTTTATTACTTAATTAAAAAGGATGTGGTCTAAGATACATAAAAGAGGTTACACTCAATGTGAAGTTCTGTTGCATACACAGTCAACCGCTGCTAGCTATAGCTATAGATATTGATTGTTGTTAATGGTACTGAGGACACAATAAGAAACGCATGCATGTATCAGCTTTTGTCTTCTTTCCGCGCTTTTCAGAGTGTTGAAAGGAACACTGTTTTACACAAATCAAATGTATGTATCAAGTTTCCCGCCGAAAGCCGGCTAAACCCTTCAAGCTTGCGGCCACGCGTGGTCAGCAATTCGATGGAACATGCAACAGCAGTAAATTCTTTGTTCATACAGTCATTCAAAGCATTCGACGCAGCAGCACCAACGGTACTCAACAAAACAGCGTAACGCGCGAGAAACGTTTTTGATCTATGACACTATGAGGGGTCATGTAGCATGACTAAAATTCATAAACCGACAACCAATCAAGAAGGATTACACGCGGGCAACCGAACGGTCGGCTTAACAACAAAGATAAATGTATATATCTTGACTCTCTCCAAACAATCATAACACTATCCTGTTTGTACGCAAGCGCTCAAGGTCTTCATAGTAAAATGGCTAAACTTAGAGAAGCATACTCCTCACAACCTCGGAACCTCCTCTTGATTACAGAGATCAGGTTAAAGTTTGCACTAACGGATTCTGAGATTGATTTACCAGGTTGATCGCTGGTTTTGAACGGCAGAACCTGAAGAGGTGGTGGGTTAATACTTACCAAATTGCAAACCCACGATTTACAGTTATTGATCAGCAGGAAATCCGTACCCTAGGGTTACTATGGTGCGGCTATAGTTGCGGAACAAGGATTCGTCTAATTGCTATAATTTACCGCACACCAAAGCCTACTTCGCAAACAGAGTACAACCTTAACCAACGTTTTTATGTTGCTTTGAACTAGTCCTACAGCTACATTCTTTACGCTGGAGAGTTTAATAAAAACGACAATGAAGCGCCAGCAACGGAAGCTGCATATTTTAAAGCCTGTTTGCACAAGGTAATTACTAGTTGCTCTCCATACAATTACACAACCTGTCTCAAATGATTTTGAACTGCTGACGAGCCGTCCATACTTAAACTAGTGCACACTAACGCATCACGCATGATCGACGGAATAGATACATCCACGCCACTGAGTTGCACTGACCACGTTCTACTACCGTTTGGTTAGGGAGGTTACGTGATATATACTGAAGACCAGTGCGATGCGGTATGTACTCTCAATCACCGCCAACTGTTATCCACATTTGTTAAGGATAAAACTTGCTTTCTAACAAGCTGTCACCAGCCGTAGCTTGGGGAAACGTTTGCAGAGTTTAAGCACACCGCCAGCGCAGGCATCAAAAAGAACTCGCTATCGTAAATTCAATTAAAAGCTAAGTGTTGCAGAGCAGAACATCTAAATATATCCCATTTAGGTGTTGGTATGGCGGGCGCACTAACTCTACCAGAATACTGACACCTGGAAGGCGCGCTTGGCCCATCGCAAATGCTACGTGAAACCGAGCCGCGAGTATACTTTTAAGCAACATCAAGTGAAAATGAACCGACGCCGCCCGAAAATCAAACTCCTCTACTGGCAGGTTAATGAAGTTCGTACTGTAAAGCGCGGACCCACAACGCTAAGCACTGTTAATGGGTGCATGCGGATAGCAACGGAAACGGGCTTTATTACTTCCACACCATCTTGCAGGTAATGAGCTCCATTGTTTCGTCGTTTATATTACTCTATCCTTAGGATTTTAATTTCCCTTTCCCTGTAGAAGCTGCGTTGACTGAGCTGTCATCAACGCGTATTCATAGTGCTTTGGGAGTCGATAAAAATCGACCGAACGCTCTGAAGTCAGCAGCAAGTGATCTAGCAAATCCCTGGCCGTTTTCTACCAGGACAATTTACGGAAGTATCAACTTCCACCAGTACAGAAACGAGGAAGCATCACTCCCATACATAGGGTTGGTAGCCATGCTGACCCTACCAACTACCATTTAATAAAGCTACTATCTGTGATTTCAAATGTTATGTCATCGCAGGTGCGCTGATGCATTACCCGGAAAGCCAAAATCTAATAACTTTAGAGAGAGGTAGATTCCGTCAAGGGCACCAATGTACTACAAACCTGTTATTTGCACGCAATGGCTGGGCGGAAGCCGTTGGTGTTTGAGCAGGAGTCGATGTCGTTGCCATGGAATTCTCAAAGCGTTTGATTGCTTAGACCATAGACTTTCCCTTCCAAAGTTTTGAACTACGGCACTCACGACCTATTTCTCCGTTAGATAAACAAACGTCTGCAAAAAGGTAAGTGCAACATAAGAGTCCAGGAATCCCTATCCGATGCAAACATAACCTGACCCTTCGAGAGCAGAGCTACTAGCCAAGTCTATAAATATACTTTCAATTATTCACATGTTATTTGTGGAGTGCGGCGTAACACAAGTCTCGGGGCTAGGGCATAGTCAATAGTTTATCTTCATAACTGCTCGTGCGTGCTTACGCGTACCTAAGTCCAAACTTTTGCGGCTAATATCTGAATATAGCAAGCGCTTGGAAGACACGATGACCACAATTGGCTCTCGTTTGACCTTAACACGATTTTGAACTGGTCAGTTCATAAGGCCATACTGTGCAACGGACAAATGTCGCGTAGTGCATTTACCTCATACACATGACTATACGTAGTAGCTTGTGGCATAGTACTTTTAGATCGTCTCCACGGAACGTAACCTTGGTATGCTCGTATAGAGTAACCTCAACTGTTCAAATTAAGCTGAGTTAGCTGCGTATAGAGGCAACCAGCGCCTGGTTATTCTACTAAGTACCCGTAGGCTGCTTGACCCACAAAATTCCAAATGCTTTCCAAACCTTACGAGCGCCCTTAAGTTGAATACACTATCCAAGCTTGGCCACCTTGGTTAAAGCGTGAAGTAGCCGCATTAGTGACTACACAACGAATGGCAACAAAGAATGTCAAGTGCTTGCGCATTCACTCTTACCAGCGAAAACTAAAGCTGCTGGGTGCTTTCAACGGACGCTATTAAAAGCCGCCGGGCATACATTTCTTAGTGAACAAAAATAGTTGACTCCCGCAGCTACTTGTGTCGTCATTTGCTGAAATTAATTACAACACCAAGCTTAGTGATGACTGTTTAAAACGGAGTGAGCAATACAATAGTCTAGGGAGTAAACCTACTCACTTTTTCCTTATAGCTTGGCTACACTGAAACTCCACAATTCCGTTGCATGCTCCCTTACTTTGGAAATTTTCTAAAAGCAATTAGATGTTGAGTCAAAAGAACACGAGACCATTGGTGAACAATTGTTGTTTAGATGTTGGTCTTAGCTCCAGACACTTCTTTACCCAGGCAGGTCTTTTGTAGGTTACATTAAGCGTAAGTGGCGCATAAGTGAGCAACGATATGTTATTTTTATCGTGCTTTAAGCCAAAGGTCACTGCGTCTCGTATATTTCTGCGTGTTTGCCTTAGAATTTTATTATACTCCAAATTTATTTATCAACAAATTAACCTAAGCTTGGTAGATGACTCACATATATTTTGGTTTTGTTGTAACCCCCAACCATCCTACGAAACGTGTCATGCACTAGCTTTTAACCCGTGACAATTCATTGTTTTTACTCATGTGTTACCATTTACATACTTATGACTGGCAGCATCCGGCCCCCGTTTCCCCTGTCACTGCGGCTTACTTGGGACAGCGGCGGAACACCAGAGAGCGTCTGGGGAACCATGCTTAACAGAAGTATAAATAGCAGCGTCTGGAGGGGAGTCCGCTTGACACTGGATAATGCCAAGCTTTTAGCCTAACATAGTCACGTGGACCATGCATCTGGTCCCCACTACAACGATTCAGCTTTTTTAAGCCATTACTAGCAGTAGAGTGTCTTAACAAAGTAGGCACGTTGGCAAAATTCACCTCAGGCGCAGCCAGCCAGAGGATGTCAATCAGCAACCAAACCCTGAAATGAAGAAGCACGGCACGTGGCCACAAGTGAACACAAACAATAACGATGCTTTAGTACATGTACCTCAACAATAGCACGCTTAGACTGGGCAAGCCCATCGAACGTAAGTAGAAACACTGTACGTGCCAATTACTACGCTCTTATGTTTAAATGTTAGGCTGACTCTTCAGTTTCAGCAAGCCGGCCTTGCCTATGGAGACCCTAGTAATTTGCTATACCTGCTTGGCTAAGCCAATCTTGAGCGCATGTGCAGCGGTACCATACGTTAAATGTCTATACTGCAGACTCTATCGGCCTGGTTTACTCCGTACCGGAATGTAATTTTGCTTTGTGCTTTATCTGGACGACCGTCCTATTGAGTAGTTTACGCCAATCGTGCCGATCAATTGCTTTTGCTTCTTAACACCTGACACCAGTTATTGATAAAATCAACCTGATCATCTGCTGGAAAGATAACTTCGGTTTGCCCCTGTGCGTCTTTTGGCGAGGTTGTCCATAAGACAGCAGTTTAAGTATCCTGCTCAAATTCCTTCTGCTGCCTTGTTTCCGGCACATCGAGTGCCGCAGCATAACTATGCATTCCACCGCATACATGACACTACGGCGCAGCACTTCCTTATCTGTCCAGCTATCGCACCAACCAACGAGAAGCATCCGGCGCAAGCACGTTTGCTGAAAGCACTTCAGACGCTTGACGTCCTTCTGATACATAGTAAACCATCCGCTGCCGTGGGAACGAATGCACAGCCACAAAGTTCTGTATACCAACATACATATTATATTCTCAGTCTAGGGCTTGTTGCATATAGGTTTATACAGCTTTTCCAAAGCTGCGGCAGCCTTCGATACACAGGTGTACAACAAGCGCGTCACGTGCAGGCCAGTAGGTGGTGCGCTTCTAAGGTAGAAACAGGCCGAAGCTATTTCAGCACCTAGGTTAGAAGGCAGCCCCCGGTACCCTGTACCCAGTAAAGGCTGGAAACTACAACCTTGCTCGTCTTGAAACCGAGCCGGAATTTGGCTGCTAGCAAAACGAGAGACGTAGTCACGTGCAGTGGCTTATGTGCGTTGTGTGCAAGCAACGCGCAGTCGTCGGTAACCAGCAACGTATAGATGGTTTAACACACACTTAGGTGCTTGCGCCATTAGGAAGGGGGTTCAAAAAAAGCTGTGCATGTGCTGCCTTACAAGGACGCCCTACTCCCAAACAGCGTTAAAAGTCTAAGCAAGCACTGCAGGAAAATTAATTTTAAACACCGTGTCAGCTGACAACCTCGCTTTGCACCAGCCAAACACAAATTCATCCGTGCTTTGTTCACTCCGCTGCACCCTCGCTCACATACCAATGTAAATAGTAAAATAAGAAACTAACTCGGACGGCTGGTTATCCAACACCAGTTAGTGCGCCAAGCGGTTCACCCTGTTAAGCGCCTGCTTGTAGCACACAAATAGTGGGTACAATTACTTCTGTCAAACGCTGCATTTCCGCTGCTATTGCCTTGCCGCGAAGACCATATCTATGGTATTGCGGCTCGAACGTGAGCCGCACCGTTCTTCCACTACGTTTGCTTTAACTACCTGCTTGATGAGACCGTTTAGCAAGATTCGTGCGAGCACTATAGTTACTTAGCGCAGCATGCTTATATCGCCATACTTAGTGGCACATTGCTTGCCACCATTGCTACAGTACATTGGAGGCAGTAGGGCATCCTTAGGTCAATTAGCAAGCTTTTCACACCACAAGCGTTGCACCAAGTGGCGCAAGGCATTTATCAACGCGGATTCGCCGTGTTTCAACATATCTAGTGGTATTGCCGGCTCTGGTAAACTTGCCGGTTTGCTTCTGAGCGTGTGATCACAGTGTCTCGTCTAGCGTCGGCACTTCGGCAGAACACATTTTCACTCCTCGTATTTTAGCCATGCAATGTAGGCCTGTCAGTCTAAGAACGGTTGTTCAGGCGACCGTTTAGGTGCTTCCGCCAGATCTGCAACCCGCAAGCACTGTGTCTACAGTCAGCAACTGAAGCCTCCTCTACGCAGCTGTATCACGTCGAACGCGCGCCTTGAACTCACTTAGTAGCAATATCCGGCTGCGCCTCGACATAGACTGTATCACGGAGGATAACTGAGTGTAAACCGGATCCGTATCGTCATCAGGCTAACACAAGTTGGAGATATATGTGGTGATAAAAGTGGCAAATATACCTCATGCACGTCGCAGACATAGGGTCATCAGCGTGGACGAGTGCCAGTCAGCTTTGCCATCAGCTTTTCATTTAGGCGGTACGACGGTGTAACTTCCGCCAAAGGTTTACCTGGTGCAATGGTAACGTTTCATGTCTACTAAAACGTGCAACTACTACCAGCCTTATACAGTTTGGCCTAGTTAGCGAGCCGAGTTGCACTGATTGCGACAATTCAAATTCCACTGCGCGCACAGTTCATCGCTTTCGGTGCTGTGCGTTGCTCCTTTTGTTTACACGTCTTGTAGTCGGGTAGTGTACAAAGTTCAAACAGCCAGGGGTAAGCGCTTTGTGTACGTGCTCAGGATTGTGGCGCGCAATGGATGGTGTGGTGACCTGTATTGACTGAAGCAGTTCGTCAGGTGAAATGGGTATGGTGCGTTTAGACGCATTAAAAAGGTGAAAGACTCAAGCGGTCCCATGTGAGGTGCAGCCAACCGCGTGTACCCCCATTTCCTACGCTGATTATGCTCGTTGATTTTAATCATTGTACTATTAGCGTTCCACAGTAACAAAGCGCAGGTTAGCATCCCTTTCGCTTGTCGCGCTAAATTACCTTTTTACTCTTAACCCCGTGGCTCTGACCTCTGCCACCTCATTTGCGTCCGTTTCCTCCGCGGCTCCACCGACTTAGTTTTGACACACTAGCTCCGCAGTTATGACCAAAGGACCTGATGAATTAGGCCACGCTGCTCCTCTATATCCTTCCCTAGCCTGCGTGCATCCTTTACTTCCAGCCCTTGCTCCATATTTATATCACAATTAAGCTGACTTTAACAGAAGCCGTAGACGTACTCTGACGCCCTAATATAGAAGATTGCTTTACGACGGAATGTATAGCTCAATTAACTTACGTTATACTTTAAAGTCTAATAATTTTATATTGACAGAAAGGCCGACAGAATCCTTTGCGCACATAAAATTTAATGATTATATTGTTATCCTTGAGAAAGCGAGACACGTCTTT
This sequence comes from Dicrocoelium dendriticum, assembly GCA_944474145.2. Classification (NCBI taxonomy): domain Eukaryota; kingdom Metazoa; phylum Platyhelminthes; class Trematoda; order Plagiorchiida; family Dicrocoeliidae; genus Dicrocoelium; species Dicrocoelium dendriticum. The sequence continues at coordinate 59,095,917 of OX104064.1, read as the reverse complement.
TGGGCACAATCCGAAGGCGTAATTGTACATAGAAGCATAATGAGCAGGTCCGAGGTAAGAAGCAAAAGAGATGTAGCCAGTTCGGTAGACCAATGTGACCCAAGGAATGAATGAAGTTTATCCTCGAGCTAATGGAGCCACGAAATGACGGGCATAATCAGAGTTGCGCAAGCAAAGTGTATGGTAGCTTTCGAAATGTAATGATAACAATTACAGAGCGCTGGATTGGTGCATGTGTTCGTTAGGAACTGGTCTGAAAAGTTGTATAACCAGAGCGGGTCAGTTGAATGAAGTATGGGATGCAGCCTGTGAAACCGTTTCAAGAATAGCGGCATGTCCCTGGTTAAAAGTGTACGTGTAAATGTATAAGAGCGGATATATTCATCTAACTTGTGAAATTCGGTATCGGTCAACTTGTCAATGCTTGGGGAGTGCGGTGCCTTTATAAAGTGTCGAGCCACATCCACTAGGTTGCAATGTTGTTATAGCGACATTTGCACCTTATTATTTTGTAAAGGCTTGTCAAGCAAAACGCCACTACCTGCTGGTACAATGCCGACGGGGGGTGTGACATCGATGGGTTGCCACTTGACTGCTTGAACTTGCGATTATTTGCAGCTTTACGCTGCCCACCTTCGATGATAAATTATTGGGCTAGGGCAACACCACGACATAACGCACAGCGCAGGTAGTAAAAACTAACATGTGGGTATTTTAATAAAGGCCCTAAGCTAATCATTTGAATTTGTTCCGTCTAACTTTCGTAGGTCACTGCGCTGCTTTTGCTCAGGTTGTCGTATAAATGCATCGGAAATCCAACGTAGTATATATACAACTGAACCCAGCCTGCCTTGCCGTTTTTTTACCTCGAGTATACCTTTCCATTTTGACCGCTATATCCTCTAAATTCTATACTCTATTTTACTTACCGCTTGTGATGATAAGGCTGCTTGTTCTTCAACAAATTAGTGCTCTGTGACTCTGTATCCACAAAGTAATACAAAGCACAAAACAAGATCCTAAAATGGATTGTTTGCAATCCTTATTCAAGCATAATTCGCTGCGCTGCATACCTTCCCCTACCTGCTTTACTGCTGTCACTTAAGCAGTAGCTACTCATGGTGATATATGACTAGGCCACGGTGGGCGCGCGAATAGTTATCCCTTCGTTTAGAGGTTGTGAGCAACGTCTAGTTACTTGCTTCTTGCTCATATAAATTCCGCGTTTACTTCAGCTAAAGTCTGCTCTGCTACCCTTTATATACTTTGACACCGTAGGGAACTAGGACACTTAGCGACGTAACGTGCAGCGCGGTAAACCAGCTTCCCACTTGCCACTATCTTACGTTTTTCCTGACCATGGGGTCGGGCAGTACGGTAGCGCATTCTCCAATTACATGTGCTCTTCGCCTTGTTAACACCAAATCTGCCTTAGCAGTGTGCTTCTATCACGCAAGGCTGCTACACTTCTCCGCGAACTACAGCTCTTTAGCTTTAGACCTCCTGCTGCTTGGTTAGCGCCCACTCGTCTCAGAACTGTTGTGTCTAAGGTACATACCGATCTACAGGTAAATCACAAGCAATTTAAAGGTTCAATTTTCCTGGCCTTCACATCCAAGCAAGGTAGGATGGTTTACACTCTTGTGAACGAAGCATCAGCTTCATATACCTAGAACTATTGAAAAAATTCTCTGTGCGCCTAAGAAATGTCTTTGTGTTGGATTGCTAGCATTAAGGCACTTCTCGTACTCTTGTCTTACCAAGCTGCTGTTATTTACTTATAAAACATGACGCCGTGCGGTAGCGCTGTATATCCTGACGCACATTCGACATCTCCTGGCCGCAACGCCGTTTATCCAATGCCATTTCCTCCCTCTGTGTATATTAGTTGCATGACGGATGGCTGTCTGTTATCGCACAGACGGCGTTCATTGCAAAGCCCCTTAGCCTTCGGCATAGTACATAGTTAGCTAGAATCGCGTATCAACCTACTATCTTTTATTGAAAAAGACAAGGTTAACGAATGATTCGTTACATATTTACATCTGTTGTGCTCATACCATAATATTATTTACATAGGACTGTCATATTACCAGGTTTCGCATCTGTCCTTTGAGGTTTTCTGTTTGCTTGGTTATCTCTTTATCTTAGGTATGAAGGAATCTACCTTTATCTCTGGTGATCCAGCATTAGAAGGGTGGAACGTGTCCGGAAGAGACCTACATGCGAAGCCCACTTGGCCCTGGCTCATTTAGTAAAGGCACTCACAATTAAGCAAATGGCGGTGCCTCTACTCACGTAGGCGCTCACTTGCACTCAACTCCCGGACACAAGCCAAGTGTGGATATCTGAGCGAGCTAATGCAAGATCTAAACAATGGCTAATGTGGGCGACCCTTACAGTAAACCTTGCTTCCACATACATTAACGAACCCTCAAGCGCATAACTATAAGGCCCGCGCGATAAATCCCCCTTACAAGCTTATTCTACTGCCCAGCTCAACGGCTGTACAGTTACCGCCACTCCAGGAGTTAATCTCTTACACTAAGTATCCCTAAACCTGATGGTCTTAAGCAACCTGGAGGACAATGCTCTCCCAGTGATTGTCGAAAGTCTGCTCGTAATGTCCTTTCTTGTAATTTAGATCCACGTAATCCATCCTTTCCGCAGGTTCACCTGCCACGTTTGGCCCAGCGGGTGGCACTCCTGGCCGACATGGCAGCTACTATCACTTGGATCCTGCGTCCAATCGGTCCGCGTCGGTGACATTCATCTTTAACTGCCACTAGCCAGAAGCTTTTGTCCACACCAGTTCGTAAAAGCGCACACGTCTCTACTCGCGCCCGCACGCTTTCATCCAATTCAAAAGATTTGTAGGGATCCTTTCTAACATTTTAAACATTTCAAAACAGACTTCCTTGTACCTGAAACTAAATTTGAGCTGGAAACAATATGCTTGTGTCTAGCATGGCGTGCCTCAAACATTTCGCGAATAAAGCAACTCATATCTCTATTCATTTATCCGTCCAGCTGTATGTAGTGGAAAAGGCGACCCTTTCTTAGTGCCACTGCACGGCGGCCAATGAAATATGCAACATTATTATTATTGTCGTGAATCTAGCTGGGCGTTAGACAAGAATACTGCCAGTGCGTCCACTCCTGACATGAGAAAACTCTTCTCCTCACCCTAAGCCTGGGGTAAATTCTACCCCTACATAACAGCGAGCCGTGGAGCAAGTTGCAGTAAACCGACAACCGTTTGTTTTGGCTAAATACTAAAGGCTTGCTTTCAACTGTACTACAAGTGTTTCCGCATGAAAGGATGAGTAGAGAGCGCCTGCTATTTAGCTCTGAGTACGCTGAATAGGAAAGAAAGATGGGTGCAAAAAGCAACAGAATAGCTTAAAAAATAGCTTCCAAAATAAGTGTTTAGTCATAGTCGCTGAGTCAGGCGTCTTTACTATTTGTAGGTTTCCTGTGGACCGCATTTCACCGAAGGTAGGCCGTCGGAGGTTTCTGGCCGGACTGCAAAACAGGCTATCCAGAAAAGTTGACGGTAGGTCACTGCCTCTGCTGCAGACACGAAGGGGCGCATGGGCGTTGTCACTGCTCGCGTTACGCCTTATTTCACGGTCCAAGCGGTCCCTGTCAAACAAATAAATCCAGGCAACCTTTTTAGAACTACGTTGGAGGAGCACCTATGCTGTCTTGTACAGGCAAGGATAGTCAGTGCAAGCCTGGCATGACCTATGACCTTCCCATCGAGGTTGGGAATCGGGTGTGAATTAGGCGGCGGGCAACTGGAAGCCCGGGTTAAAGCAAGCGCCCCTTTTCGTGCGTTTGGTAAACCGTTGAGCCGAAGTCACTCACAGTGGCTGAAAACTAGATGTAGAATAGTGAGGGACCTAAGCCTTCAAAAGCAGCACGTTGCGAGTATCTATAAATAGAGTTGCTCTAACCTGTGTATGTACTCCATGTCTCTCGAGTACTGGCCGTTTTTATTCCTTTGGTTGTACTGCAGCACGGCAGTAGTACAAACGTGGCGACGCAAGTTTCACCCGAACTCAGAAATGTTAACCAGCTACGAACCATAGCAGCAATTTTGTAGCAGCGGCCACAGCACTTGGAGCTGTTAACGCAGAAGCTGTCTATACCGTCCAACCCAGGGTCAGGAACAAGTAAAGTGTCCCATTTTCCAGAAATACTGACACAACAGATCATTGAATTCCGTTACGATGCGGATGTTGGCGGGACATTCGCTTCTTGGATTCACAAGTGTGAAGACATGATTCGTGCTGCTTTCGCAAATGTACCAGAAGAGAAGGAAATCCGTCTGGGGTTTCGGAAGTTGGCTGCGGCTGTACTTGAAAGTTTACAACTTGTGTCATGCCAAAGAGGAGCACTGACCTATCTCTAGACGCAGCTGTCACATTATTGGCACAAATAGTTGAGGAGCAGACATCATTGTTCAACCTCCGGTACAAGTGTCTCGCAATAGCCAAAAAGGACGCCAAAATTTTTTCACTTACTCGAGCCGTGCAAATCTAGCGTGCGGACGTCTACCATGTAACTAAATGACCGCCGACCAGTATAAGCGCCTCAGTTACATTTTCGGCTTAGTAGCAGCTAAACAGGCGGACGTCCGTACCAGAAGCCCGGGGCAAGCTTGAGCAGAACCCCGACATCGCGTTGCAGCAAGTGACCGGCAGTTATCAGAGAATGACAAACCAGAGGCAAGGTATTTCAACGATTCAGCAGTTCTCCAATATGTACGAGCATGTCCCAAAAAGCAACAACTCACGTTAGCCAATCAGGTTGCCAACCTCCCTCTACTTCTTGGTTTTGTACAGAGGGACATTATTCTCGACACTCTTCATTTACGAATCACATTTGCAAAAGCTGTAACAGCTGGGATCAGTCTTATTTTGTTTAGCAGATGGTTCTACTGTGTATAGGTAGCAGCGCATATATGCGGAACCGTTTCGACAGCCCGATTTGATCAAAACAATCACCGCGGCTTTCAAGTATGTTGGCGTCAACGGATGTGAGCACACCATGATAACAATTAATAGCAGACAAGTCCCGTTATAACTTGATACACTTCCATATACCACTCTGCTCACAAGCAAGACATTGTGCAAATTTTGTTTACCAGCAGTCGTACACACGACCCATACGGCGAGTAGAGCTTTAGGTGGTACGTTAAAACTGCTTGGTAAATTAAATTGTGGAGTCAATTTCCAAAGCCAACAAATCCACAGAGCGTATTTTGTGACAGACCACCTGGGGTTAGATTTGCTGTTATTCGATTGAATGCAAGAGTTAAACGTGCTAGACCAGTCGGTCAAAAATATATGCCAGCTGCTGCAAGTCAAGCAAGCTACGCCGATGAATATACGCTACATAGCCCTACTCCAACCTGGTCCAGAATGTTAATGGATCATCAATGCTTCCCCGAATTATAAGTCAGTCACTAAACCAGTATCCAGCGCAAAGCGCCTTGTGCCAAGCTGGAGCGAAGGCATTTTAGTTATCAGGAGGAAGAAAAGCGAACAGACAGCCTGCCTTACTTCAAAACTGTGAACATGGTGTACGAACGAGACTCCCGAGGACCGAGGCTTGGCCGGGAGAAAGTGTGCTGTGGAGAAACTGTTAGGTCATCTACCAGCTAATGGTAGCGAATGAGAAATGAGTCAGGCATGCGACGCAGCTAAGGCCAAAGCAGGCAAAACTCAATTACTCAAAGCTGCCACCTCTACCTTAGGACATACCACTAGACAAGTTTTGTAGCGGCTCGACGAATGCTACACAAGAAAACCGTAGCCCGGTGAGACAGAAGATGGCGGGATATAAAGATTGTCTTGAGAAAATAGCTATGTACAATAGCTATGTGAATATAGCTTGAGGACAATGGGAGAGAGTGGTGAAGCAATGAGTAACACCATTTAGAGGGTTGCCTATTCCGGGAGCCCAGAGAGCGATTCCAGAAGACGGATCGAGTTGCAGGGAAACTTTTATTGGTTCAGCAAAAGATTCCCTGTTAGCTAGCTATAAATGAACGACACCGTGGACGCTCTAGCTAGGGGAACAGATCAAGCACAGCACACAGGGCAGTTGCGCGTTGCAACCGAAGCGAGCGCCAAGCAAAAATGGCGATGAGCAAAGCATTCGAACTCAGCAATCAGTTCAACAAACCACACCGGTTGCCTAAGTGTACAATTATAGAATTTTGGTTAGAATTTTACACAAGCAAACCGGGGAATCTCCAGACTGCTACATAGCCCTCTCCCAGAAGGGACTGTGTAAGCAGTCCTTCGATCTACGTGAGGACTGTCCGTCGCGGGCCAGCCTTCTGCGAGACCAGGTTGTGAAACCCGATGCAGCTGCTGGGGGAGAACCATGCAATCGGACCCTAGCGGGCTCCCACCCGTGTCCTCCCTACGGTGTCGAAACGGTAAAAAAACTGTTTGTAGGGGGGGACAGTTAGTGAAGTTCACGTATACGGTTGAGCAGGAAGTTCGTTCCACTTGCAGTTGACGTGCGGAAATCCAGCGAGAAGTGCAACCGAGGGGCAACCAACCGACGGCGTATATGGAAAGCAAAACGAAAAAGCAGCATAAATGCATAGCAATACACAAAAGTGCAAAGCGAAAAACGTGCAAAGCTGTTTTGGGTTTTCAAAAGGTTTTGCTCTTTTTTGGTAGTTTCAAAACGTTTTGGTCTTTTTTTGTGGATTTTCAAAAACGTTTAGTAAGAGCAGAAAATTTCTAAGGCACGTTCTACCTAAAATAGTAAGTGCGAACGGAGTCCGAAAAACGAACCTTAGGTTTGAGCTTCCTACCGCGTTGATTGAGAGTAGGGCGGGTAGGAGTGCTGTCGGTTGTGTTTGTCGGTTCTGCTGGAGCGGGCTGACTCGTCTGCGTTTGCGGTGCCGGCTGTGATGGCACGGGCTGTGAAGGTGAATGCTGCACCGAAGAGACAGACTTGCTGAAGAATGCTGGCTTGAGTCGATCAATGTTGATCGTCTCAGTGGTGTTGCGTCGTGGCTTGTCGATGTCGGGATCAGCTTGTTGGGCAGCAGCCATAGCGGATCGATCAATGTTGGTGCTAGGCGATAAGCTGATCTGTTGAATGCGTGAAAGTGCATCCGCGACGGGATTGAGAGCACCTGAGACATGACGTACGTCTGTCGTAAACTGAGAAACGTAGTCTAGGTGTCTAGTTTCCCGCGGCGAGTACTTGTCCGTTGCGCCATTGATTGCGTAGATCAATGGCTTGTGGTCGGTGAAGACGGTGAAATGTCGACCTTCGAGGTAGTGACGGAAATGTCGGATACCTAGGTAGATAGCTAACAGTTCCCTACCGAAGGTGCTGTAACGCGATTCGGCAGGTTGTAAACGTTTCGAGAAGAAACCTAGAGGTATCCATCGATGGTCGATGAGTTGTTGAAGAACTGCACCGGTTGCCTAAGTGTACAATTATAGAATTTTGGTTAGAATTTTACACAAGCAAACCGGGGAATCTCCAGACTGCTACAACCACGCAGGAACGCAACACCCGGCAACGCGCGGACAAGATGGCGAACACGGTTCAAAATTGCAGTCCAGTATATATAGGCTTGGGATGGGTGCAAAGTCAAACAAAATGTGCACAAGTCTGAGTGTGATGTTTGATGGGGTAAAATGTCATGGTCACTACACAGGCCGCCCCCTAGAAGGCCGAGGACTTCGATCGCTGTTGGCTTGCAAATGTATAAAGGCAGAATCACAGGAGTTCGGTTGTAGTTGGATTATTTAATCTTCTTGTGGATTGGAATGCATCATCGGTGGGCCGTCCCAGCGGGCACACCGGACTACAAAAAACTGGATAATCCAGAAAAAGGGCCGGTAGGACCTTTCACCGCTGCTGAAAGATGGTGCGCTTGGGAGAGGTCACTCCCCCCACCGCATTCCAATCCACTGCCAAAACGAAGCTGAAATCCTGTGCGTACCGGCGAGCCGTGGGGGGACCAAAAACAACGAGCCAGGCACACGAGCAGCCAAAGCCAGGAAGGCGAGCCAGACAAACGACCAAGGCGAGCCAAATTGAGCCAAGCAGACCACGATCCAAAGGCTAACGTGGGCGGGCGAGACGACAAAGCGTTGGGGGTAGACCAAAGCATCCAAACGACCAAACCATTGAGAAACAGCCAACCACTGAACGGACGGACCCAAACGTGCCAGCCTCATGACTTTACCTGATAGATGGGGGAAAAAACACTCGGGGAGACAGATTCAGATATTTAAGGAGAAGCATAATACAAACAACGTGGGAAAATGAAAATGATTCATGAAGTGTGGATGAATTCGACAAAATCGGAGAAACGAACAGGTTTACGAACTCTTCTACCGTGACTGGTATTAGTTTGAGGCGAATCTGAGGACTGGGATTGTGGTGGAGCTGAAAAGCTGGGCGTCGTTACAGGTGGCTCCGAAGATTGCGTTAAGGTCGATGACGAGTCGAGGGCATAAACTAAAGGTTTGTGGTCAGTAAAGACGGTAAAGCTTCTGCCATCTAGAAAAGGACGAAAATGGCGGATGGCGAGGTATACTGCCAGAAGTTCTTTCCCGAAGGTGCTGTAACGTGTCTCCGCTGGCCGCAACCGTTTCGAAAAGAAACCCAAAGGTTGCCAGGTATTGTCGCCAGCCTGCTGAAGAACAGCACCAACGGCCTCGTCTGAGGCATCAGTGACGAGCGAAATCGGAGCAGATGGTACGGGATGTGCTAAGAGAGCGGCATTAGCGATTGCGTCTTTAAGGTTTGAGAAGGCTAATCGCGCGGACTTGGTAAAAACAAATGAACGTTGATTGCCCCGAAGCAAGTCAGTTAATGGCTGCATTATCCTAGCACAACACGGAATAAAGCGTCTATAGTAGTTAACTATCCAAAGGAAACGTTTAAGCTGTTTAAACGGTGTAGGTTCAGGGAAATCTTTGATGGCGGTTACCTTCTGGGACAGTGGTTCAATACCTGTAGCTGAGATGCGGTGACCTAGGAACTCGATCGACGATTTTCCTAGTTCGCACTTGCTAGGGTTCAAGGTAACGCCTCGATCAGATAGGCGTTGGAATAGAGTACGCAGATGCTCTAAGTGTTGCGACTTAGAGGCGCTAGCTACTAGGATGTCATCTACGTAAGGATATATGAAGTCCAGACCACGAGTAACGTCATGGATGAACCGCTGAAATGTTTGAGCAGTGTTCCTTAACCCGAAAGGCATTCGAAGGAACTCGAATAAACCAAAAGGTGTTATAACTGCAGTTTTGGGAATATCGCAGTCCTCTACAGGAATCTGGTGATATGTTCGCGTCAGGTCTATCTTACTAAACACTGACTTACCACCGAGACTATTTGTAAGGTCCTGGATGTGCGGTATAGGGTACCTACCTGCAACTGTGCACTTGTTCAGCGCCCAGTAGTCTCCGCAGGGCCGCCAGTCACCGCCTTTCTTGGGCACCATGTGGAGAGGTGAGGCCCACTGACTTTCGGAAGGATGGATGATACCAATTTTGAGCATGTGCTCGAATTCCGCTTTAGCTGCTTTTAGCTTATCAGGGGCGAGACGTCGTGGCCGTGCAGAAACCGGTGGGCCACGGGTTCGTATATGGTGCGTAACGCTTGATGCGACCGGAAGCGTAGCGTCCGCTGAGTGGACCAGCTGCGGAAACTGTCTGAACAGATCTAAAAATTCCTTATCAGCTTCAGGCTGAATGTAAATGGGAGTGACAGAAACGCAAGATGTGCGAACTCCACATGTGAAAAGCTGGGTCTTTTGGTCAACGAGTTTGCGATGACGCGCATCGACGAGAAGATCGAAGTGTTGGAGGAAGTCGATACCCAATATAGCAAACGGAACGGCAGCGATGGTGAAAATCCATCGAAAGGGACGTCGTAGTCCGAGGTCAATGGTAAGGGAGCGTTGACCGAAGACTCGAATAGCAGTGCCGTTAGCGGCACGCAAGTTGGTTGTCTGTGACTTAGTCGCGTCGCCTGGAACCGGTGGGATCACGCTAACTTCCGCCCCGGTATCAACCAGGAACATGATCCCGGTGTTCCTATCAACGATTTTGAAGAGGCGATTTGGACGACTTCGGCCGACGGCGTGCGTCGCCAATACGTGTCGGCCTGTCCTTTTTCTAGTTACGGGAAATTCACATGGTTTTATACAATTTCTAGCGGAACTTCCAAAACGTGCGTGATAACGGCAAATTGGGCGTCGTGTTCGTCTTCGAGATGGGCTAGGGGAACGGGATGGAGAATCCCGTGCGTGCCGATGTAACTTTAAGTTTTGAACTTCTTGCCGTAGCGCGGCTATCTCTGCTAAGAGCTCACCAGTCGAAAGTGGAGTAGCGGTGTCGATGGTTTGGACCGAAGGATCAACAGTGAGATCTACGTCAGGTGAGCGAAGAGAACTAGACGATGTAGCAGTCTGGAGATTCCCCGGTTTGCTTGTGTAAAATTCTAACCAAAATTCTATAATTGTACACTTAGGCAACCGGTGTGGTTTGTTGAACTGCTTGCTGAGTTCGAATGCATTACTTGCTCATCGCCATTTTTGCTTGGCGCTCGCTTCGGTTGCAACGCGCGACTGCTCTGTGTGCTGTGCTTGATCTGTTCCCCTAGCTAGAGCGTCCACGGTGTCGTTCATTTATAGCTAGCTAACAGGGAATCTTTTGCTGAACCAATAAAAGTTTCCCTGCAACTCGATCCGTCTTCTGGAATCGCTCTCTGGGCTCCCGGAATAGGCAACCCTCTAAATTGGTGACCCCGAATCCGGATCAACCTCAGCGCCGGATATTTGGAACTTTTCTCTGGTGAGCTCGTTCCATTTATTTTTCATATTTTCCGGTTTTATTTTTGCATACGGTAGCCTATTTTTTGCGTCATTTTTTCAAGCCATGGAATCTGTAGACCATAAGGTAGAGTCTATACTTAGTGTTGTATCTCTCTCTGTTCCACCTTTTTGGGACATGGATCCTGTTTTGTGGTTCGCTCTTCTTGAGGCTGAGTTTTATAACCACAGAATCACTTCCGACTACGCGAAGTATTGCAAGCTCCTGTCCTATCTCCCCAAGGAGATATCAATGCAGGTTCGTGACGTCATCATTTCTCAGACCGAAAACCGCTATGAGGCTCTCAAAGAGGCCACGATTAAGCGTGTTATGCCCTCTGAGAAAGTTCGCCTGCAACAGCTTTTCAGGGATCTGCAGCTGGGCGACAAACTGCCCTCAACCCTGCTACGAGAGATGCAGCAACTCCTTGGTTCTTCAACCATGGATGAGACTTTACTTCGCGAACTATGGCTACAACGGCTACCGGAAAACACACAAGCGATTCTCGCTACAGTGAGCTCCGTTCCGCTCACTCAACTAGCAGACTTAGCGGATCGAGTTATTGAACGATCACAGCCACAGGCCAACGCCAGCAAGGTCCATGCCGTCGCGTCCCAGGGCACTTCTATCACTGGCTTACAGTCAACCATAGAAGCCCTGCAAACACAAGTCGCGACACTTAGTCGCCAGGTCCAGCAGCTTACTATGGACCGTCGTCGTCATGGCCGCTCAAAATCGCCCTGCAAACGTTCTCAGTCTAGCAACAGGCAAGCTAGCTGTTGGTACCATCAGCGTTTTGGTACCGCAGCTCGTAAATGTGTAAAGCCCTGCAACTTCGACGAGAAGCAGGGAAAACTTCGCGGCCGGTCCGTAACGGCGACGGACGCGACTGGCCAACACCAAAGTCGCCTCATCCGCGTTAGGGATTTAACTTCCGGCACCGAGTTTCTAGTAGACACTGGTGCCGAAGTTAGCGTTATACCCCGTAGCTCAGATGAGGTCGTCTCACCATCGCCGACCAAGCTGCGTGCCGCCAATGGCACACCAATCGCAACTTTCGGCGAAAAGCTGCTAACGCTCAATTTAGGCCTCCGGCGAACTTTTCGCTGGCCTTTCATAATCGCTGCTGTGCCTTTCGCCATCATAGGCATAGACTTTCTTCAACGCTTCGACCTCATCGTCGACGCCAAAAGGAAGAAGCTTATCGACTCTAGGACACAGCTCAGTGTTATCGGGACTAGCGCCAACGTGGCTGCTATCACTCCCATTCGTGTCCTACCTCAAGCTTCACAGCCTTTTCTAGAACTTTTCAGCAGGCACCCTAAACTCGTTCGCGTCCTGAACGAGTTGCCTCCGGTGACGTCAAACGTCACGCATCACATTTGCACTAAGGGCCCACCTGTTTCGGCCCGCCCTCGCCGACTAGCCCCGGACAAGCTCAAAGCTGCGAAGGCGGAATTCGAGCAAATGCTCGAACTGGGAATCATCCGCCCGTCTAAAAGTCCATGGGCATCACCATTACACATGGTGCCGAAGAAGTCCGGTGACTGGCGCCCCTGTGGTGACTACAGGGCACTTAACAAACTTACCGTCCCGGATAAATACCCTATCCCGCACATGCACGACTTGACCTCAGCTCTAGCTGGCAAGTCTATCTTCAGCAAAGTCGACTTAGTCCGTGCGTACCACCAGATACCTGTGGCGCCAGATGACATTGCTAAAACAGCAGTCATCACGCCATTTGGCTTATTCGAGTACCTCAGAATGCCTTTCGGCCTCAGCAACGCTGCTCAAACTTTTCAGCGTTTCATTCATGAGGTAACGCGAGGACTCGAAGGCGTTTATCCTTATCTAGATGACATACTCATCGCCAGCTCTTCTGACGAGGAGCATCTTCGTCACCTCGACGCTCTCTTCCAGCGCTTAACACAGCATGGGGTTACCGTCAACCCCGATAAATGCGAGCTTGGCCAAAGCTCCATCGACTTTCTTGGCCACCGCATATCTGCCTCTGGTATCGAAGCCCTGCCAGACAAAATCCAGGCACTGAAGGACTATCCTGCTCCCAGTTCCTTCAAGCAGTTACGCCGATTCCTTGGCCTGGTCAACTATTACAGACGCTTTATACCTAACTGCGCGAGCATTGTTCAACCAATGACTGACTTGCTCCGCGGTAAACAACGGTCTTTTCACTTTACAGACGACGCTAAATTGTCTTTCGAGAAGCTCAAAGACGCTATCTCCAACATAGCGCTTCTCGCCCATCCAGACACGTCTGCATCACTCTCTCTGACAACTGACGCATCAGACACTGCCGTCGGTGCAGTTCTTCAACAACTCATCGACCGTCGATGGATACCTCTAGGTTTCTTCTCAAAGCGCTTACAACCTGCCGAATCGCGATACAGCACCTTCGGTAGGGAACTGTTAGCTATCTACCTAGGTATCCGACATTTCCGTCACTACCTCGAAGGTCGACATTTCACCGTCTTCACCGACCACAAGCCATTGATCTACGCAATCAATGGCGCAACAGACAAGTACTCGCCGCGGGAAACTAGACACCTAGACTACGTTTCTCAGTTTACGACAGACGTACGTCATGTCTCAGGTGCTCTCAATCCCGTCGCGGATGCGCTTTCACGCATTCAGCAGATCAGCTTATCGCCTGGCACAAACATTGATCTAGCCGCCATGGCTGCTGCCCAACAAGCTGATCCCGACATAAGCAAGCCACGACGCAACACCACTGAGACGATCACCATTGATCGACTCAAGCCAGCATTCTTCGACAAGTCTGACTCGCCGGTGCAACAAGCACCTTCACAGCCTGTGCCATCACAGCTGGCACCGCAACCTCAGACGAGTCAGTCCGGTCCAGCAGATCCGACAACCCCAACCGACAGCACCCCTACTCTCAATCGACGCGGTAGGAAGCTCAAACCTAAGGTTCGTTTTTCGGACTTCGTTCGCACTTACTATTTTACATAGAACGTGCCTTTAAAATTTTCCGCTCTTACTAAACGTTTTTGAAAATCCACAAAAAAACCAAAACGTTTTGAAACTACCAAAAAAGAGCAAAACTTTTTGAAAACCCAAAAACAGCTTTGCACGTTTTTCGCTTTGCACTCCTTTGTGTATTGCTATGCATTTATGCTGCTTTTTCATTTGCTTTTCATATACACCCCGTCGGTTGGTTGCCCCTCGGTTTCACTTTCCGCTGGATCTCCGCACGTCAACTGGAAGTTCAACAATCTTCCTGCTCAACTGCCTACGTGAACTTTATTAACTGTCCCCCCCACAAACAGTTTTTTTACCGTTTCGACACCGTAGGGAGGACACGGGTGGGAGCCCGCTAGGGTCCGATTGCATGGTTCTCCCCCAGCAGCTGCATCGGGTTTCACAACCTGGTCTCGCAGAAGGCTGGCCCGCGACGGACAGTCCTCACGTAGATCGAAGGACTGCTTACACAGTCCCTTCTGGGAGAGGGCTATGTAGCAGTCTGGAGATTCCCCGGTTTGCTTGTGTAAAATTCTAACCAAAATTCTATAATTGTACACTTAGGCAACCGGTGTGGTTTGTTGAACTGCTTGCTGAGTTCGAATGCATTACTTGCTCATCGCCATTTTTGCTTGGCGCTCGCTTCGGTTGCAACGCGCGACTGCTCTGTGTGCTGTGCTTGATCTGTTCCCCTAGCTAGAGCGTCCACGGTGTCGTTCATTTATAGCTAGCTAACAGGGAATCTTTTGCTGAACCAATAAAAGTTTCCCTGCAAATTGATCCGTCTTCTGGAATCGCTCTCTGGGCTCCCGGAATAGGCAACCCTCTAAAACGACGGACACAGTGGTCCGGTGAAGCGATCCATCATATCATCAGCAATATCTGCAACTTCTGACAAAGGCTGCGATTTCGCAAGCGATAGCATAGCTTGTACGTTTTCAGGCAAACGCTGAAGCCATAACTCTCGAAGCAGCGACTCGTCCATATGCAGTCCTTGAAGAAGACCACGCATCTCTAGCAATAGCGCGGATGGCTTACTAGAACCTAGCTGTAGACCAGTAAAAAGTTTATGCAGGCGGGACTTCAATGAGGGAGTAACACGCCTTATTACTGCGTTCTTGAGAGAATTATAGCGGTCAGGAGGACAAGATGTAATGATAAGATCACGTAGTGCTAACGTAATATCAGTCGGCAGGCGTGTTAGCAGGTGATTAAACTTTGCAGAATCGCTAGTGACATGCTTAGAAGTAAACTCAGCTTCTAAAATCATGAACCACAAGACGGGATCTTTTTCAATAAATGGTGGAACTACCAGAGATACCGCTTGCAAAGACTGTGAGTCCTCACACTTTTTAGAAACTGAGGCCATGATTTGCGTGGAAAAAAACAAAAAATGGAACGAACTCACCAAAATGCGACTGGGGTCACCAATTATGTAGCGGCTCGACGAATGCTGCACAAGAAAACCGTAGCCCGGTGAGACAGAAGACGGCGGGATATAAAGATTGTCTTGAGAAAATAGCTATGTACAATAGCTATGTGAATATAGCTTGAGGACAATGGGAGAGAGTGGTGAAGCAATGAGTAACACCACGCAGGAACGCAACACCCGGCAACGCGCGGACAAGATGGCGAACACGGTTCAAAATTGCAGTCCAATATATATAGGCTTGGGATGGGTGCAAAGTCAAACAAAATGTGCACAAGTCTGAGTGTGATGTTTGATGGGGTAAAATGTCATGGTCACTACAGTTTTGTTTGAAAGAACCAGCACAGCGACTAGGGGATCAAAAAGTATGTTGCAAGCAGCAGATGACGCAAAAAGCAAGCCGACTCAAAAGCGGAGACGACTACAATGGTTACAAAATGATCCAAATGCAAAAATTAATGAACGCCTTCGGGTTCAAATGGTACGCTGGCATCCTCGTTTCGAAAATGAAAACAGAGACGTAAACGGAGCTTGCAGAGGTCTTTAGCGTGGGCGTGGCACGATCTTTTCCTTCCCGCTAATTTCAGGCATTGAGTGAGATTTGAGCGGCTAGCAACTACAAGCCGGCGTCAAAGAAATGGAACCATACCAGCAATATGGAGAACCCGTAGAGCCGAAGTATTTTACACCGGCTGAAAGTCAGGCTCAGCAGTTTGAGTGGCCACGACCCCTAAAACTAGTGTGTTTTGTTTACTAAGAAAAATAGTTGATCTATCCTGTAGATATACACTCCTTCTATCGACTTCTGGAGTTTTGTGTTCCTTCGGTTGGCTAATCCTGTGACTGAGCAGTCAGACAGTCTCTGTCTCACAGGGCAGCAAAGCAACAGTAAAACAGGTTGGCAGTCCGGAGAGCTGGCCGGACTACAAAACGTGCCGCCCTAAAAAGTGGAGGACAGGACACTACCTTTGCTGCAGACCCGACAGAGCGCTTGGGAAGTGGCAATACTCTCACCATGCCCTAGTCCGCGATTCAAGTCTTTCGTGTTACACGAAGATACTCGGGCAGCCTTTTCGAAACCATTTGATTAGGATCTTGGTGATTCATCCTGTTGTGGCTGTCCGCGGTCAAGAGCGCCTGGCCGCTGTACAGCTTTTACTTATTTACTCCCACTATGGTGTGATGAAGGTTTTATAGACCCGCGTGTTATAGCTCTCCAGGCCGCGGCAAAAGCGGGTTTAAATGTGATAATTCTAAAATGCGATTGTGGACTACGTTTTGTTTAACTGGTTAGTTCGGTTTCCTTAACGTGGTTTATGTTTTTAGTGACCCCCGCTTATTTTCCTATGTTGTCATTTTACCCGTACTTTATGCTTTCTAGGACGCGCAGATCCATGTCAGGATCAAGAAATCAGCTAAGCCGCTTGAAAGCTAGGTTCAGGTAAACACTTATTTTGGAGCGGCCTCCGGTAGGCGTCACCGAAGCAGCAAATAACTGACCAATTTGGCCGACCAAAGATACTCCCAGAAACTTCCACACGCGGTCAAGCTCTTAACCGCTATTGGAGTAAATGTTATTATATGTAAAAACGACATTACAATTATTTATATTTCGGCTTGCTTGGGAAGGATATATGTAGTTAAAAATTCCGCTTACAGAACCATAATTCTGCGTGATTGCAATGTAACTCCTTAAGCGCGTAGTGATTGATGTTGCCCTTATCCTTAAACGTATTATAGTGTTTACGAAGTTTTCTTTTAATTTTAGGGTGAGCAGGTCAGTAAGTTTTCCATTAAATGTTGTTCGCTTTCGTTCTACTGTGCTGTTTGATTGCATAGTGGAGGTTTCCTTTGTATTTGGGTTACGTAATGGGTGGTGGTCCACTAGTCTGTATTTAAATTTGTGTAAGGAATAGCTGTTTATAAACTACTTAGTGAAACACATTTTCCTGACATTTAAAAGGTGGGTCAAAGCTGCAGACAAATACTTTATTCTGTCTACCAACAATGGTCTGCCTTTATTTCTTATGGGGGTTTTGTATATAAGGGATACATTTTCGGTTGCTGTCATATTTTATAAATGTTGGCTGTGGGGATGCAGCAGGTGTTTGTTGTGGTTTGCAGCCATATATATCCACAGCCGTTACTTTGGCGGCTTTTCACACAATAAAAATATCCCCTTTTACCGTGTATCATACATCGCAACGGAGCAATCCTTTACGATCAGACACCAACTTGCATTCTCATATTTTACAGCATATTGCATAATATTTATGGTATAAATTTCGTAATGTAACGTATATAGTCGGTTATTGCTGGAACTTGTACAAAACTCTCGTATTTTAATTGAATTTCACTATTTCCCGCTATGGTAGAGGACAAATATGCTACAAGCTGGAAAAACCAATTTATGCAGAAACTGGCGAAATGCATGCTTACGTCGTGTTATGCAGCCTGTCAACGTTTCAGGGCATTCAAACGTTAGAAATTTATAACGGGTATGCGCTTGCACATCCGCTAGAAGGACTCTCTGCATTTCAAAGTTATCCTTGCACCTTATTCTGGCTTAGGATGGAACATCAAGGCACACACTTGCACAACCTTGATTACCAGGTTTAGTGCACGTCCATTTTCATTCAGTTTGTTTTCCTAAGAGAGTAGCCAGCTGCCACGTTGCTTACGTAGGCTACATAACCTATAAAGGTTACCACAGAATAATCGATTACCATCGTTTACCTCCCGCTTGCGGCGGCTTAGCAGGATGTGTAGTGGTGAATTCCGGCATAAAATTGCTGATATACTTTGTCTTTAGCGGAACATGGGGGCAGAACGATATTTTGTTTAAATGTCTGCCGACCTCTGCTTTACCGCGCGCATTCCAATTATCGCAGGATAGAGTAATTCTGTAAAATGCAGACATGGGAGAACCGCAAGGATTGAGACGTAAGTTCTAGTACGTAACACGTAGGCTCTATAAGGAAGAAGCAATGTAACGGAAAAGGTAAAAGAAAAGTTATAGCCAACTGTTCTCTTCGGATTTTTATCCTTCTTTAATAATTGAGCAGGCATGTCTTTCTGTAAGGCAGACGGAAAAGAAGGCGCCGTCAGTGCGACAATTTAAATGCAACCACGCGCCAAACTAGTTTCGATTACTCGTTACACCGCACCCATTCTATGTAGGCAACGTCCCAGTTGCCACGCCAAAGCCACCTTGAGCTGGTATTTCAACTTCGGTGGCTACTTCTGTCGGTGGCTCAATGTGGTGCTCCTCACCCGAATGCTCCGGCTCGATATGGAAACGTCTAAGCCGATTAAAGTGTACGACCATGTGCTGCACCACGGCGCACTTTGGGTCCCTAATCACGCAAGTTAGATAAGATATTATTCGGTCTACCACGTAGGGGCCTGCCCACTCACAATGCAGCTTTGCTGGTATTCCGGATACCGGTGCCTGATGCAAATATACGAGGTCACCTGCTTTCAACGGAACACCTAGGACCATCTTGTCGTAGTATTCCTTCTGTCGCCGTTGAGTGTTTGGCAAGTGAATGCGTGCCGTTTCGCGTGTGCGTCGAACGGAGTCAAGGAGCTTACTGACGTATTCTGTGACCGACGGGTACATCTGTTTGATTTCGGTAGTCGGACATCCGTGGGCAACCAAACTTCTATTCCTGTCCACATAAGCGAATGCGTTTGCCCGGTGGAAGAGTGGACCTTACTGCGATAAGCCAATAAGCATTTAGGCAACAGCGTGTCCCACTCCTAAATGTTCGGGTCCACGAACGCCTTCAGGAGTGCCTTCCACGACCGCTTCGTACGTTCAACCTGTCCGTTCCCTTATGGATGGTAAGCCGTTGTTCGCGTTTTATCGATAACAAGTGCTCTGCACATCTCCTGGACCAATGAGCTTAAGAAACATGATCCCTATCGGAATGCAGTTTTCCAAGCACCATCCATTGGCAAACCCAGTGGTTAGTCATCGTTGTTGCCACAGTGACAGTATCGGCCTGTGCGATTGGCGCGGCTTCGCACCATTTGGTGAAGTAGTCAACCATGACTAGGATGTAGCGGCTCCCTCTCGGCCTTTCCGGAAGTGAACCACCGAGGTCTACTCCAACTATTTCGTTCGGATAACCCGCGGTCATTGGTTGTAATGGTGTCCTATGAGCAATAGGCGGATTTTTGAACGTCGCGCATCTTTTGCAAGTTTGACAGAAGTTGCCAAGGTCTCTGCTTTGGTGCGACCACCAAAATCCTTGACGCGCCGCCGATACGAGTTTATTGATTCAAGCGTGTCCCAGCTGTTGGTGCAGTTCCGACAGCACTTCGGTAACTAACGCCTTTGGAACAACGGTCCTCCCAGGTACGTGGGGCTGAAATACAAGACCAACACCCCCGCTTCGATGGGGAGTTTATCCCACATCGCCTACAAGCATCGAGCTTTGTAGCTTTTCCCTTCCATTTGGTTCGGAGCTGGTTTGTCCCTTCCCGAGCGCCGCTCGTGGTAGATGAGTGATATATCTGGGTCCGAAGCTTGTGCTTCTTGCCAACGACCATACGCGGCGTTTTTAGTTTGACTAGCGCTACGTGCTGCGTAAGGCAGGAAGGACAGTTTCCGTGATCTCGAGACGGAATCCTCGATAGCGCGTCCGCGGTACCGTGTATTTTCCCAGGCCGATGGTGACATTCCAAATTATACTCCTGTAGCTGCTCTTGCCATCGAGCAATCTGCCCCTCGGGGTTCCTGAAATTCTGCAATCAGCTGAGTGATTGGTGATCAGCCTGTGCTAAAAATTTTCTTCCTACAAGGTAGTGCCGATTTCGTTTTATGGAAAAGACCAACGCCAACATTTCTTTCCTTGTCATACAGTAACTGCGTTCTCTTGACGTAAGGCTTCTACTACTGTATGAAACCACTCTCTCTATGCCATCCCGCCCTTTTTGTAACCAAACCGCCCCAATGGCCTGATTGCTGTCATCCGTGTCCAAAATGAACTCCTCAGCGTGTGGCGACAAGTCAAGGAAGATTAACATCGGGGCGGTACACAGGGACTCACGCAACCGATCGAAGCCCGTTTGACATTCGACAGTCCAATCGAAACTGCGATTATTCTGCAACTACGCGTTTAAAGGGGCTGCGACGTCCGAGAACCCTTTGATGAATCCACGGTAGTGTGACGCTAGTCCTAAGAAATTGGGTAACTCCTCAACTTTCGTGGGGATTGGCCGCGTCTTTATCTGATCTGTCTTGTGAGGATCTGTCTGGAGGCCTACCCTAGAGATAACTTGTCCGAGATGGGTAACTTCTTCTTGTAGCAAGCGACAATTTTGGTTGGAGTTTCAAAGCTACAGTGAGTAGGCACGTTAAAACTTCGGCTAGATTGCTTAGATGTTCATCCTTCCTTCTCCCGTGTACGATAACATGGTCCGGATTGACGAGACATTTATGAGGAATTAAATCGTGAAGCACTTTCTGCATAAGGCGTTGCAACGATGCAGGGGCGTTTGCTAGGCCGAAAGGCATTATTTGGAACTCATAAAGGCCTGGAGGGATTACAAAGGCTGTCTTCGCCCGGTCACTCTGTTCAAATTCCACTTGCCAATAGCCGGACACCAAATCTAGCGTGCTAAAATAAGCCGACCCACCGAGCGCGTCGAAAAAGTTATCAATTATGAGCAGTGGGTACGCATCTTTCCGCGTGACTTCGTTTAGCCGCCTATAATCAGCACACAGCTTAAGGCCACCGTCTTTCTTCCTTACCAAGACGACTAGGGCTGCCCATGGGGAAGTAGAGGGTAGTATAACTTCCTTTGTCAACGTCTTGTCTATGAACTTTTGCAGCTCGCCTTGCCAGTGCACTGGGATCCGCCTTGGGTGAGTCTTACTCGGGGTCGTATGCCCCGTGTCGATTAGGTGTTTCAAAACGCTGGTCCGGCCAGGTCTCCGGTCTGCCAGGCGAATGCATCAGAGTGGGTTAGCGGCACTTCTTTGTGCTTTTCCAACTTTCCCTCGTACGTTGGCAACTCGAGTGAGCGGATAAACGTGTCTATCCGGTGTTCCACGTCAGAGGGTCTCCAACAAATCGTAAGCGTTTTAAGACGGACAGCGTGGCCTTGTTTGAGCAATATAACGCAACTGTCGGTAATCAACTGGCATTTGTTTAAATCTAAGTGACACCTCAGACGTCTCGATAAGTCCATTCCAATGATTACAGAAAATGGATTATCGGCGACAATAAACTCATGGCGGAACTTCCCGTTAGCAATGTGCACCTGAGCAGTAATCGAATCCCGAACAGCCAGCGGTTCCCCATTAGCAGCGGTCAGATGACAGCGACGTGGTGTTCACACACAATCTGTCAGCGACTTGGTTATACTAGCTCGGACTAAGCTCCTGTCAATTAGGCCTACCAGTGGCACCCCTGCTACGATTAGCTCTATCGTTAATAAAATTGCGAACGTTGCACTAGTGAGGGCGGGAATGAAAACTGACGTCACACGACCGCAGTCACCTTAAAGATTTCGCCTGCCACAGCTTGGCGAGAAATTTCCTCTTCTTGGTAGAGGGGCGGGGCCTTCGGAAGTGCGATTGCACTGGACGTCTCGAGTAATCCCCTCGAAACGGAACGCTATTCCAATTTCTACGCTCTGGTGGATGGGAGCTAGCGGGCCTGTATCGCTTCAACGGGCAGCGTGGTTCCATGAGGCGCGTGGACGCTTCCACTTGTTCTAGTTTGTCTGCCACCTCTAAGGCTGCCTGAAGGCAAGTAGGGCGTCGTGGACGGAACTCCCTGTTTACCGAGAACGTTTGGATGCTCTCGAGCAACTGCTCTAAAACGCGCTTGCGCTGTTGTTCATGCGTTTTGTCTACATAGGTAGATACGACCATTCTCTGCTATTCACGAGCATATGTCCCGAATTTTCCCCAGGCCTCTGGTACCGGGTATGAGAGGCCCTGAGTAACTCGTCAGGCAGACCTGACCGGTGCAGTAAATGCCGAAGGGAGACAGATGTTTCCGGTGTGGCTGGTTCTTCCAGAAGATTTTATCCGCCACAATATCGAACGCCTTTTGCGAGAGTACTCCCATTATGACGGTGCCGTGCTGTGCAACAGGGAAGTTCTTTAAGTACAGCTGGGCTTGTTTTTCCACCTTGAGTAGGACATGCCTGGTGAATATCTTTCGGGGAACGGTACCAGTGGTGTGAACGCAGTTGGTAGATGATTCATGGTCAGCTTCTGAATAGCATTTGTCAGTGATTCCAAGGCGATAGAAATTCTCGATCCGGGATCAACGTAGAGCTTTTGGCTTTTATCTTCCATTTGACTCTTTGAGATTGGCATCGCTCTGAAATCCTGGTAGGGTCGCCAATTGTAAAACGCAGACAAGGGCGAACCGTAAGGATTGAGAGGTCAGTTCCACTACGCAACACGTAGGCTCCATAAAGAAAAATCAATGTAACGGAAAAGGTAAAAGAAAAGTTACACTCAAATGTTCTCTTTAGCTTTTTGTCCTTCTTCAATAATTGCGCAGGCAAGTCCTTCTGAAAGGCAGACGGAAAAGAAGGCGTCGTCATTGTGACAATTTAAATTCAATAACGCGCCAAACTAGTTTTGATCACTCGTTACCATTCCCCGCTATCCACCTCTACTATTTTAATTCAAATTTTTGCGCTACAGATTGGTGTAAAGCCACCAACATTGTTGGGCAGTGCCGCATGCATGCAAATCCATTAAAATGTGTATTGCAATAAAACCACAAGCTTCTGTAATATTTGTCGAACGAACTCCAGACTAACTGTTTGTTTGAACTACTAATGCTAATACTGCTACTAACAATAAAAGCTTAACGTTAAGTGTATCGACGCCGTATCTGTGTATGTACTTGGGCATGCAAAATAATGCATGCTAACCTTTGCAGAGAAGCAAATATTCCATAAGGCACGGCTTTTTATCACTGACTAAGTTACAGCGAATCTAAGATATTGTATTCGACTGACATCCCAAATTTGTACTGCAGCATAACTGCCTGATAAGCATTGGTTGATGTCACGCCGTGCCGCTTATTGACAGAGAATGAACTGCGAGGACAGTAGGTAATAAAGTACGCTATATCAACTTTTTCAACTGAAATTCGATTATTTACGCTATTTAACAAAACGGTACTGAAGTCGCTAAAAATGAGGTTTATTGATTGTTTAAGTGAAATATATTGACGTAGCTCGCTTTTGGTATTTATTACAAATTGCAACTATGATGACCGACTTCAGGAGCACAACGGACATTCCTTCCATAGCTTTAATGTACTCTAGTGGCTGTTTGTTTTGTTTGTGCGTCGCAACTAATTTAAATTTGTCAGCTATCTTAGCAAAAGGAGCAAACATTCCAGCGAATTATGGTCACATACTTCATGAATGCGTACGCTGTAAACGCGCAAAAGAAGTACAAAGTAATATTGCAAGCCTTGTATTGCTTCGTAATTTGTTAACCATATTATTTTTGTTCTCTGATTGTGGCGCTCGCCTTGCTGTTGCTCGAGCTGGCCGTATGCTAAAGGTGTTATCATCCGAGCTGACCCACAACCATCCAAGCAACCTTTTCCTTTCCAAAGGCTACCTACTAAAGCGGCGACTTACGGAGTAGGAATCCAATTAGTGCACCGACCACCTAAGCTCCAACACCCCAAGACGCGCTATAAAGCACTATATCGGGATACATTCGGGAAACACTTCACCAGAGATGAAGTCCGTAATGTTCGCCGCTAGGTACGCTCGCCCGTGTCATGTAAGTACACCTTTAGATTATTATTGCTAGTCAATGTGCGACAGGCTTTTCAGAGCTTGGAATTGGATGGTGTCGTGCAAAAAGTTTTTGAAAAACCCTCTTAGTTATGTATGCTTTGCTCGTAAACAGCAAGTGCAAGGGTTTCTGCGCTTTCTGCAGGTTGTGGGCGTGAATGTAATGCATGGTACAAATCGCCTTGGGTATGTGTGATGTTTGTCAGTAAATTTCACTACGGTTTCAAGTCCGATCAATACTTGAAAATGGTCAGCATGAGTTACGGCAGACCAGTGTTTACTGAGTTCGTACGTAAGGAAACGTTTAACTCGTTAGTAAAATTATTCAGTTAAGTCGGTGTTACAATAAGCTATGGATACTCCGTGTGCACATTCGTTAGGATTAAAGTGGTTACTCAATTGCGCACCGTCCAAACATATTCCGTTGTGGTATTACGCTGTGTCGTTCGAAACCACGGGAGTGCTGCCAACGTCTTATTACGATCGGTAGACGAATTGCTCCCACATGGTTACAAAGTTCGCCTAAGGTCTACCATGGATACGGATACAGCGTATGCAGCGCTTCCGCGATTCACATTGTTCAAGGTGCCAGCATGATCCTAGCTTACTTTAGAAGACGGATGATCATTTGGTACGCTATCTAACATCCCACTGGATGTTCATCAAGCGGTCGTGGGTGAACTAAGAACAAGCGGGCTTTGTGCATTTTGGTAACGCCAACCAACCCAGTCGAGAATTCAAACCTTGGAATAAAGAAAGCCACGCCTGCTTCGGACCGCCTTGCTGTGGCTGTGCTTAAAGTATTGAACCCGTCTGAGGTCCTAATGAAAGACTTTTAGTTGCCGCGTACTTACTTTTGTGACAGGTACCAAGTGTGTGCAAGTGAATGCAACGCGTGCGTGCAGATTGTAGTAGGCCGTCTAACAACGTACGCTGCCACGCTGTCACGCGGATACTGCATCACCTGGCAGCATTAAAGTTCGTTGCGGTGTACCCAGACATCAAAAAAGGACTGGTATGCCAGCTTGTACATTTCTTCTTCGGTAGTTCGTTGTTAAAGCTTAACACGACCTCGATGATCTCGAATGCCCAAATGGTACTTGCACAAGTGCATTTTACGAACACAAGTCGCTACTGGAACGTCTATTAACATTTCTATATAAGGAAGATCGACATACAAACGGTAAACCACAATAACTTTTCATTGATTTTTAGAAGACATACTTATCCGTAGTCAAGGTTTGGAGATTTCGGATGATTCCATGTTGCTACGAATGTCAAAAGTAGCGGCCCCAAGGCAGCACACTTTGAACGTAGCCTAACCCTTTGCGTAACTTAAGTATCTGGAAACTGTGAACCGCATTGTGGTATCTGGGTTCTTCTTTAGCCCTATAAAACAAACAGATAATATATAATAATAATAAATAAAATATAAATGGATATATTTCTAGACTGGCTTGAAGCTGCGCCCGTAAGGGCTCAGGTCAATGTTTACATTAATCCTATACTCTTGCATGGGTCTAGGAAACATCTGAGCAAATGTCTCCTGTTGGCCATTACGTATGCATTAGCATGGATTTTGTACAGCTGATGGGGTTGCAGGCGCCCAGCTTGAAAAGTTTATGGTTTTTCCAGGCGATATTGAACTCCTTACTTTTTTCGCTGTGAAGATAACGCAAATCCTTAGTTGTGCATGTATTCTTTGGAAACAGGATCTAATTCGCCACAAATTCCATTAAAATTCTTTGGACTATTTCGGCCCGCTCAGTCGTCACAATTATTGGGGCGCGCATGAAAAGAAATAAGAGCAGCGGAATTATAAAAAACATGATGGTAAAAATAGTTTTGAGAAATAGCGATAAAATAAAAGCAGGTATTTTAAGAGTCATACTAGAGCGACGTGCTTCAATAAAAATACGAAACAGCCGAACACTTCTTGCGCTGACTTTGTTTTCCGGCGACAAATTTCGGCCTGAGTAAGTCGCAGCAAGTTAACGTGCTGCACAACGGTCGATGCAAGGAGTAATAAAGAGCAGTCCCGGTGGTACAACCGACACTGTGCAATAAGAGGAGTGGTATGAACCGACGTCGGCGTGTAAACATGGAAATGAAATTACGAATAGATGAGCAATAATGCCATAATGTGTTGTTAAACCTTAAAGCATGTATGTGTTGAAATGAGTGACCGAAGGGCGAATGAGGTAGTCAGGAAATACGAAAGCATGGATGCCATGACAGCAACCGCCACTGCGTGGATAAATGGTGAGCTATTCTGAAAGGGAAAATATAAAGAGAGGTGACACGGATAAAACTTAGCAGTAATACCTGCGCTATGTTTTAAAAGAATTAAGTCTTCTGAAAGGGTTCGGAGACAAGTGATATTTGGTGAAGTTAACGTTTAGGGCACAAGAAATCTACGTAACAAATAAAAGGTAGTCTTTTACTTGATACACATTATGCGTGTTAGGAAAAATGCAGCTGCAGAAATGGGTAACTGTTATAATGCCATGTGTGGTGTGATATATAACTGTTTTAAATGTTTCACACGGCTACAGGTAGGGAAATGCGGATGGAAACTGCATATATCACGCATTTGTTTACAGCGTGGATAAAAGTAAATGTAGTTTGCAAACTTACAAAGGTATATGGCACTGATTATCAATAAATGATTTCTTTCGTAATTTCAAATGCATGGGATAATTACTTTGGAAGAATTATATGGTGGATGGAAAAGCAACACGTGATAACAAGTGAAGTTCTGTAATATACTTTAGAGGGAAATTGGAAGTCGTAGGGACATAGTTCATACATGCAATCGCTGAACGCTCTTTCTATCTGGGAGATTTCGATGTACTAGGTTTTTGTAATATTACTTGTTTTCGCTATGATATATAAAATGATTGGCGGCATCCGGTATCGGATTTGCCTGTCACTGCGGCAAGCCACAGGACGCCTGCGCCTACAGAAAGACCATGGATGGCTTGCGCTGCACCACCCACAGCTCCAACCACCCACTTCCATATCCAGTGTAAACCCGAAGGAATAAGACCGGGAGGCATGCGGATGGGAACCACGTTTCATCAACGGAGCCGGCCCACACTCCTTCACAGGCTAACACAAGCACACTGTATTTGGGAAGCAAGCGCACACAAGGCGGTGGCTGG
This sequence comes from Dicrocoelium dendriticum, assembly GCA_944474145.2. Lineage (NCBI taxonomy): Eukaryota > Metazoa > Platyhelminthes > Trematoda > Plagiorchiida > Dicrocoeliidae > Dicrocoelium > Dicrocoelium dendriticum. The sequence continues at coordinate 59,068,657 of OX104064.1, read as the reverse complement.
ACCGTAGTCCGCTCCACACTGAGTAACAGGAACCAATTTTTGATTCTAACACGGCCACAAGGACCGTGCACCCCGTCCCCTCCAGCAACCACTAACTGTCTCCTGGAACCAGTATGGACGAGGTAGTGGGTAATAGACAGGTAGGCACCTTGTCATCATGCACATCAAGCGCATCCACGCCGGGGATATCAAACAACAGCCAGTCCCTTAAGCGAGAAAGGGAGAGAGAAAAAGAGAAGAGAAAAACTCGATTAATGCATAAGGAAACGGTGACATAAACCTTATTTAAATAGCATATGAAATAAGTTGTTTACAAACAAATCCTAGCTAAGTGCACGAAGAGAGCAAGTATTGTTCACGAAATGCCACGGACACAAAAATGTTATGGAAATCGAATACAATGGGCTTAGGCGATGGGTGCAAGTTAATACAATAGAGTACAGGGACATATTTATATGCACAAGAAAAGCATGAAGGCAAAATCTGTAAACTCACCACCTGAAATAAAGAGATCTAGCATGCAAGCATACGGTTAGTAAATCGAATTCAGCGTGCCTAAAAACGCTGCGCTGGCTCGGCGTACCTCTCTGCAGAACCCGTCGTCGCTTCGGCAGTGGTCCCCAGTGACCTCTCTCATGGCTCACTAGGCCTGCCTGACTAAAGCACTCACGACCGCATGCTCTACAGCACCATGCGCTCGATGTCGATGGAGTACATACAATTCATTGGTGTTTGCCGCTTCCGCATTTGCCGCTTCTTCTCTGCATGCATGAGGGCTTTCTCCCGCACTTCTGCAAGTACCTTCGTGATTAGCTCGCGCCATGCACGCCGATCAACCGCCTTCGATTCCCATGATCTGCAATCAAGTTTAGAACGTGTGAGGCACACTTTGAGCATGTCTTGGTAACGTAACTTGGGTTTTGCCACGTGCCGCTTCCCAATACTCAGCTGACCGTATAAGAGTTGTTTCGGAATCCGCGCCGAATCCATATGGCTCACATGACCGAGCCATCTCAGGTGTCGCAATAAAAGTATGCCGTCCACTGCAGGCATCCCACTTCGGCGCAACACTTCCATGTCTGCAACTCTGTCGCCTCAGCCGATCCGCAAAATTCGTCGCAGACACTGCTGATGGAACCGCTCAAGATATCGCACATCCCGACGGTACATCGTCCACGTATCACTGCCGTATAGAAGAACGGACAGCACCGTGGATTTGTACACCATCCGTTTCTTGCCAATGCTAAGCTGATGGTTGTTCCACACTCAGGACTCAAGCTTCCCGAATGCCGCTGCTGCCTTCGACACGCGAATTAGCAAATCAACGTGTAGCTGCTGATCAGTCGACATCACACTCCTAAGGTGGCAGAAGCGGGAGGTGGTTTCCAATACTTCAGCACCGATGCTGATTTGCGGCAGTAGTAAAGATTGCATCTACGGTGTAGGCTGAAAGAGACAAACAGTTCTGCTTGTGTTGATGGTGCGCCCGAATTTGGTCGCTGTGGAAGCCAGAGCACTAGTCATGTGCTGCAACTCATCCGCGCTGTGTGAAAACAACGCACAGTCGTCAGCAAACAGCAACATACGGATAGTTGTCTCACAGACTAGAGTTCTCGCACCGAAACGACGGATGTTCAGCAACCCACCATCAATACGGTGCTCTACACGAACACCGTAAGCACAAGCCGCATCAAAAGCACAAGACAACATTGCATGACGATAGATATTAAACAGGGCAGGAGCTAAAGCCCAGCCTTGCATCACACCAGAGACAACTGCAAAGTCATCCGAGGTCTCTCCACTCAGCTGCACCCTCACTCGCATACCGCTCTGCAGACATTCAATTAAACTTACAAACTTACGCGGGCAACCAAACTTACCCAATTCCAGCCACAATGCCTCGCGGTTTACCGTATCAAATGCCTTGGTGAAATCAACAAAAAGCGAGTACAGTGGCTGGTGTCGTTCTCTGCACTTCTTCTGCGACTGACGAGCCGCAAACACCATATCTATAGTGCTGCGACCCAAACGGAATCCACGTTGCTCTTCTTCCACCTTAGGTCCCACAACCTGACTCACGAGGCGATTGAGCAGAATTCGGGCAATCACCTTGCCCACACAAGTCAGCAAGTTGATGCCGCGGTAATTCGTGCAACATTGCTTGCTCCCTTTGCCCTTGTACAGTGGTAGCACAAGAGCATACTTCAGCTCAGCACGCACCTCCTCCTCAATCCACACGCGTTGCACCAAGTGGTGTAGCGCAGTCAACAACGCGCGTCCACCGTGTTTCAATACTTCAGGTGGGATCCCGTCACCTCCGGCACATTTGCCGTTTCGCAGCTGAGCAAATGCTCTCTGCGTCTCATTCAGTGTCGACGTATCCACCAGATGCGCCTTCACATCGTGCTGCTTCAGACCGTTCAATGTAGGCCAGTAGATCGCTGAACGGTTGTTCAAGAGACAGTCAAAGTGTTTTCGCCAGAGCTGCATTATGTCTGCAGTCTGGGTGCAGGTAGCGCCTGAACTACCATCGATCAGTGTCCTCTGCGGCTCTAATCTCGGTCCATTCACCGCCTTCAAGGAGTCAAAGAATTCCTTGTGTTGGCGGCATTCGGCGTAGCATTCCATCTGCTTCGCCTTCTCCGTCCACCATGCATTTTTAATGCGACGGAGCTTTCGGGTCAGTCGCCGTCGAAGTTTGCGAAACTGACTACTCTGCCCCAAGTCACTGGGGTTTGCCACATGTGCAGCAAATGCTGCATTATTCTCTGACACCAATGCGCTAATCGTCACATTCTTGCCATCAAACCAATCAGGCCGCTTACCGTTTGCGCGCCCAATGGTCTCCTTGGCAGCAGCTGTCACCTGATCGCGAATGTGGTGCCACAGGTCGCCCACTGTGGCTACGCAGTCCACATCACCACACAGGCGTGCAGCCATCGCCTTCTCCAGCTCAGTACGTTTCGCCACAGTACCGAGGGAGAGAATGTTAAATTTACGCCGATTCACGGCGAAAGTGCAATACATCGGTTTACAAAAATATATGTACAGTTTGGTCCGAACCAATTTGTGATAAGTGCCACACTCAGCTCCACGCAGTACACGTGTCATGCGCACTTCACGCATATTACGCTGACGTACGATGACACAGTCGAGCAGACGAGCGGGACCACACCGTGGGTGGGTCCAAGTTGCTACATCACTCGCACTCAGTGCAAACCGAGTGTTCGTGATCGTCAGGCCGTCAGTGGCACACAGTGAGAGCAGCCTGTCACCGTTCGCATTCGCTGAACCAATGCCATGCGCACCGATAACATCTGTCCACGCTGATGCATCACGTCCAACGCGCGTTGAAATCATCCGGCAGAAATAGTCGGTCGCTCCTCGGCACAGACCGTATCACGGAGGATAGCTCAGTCTAGAACTGATCACTCGTATCATCAGGATAACACTTGGTCGGACCGTACGTGCTTATAACAGTAGCAAACTTATCGCTTCTGAGTCGTAGGCGAACAGTCATCAGTCGCGCGCTGATGCTCGTTGGTTCACCCATCAGCTGGCCATGGAGGCGATCGGATATTGCAAATCCGACCCCATGTTCACGTGGTGCTGAGGCGGCGTTTCCCACCCAGTAGAATGTGTAGCCGGCACCTGCTTCATGTAACTTACCTTGCTCAGCGAGCCGAGTTTCACTGAGCGCCGCAATATCGATGAGGTAGCGTCAGCTCCATTGCGACCAGTGCAGTGCGTCACCCCGGGCGCTCGCTGGAGTTCCGGTACAGTAGTGTGCGCACGTTCTAGCACCCTATGCTGAGTGCTTTGCGCGCAGGCATACGATTGCATTGGTGGGCAATCGCACGCGAGGTGGTCGTTGTGCTTCAGAGGTTTGCTTGAGGGACTCCACCCGGAGCCTTTGGCTCAATAGCCTAACCCACAAGGCAGTGGGTTGTTTGGAGGTTTGCTTGAGGGACTCCACCCAGAGCCTTTGGCTCAATAACCTGACCCACAAGGCAGTGGAGAGCAGATCCAGCTCGGGAATGTGATTGCAGAGACAGATTGGGATCTGCTTGACGGCCGTCACACGCAGCCTTTGAGGTTCTGGAACAATTATCATCTGTTTTGCGACCGTATTTGGATAAGCACCTGCAACCACAGCCGGACGCAGGTGGGTATTTGGCGGGTTTGCACTAATTTGACCAGGGGCTGGCTGGCTTGAGGCGGGCAGTAGCAAACCATCGAACACCCGGAAGTGTCCTCCCACTGTCAGAGACAATGCGTGGCCCTCGTGCTCTACGCCAATCGAGCTGTGAGATTATAACCCGTAAACCTGTTGTCTCAGATGGTTAGGTTTTACGGGAAGTGGGCCATCGACCACTTCCTAACCTCCGGAGAGGATGGACTATGATACTGCCAGGGCGCCCACGCCTGACAGGAGAACGACTCGGGTCCCCAGCCAAAGCTCTCGATTAAACGAACACCCGAAAGGCAGCGGGTCTAGCACATGGCCAGTTAGCCGACTTATGCGGATTGGTGTCCTGGAACTTAGCAGGGAGAAGGGCGAAACCCAACTCCCACCAAGCGGTCGCCACGTGGAGGCGCCCAGGACATGAGACTATGGCGCGACGTTAGCAGCAGTGGGTAGACCACCTGTCAGGATCTAGCCACCACCAGCCTCAGCACACCATAGGCTCTCCCGCCGATATATAAAATACATATATATATATAATACATATGTATAGAAATATAATGCTTTTATATATTGCTTGATTTTGCGTATGTTGATAATATAGGTATGTTGTTGAGTGTCTCTGTCATATTTAGGTATATGGTAAATATTTCTTATATTTTTCATTGCCTTGTACTATGTTACTTGACATATTTCTCGAAAATAAATGGTTAATGAAACATAATGGCCAGGTAACTATTAAAATCCTGATCCGGTTACTGTTTTACTGCCTTACTACTGTTATTAGTTCGTGTTGTTCGTTCATCAACGGGCTTACTTTATCACGTGAAAGAGTCGGTGCAGTAAGTATACCGGTTAACTGTGGTGTTATTTCACTTTCTTGTAACGTTTACTTCTCTCCATATTTGCTAGCGTAGCGCTCCATGTAGCTGCAATCATTATCAGGCGAGGTATGTGGTATAGTGGGGTACTTCATGTATAGATGGATATAATACTTCGAGCAGTTGAATACTATGGATAATCCCGAGTGCTGATGACGTTAAGCTATGTGATGTCCTTCAAGTACCTGGAGTTTCCGAGGCCACACAGCATGCGCTGGACAGACACTGGGACTGGTCTACATTGTGGCTTATGCGCATAAACCAGGCTCAGCTTATGGCTGCTCCCATGAGAACAAATTTTTCGCCATTCAGGTATGTACTGGGGTTGGTTAAACTCCCCCTTGTCTCCAACCACGTAGACGTAGGCGTCGTGCATTCATGGTGTTTCCATTCTGGTGACAGCTGGAAGAAGGCCGCAAGTAGAGGTTTCAGAATGTTGTGGTTAAAAGGACGTTCTTTCGGGGTCTTAACGGCCGGCATATTGGTGAAGCAGTTCTCCGCTTGTTTTCCGCACCCATCAGGAATGGTGCGTGCAGGCTTGCCCGCCCTGCCTTGTTCGGGACAAAGTGGAGCTCGAGAGGGTTATGAGAGTAGGTACGCAATTGGTCGAGGGGTTACGGGGGCATTCGTACCCCGAGCGTCTACTTAGGTTGTGTATGTATTCAATGCACTGAAGAGAGTTTCGAGGGGACGTAATGGTTACGTGCAGCATTTTAACAGGTAAGGTTGGACCGGACTTGAGGTGGCCATGTAGCCTGGCTAGGTTGCCATGTCTTCGCGGTCGTCCCATGAAGCTACACAAGCCGCGTTGTGACCGGATCAGGGCGGAAACTCAGTTATCGCGTAGAATTATGGAGCGCTGGCACTCGATTCCAGAAAGTGTAGTCAGTGACCCTACGGTGTTTTGGGAGTTTCCTTTAAGATCTACCAGGACCTACCACCTTCTCATTTCCTGGCCCAACGATTTGATAAAGAAGGAACACTCCCGCGAATTTCCCATCATTTCTGTGCAACGGAACCAAAATCTGAACACCCCAACGCCTCCCTGGGCAAACCTTGAATGCGCACGTGTGCTGCCTCATCAGTGCCTGCTTCGGCAGTCACAGGTAAGTGAACCGTAGGAGGTGAGAAAAGGAAGGCACGGAAAATGGTAGTGAACATTAAAGAAGGAAAAGGATATCAATGCTTCAGAAGCGGAAGAGAAAAGGGGTTGAGGTACAAATATCTGAGTTACCCATGGAACTGGAACCATTTTGTCTTGCCACGCAAACGCTTCAAGTCACCTTTGAACGCCAGATTCCCTATGAACACTGTGCAGAAGCATGTCGAATTTCGGTTAGTGCACCTTCAAGGAGAGACCGTGTAGAGTGTGAAATGATACCGGTTGTACGTTTCTCAGGTACCTAATCACCAATCCTCGCATTGAGGACGCACATTGTTCATTTGGGGCTCGCCTGTTGTTGACGCCCTTCACGGCCTCCCTAACATGCAACCTATGGTCTACCGGAAGTTGCTGATGAATGCCGACGTGTTATCTAATGCTGCTAACCAACAAGATGCCACGTATTGCTGATGGCATAACAGAGTGTTTGAAATGGAGATAATGCAGGACCGTAAAACAAGTGTTCCCTTAAATCAACCATAGATGGAAGCGGCAGGCAAGGTAAAGGAAAGGATAAGCTTTTCAGTCCCATGCGAAATGGTCACGCACGTATGGGTGAGGTAATTCATACTCATCCCCACGCGGCGGATCACTAAGCAACTGGGAGGTGATGTGATATGAGAAATGCAGTTTGAGCGCTAGGAATACTTGTACCATGTATGATACGTCAAGCGTGCTTCTTACCTTGTCAACGCAGGTTACTCCGGTGCCTTGCAAAGCGCAATCGTTAATCCGGTTGCTTGGAAGATGGCGCTGTCATAAGGAAACTGATAATCAAAGGTGCATCCAAAAAGGCAGCGGAATTGTGGGTGCGTCTGATGTCCGTAGGCACACCTGACCACCCCCAGTATGTGGGCTCCCGTGACGTAAACGTCATGTAGGGGAGGCACCGCGTATGGGAGCAGTGCGTATACCTAACGATCAAGCGGAAGCAATGGATAGCACGGTTATGAATGAAAGAAAAAGGTAGCCATAAAAATAGGACTTACGTACACCGATGGCAAGCGAAGTGTTCCTGTCCACACTACGAGACGCATACCTGATGATACCACAGGCGGCGATCACAGCACATGTCCCATTCAACCACCTGTCCACTCTGTGCCTCGCAGTCAGTTTGTAGGCACGAAGCGCACTTGTCATTGTCGTAGTTGGCTGGGATTGGTGCATGGCTGCGACGCTTCCTTGGAGGCCTATACACCTTAGACGTTTTCGTGTGCAAGTCGCGAAAACGAAGTGTCTTCCTTTCATGCTCCTGGCTAGCTAACAATTCTGGAATTGGAACTAAACGTTGCTTACGCCTTGTGCCTTCCCTGGTACCCTAACTCGTCTTTTCCGCAGCTGAGTCCGTTACGTTTGCAGTGGATGAAACCGCAACCTCCTCTTGAGAGCTGCTAAGGTTCCGTAGGAATTCCCGCAACTGATCCATAACCTCTCTGTACTTTGTATCGCCGAGGCTGCACACTTGCACCTGAATATCACCCAAAACCTGACTGCAGTCGCAAAGCTTCCGTTCCCTACTTACCGGTGCAACTGTAGAAGTAGACGGTAGGGGGATGATGGCGGAAGACGTGGATGCGGTTACATGCGGATGTCGTGCGTGGGGCACAACCCACCGGTTGTTACGCAATGTGTCCCCAACCGGTCTGCCTGCTGTGTGCAACGCATGCACAATGTGTTACACGGAAGCGGCCGTTGCTGACTGAAGGTGTATTGGCAGGTTACCCTCCTCACGCATTAAAACGGTGTACAGTCTATTGGTACCTTGCACCTGACATCTATCATCCGACAACTTCGTCACTGTCACCTTCTCCCTAGTGTAATGACATCGCAGGCGCGTCCTTGCATACCCTGAGAACTGCAACGCCGCCTGCCCAAGGATTTGGAAGCAAGAGTTCACTACGTGCTCCGACAAGTCCATCTTCCCCATCCGCTTTCCCACTGAGCTTGAGCATCAAGGACGCGGTTAACTACCGCGGTAAACAGGCCCAATACGGACGTCCGCTCGGAGAGACCGCTCTTTAAATGCCTATTATCGTTTTCCACTCGGTTTGTCGTAAAACACCCAAACAAACTGGTCGACGTCAACCGGTGTGCTGCCCATGATTTTACAACCGGCAACCAGGTCCGTATCAAGTACCTGTGTGAGTCCGCGTTTCTGTCTTTAAAGGCTGTCAAATACCAGACGAACAACCGGGAACTCCTTGCGTACAATAAGTTCCGTACCCACAGCGTAATAAGCAACCTGTCGGTTGCACTTTTTCCGGATAACCGGTTGCAACGACGGGTGACCTCCTTCAGCAAGTGGAAACGGCACAATATTATCCGAGTACTGGGGTACACTATTTGGAATGCATGCACCTGGGCCATGCACTTAGCAATTACTACCGTCCTTGCTGTCTCAGTCGCTGGTAACATCAGAATCAGGTTGCGCACGGCGTTCAGGTAGGATGCCGTCGTCTCATTAGGAAGCAGCGTGTAGAAAACAGAACGATCAATACCATGCACATCCACTAACATGCAGTGCCACAGTATGTAGCCACCGCAGTTCATTTGGTGTGTCGCATCGGGCAGCAATACCTCACTATATAGCTCCACCAGGTCACGTACGTACCTGGGAATGAAAAATATGTACCATATTTCCGACTCCTCATACTACACCTTACATTGGCCAATGCTCCCAAGCAAATGTATCACAGCTTCCACCGAGTTCCCCTCAACCTTTCCCTTCATCTTATTTCTTATGGTCCGGAGGTCATAACTGTTCAACCTTCTACCTTAATGCTTCAAAGCATACCTCCGGAGCTCGCGTGTGTCCTTGAACGACTGCATCATTCGGTAGATGTCCTCTTCGGCGTGCTGCGGAAGCCGTCTGTTGTTGACATACAGGAACGGCTTTCCTACAGGAAAGTTATGGCTGTGTTCAACGCTGTAGGCTACTAGGTCATAGCACCACCCGTTATGCCGTACGGCTATATGCGCCTTGCAATTGTAACTCTTGTACCTAAAGTTAATAAGCGTCTCACAAACATTACGTGTGAACTTACCGCTTGCAGGTGCAACCCCTTCGGCAACAATGCACGCATCTATATTGCACGGATTTGTACCGTACACCCTCAGGCAACTCTTTCCCGGTTTTTCTCCTATACTTACCAATGTCAGGACATCCGATTTGAAAGCGCTTTAAGTCACTTTCAAACATCTCAAAAGTGCGGTACACACGATTATGGAAGACAGCACGGAAAGCACCGGTATCGTCGACAGCCATGAGAGCGACCAAATCAGCCAACGCACTTTACGGTGCATTCAAACCACTATCATTCACACATCAGCCCAGCACCGCATTGGTGCACATGACATTTCTCTACATATAACAATGTCATCTTCTCCTTTCCTTCACCAAGGCAAATTTCATTGTTGTTCGCTACGGCAACCTCCCAGTTGCCTGCTGATCACCGACCGTTGTGGAGCACGGTCTCGTCGCAGCAAAAAGGAAAACCTTTGCTAAGGCTAGAATATTGCGTAAAGTGGCGCAAGAATAAGAGCTCAGGAGAGTTTAATGCGCTGATTAACTTAAAGCTAATAACAATGCAATACATACAGTAGTTTACGAGTTATTCACAAATAAATTAGGGTCTAGGAAAAACCCCATTAGGTTTTTGTAAAATGTGGCTTTCTGCTTTACAAGCAGATATCAGAAAAAGAAAATTATAGGCAAAAGGTAGCGAAGTGGTATGCGTTCTATACAGGCACAGCTATCTATATTTGCTGTATATGGTCCTTAGTACTCAGCTCCAAATAAGTACGTCGTTGGTGTCTATGAAGCAATCATTTCAGGCATTCGTAGCAAATGTAGGCAAATAAGGTAGGCAAATAACTTGGCGCTGAAACCTTAGAAATCCCGTAAGGAATATTATTTATGCAAGGGAACTTGGGACAACGTATAAGTACATCACGATCAGAAGGCCTTAGTTTACCAGTTTCAGTGGATACTGAACCATTTAATCCACTAGGAAGATAGCGTTTAGTAAGTTTAGGCCTCTAAGCGGTTCTGAAGTTTATAGCAAGGCTGCATAAGCTACAGCTACCGGAAAAATACAGGGGGCGTTTAGGCTTATTTGACACGTATTTGGCCTGGAGAATGCACACCTCTCTTTGCTAAACATCGCGTTTTATCTCTTAGAGCCCATATTCTATATTCTTGTGGCTGTCTCCAACAGCAGTGAGCTAGAAAAGCCTGCCACTAATAATAACGAAATGCGAATAGGAAAATGTAGCCAAATTTAACAAACTGTTATGAGGCGTGCAATTCATTTGGGTCTGTGTTAATGGGCATTACCAAAGCTACTTCTGGGGGCTGAGCTTGTTCGAACATGCGGGATTATAATGTCTCATGTGTTGACGCATAGGTGTACGCAGCTTTTGATTTTTCGTGCTATTTCTCTCCAACTTAAGTTCTGGAGCAAGTGCCAGGCGTGTTCATTCAGGTGGCAATTTTAACTATTACCATACTGTCGTACCAGCTAGTTCCTTTGTAGGTTTTCTGGCAAAAACCGTTTTGTACCCTAAGCAAAGATTGATAAGGTAAATCAAGTGAAGGATAGAAACAAAAATGATAGGTCCCGGTTGTACGCCTACCATTACGCGTAACGCTAGTTAGGACTTAGTGTCGGCTAAAATATAAATAACGAACGGGCGGAGAGATAAGACGTAATGGTGCTCAAAATTTTCTGGAGGTCCAGACAGCCAGTGAGACAGTGGCCTTGCTGTCGTTGGTTAGCTTTCGAGCCAGCAAAAAGCTATTTGGAAATTGGATTCTTTTACTAGCAAAGCCCGTTAAAGAAGAGGATCCGGTTTTCATGATGCCAGTTTACTATTGTTACCAATAGTGACAGGCGTATGTATACCGAATATGGTATATGGGGTCAAGAGAGGGTAAGTGGAGAGCAAAATATCCGATCCTTAGGCCTATAACTTTTAAAGTTCTCTTTATCGACAGCTGGCTAGCCGAACAACCTCCTCGTGGTGCCAGCTGGGTTGTTTGGGTGTAACCCGTTCCAGCAAAGAGTTCGGCGGCAGTGTTCCAGGACGTGTTGGGTTTCCGCCTGGCAAGCGTTCCACCTATAAAAAGCCACAAATGGCTGTTTAATCACACTGTGACGTGGCGGATGTGATTTGCCAAAAACTAAAGTCACTGGCCCGTAGATATCCGGAAAGTGCTATCCCACCAGCAAACGTAAATCGCTTATGCTCACATTTCTGAGGATAACAAACTGTCAAAAATGCTGTGGAACGTTCAAAGACACAGGCTACATTCATAAAAAATTACATACGTATATACACCAATACGCTTACATACACTGTTATGCCAAACATGTATTTTGTACATTTTTGATCACACTATGTTAGCTAAACATGATCATGCCAGTAAAGGTGTGCCTCGCCTTGTCGAGAATAAAATTTTATTTATTTATTTATTTATTTATACAAATACCGGAAACCGGATGCCGGCAACCATATATATATATATTTTGCTGTATACATACTGATAGCAGTTGGAAACGGTGGATTAAAGTAACAAGTGCTCACGTTTAATGCAAAGACATCAATTAAGGCCAGCTATCAACGGACATCTACGAAGATATATACAGGTACATCTAAGCCTGGTGTTTAGACGGTTTTGGACAATGCTAATGCTAATCAGGTGCACCGGCCTCAAAATTAGCTTTCGAAATTTTATACAAGGCTTGGATCTGGTAGGATGTCTTTACTAATCGTACCTAAGATTATTAAGCTTATTATTTTTTCCACTGACCCTGTGGTCTAAGACGTTGGAAAGTGATAAAAAGTTAAGGCGTGGACAAGGAAGGAAGGTGCAGATAAGAGGTACGGTTTGAAGTTAGTTCGCTTGGATGGTTTCATCTTGGCCCAGCAATACTCTATTTGAAGAATAACTACGGGCTTGCGAACCTGCCAGTCAATAGGCTAGGTCGTACTGTGTATTAAAATTTTTAAACAATGAAGAAGTGGCCAATGAAAACGGAAAGCCGGAGGGTGGTATGTATTAACTGGTCCATGCAGCGCTTGGACCAAGGTGGCATTGAGGTAACCTAAGCAAGTCAGGAACTAATCAGTACTGGCTACGTATCTTTTGCCATCAGCATTCTAATGTTCGCATCTGTATGACGCGTGCAACTGATCCCATTGGGACCTTCCGGGCGTCGTGATTGCGATAATGTTTAACACAAAAACCTAGGGGTTATTGTGGGTGATAATCCATGGGTTTACTCTACCGATTATCACTTACAGGGTACGTTTGTAGTGTCGTATACTTATTCTATGGTGCAGGCATTAGGCGGAATTTGCCGTAGGAGAACTTATGCAGGTCAAGAAGAGATCATTGAAGCCTAACGTCATCCTGTAGTCTGATTTCTATTCCTACAATCCAGAGCAAAAGTGCGTGGAATTCCGCTAAAGCCTTTTAGGTGGCAAGGCAGTAAAGACAAGGTAGATAGCTGAGTTGTGTGCTCAAGGTGCTTAGGTATCATGTACAACATCGTGAGCATCCTCTAGCTACATTCAGGTCAGTTTCGAAGAAGCGGTCTTGCGAATCCCAGATATGGCAGATGCTTCGTATATGGTCAACACCTAGGCATCTTTGTATCTCCCTCCTGAATGCCTGCAAGTTTTGGACTTCTCTCAGTCTAGAAGGTACCCTGTTCCATATGTTCACGTACACAACCAAGGAGAAACGAGATCCTAGTATCTCCCTTGCCGTCAGCTGGGTAACGTAATGGCCAATGTTTCGGAGTTTAGCTTTAGATGCGCTCCTTACTTTAAGACCAGTGTTAATACTTCAGCTGCTTAAGACTTAGCTTAGGTCAACAGCACCAGTTAAGGATAATGTGCCTTTGCCAATGAACCTGGATTTTAAGGTGTTCGCACCTTGGTCGGTACCTCAGTGCAAGGTGTGATGGAGTCAGCCTAATTTTAAAGCACCGCTGAGCTTTTAAATGCAGAACACTGTCCGACTTCCCTAGGTCGCTTTATATAAAGGCGCAGTGTTCCAGATGTGGCCGAAGGTGGCTCGTATAAAATTCTAGTCTTGCTTCTGCGGTTCTTACATAACGGCGCATGTGGAAAGATAATACCTTAATCTTGTCACTTAATAATAAACTTGCCCAGCAAAGTTGAGCCTCGTGGATTAGCACAAGCCGGGATCTGTTGTCACAGAGGTACTGGTCTATTAAACCTCTGCAGTTCCCGGCCCAATAACCTGCATTTGCTGAAGGTATCTGTGGTGACACAAACTACCTGGCTCTCACCAGTAAGCAGCAAGCTTAGACGTCATCCGTTCGCCAAACTGTGCTTGGGACTGCACGTGACGTCGTTCCTGGCATGAATCTAGAGAATCATACGAAGAAAAGCCCCTGCCGAGAGTACGCAATCTTTAACGTGTCTCTAACACTCCTCCTAAAAGGCGACAACTGGACGATGAACGTCCAATAATAGATTTACCCGATAGACGACGGTAAAACAAGGCTATACCTGAGAACAGGTTAGTATTCAAGCAGCCACATAGGTTATACGGATTGGACAAACAATTAAATCCAGACGTTCGCGGCTATCCAGAAAACCGTACTTGCTGGAGATTCCGACGCTAACTGCGCATGGGCTTCGGGGAATTCTACAACCTTGCAAACTTAGATTTGTGCGCGCTAGACCAGGAAACTGCAGGCATTCAAACTAAAAATCGTTCTACCGCAGATTTCCGCTTAACCAAAATGTAGTAGCAAGTTTGTGGCGTAAGTGATCACTAAACATCCCGTTAAACCGCTTAGACAACAAGATACCGGATGTTAGGTGGTTATTCTCTGTACGTCTTCATAGTTAAGGAAGGCCACGTATGCAATGCGATAGCTTGCTGATGTCTTACGAACTTTAAATTTAAGAAAAGTAACACGCAGATATATGTGGCAAGCAATGATGCGCAACTGTATGTCTTGCTGTTCCGTGCTAACTTAGAACAAGGCGTAAGAGGGACCAATGAATGTGGAAGGTTCCTCTATAGGTGTTCAAGCTTATAACTATATTAGGGCTTTAAATTTTGCATGCCTGCTTGCGCAATGGCCACGGTAATCTTTCTGTATCTTTCCAAGTTTAGTGTATGTGTCGCACCCAGGATTTGAACCCCAGCTGCACTTCTAACAAGGCGGCGCGCAGCCACTAGGCTATATTTTGGCCATACCTGCTACTTCTATTTTCTGAAAAGCCGTCCGTCAAATAAAGTCGAAAAATTATTACAAAATGCAAATAGCCCATCGGAAAGTTTAGGTTCTATAGGTTATCAAACCTGCTTAACTCGAACACAGCAGTTACTTTGTCAAATTGTGCCTAATTTGGTCGTTACAGGCGACGGAAGCATTGTCCACTAACATGCCCGTGAGCTGAGTTGCAACATCTCTTGCTATGACCAGGGATCATATGGTTCACGTAATGGCCTTAACACACCTAAAACTCTCAAAATGCCGTAAAGCCCAAGCTCTTTTCTACCATAACCCACAGCGGTTCGCACACCGTCCTCAAGAGTACCACCAATGACCCATCCGTTTAACCAGCACTCACTCTTACTAGCACGCTCGATATTGTTATACTCACTTGGTTGCAACTATATCCAATGGCATGTACCTTACTACAAACCTGCTGAATACAGCAAGCTCCAAGAAGTAAAAGCCTACCACACCACTTCTTTATATAAAGAGTGAGCACCAGCGCAATACAAGCTTACCAATGAATACGGAACTGACTAACAAGCTATTCTCCAGTCCCATTCCTCGTTTATGGGATGCGGTGAGCTACGGCTCACCACGACTCATGAGACCGTCTGACAAGGTGGCTCTCTATCATCTGTACAGGCTCTTACACGCCCCACAAGTGCCCCCGAGTTATCGCTACCAACCACTTTAACACTTCCCGCAGACGCCGGTTCATTAGCAACGACTTCTTGAAATGGCCTGTATCACCATTCGCCATCAATCCTCGTGAAGCAGCTCAAATCTCCCTCTCCTCCGCTTCATGGTAACGTAGGCATTTTATTCCTCGGCGACACCTTGTCAGATCTACGAACTCGACCACTACGCTTCCCGCACATGACCTGACCTGGATACTATCTAGTGCATGCGAACATGCCCTTACCCCTCTCCGAGTTCTCGAATACAGTACAGATATCAAAGTAACCAACCCAAATCTGACGAAAGTATTCTTCTCAAACCTGCCCAACCACAGTAACTCCTCATCATTTTCTAACGTATACGTTTAAGATATTCGTACCAACAACTTAGTCGTCATCAACAAGGCTTCTCACAAATATTAACCTGGCTCGTCCGCCTCCTTTCAGCAGGTGCACCAAGCAGACACGCCCTCTTTTTGATCCATATCCCTATCTACTCCCTATTACTGTCAAGATGGTACATCTCACGGACTCTACCAACCTCTTAGAAAAAATGCCAACCACTACGCAACATGCCTACACCAAGCCAACAGAAATCCACCAAACTTAACATTCCTTAACTTACCTGTCCAATGCACTTCTCCCAGCACAACAGAAGGTAAACCCGAACTCTAGGCTATTCGCCGGATGAGTTGACAAGCAACAGAACATAAACTCTGATACTTTTCAATGCACGATGCGCCACATACAAAAGGCCTCTTATAGGACTCGATATACTCCACGGCAATCCACAAATATGTTAATCACCAAAGCGGCACACCCAAACGGCTTCTGACAGCCCACTTTATGTCCCAGGCTACGCCATGTACTGCAGTAGACGCAGCAATCAAGCTAGAAGTGATTGCATCAGATGCGCCAATGACGACCTTGCTAACTCCTTTAGGATCATTAACCATAGGTTGGCAAGCAGACTAGTGTGGATCAAGACAAACGCGGACTCCTTGGCTTGATTGCTTGCATTTATCATTCACCAAACAATCGCAATAAAACTGGACCTTACCGTGGTGCAATGTCTTGCGTGCCTCAGGAACCCTTTGAGTTACGCTGGATGGCGCTTCTTGCGTCATCAGAGCCACCCATACTGTAGCGAACATGACGTACGGGCAGAACGGGTATTGTCACAAAAGCTTGCCACTGACCCCTCACAAACCCGTGCAAATGTGGACCGTATTCTCTTCCAACGACGCAACGCAAATGCGGATTGATGTGACAGGCCATTCCATGTGCCTAAAAGGCTGAGCTTGAGGATAAACCGTCTTTATTTGCATTCAGTACCTGCTTCGCTACACCCGATTCTGACCAGCCATGAGCCTTTCCAATGCTCGCGAGTGGCTCTCTCGTGGCTGCGGCCCTCGACCCGCGTTTACTTCTGTGAGCCTTGTTAGCAGCATATTTGTCTGCTTCATTGCGTTTCCGAAAAATGCCGCCATTGTTCTGGGTCTTGGCTGGTTAGCAAATGCCGCACAAGATCCGCCGTCAGCGCGATTCGCAACGGTTGCGGAGCCTGGTCTTGTCTCAGCCATTGAGTCTGTTGTTAATTATCGCCAAGCCCGTTTTGCTTGCCGTTCTGGTTCATGAGCAGTTACTGGGTTTAACTGCATCAAACTGGCCCTTCTGGAATTTGTTCTTGCTTTTCATATTATGGTTGCAATTGGGGGTTACTCACACAGCGCTTTGTTTCTCTGCTACCGATTGGAATGTTTACTTTTTCTAGAGCAAGTCAGGTGTAGGGGACCTGCAACCGTTCCCTGAACTTGCTCTCATTTGGCCCTTCATTATCCTAGCAAACTCTGTTTCGTACCTTGGTTTATTCGCTCACCCTGAACGGCCACCAGTTGTAAGCCGCGTGCTTGGCGTCGAAGTTCCCCTACTTTCGCGCTTATCTGGCTTTGCTTCCTTTTTTAACAACCGCTTGCCATCGTGTGTGATGCAGCGTCGTATATTCCACCCACTCGGTTTCGCTAAGCATCTATCCAGCGCAATCCGTGGTTCGTGGCCAAATGTTAATTCGGATGCGGAAACCATGGTTGTTGATTTCATAGGGGTCCAGCACGCAAGCAGGACTTCAGGTAGTGCTTCCTCGCATGTTAACTTCGTGCAGTTTATCCACGTCTTCAGGGCTCGGTCAAACCGCTCCCTCATTCGGCTGACCTGCAAGTGATAAGGTGAATTGCGCCGCCTCTAGATGCCCCACTTGTCGAAAAATATCTTAAAGGCTTTCGACTCGCAGTACGGCTTTTGTTAGTTGAGAACACATTGTGGTATTCCATACCTCGCTGGCACATTGAATTTGAAGGCCAACGACACCGTCTCGTTCGTCTTATCTTGATTAGTATTACTTCGAAACCGTGAGTGAACTGGTCGATCAATAACAGAACGTATCTGTTTCCTTATCGACACACTGAGCAGGGCCCAAAGACATTCAGTCCCTTACACTGAAATGGCTCATTGACTTCCAGCGAGTGCTTATGTGGTCCCGGTGCATCCATCTGGCAAACCGTTTGGCAAGTTACACATCCCGTATGTATGCGGCGACGTTTTGCGTTGTGGTAGGCCAACACACTCTCTGCAGTGGCATTTCAAAGACTTGTTCAACTCCAAAATGAACGCTATCATTTTATTCGCATCACCCAATCTCGCAAATCCGGTAGAACTAAAGATAGTTTCCTACCGTCGGTCACAACAGTCAGCTTATCTTTTTCGTCCCCAGCCTGTCCGAGATCCTAAGGAGTTCTTCACCTCTCGCGATGTGACCTCCGGTTTGGTGCCAGCCTGTAAGGGAGAGCACAGCACCTTCACGAAGTCATCTGTCCTTTGGTTACCCAGCCGGTTTCTCTCCTCCATTATGACCGCGCACACCGGTATAGCTTTGTCCGTCACGAAATCGTCTGACGACGGGGGCGACAGCGTATCGGTTAGTATGCGCTGCGCTCCCTCTACGTGTTGGATGGTGAAGTTAAATCCTTGCAGTCTGTAGGTTCAACACGCAAGGCGTTCTAGTAGGCCTTTGCTGTCGCCAACCATGAAAGAGCCTTATAGTCAGTAACAATCCGGAATTCAGACGCTAGGATGTAAGTTCTCCATTTATCTAAAGTCCACACCACGGCCAGACCCCTTTTATCCGTGACTAAATAGTTCTGCTCCGCCCCTATCTGTACTCTGCTTACCTATTTCACAACTTCGACTGTTTGGGACCATACCGCACCGATCGCCACGTTGCTGGCGGCTACTGTCACAGTTAATATTACAACTGGATTGGATAGCCGTAGGCATATTGGAGCATCTGCTATTCATGCATTTAGGTGGTTAAAACTTTAATCCGTTTCGATTGTCTACATCAGCGATTCGTCTCTTTTGAAGCAGCTTTAACCGCGGGCTGATCCTCTCTGCAAAACGGGGTACAAACTTTGAGTCTTAAGCTTCCACTCAAAGGAACGGTCGCGGCTGACGCTTGGATGCTAACGTCGCAAAACTTGATCGTCCCACGTTTCTCTCGAAACTGATGGACTTGACCATTGGGCACTTTTTGCCCAGATATCTAATCGACCTTCGAGCAACCCTTGTTTCTTGCGAATGTTTCCGACCAGATTCTTTCAGTCGTTTTATCATTGCTTCATGCCTGTCACGGAGAAGACTATGATGTCATACCCTTAACCAATCAAGCCTTGCAGGTTCTCCGAAACCATAAGCAGTAGACGCCTGAATGTAGCTAGAGCGTTACATAAGCAAGCGGCTTGCTTAGAAAATCGTACTGCTAGCCATTAAGGCTAAAAGCCGTCTGGTGGCGACTCCCCTCTGCAAAGGGCAGCTGTAATTAACCCGCTCGCAGACCGCTCAAAGAACTCCGATTGGCACTGTGTAGGTTGGAGAAAATTTATTCCGTCGTGGGCATCAGGAAGTAACTTCAGCTGTCAATCTGTTCAGTTTTCTGAAAGCAATTTAAAGTCGGTAGTTAAAGTCGGCCTTTTCTTCAGTAACCCGGCTAATGTGTACGAACTATGGATTTTCCTGATGATTTCTTTTGCGTTTATCTACTACGTGTTTTTGTATCCCGGACAGCGTATGCTGCGGTGTTCTTCAGAATAGCAACTTGCACGGTTCAACAGGGAGTAATGGTACTTGATGTTTAACCTAGCTGCAGGATCCGCAACCAACATCTGTGTTCCTGAATAAGTAAGCATACTTCATCAGTACACTCCGTATTCCATAGTGTTGTAAGCCGCCTACTCGATGGGCTCCCGGGATTCATCTCAATCGGCACGTCGCCAACGATTACCAAATCATTTAACAAGTCAACTGTGACGCCCAGCCGCTTTAGGATGTTTTGCCGCTGCTATTTCGGTGAGCTCCTCCCCGATGAACATCCTCATCATTATACACATCAGCTAGGGGTGGGAAACACCTCAGCTACTGTGCCCCAGTATTGAACGTAGCAAGACGGTTGAGCATTTCCCCGCTATGTGCTTGTCAGTACGAACGATGCCCATCGGCTTTTTGCATCACAATCGAGGACTGAGTTGCAAGAAATACTTCGAGCCTTTTCATAATGTTCTCTCCAGCCCCCGTGCTTACCCTGGCTCGAGCGGACACGCCTTTAGTTGTAACCCTGACGACCGGTACCCGTTGCACCATTGGTCAGGATAGAGAGAAAATGGTACAACTTGCAGTTATTGCAGGATCTATCCACACGACCCCCTGATTGCCTCGGAAACAGCGGCGACCTTTCCGACTTTAATGTTTATGGCGTTGGGAGATTTCTCTCGCAGTACTCCACGACAACCTCTAATTCTACTGCGCGCAGTTGGTTTACTCTTGTTTCAACGCGGAATGCTAGACTCTCCCCTAAGTCACTTGCTTCAAAAATCCTGGGCAAAAGCCACAAAGTCCTCCCACCAGCTCTCTCTAACCATCGTTATCAACTTTAACTTGTCATGAAGTGGGTCCGGTAGGCATTTTACAAAAGGCTGTTTGAGTACCCGTTCTCGTAAGTTACCCTCTAACTGAAGGCTCCCAAACGCCAAACTTCTGTCCAGTTGCTGGAAGAACACCATCAAGCCCTCATATTCGTCCCACCCGGCTGTGTGAATTTGCTCCATTGCTCGCTGTCTATCCTCTTGCTTCCCAAATGCTGCAAACAATGCCGGCACATCTCATCGAACGAACAGCCGGAATTGGCCTTCCGGGAGAGCAAATTTACCGCCTTCGCTCTTCCGTGCAATAGTGTGCCCAAAGCAAGCAAAAATTAGCGTCACGTTTGCCTAAGTTGCATGCAGCGGTGGCCTCAACCTTTTCAAGCCAGGACTTCACGTCATCTTGCGCCAATTTCGCTAGTCAGCTCAGCTTCAGTCTGTTTGGGCAGAGCATCAGTATAACGAATAGGACGCGGTAGGCAGTGTGTGTATTGTCATTAGAATGGGTAACTGATAACTCACGGACCCTTACAGATTTCGTCTGTGTTTCTTTCCAACGGCGCAACGCAAAGAAGCATTGAAGTTATGGGCCATTCCAGGTGCATACGGGGTTAAGCTTTGAGACAACCACTCTATCTACACATCCAGTATCACTGCTTCGCTTTATTCGAAACTGGCCGGCCATCAGTCGTTCGGAAGCTCGCAATTTTTCTCCTTTGGCTATATTACCCGCCTTGAGTTCACTTCTGTGGGCTTCTCTAGCGGCATACTTGCCCTCTTTATTGCATTTTTATCGATATATGCTTCCTTTGTGCTAGGCATCTGCTCATGACCAGATGATGCAGATGAACCGCTGTCGGCTATACACGCAACGCATGCAGGGCCTCATCTAGTCCCATCCACTGCGTCCGTTGTTAATTCTTAAAATCCCGCTTCGGTTGTCGTTTCGATTCACAAGTATTCACTGGTTTCCCGGCTTTACAATAATAGGTTAGTGGTTAGCGGCCAGACAAACTAGGCATCCCGGTCCTTCAAGCTGGAAGTTGGAATAAGGGTGGATACTTGTTCCTTATAACAGATTCATTGTAGCCAACCGACAAACCCGCCGCCATGCGCTCAACAATTTGAAACCAATTCCTTGGTTAAGAACCTTTACTTTTGGTCTGTCAGGTCTGGGCAACCTAATAATAGAAAGTCAAAACAATACAACAAGGAAGTTTAGCTAAATTTTGAGGCACGAGCAGTCTAAGAGAATGATATGCAGAACTCCCTCTGCTTTACCGCGCATGGTAAATAGCGCTATGTATGTTACTGCTCATGATTTCCTATCTTCATATTTCTACGCGTATTCATTTTCAAGTATATCGTGCCCTACAAACTCCACCTTTATTCCAAGGAATTTAACTCACCGATCCTTGAACATAACTCAACAATATTTCTTCTAAAGACCAATTCCTTACATAACACCGGCCGGGGGCACTTGGCGCCCACCAAAATCAAACCAACCTTAGAGGCTATTCTAGCACATTGCAATCCGTTAACGCTGGGGTCTGCGTGCAAAACGGTCTTCTGATTTGCAGCACGTGTGGACACTGACCACGCATTTGTATTGTTAACATGCGGATGGGTTTCATGGAGGCGCACGAGGGCGCTGTTGGCGCTTTAACACCAGTCCACAGGCGTAGCCTCCTATTCTGTATGCGTTACGAAATAAGCTGAAATTTCGGTTGAGTAAGCGCTCAGTGGATGCAACTGAAGCTCCTTAGTCTGCAGTACACCGGACCTTACTAGCAGCAGTTGATTTCTCATGTGGTTAGTCTAAAAACCACAATGGACAATGACTTTTTCACAGTCGCTAGGATTTATCGATCCTAGCCGGCATAATTCTATGGTGGCGTACAAATGTAATTTTTTAACAGCCATGGGGCAATTCCCCGCGCTAACCTATATTGAGGTTGCGAATCCTGGCGGTCTCGTTATGCTTTAGAAATGGAAGTGGCCGCTTTCCTTGGTAGCCATCGGAATGACTTCCGTCTGACACGAATAAAAGCAGCTGAAATACTGATGCTATTTTACGACGAGTGTTGACGGGCTACACTTAACTTTTCGAAACTTATGATACGTGTGCTGAGCATGTTGAAAGCAAAGCAATCCATCAAAATCGCTGAGTTCCTTAGCGGCCGATGGTCGCCCTGCACCCTGGGCTGCTTTTATGGACCTGCCCACTTTTGCAGAAGTCAAACTTCTGAACGGTCTGTTGAAGCGAACTAAAGCCGAGAGACCAGGTGAGCTTCTTCCATCCCTATACAAATTAAAATGTCTTGTTCATGTGGATGGTGTACACAACTTACTAGTAAAACAGTGGATGCAGGAAATTGTGCCAAGCAATTGTAATTACTCCGTTATAGTTCCAATCAACAGAAGAGAAAGGCATTCTGAGAGTGACAGACATAGTGAAACCAGTCCGATCACCAGCGACTCAAAGTTACTTTCATCTGTCATCGTGTACAGACTGACAACCACTCGAGAAAGCCTATGTTAGAAGTGCTAGCAGGGTTCAATTGGGGCTGTGGATGCACCGACCACGTAACTTTGCGTCAGATGTCGGAACACCGTGAAGTATAGTGGCGTGCTTCCCGACATAAATGTTGCTTTCCGTCTGGCCGATCGAAGCTTCTTAAGCGTGCGCCCGAGAAAACAGTAAATGTAACCCAACAACTTCTGCGCATAGACTTGGAGCGTAAATGTCTACAACAAGATGTCGCGGTATTATTGCTTCTCCAATAATGCGAACAAAGAGGACAGCTGTCAACTTTCCTCGGCACGTTCGCTATTGATGAAGTCATGGAGATCGCATACACAGGACATGAAGTAGAGGGTGTGGAGATATCCCCAAAAGAGCAAGTACTTGCCTTGGAACAACGGACGATATCGACCTGATCTGTGGCGGCGCCCAGAAGTGCCAAGTTGCACCAGACTTGTGCTCCCTGGCTATCAACCGCTTCAAGCTATTGCTTTGCATCATCGAAGAGAAAAGTCCTCCTCCAAGAATGACATAAATGACCTCCTGCGTTAATCCTTGGTGGGGATCAGCTGAAAGTTGCTCAAAAATTCAACTACAAGGGAAGTTGGATCAGCCCAGTGAGATAGAACACGAGATCACGAACCGTATGGCGAAAGCTCTAGGCGCTTTTGCCAAGCTTCGCCACTTAAGGCGCGGGCAAGACATTACTCGCCTTGATAGGTGGAGCATACAATGCAGCTGTAGGTCCGCCCCTACGGTATTATGGCGCAACCTGGTTCCTTAGTTCAACGGACACGGAGTCTAGTTACGTTCGACCACCGGCGCCTTCGCAGTTTGGCACACATCTGGTGGGAACACCAATTAAGCAACGAGCGTGTTCGACGTGTTGTTTATGCACAGAAAAGGAAACCGAGCAGATCAAGCCCGTCATTTTGCGCATCAGGATCCGATGGCTCGGCCACGTGTTACTCCTGCCAAGTCACTGGCTGCCACCACGTGTGATGATTGCTCGTATGTGCTGTAGATAGAATGAGAGATGAGGTGGCCAAGCGTTGACTTGGTTGGGAGGAATGAAGGCCCTCAGTTCGAAGCTGGCCTCGGTTGGGGCGTCTCGGATCTCTGTTTGGGGTACAAAAGACGATGATGATGTTTGGCTAGATAAACTTGCGGACATAGCAGGGAGCCCCTCAGTGGTGTGCCTGCTTTGTGTTACGTTGTCCCTCTCTATGCCTCTTCGTCTTCTCTCCAACAGCGATCTCACTACATAGCCACGTAAATATTTTCGACCCGTACCTTTTCTGCATGTTGGCCGTCTGATAGCTGGTCGAAACGGTGCCTATTTTTAGCGGTAGCTCAGCTGATATGCATGCTTTGCTTTTTTCCTTTTCTTTTATGTATTGCGGCAGAGTAGCTGACGTTCTTTGCATCTCTGGTCAAGGTGCATAATGCGAACGATGCTAAAGTCTGGCATGAGTTGGATGACAGACATTCATATTGTGATCTGTCGCGTACATTGCGTTTTAGTAGAAGTTTTACTCGGTGCTTTGCCAATTCGTTCCAGCAACCTGGATGCGATGGGCGTGTGGCTGATTGGTTAATAGTTGTCCATGTTTTGTCTTTCACTTTGTTTGCGATTGGGTAAGACCGTGAAGTATTTCTAGCTGGATGGAAAGCTACCACTTTGCGTTGAGGGTGTAAACTAGTTAAGTAGCACTACTGGGAGGCCAGGGCCTCTGAGCAGCGGCGCTACAGACGGGAGACCGTCAGGACCATTGTGCGAATATGAGTTGAGTGCCCGAATGGTTTGATTCACAGTATGCAGTTCGAAGGTAACGTGTCAGACCTGGTCGTTTTAAGTAAGTGTAGCGCTTAGAGTAGTATGGTTGGGTATAGAGAAAGTCGCTGAATTGATTATTCATGCTTTTGCAGAGTTGCAGGATTAATGACTATGGCAGAGTTTGAGGGTCTCAGTGACGTGGTAGAGACAGAACCGCGCTTGCTTTTGCACGTAAGTAGCTTGGTTAAAAAGTTGTTTTTATCGTTGCTATTAGGCGCAGCACTCTCTTCCTTGATTGTGCTGTAGACTTGGTGTGCTGTCATTTGAGATTGGTTTCGTGCAGTTGTATAATTGGGTAGCAATTTTCAGTATTTGCTTATTGGCGACGCATTTTTCTGAGATTGGTTAGCACGCTGTGAGCAGAGGCTGTACTCTGAGTGAATTTCTCTCTGGTTGTGAGCACGGATGGGGTTAGCACATCAAGGCAGTCGTTGCTGTTGGCGTACAAGTCTCGTGCTTTTGAGTCTCCGTCAGTAGATGAAAGAAGCCTTCCTAATAAGTTGCGCGCATTAGTAGTGCGAAGCTATCCTAGATGATGCGGTTGAACGATGGTATGTATGGGGCAGTAATGAGTGCATTGTGTTGTGAGGTAGGAAGCGCAAAATAGAGATGTACCACTTTTTGGTCACAGCCAGGTCTATGGCATGATATAATAGCCGATGCGTTAGGGATGTCTTAGATAAAAACCAGGTTCAGCGTGGTGTTATGTCTGGTAGGAAGGTAGACTTGTGTACAACAGTTGATCACAAGTATGGTGTCAACAAAAGCCGTGTGTCTGGAGCGTATGGTGCGATCAAGATAACTAATGTACAGCATATTAAAGTCGCCTCTGACTATCTTGTGACGTAAAGGCATAGATAAGAGCTTTGACAAGCTTTTGGTTAGTTAGATGATTGCCCCGTTTGTGGCGTGTAGTGGATTATCATTACACACGTTAGCTAGAGGGCTAAATTACCTAAGCTAACGAGCCGCCGTACACAGACGACACAGATAAGAATTAAACAGTTATATACCAGCTGAGCTACCAGTATAGAATGGACATCATGCCAGTAAACTGCCAGACGGTCAATATGCAGAAAAAAGTGTGCGTCGAAAATACTTCTGAGGCTACGTAGTGAGATCGCTGTTGGAGAGAAGACGAAGAGGCATAGAGAGGGACAACGTAACACAAAGCAGGCACACCACTGAGGGGCTCCCTGCCATGTCCGCAAGTTTATCTAGCCAAACATCATCATCGTCTTTTGTACCCCAAACAGAGATCCGAGACGCCCCAACCGAGGCCAGCTTCGAACTGAGGGCCTTCATTCCTCCCAACCAAGTCAACGCTTGGCCACCTCATCTCTCATTCGATCTACAGCACATACGAGCAATCATCACACGTGGTGGCAGCCAGTGAGTTGGTAGGAGTAACACGTGGCCGAGCCATCGGATCCTGATGCGCAAAATGACTGGCTTGATCTGCTCGGTTTCCTTTTCTGTGCATAAACAACACGTCGAACACGCTCGTTGCTTAATTGGTGTTCCCACCAGATGTGTGCCAAACTGCGAAGGCGCCGGTGGTCGAACGTAACTAGACTCCGTGTCCGTTGAACTAAGGAACCAGGTTGCGCCATAATACCGTAGGGGCGGACCTACAGCTGCATTGTATGCTCCACCCATCAAGGCGAGTAATGCCTTGCCCGCGCCTTAAGTGGCGAAGCTTGGCAAAAGCGCCTAGAGCTTTCGCCAAACGGTTCGTGATCTCGTGTTCTATCTCACTGGGCTGATCCAACTTCCCTTGTAGTTGAATTTTTGAGCAACTTTCAGCTGATCCCCACCAAGGATTAACGCAGGAGGTCATTTATGTCATTCTTGGAGGAGGACTTTTCTCTTCGATGATGCAAAGCAATAGCTTGAAGCGGTTGATAGCCAGGGAGCACAAGTCTGGTGCAACTTGGCACTTCTGGGCGCCGCCACAGATCAGGTCGATATCGTCCGTTGTTCCAAGGCAAGTACTTGTTCTTTTGGGGATATCTCCACACCCTCTACTTCATGTCCTGTGTATGCGATCTCCATGACTTCATCAATAGCGAACGTGCCGAGGAAAGTTGACAGCTGTCCTCTTTGTTCGCACCATTGGCGATGGAATAATGCGGCGTCAGCTTGCAGCGATCTTTCCTTTACCCGAGCTACGCACTTATAATGCTCGGTTAATATTTAGTAATTTCTTTGGTTTATCTCGTATGTGTGTACAATTCGGTGCGTACTTGTTCCTCGCGGCGCCGGCGCCTTTGATATCGTGGAAGTTGTCATATGTGGGTTGTGAAGTTGTTTGCTGTTGCCCAGAAAACAGACGCAAACTGAGGAGGTTTTCGGTGCAGCCACCGATGCGACGTATCCCAGCTTGCTCTTCACGCATATGTTTGCACAAGTGCCAGTCATTTGGTAACGTATGACAGTTGCAAGCGATTTGGAGGCGATGGAGCACGGTCATAATATACTAGTGTTGTCGCATTCCGATTGTGAGCTCCTGGAACATTGTTATTGGGACGGAGCGACCCCCCTTTGTTGTGATAAGTTTTCTGTTCCACTGTTTCACTAGGATCGCGTAAAAGTCATCCACATTAGCATGGCCTACTAACTTGTAGAGGGCTGGAGGAAGCTCAGCTGGTCCCTCGGCTTTATTTAACTTCAATCGTATGACCGCACGCTTGACTTCTGAGCAAACGGTAAGATCCAAATGGACAGCGCAGGGAGCAGGGCTGCCACTTCGCTGCGAGAACTCAGACAACTCCGACCGATGGATTTGCCTTTCAAATTGCCCAGCCCAACGTTCCAGTTATGTTGAAAAGCTCTGGTTAAGCTTCAAACCATCGGCGGGTATTGTTTTACCAACCTCCCGTTTCCTCATGCCTTGTTCCCATATCAGACGGAAGCAATTTCGATGATTATCAGGGGAAGCAGCCACTTCAATTTCTAAAGCATAACGTCACCACCAGGATTCGCAACCACAATTTAACTTAGCACGGGGTTTTGCCGCGGGACCCTTTGCGAATTTCATTGTGTGCGCCTCCAACCGGTATGCGCTGGCGAGCGTCGACAAATTCCGCAGGCTGTGAACAGACCCAGCGTGCATTTTGCTTATTAGGCTTACCACACGAGCAGTTAACTGCTGCTAGTAAGCTCAGGTAAATTTGAGACCAAGGAGCTTCAATTGAATCCAGTGAACGCTTACTTAACCCGCATTTCAGCTTATTTCGAAACGCATACAGAATAGGAGGCTACGCCTGTGGACTGGTGTTAAAGCGCTAACAGCGCCCTCGTGCGCCTCCATGAAACCCATCCGCATGTCAACAATACAAATGCGTGGTCAGCGTCCACCCGTGCTACAAATCAGGCGATCATGTTGAACGCAGACCCCAGCATTAACGGATTGCAACGTGCTAGAATAGCCTCTAAGGCTGGTGTGATTTTGGTGGGCGTCAATTGCCCCCGGTCGGTGTTGTGTAAGGACTTGGTGTTTACAAGAAATAAACGTGCTCGTCCGCACAAAGGAAGTAAGCTCATACCGTTACTCTTACGGAAGCCTGGGTCACGTTTGCTGCTCAAATGCAGTTTATTAATGGATACTTTAATTGTGGATGTTTGGGAGCAGTGTAACTTTCGTAGATGGATAAGTTGCTGACTTGTGCGTTCAGCTACCCAGTTAGTAAAAGCGTTTCCATGCACCTGCTTTGGCGAACGAGTGCGTTCAGTTGGCGGCAGCAGTGACCTTTTCACGAACCATCGTTCGGGTTTGTTGGTGGGTTTCCAGCGATGACGGATAGTCACTTTTAGTTTTGCGCGACTTCGTAGCTTTGAATGGCCCAGCCTATCAGACTGCAAACATCCGGCTACTGTTAGGAATCAAATCAACCAGAGAACGTTTAGCTCGGAGACTAGTGACATTGTCAAAACCGGTCTGCTCGGTGCTCGAAGCCGCAGCAACACTGGATTTGCTTAATGAGAAAATTCTTCTTGCGTCACCTGAACGGGCTTGCAGTGTGAGTACAGGGCTGTTGCCTTGCAGCAGGGTCTCCGATACGCAGCAGATATCGATGAAAAAGGTCTCTAATGTTCGGGCTGGTGCTGCCGCCTGACCGACCTGTAGCAATTGCGTACACTGAGGTATGCCAATCGGTTGGATGGTCGAGGGCACCAAATTGATGTCGGTGTAATATACTGGAATGCGTGGTTTACTATGAGCTTGCTGACAAAGCAGGAATGACGCTGCGCGTTTGCACGTAAGTTGAAGCTAGAAGTTAAATGTCCAGCAGACAATGTTGGAGGAGGGTCAAGAATCGTGGTGTTGGAAACCTTGGGACTAAAGTGAACTTGGAACGAAACCTTAAGAGTAAAATTACGCACGACGGGGAATAAGAAGATTTGTAGACTTGAGAAGTAGCGTCCAAACCCCATCCACCTTGCTCGAGACAGCAGATAGGGCATTGATAAATACCCTCTGCGGAGGCCAGAGCATCAAGGAATTGTTTGAAGAAAGATTTATAGGGTTTTGTGGGCAGGATAATCGTAGGTTGCCCAGACCTCAACAGGAACACGATTAGGGTGCTTAACCAAAGCTTTTAGTCGCAAAACTTGACCGCAATTCTGCGGGTTTGGCGTTGGGCTACAAAGCGTCCGTTTTAAGGAATAAGGAGCCACACTTACTCCAACCCCCTACCTGGAGGACCAGGGGGCTGAATTGGTCTGGCATCTAGCTAATGACCAATGTAGTATAAGTGGTTAGGAAGGTGCAAAAAGGATCACCCAGCATAGCTCCATGGATCTCAGAAACTAGCAACCCATCGCATCACAGTATGGTCTAGCCTCATTGTGATGGCGTGCCAGCTATGTTAATTTGAACACTTGAACAGCATGACGTGCCAGACCGACGTATAACAGGCACTGCTCATAATTATCCTTGATACGAAAACGCCTTTGCCTGAGGACCATACCCAGGTCTATTGGTCAAACTAGCTACACGTTGGGGCTCTAATGAACATCTGTCCTGGTTCCGCTCACGCCTTACATCCAAAACGCATCATAAAAGATTGTGAACTTAGCGTTCCTTCCTAAACCAGTAACAAGTGGGCTACAAGGTAGTGTACTAGGCTCAATACCGTTGCTTACCTACATAATCGAAGTGTTCCAGATTACTGAACACAGAAAGACATTTCTCTTCGCCGAAGTCCTCTAAATGTTATGCTCCATCCCACCGATGCACCAACACAAAGGATCTGCGAATATAACAAAATACCTCAATGCGCTAGAGACTTGGAGCAACAAAGGAATCTGAACTCCCTGCCTGCTAGATGCAGTGTAAAATATTATCGTCACACCGCATTTCCAAAGTCCTTACGATCAAAGGCTCACCACTAAATAACTAATTTACGGTACGGGCGCTTGGAATACACAACTCCACCACGCAAACTTGCTGGGCTAGTAAGCAGCTGTTCAGCAAATCCTCGCTCACGTATTGGCTACGTTTTCAAACACTATCACCATTACAGTGTCCAAGCTTAAGTTCTAAAATGTTCTGCCGGCCCGCTGCTAGAATGCTACCTATAGTATACTACGGCGCGTAACAGTGACAGAGTCAATCCCAAAAGTCCAGCGTACGTTTACTGAACGCCTCCTGAACAATCCCAGTCTCAAGTACCGCGGACGCTCTGTTACTTGCGCTCGAAGTAATAAGGCTAGGAAGGCTGAACCTCAAACTCGCCCTCATGGATCAGCTTATCAGGAGACCTTTGTGTATGACAAACCTCGCCCCGTCAGTTAGTGACAGAACGTATCCTCCGCGCAATAGGTCAAACTACATTAACCTGCTGGTTCAGGTGGGAACTTATGCCTCTACAGGTACAAATATAGGTGAAATAAGCTATCCACAGATGTCAAGGCATCTACTAGCGTAGGAAAGGTTCCCTGAAATAATGGCACGTTCCTCAGGCCGAACCACGCAGCTACCATAATACTTATTAATCTACCTGAAGATGAGCTATAAAAACATGGACCATACCCCCTATAAGGCTACCCACTTCCTCATTAGACATACACTCACAACACCCTTTGCGATGCAACGTTTCAGTCTGGTTTCAACCGATGTATAATTATTCATTCTTACGTCATCTTGATTTTGTTGCTACCGGCCATGTAGTGGCCTGGAGTTTCCCCGTATGACTGTGTAAACTAAACTAAACTATATTAAACTCATAGCTATCTCATGTATTATGGAAGTAGGCGGTTTGTCTTTTGGAACCTTGTTCTCGTTTGTTTGGAACATGTACACGGTATCCGCCTTTAGCGCGCTACTCAAATGCGAACGGAGCTCCGTCCACGAACTGGACGTCCAACTACACCCTCCCTAGCTATCTCTCTTCTTATGCCATATTTTTGCCTTAGCTAACACACCTCCCGTCAAATAAAAATTTTTCCTAGCTCATAGTTATGGGTTCTACTCAATGCCTATGGTTGACAGTCTAGTCTCGCACCGGACATATAACGCTTGATCATCGCGCTGTAATTAATGACCCCGAAGAAAGAGAACCCTTTTGGTGAGTTTGATACTAATATTTCTTTTCAGATCCGGTAACTTATTCTGTCTACTATTCTACTTTCACTTTCTACTATTTGTGTTTACTTTTAAAAACTCCGTATTTCTTCACCATGAAGGTCACTCACCGCGATGCGTACTACCAAGTTAGTTGGTTCAGTTTCCCTATCCTGCTTTTTCGAGAGACTAATCCTAAGGCCGGTTTAGTCAGCTAGAATCCATTTTCGTTACATGGCGTTAAGTCTAACAGTGTCGACTGTCACCGCGTAGTCACAGCGCTACCTCCACAGCTCGTCGATGACCTCGACGACAACTTGGAGCTTCACGAATACCAGAAGATTTAAATGAGCTTAAGGCCGTAGTCTTAAGGCAGTTCGGCACTTCAGAAAATGCTCAAGTTAAGCAGTTTCGTAACAAAACCGAGCTGAGTGGTCGAAAGCCACCTCAGTTGCTGCACAAGATGCAGGCTTTATCCAAACCACTCTGTCAGCGAATTTTTCCTTAAAGTGCTGTGGCTTCGTTGCCTGTCACGTGACGTGCGTAACCCCCTGTATGCCAATTATGCGCCCCTTTCTCAGCTCGTCGTCATCGCCGACCGTTTTTGGGAATCCAACGCTTGTATCTCAGGTTCAGTCTACTTCCATTACAGAGGTAGCAGAACTAAGAGCGCAAATAGCGGCACTTACCAGCAGATAATAAGGCATAACCCAGTCCGGATCAAACCGCTGAACACGCTCCATTAGCACGCGTCCTAGATCATGTTCGAAATCCCTCCTAGGTCATGCTATTGTTGGTACCAAGAGCGATTTTGTCATCAGATCAGATCGTGCCGCCAGCCCTGTTCCTTTAAGCGCAACACGCAGGGAACGGGCCGCCCAGCACGTAGGAGCGACGGACATTTCTGGCTGCCCAGTCGCGTTTTCTTTGTCACCGATCGCAGTACTGGAATAGACTATGTCGTTGACTCCGGCCCAGAAGTCACCGTCGTTCCACGTGATTCTAATGATGTTATTGAGGGACGCCTAATGCATTGCGCGCACCGAACGGCACCACCATTCGCTTGTATGGTCAACGCATGCGCACGCTTAATTCAAACCTATGACATTATTTTAATGGGTTTTTCTCGTCGCTGGTGTGCGGACGCCAATTCTAGACCTAGACTTACTGCAGCACTTTGCTTTGCTTGTTGACGCAACGCGACGCCGCCTGATCAACGTTTAAACAAAGCTGGCATTTATAGGTACTTGCGCGACATTGCGTCAATCATCCTTGTATACGACAACCAATCGAGCTAGTTTGCCATTTAGCTGCTTAATATCAAGTTCCTGCAACTCTTCCTTGCAATGGCACCTTTTCCATCCGCACTGATGCTGAAAAACATCACATAGTTAACGAATGTCCGCCTGTTATTGCCAAAGCCAGCGATGACTCATGACAAGCTAAAAATTGTTCGCGCAGGACTCAAGCACAAGCTTGGACTTGGCATCGTGCGCCCACCTAAAAGCCCGTGGGCAACGCCGCTTCACATGATGCCCAAATTTTGGGACACTCGCGCCCATGTGGTGAGTACCGCGCGCTCAAGCTCGTTACTGTTCTCCACCGCTATCCTATTCCTCACATTCAGGACATAACGCCTAGACTGCGAGACACCCGGGTACTTTTGAAAATCAAGCTGTTTTACGTCTATCACCAGGTTCTAGTCGCTAACGAAGACATAGCGCAGGCTGTTGTAAGCACACCGTGTGGACTCTTCGAAATTTTAAGCAAAAGTTTCGGGCTTCACAACGCAACCCAGACTTTGCAATGAGTTAGTAATTCAGTAACTAGCGGCCTAGGTTTCGTCTGTCAATATACGGACGATATCCCATTTGCCGACGCTTCTAAAGCACAACCCGCAGAACATCTCAAACTTCTTTTCAATAGGCTGGCCGTTAATAGCATCAATGTCAAGCCTGACAAAGGTGCAGTTCAGCAGCCTTCCGTCGACTTTCTTAGTCACCGTATTGCTCAGTATAGCTTTCGACTTCTAGACGGTAGAATCCAAGCCATCACAAACTTTCCTGTACCGACTACGTTAGCGGCTATTCGCTGCCTTAACGGAACGCTCAACTATTATCGACGTTTCCTTCCACACTGTGCCAATTTGCTACTTCGTGGACGTAAAGTCGGTCGGGTATAACTGACTGCTGCCGCTGCCGAAGCGCCCAAGGCCAGCAAAGCAGCCCTAGCCAAAGCCGTTATGCCGCATCATTTCGATCCGAACGCTCCGCTCAGTGTTGCTGCCAACGCATCGGACACCGCCATTAACGCCGTCCAACACCAACGCACAAATTGATGCTGGAAACCTCTTGCTTTCTATTTCAAACGCATATAGCCTGCCGAAGTCAGGTACAGCATGTTCAGTCGCGAAATAATGGCAGTTTACTCTACCTTTCGGCATTTTCGACACGTCCTTGAAGGTAACACCTTCATTATCCTTACTGGTCACAAGCCGCATAGCTACGCATTCCCAAATCAGTCAGCTCGACACACACCACGTGAGTTTCGTCAGCTGAATTTCATTGCCATGTCTCTACATATTCAAAACATATCTGTTCAACGGAACATCGTCACTGATGCTTATACAAGAGTACCTGCGATCGGCCCTGCCGGGCAAACAATAGATTTTTCTGCTACGGCCGCCGCCAATCAAACTGTAGTGTTTATAAATTCTTCACATTTTCACTTTTAACTTCCTATTCTATCTTCCTGAATTTTTGTATTTTTGTTTTAACTCACACAACAAGATATATACTCATCATCGAATTCCGTTCGGCTTCTGGTTTCGGTGACGTTGTGCCGCCTTCGAATATCCTGTGGGCTTCGCAGCAGTCGTCGGATATCTATCTACGATCAGTATTCGATTCCTCCGTGCGTGTCATTGGACAAGTTGGCTGATTTTCACCTTTTGTAACCTGACCGTGAGCAATCGAGCTAAGCTCCTATTTGCAGTGAACCTTCAGCGTTATAACGGTTTCTGTCAGACACTATATTTGGTGACCCTGAGTATTTAATTTTTTGCTTACTTTTCTCTTTTTTCCTTATGTCTGACAACGCTGCCTTCGATGCACCGTGTGAAAACTCAATTGGCTTTTCGTTACCCACCTTTGATGTTTCAAACCCACTTGTTCGGTTTATTCAGATTAAGGCCATCTTCCGACTTCTTAAGATCACTTTGCAACCATCGATGTTTTCATACGTCACCGCTCAGCTTCCTTCACAGATAGCCTCGAAAGTGATCGATATTCTTGATCCGATACCGACTGAATCACCTTGCGACAAGCTCAAATCAGTCGTTTACGGCTTCCGAGGAAGCACGGCTACACATGCTACTTTTAGGCATAGAGCTTGGAGACCGCAACCCGTCTCAACTACTGCGGCACATGCGTTCACTTGTGGGTTCCTCTACCCTGGACGATTCCATCCTCCGATAGACCTAGACTAAGTGACTTCCAACAAACGCCACGGGAATTTTAGCAGTCTTAGCTGAATTTCCGCTGGACAAACTAGCCGAAGCGGCCGACAAAGTCCATGAAAGCCTCTTTAAATCTGCCTTGAATATTGTGACTAGACCGAGCTCCACTAGTTCAACTAGAAGTACCGCACAAGACGATATTAGTGAACGACTCTCTCTGTTAGAACTCGCTGTGTTTCACATCGGTCGTGCACGACCTGCTAACCGTAGATACAACTCAAGGAGTGGCCGCCGTTGTCAATCCCGCACCAGCCGATCGTGCTCATACTGCTACTACCACCGGCGGTTTGGCGATGATGCACGTAATTGTAGTCCAGGTTGTAAAAACCCGAAGAAGTTTTTGAATTTTCGGCAGGGAAACGACAACGCCAGCCAGTGATGACGACAGCTGCTGATGGCCAAACCATTAGTCGCGTCTCGTACGTTTTCGATTCCACCACCAAACTTCATTTTTGGTTGATAGTGGCACAGGGATAAGCGTTATACCTCAATCGTAAGAAAAACTGCTCCTCGACCATCCAGAATTACCTTATAGGCGGTTAACCAAACCATGATCGCGACTTATGGCCAGAGGCTGCTGACACTTAATCTTGGTTTGCGACGAAATTTCACCTTCATCTTCCTACTTGTCGATGTACAGAAGCCCATTACTAGTATTGACGTTCTCATCAACTGCGGCTTGGTCGTTGACCAACGATGTGGCAAGCTACGAGATGGCACAACATCGTTAACTGTTCCCGGACAGCTCGCTACGGTCAATTCCATTAAGCTTCAAGTACTTCTGCCTAAAGGGTCACGCTACTCATCATTACTGCAACACTTTTCCTCCCTCCTTGGAGCAGATTACGGCACTTTAGAGCCCAAGTACGATATCTGTCACCATATCGTCCAACCCGGTCCTCCTGTGTCTGGCGAGCCAAGACGCCTTCCACCGCACAAACTAAAAACGGCCAAGAGTGTGTTCAAACACATGCTTAACCCCGGGATCATACGCCCTTCTAAAAGCTGCTGGGCATCTCCGCTTTATTTGGTGCCCAAGGAGATCAGCGTTTGGAGACCGTGTGGCGACTACAGCGCGTTCAACAGTGTCACTGTTGCCGATAGATACCCCATTTCCCATATCCATGATTTTGCTAGCAACTTGCATGAAACGGCTGTTTTTTCTACCATCGGGCTAGTTAGTGTATACCATCACATTCCTGTCGCCACTGACGATATCCCAAATTCCGCCATTACTACCCCATCGGTCTCTAGGAATTTGTCCATATGCCCTTCGGATTGCGAAACGCTGCCCAAAACTTTCAGCGCTTCATTGAACAAGTCCTAAGAGGGCTAGACTTCGTCTTCGCCTACATCGACAACATTCTAGTCGCCAGTTAGAACGATGTGGTACACAGGTCACATCTCCGTCTGGTTTTCGAGCGTTTTGCTCAGTAGGGCGTGCCCATTAATGTTGACGAATGTATTTTTGGCCAATTCTGTTTTCCTTTTCTTGGTCACGGAATCGACCACAATAGTATTCCCCAATCCCCGAAAAGACGCAGGTACTCGCGGATTATCCAATGCCTCAGTCCTTCAAAAATTTGCGTCGTTTCCTCGGGATGGTCCACTATTACAATTGCTTCACTCCAGATTGTTCCCGGCTACTTCGGCCTCTGACAGATTTACTAAAAGGCGTTCCGAAAGTTTGAGCCAACGGCAAAAGCTATTGTAGCATTCGATAAGAGCAAGCAGGTGTTATCCAACGCAACCGCGCTTAGTCATATGAAAACCAATGTTGATGCACCTCTCGTTCTCAGGATTGATGCACCACAAACTGCCGTTGGTGCCGTTGTACAGCAGCTGATCAACAACCCACCTCAAGCTTTGTCTTTCTTCTCCAAAAAGCTTCAGCCTGCTCAATCTCTATCCAGCACCTTCAGTCGCGAACTTTAGACTATTTACCTTGCCATTATGCACTTCCGACAGCTGCTTGAAGGAAGTGACTTAACTAGCCTAACGTATCACAAACTATTAGCTTTTGCCTTCCGCGGTTCCTCCGATCGATTTTCACCTCATGAGACCCATCATTCAGACTACATATCACATTTTGCGACAGACATTCGTCACGTTGTTGCCACTAACAACACCGTTGCTGACGCCATGTCTCGCATCGATCTCCACCATTTTCACACCAAACCATTAACCTCGAGGACATTGCATCTCACCAAGAAGACGGTCCTGAGTTCGCAGACTTGAAGACAAACACTTCATTGAAACTCTCAATTGCCCGTTGTTAATCCCGATTCTAAAATCTATTGTGATCTATCAACTGGATAGCCCAGCCCATTTGTTCCGCAGCAGTTCCCCAGACTTGTTTTCGATCACCTGCATGGCCTATCCTACCCTGGCATTCGAGCCGCGGCTAAATTAATATCTCCAGCGGCGTGAGACGTGGATGCCCGCTATCACCTTTCCTCTTTAACTTCGCTGTTGACGAAGTCATGGAAATCGCGTTCACAGGACACGACTTAGGAGGTGTGGAGCTACTCCCAGGTGAACGACTTCTTGTCTTAGAGTATGCTGATGATATTGCCCTGATCTGTGACAGCACACAAACGTGCCAAGCGGCACTGGACAGATTAGCGCTAGCTGTCCGTCACTTCGGGCTTTGCTTCGCACCCTCGAAGTGCAAGGCGTTCCTTCAAGGTTGACCTGGACCGCCTCCTTTGCTTACCCTTGGTGGGGATCAGCTGGAAGTCGTTCGGAAATTCAACTACCTGGGAAGTTGTATCAGCGCCCGTGGGAATGAAGATGAAATCACTAATCGCATAGCAAAAGCTCGGGGCGCTTTTGCTAACCTTTGCCACTTGTAGCGCCGGCGCGACATCACTCTTGTCTTGAAGGGTAGAGTGTACAATGCAGCAGTAGGTTCGACCCTACTGTACGGTTGTGAAGCCTAGCCGCTTAAAGCAGAGGACCTGAAGAGGCTAGTTACGTTCGACCACTGGTGCCTTCGTACTTTAGCTCACATCTGGTGGGAACACCGCGTGAGCAACGAGCGTGTTCGACGCCTTGTTTATGGCACAGGAAAAGGAACTGAGCCGCTCAGCACCGTTATTTCACGCGTTAGGCTCCGATGGCTTGGCCACGTGTTACGCATGCCAGCCCACCGACTTCCGCGACGTGTGTTGCTTGCGCTCCGGGGTTGTGGATGGAAGAAAATGAGGGGTGGCCAACCGATAACTTGCTCGAGAGGAATGCTGGCCTCGGTTGGAGCGTCTCGGCTCCCTGGTCGGGGTCCGAAAGACGATGAGCACGTTTTGTTGGACACACTTGCTGAGATGGCTAGGAGCCGACCTCAGTGGCGTTCGTACTGTGAGTTTCTCTGTCCCACCCCAGCCCTCTTAGCCTCCCCTCCAATAACGATCTCATCATTTAGCCTTATATAATTTTGCATAGTAACTTTTTGGTGCACAGCAGCCGGCTGGTAGCCCTCCGGAACGATGCACATCCGTTACCGGTAGCTCAACCAGCTTGCACCAGTTGCAATTTTTCTCCCTTTTTCTATGTAATCCGGCGCAGTAGCTGAGGTGTTTTCCACCTCTAGCCAACGTGTATGATGATGATGATGACAGGTTACTCGCCGATCACTACGTATGGCACAATATGCGTTCCGACATCCAAAAATGGACAAAGCATTGTGTCACTTGTCAAACTGACAAGATACATCGGCACACGCTCACCGTACCTGGCACATTTGCCTTACCCGACGCCAGATTTAAACATGTGCACGTTGATCTCTTTGGAGCACTTCCTCCATCCAACGGTTTCCATTATTTGTTGACCTGTGACGACTGTTTCACACGATGGCCTCATGCTGTACCTTTACGAGGCTTCTCCACCGAAACTGTTTCGCGGACCTTCGTAGAAACATGGATGTCTGTGTCTGACACCCCAGCCACGATCACAACAGACAGAGGTCCTCAATTCCATTCCGCTTTCTTTCGAGACCACAATCGTTTACGCGGCTGTTGTCATCCGCGGACAATCGCTAACCATCCAGCCGCTAATGGTCTTTTTGAAAGTTTTCATCGTCAACTGAAAGCCGCAAGTACCGCATCACAATCGAGCACGCACTGGTCCGAACAGCTACCAACTATCCTTCTCGGCATTCGCAACACGGTCACAGAGGACCTAGGTTGTTGCCCGCTGAACTGGTTTTCGGCACCACTCTCAGGCTTCCCGGTGAGATGGTGTTAGAATCCAGAATCGCTAGCGAACTAGACCCGACTGCCTATGTGGTACGATTGCGAGAACCTTTTACTTCAGTTCGGCCAACACCGCCCAGTTTCAGCCCTTGGAATCAGCAAGCCCACTCTGATTTGCATACCTGCCCTTTCGTTTTGATGCGCGTCGATGCGGTGCGTAAACACTTGAAACCACCGTTCAAAGTTCTTACTCGCAAATAGAAATACGGCATATCGAATATAAATAGTTTGAAGGATTCTCTGAGCCACGATCGCTTAACACCAGCCTACCTTGAAACTAAAACATCACAAGCCACCAAACAGACGTTTCCCAGTACCACTCCTACCCGGCCAATGGGGGAATCCTGTGTCCCCCTCTACACCCTCCACTGGACCAGTGGGTGAACCATGTGCACCAAAGCACCACGCTCCGGACGCGCTGTTTCGCCTTCCATACTAATGACTACCAACAACGCACAACTTTCGAGCGTTCGTTCTCCCGAATCAAGCTCTAGGCGGGGAGTCCTGTAGTGTCTATAAATTCTTCACATTTTCACTTTTAACTTCCTATTCTACCTTCCTGCAATTTTTGTATTTTTGTTTTAACTCACACAACAAGATATATACTCATCATCGAATTCCGTTCGGCTTCTGGTTTCGGTGACGTTGTGCCGCCTTCGAATATCCTGTGGGCTTCGCAGCAGTCGTCGGATATCTATCTACGATCAGTATTCGATTCCTCCGTGCGTGTCATTGGACAAGTTGGCTGATTTTCACCTTTTGTAACCTGACCGTGAGCAATCGAGCTAAGGTCCTATTTGCAGTGAACCTCCAGCGTTATAACGCTTTATGTCAGACAACATAACACGACCAAACATGTTCGGAACTCCGTGGATTTTCGCTGTAGCTATCCCCACACCCCTTGCCGTCATCTGAAGGCATCATTTTGTGCGACCCATCTACCGGACGACCTCGACTCGTCGTTTAAAAACTTTTCGCTGTACCGTTTTCGACACCCTACACAATGTTTCCCACCCAGACATCAGGGCTACTGCTAAGCTTGTCTGCGAGAGACACATTTGGCCGGGGATGCAACTCGATCGTACGCGCTAGGCATGCGGCTCTCTCATCTCTCAACAAGCCAAGTAACAGCGGCCCCTGTCCGCTCCTCTTGGTCGCTATCCGTCCATTGCAGCTCGAGTTGCCCATGTCCATCTCGTCAAAGTGGGGCCTCTGTCCACATCCAAAGGAATGGACTACGTTTTGAATATGATCGATCGTTGCACCCATTAGCCCGAAGCTGTTCTCATCCTTGACGTAGCTGTGGAAACCGTAACCCGAGCATTCGTCAAGCGCTGGGTCGTTTCACACGGCTGTCCAGCAACAATGGCTACACAGCGCTGCCCGCAATTCGAATCTTCACATTTAACGACCTAGCTAGCCGAACAACCTCCTCGTGGTGTCAGCTGGGTGGTTTGGGTTTAACCCGTTCCAGAAAGTAGTTCGGCGGCAGTGTTCCTGGACGTGGGGGGTTTCGCCTAGCAAGCTTTCTCCCTATTAAAAATCACAAATGTCTGCCTTACAACACCGTGACGTGGCGGTCGTGACTCACCACAAAATAAAGTCACTGCCCCGTGGACATCCGAATAATTCTACCCAACTCACGGACACCAATCTCCTACTTGCATATTGATGCCGATGTCAAACATTGAAGTTTGGAGCAGCACAACTACAAGCACAAAGTACACAGCTACATACACGTACACACACAATGACATACATACATACCCCCTACACAAACCCAAACTGTTATGGCAAACGTATCGGATATTTGCACGTTCTTGATCATGCATCGTTATGTCAAAATGAGCATGCCTGTAAAGGCGTGCCTCGCCTTGTTGAGAATAAAAGATTTATTTACTTATTTATTTATTCTTAAACTCATTGGATGCCGAAGCATTCGCACGACCGCATATCACCGCGGGCGAACGGCATGGTGAAACGTTTCCACCGACCGCTGAAAACCTTAATTTGCGTCGCCACTGCACTGAGTTGGACTGTTCCTGCCTATAACCTTCCTTGGGATCCGATCAACCCTAAAGCCTGATCTATGTACTTCTACAGCCGAGTTAGTTTATGCTCAAACACTGCGTTTACCACTTGAGTTCTTTTCATGTAACCCCAGAATTCCCCCTTACGACAAGCATTATGCACCTCAACTAGCCACGAGCATGCGGCAGTAAAAGCCTTCCGGCGTCAGAGAACAACGACGTAAACCTTTTGTTCCACAAGAACTAGCTCGTTGTGCGTGCATTTATCGCCACCTCTATGGTCTTCGCAGACAACTGGGGTGACCTTACGAAAGTGCTTTTATGGTGCTGCAGGGTAAAGACCGCGTCCTTATCATCCACCGTCAAGGTAGACGAAAAGCCGTTACGGTTGACCGTCTCAAGTTTGTCCACGTGGAACCTGAACACGATGAAGACCCTTGCTCGTCTTCTGACGCATCAACCCAGCCTATGATGGAAGAGTCGCCTGCTTCCAGCATCCCAGACCTTAAGCATCGTCCACAACCCAAGTCTACCACTTCAGTTCCGCCGCTACCCACTGAACAAACTGCTACGTCTTCAGTAGTTCCTCCAGTTTTGCGATCCATAAAACGTCTAAGACGACGCATTCCGCTGATGCGCACAAATCGACTAAGTCGGGCAGGCGTGTTCACTGACCAGCGCGATTAAGAGAAAAAGCTTCCTTTCACTTTCCTTGCTTTTCCTTTCCGTTTTGTCTAACATGGTACTAAAACACCACAAGAAACGGCAAAATCTTTTAAAAGCGCCGAAAAAACACAAAGATATTTTAATGCGTCAAAAGAGCCCAAAAGGTTTTGAAAACCCAAAAAGGGGAAAACGTTATGTAATTACATAAAAGAGTCGAGTTTTGCTTGACGCCTGCCTCATCCGGTAAGTGTCACTCTTTTGCTCGCGCCTTCACCGTTACTGCGCTTGGTTCCGCTTTTATTCCAGGTACAAACCGGAGGCGATGACGAACATGAAGCGAACATTTGACCTTCAAGAACTTGCAAACCTTTGACGCTTACAAACATCCCCTATTTTGTGGTTTTAGCAACTTTGGGAAGAACACAGGTAGAAGCGTGCTAGGGTCCGGTCGCCGAGTTCTCCCCCAACAGCTGAATCAGGTTTCACAACCCGGTCTCACAGAAAGCCGGCCCGTGACGAACAGTCCTCACGTAGGTCGAAGGGTCACCTAGGGTTTCGCTGCTGGGAGGGAGCAATGTAGTGACATTGTGGTTCCCCCATATGACTGCGTAAAATATTCCAAACTACATTAAAATTATAGGTTTCTTATGTATTAGGGAAGTAGGCGGTTTGCCTTTTGGAACGTTGTACCCGTTTGTTTAAGACATGCACACGATACCCGCCTTTAGCTCGCTACTCGACCGCGAGCGACTCCACGTCCGTGCGCTCGAAGCTCAGCTGCACCCGCTCTAGCTAACTCGCTTCTGGTGCCATATTTTTGCAGTAGCTAACTCTCCTGCCGTCTGATAAATTTTTCCCTAGCTTACTTTTGTGGGTTCTACTCAGTGCTTTTGGTTGGCAGTCTGGTCTCGTACCGGGTATATAGCGCACGATCATTGCGCTGTAGCCTTATAGCTTAGGCATTGCTGCACCTAGCACCCTAGCACACAAGCTGATGTCCTTTGGGGCCTGATAACCAACTGTACCCCTTGGGCTGACAAATATTCGGTAGTCCGTTGGCTATAGCTTTCATTTCCATTTACGTAGCCCTTGCCAACGCTGCTCTACCCACTAACCTATGACACGGTAGCGTCGCAATTTGTACGTTGGACTTTAAGTATTTGACCATACAGTCAACCTACAAGGTAGTGGGTGGTGAGTTTAATATGCTACATAGCTCTTGGAGTGGCCAGAGTGCACCTCACTGGTAAACAGGCTTTGCTGGCACCA
This sequence comes from Dicrocoelium dendriticum, assembly GCA_944474145.2. Lineage (NCBI taxonomy): Eukaryota > Metazoa > Platyhelminthes > Trematoda > Plagiorchiida > Dicrocoeliidae > Dicrocoelium > Dicrocoelium dendriticum. The sequence goes on along the minus strand of OX104064.1, from coordinate 59,025,850 downwards.
CATTTATGAACAATTGGATTCAACACGTACATGTTCCGACAACGCTATGTAACACCCTTGACTTAAATTTCACGCTTGGCATCTCTGGTGTTGTTACTAGCGCAAAATACAACATCCCAAGAAGCGACCACAAGGTAGTTCATCCATCATTTACGCCCTCTATCTCATTCCATGGCGCAGCTAGAATAGCTGGTGAATCGCGGATGTTCAGAAGCATTAATTGGGATAACTTTTCTGTTCTTGTCAGCTCAGCTAATTGGGATACTCTTTTCCTGTCCAGTGATGTGGACACCTCCACTCATGAACTTTACAACATCACCAACTGACTAGAGTTGGCCGCTCCATTAATGCACAGCCACAGGTCAAAACCGATAAAGCGTTCATCTTATCTAAACTAGGTGCTGATGAAGCTCCGTAAAATGCGTCACCAATACCATAAGACGCATGATTCCCATATACCCGTTCGCTTGAACATAGTCATAGACAACTGGCAGCTCTCCCGTGTGATGGTTAAGCTGGCTGAAGAGCGCGCTGTCTATAACAGCAACAACAAAACCAAGTTACTCACTCAGTTATTGTAATATTGAAGCAATCGTACAGCAACATCCAGCACCTCTCTAAGACTCTCTGATGAGTCCGTACTCGGCGCTCCGAAGGACATAGCTGAGATTCTCAACAGCCAATTCTGCGATTTCATCACTGAAAACAACCTGCTCTTGCCAACTTCTGTGCCTAGACTTACCCACGACTCGCTAGACATTATTACCTTCGACCTGCGTTCTATAACCCGAGTAATTAGGTCACTTAAGCTGTCACTACACCCTGGCCCTGATGGTCTCCCGTCTGCACTGCTGATACCCGGCGGCCAGGACCCTCCTGTTATACTTCTTAACTTAGTTACGCACACGATGAAATTCGGCGTGTATCCAAACGCGTGGAAACATTCCGTAATCATCCCTAGACATAAACAAGGTAGCCGTCAAAACCTAGAAAACTACTGCCCCATCAGCCACACGCCTACTGCCTCGAGAGTGATGGAAAGAAATGTTAGGGAGAACTTGCTGAAATTTCTACTTAGCCGCAATCTTATCAATAGACAACAACACGAACTTTTATCGTCCATATCCCGTCAGACTTGCCAATTTGAGTTTCTTAACCATGTGACTGCTCAGATTGTTGTTAAACAAGCATTAGTCATAATCTTCCTTGATATAAGAAAAGCTTTTGACGGAGTACCACACACGGAATTAGTAGTAAAGCTAGAATCCTACGGAATCTCAGACCGCCTGCTCTTATGGTCTCAACCTTATCTATCATCTCGCACGCAATCGGTAAAGGTGGACGAGTCTATATCACTTCCTAAACCAGTCACAAGTGGCCTTTTTCAGGGCAGCTAACTAGCACATTTGTTATTCTTGCCATATATCAATGATGTTTTCCAGGTAATACGATACGGCAAGTCACGCCTGTTCGCCGATGACATCAAAATAGTGTTCTCCATTCACCCACCAAACATGCAAACCGGTTTTGCCGAGATTCAAAGAGCCCTTAGGGCTCTGGATGTTTTGTGCAACACTTGAAATCTGGTATTCTCACCGGCTAAATGCAACGTCTTCTCATAACGACGCATCTTTTCGCCCAAGGCGTTGGCGCTTCAAGACACTCCTCTTGTTAGCAGCTTCACAGTTCGACTCCTAGGTATGTATTACCCCTGTTCTCTTAACTTTGCAGAGCTATTGAGCCATTGCTCAGCAAAAGCACGCTTTATCATAAGCTAAGGATTCAAATCCATGGCACTGCAAGAACCTAGGCTTGCTCTACACAAACCCTGCACCCGAACTCTGCTAGAATACTGTTCCATTGTGTTTACCCACTCCAGAAAATGCGACGGCGTAGCCACTGAAAAGGTTCAACGCGCGTTTACCAAACGTCTTCTGGGCCCCTCTATCCTCAATTATCGCAGTCGGTGCATCGAACTCGTGCTAGAGCCTTTAAGGCTGCGCAGGTTGAAAACTAACCTCATCTTCCTATATCAGCATATCAATAATCCCCTTGCGAATTTAATAAGGCCCTTTATATCATCGGCCAACGTTTCGTACCCTCTTCGTAATAGACCGGACTCCAATATCTTGCCGAAGCCCACAGTAGTACGCGTGCAAACTTTTATCTCTACAGATACGTGTGTGTGTGTGTGTGTAGCACAGGCTTCCGTACAGTGTGCGGGCGTCTGGTAATGTAAATTCATTTCGTTAAGTACTCAATAGGTACCTCATCGTCCGCCACGTAGCTACTCTTTTAAGCAGTAACAGACTTGAAGACGAACTACAGGAAACTGGACTTGACCACATGTAAGCATCTTCTTTATCTGAGCTCACAACTTAAGTCTGCGCACCGCCACTCTTTAGTCTCTCCCTGTAGGCTTTCATCTATTCATTCCTTTCGCAACATCGGTGACATCTTCCTCAGCTTGAGTTTTGCCTCTAGTCTCTACCAGCAAGCTGTTTACCTCATATTAACGTCTCCATCTCCCAATTGGCTTTTCCTATGATCTGTATCGCAATTCTGCAATAGTAGTATTGGCACCGCTAGCTTCAGCGCATAAGCCCAATCTTCGCAAGATTCCCTTCGCTACTGTGCCTCTCATTATTAAAGCTTTTGGACCAGTCCGGTATGTGAGGCTCCAAATGCCCGTAGGTCCCCAGCCAATAGCTCTTTTCTTTCGAACATCGACTGCCACTGACCATGGCGCTCAAGTATAGAAGCAACAGCCTCATGCTAACTGTCTCCGTCTGTCTAAACACCTGCATGCTCGGTCCACCTTACCGGATTTGAAATTCCCGGACTCAGATTAAGTTTTGCCTCTGGGCCCCACCAGCAAGCTTTTTGCTCACGTTAACGTCTTCTTCTCTCAACTGCCTTCTCTTTTGGTCCATATGGCAACAGTACAATAGTGGCCTTGGTGCCGCTAACCTCAGAGCAAAATCCCAATCTTCGCTAGATTCCTTTCGTTACTGTGCCTGTCATTCTTAAACCTTTTGGATCTGTCCGGTCTCTGAGTCTCCTAATGCCCATAGGTATCAACCCAATGCCCTTTTTCTTTTGCGCATCGGCTGTTATTGACCAAGAAGCTTATTGGTTGAAGCCATAAGCCACAGACTTGGTTCCGTCTGATTCACTGGATGTATGCTTAGTCCGTAATTGAGATTTCCGGCCTTTGATTGAGTTTTGCCTCGGCTCCACCATGAAGCTTTTTGCTCACATTAACTTCTTCTCTCTCTTCCCTTCGCTACTGTGCCTCTCATTCCTAAAGCTTTTGGACCAGTCCGGTCTCTGAGAATCCAAATGCTCATAAGTCTCATGTTTCTCTTATTTTGCGCATCGGATGTCATTGGCTAACGTACTCATTGGTGAAAGTGGCTGCCCCATGTTACTTGTCTCCGTCTGATTAAATATCTGTATGTTTGTTTCCTCATTTCGAAATTGAAATTTCCGGTCTGTTTGATTATTGCCGCTCGGCTCCAACGCCAAGTTACTTCGCTCTCATTAACGTTTCTCTCTCGTTCAGCATCTGCTTCGGTCCTTATAGCAACATTTCTCTCTACAGCTGTTGCATGTATTTCTGTCTGATCTCCCTCTTGTATTCAACACCCGACACCTTTCAGTTTATACCGCGCCTAATAAATCGTGCCGCACATGTATATAAATTAATCAGGCTGCCAGCAACTTAATAACCAGCTTTCTATCTGACTTTAACGTTCCACGGTGGATGTCCATCTTAGAGTGGCACGCTGCAATTTTTGGGGCTGCTGCTCACACTACTGATACTACTGGTCCCTTTCTTCGCTGGCTCTACAACTATGTTCTCGCTACAGCCGTAGTCCTCAAGCCATTCTCGCTCCTGTTTTACGTTGAATGCCTGTCAGCGGGAAAGTTCCTCCTCATAATTAACCCGACCCCTAGTATTGCCCTTTCCTGACGTGTTTGCCTCACTGGAGAAGTCCCTGTTTTTTCCGCTATTCCAGGTCCCTCAGAGCTGTCTTTGCAACCGTATTCTCGCTACGGCTGTAGTATATAAATCCCATTCTTGTCATACCTTTGACACTCCTTCCCACTCTTTTGCCCAGATGTTTCCCTAGCATCCGATTACCGAACACGTTCCATCCTTATTCTCATGTGCCTCAAACCCAGCGTAGCAATTCCACTGGCTCTCTTACATGTTGGAACGATAAGCTCTACCACTGTCAACCGATCGCTCAACCTATACCTTTAGCGCATATTAAACAACCGACTATGCTCTTCTGATTCCGTTAACTCATTTACCGGTTAACAACACCTGCTATGCCCGGGTCCCACTCAGGACGACTTTTGCGTATGTTAGGTCACTTCGGACAGCATTTGTCTCTCACACTCAGGAAATATCGGATCTCGCATTTGCACGTAAAACCAAGGATGTGGTGCATAACATATTCGGTCATTCCACTGCTTGTAACCAGCACAATGTTGCCGTAAATGTTATATTTATACATTACCATAGTCCTACTCTATTACATTGGCAGTTTGCTCGGTCCGTTTTTCTTTTCTCCCTTGTTCTAAAGGATAACATTACCGGCCGGGTACACGTGAGGACATACCCGCGAAGCTCATCTGGATACGGCATCAACACCGACCAAAGAAACCACCTACGCTTCGCAATCCAGACAAACTAAAGGAACCCACAAAACGAATCAAATCAATACAAGTCACCTGATCAGCTGATTTGGTAGCTCCAAATACTTGCAATCGACTCCGAAGGAGGCCACACAACCAGTTCAGTTCAGATGGAAAACAAATTTGTGAAACTTGACTGCGAATATCCGCGAGGGTAACCGGTCAGATGCAATCTAGGCAATGTGATGTCACTAGCCGGCGTTGTTCCAGGACGTGGTGGTTCTTCGACTGATAAGCATTTTCCCTACAATTAACCACAAAGGTTTGTTTAACACTGCGACGTGGCGGATGTGACTCGCCACTCAATAAATTCACCGCCCAATCACACGTTGGCAAGTTGACCGATACCACAGTTACAAACCCTGTGCATAAATCTGCTCCCGTACGAACACGCCTAAATATTTGATCAGTTAAATACCACTATCCTTAAAAATTCCTGCAGCTCTTTCCTCATGCTACACTCACTAGACCCGCAATGTGTACACAACCTCAGCGGACTAGTTCCTCAGCAACCTACTCCAAATTTGTGGTTTGGGTTCTTATCTCTACATCACGCATTTTGTGGACAGACTTCTTACAACCTTTGGGCCGTATGGGCTCACACTACTGACTCCATGTGCACTATTCCGCTCTCGGTGCTTCTAATCATGCTATCATGCACAATATTGAATATATGCTGGTTAGGTCCAGAAGGCGTGTCTCGCTTTCTCGAGAATAAAATAGTTATTTATTTAGTTATATCCTTCCCTCTAGGTAACAGCCTTTTCCCTAACAAGTTTTCCCACAGTTAACCTTAAAACACAGCATGGTCCCTCTAATTTTCGCTTTAGATCTCTTGCCTACCCTTACTTCTACTCGTATCACTTTGGTTCTGTCTTTCCTTTCCTCTTCCGCACCACTTACCTCCGCTGATCCACTGACTTACGTTTGACACTGTAGCTCCGCGTCTGCGCGTAAATGGCCAAAAGCATTCTTCTAGGTTGCCCCGCTATATTCTTCTCCCCAAGCTGACAGCATTATTCTAATAAGTGCTCCCCCATCTATCAATAAAATCTGCGTACTCTCGCTTCACATCGCGTTATATCTATTGCTTAATCCTACGTCTTCACACATATCTTCGGCTATGACTCCTATTCCAATTATGCACCAAATACCGGCGCTGCTCTACCCACTAACTTTCAATCCTGTAGCCCTGCTGTTATCAGCGAAGGACGTAATAAACTTGGCAGTGTAGCCCATATAGAGCCATCCACCAAGCAGAGGTCGTTCGCCAAGTACATTAATTGCTTTCCGTTTATGCACAAGCACACCGCCCAGATGTTCTTCACTGCTTTTTATCCTGTAGTTCACCTGAATACATACCCTTAGTATTTTGCAACGGTGGAGTTTACTGTTGTTTAAACCTTCAAAATGTCCACTTCTTACTGACGGCCGTTTTGTTTTCTCAAACTACAGCTGTGCGTGCGTTGTTGCACTTTTGCTCGCTACGTTTGATTCGCTCCTTACGTTTGTAGCCTGCGCCATACGCGTTGAGTATATTTGCGTCTATCGTCTATGCTGTCCCATATTTGACACGACTCTTACGTGTTTTTGGGAGCTGACTGTTTTCCAGGCGCCCCAGGCTAATTGGTGACCTGATCCAGAAAACGCTGTCCGCCATTGTGTGTTTTCTTTTTGCTGAGCTTGTTCCAGGTACGCTGTGATTCAATACTTGTGAGCGTTTTGCTTTCTCACTTACCACTATTTTTATGCACTTTGGTAGTGAGTTGCCTATAAGATAATCCATCTCCATACGTGGTTAGGGCTGGAGCCTTAGCTCCTCTACCATTTTGGGAGAATGATCCTTTGTTATAGTTGCTGCACCTAGTAGCCGTTTTGTGCCTTTGTAGAATTCCTACTGCTTAC
>OX104064.1:59003071-59018739 GCA_944474145.2 Dicrocoelium dendriticum | reverse complement strand
TTTGGGGCCACTACAGAAGCGACGACGGGTCCTGCAGAGAATTACGACGAGCGCGGCGCAGCGTTTGTAGGCACGCTGAATTCGATTTCTAACCGCGTGCTTGCATGCTAAGTCTCTTTTTCAGGTGGTGGGTTTACAGTTTGTGCCTTAATGCCTTTCTTTCCCATATCAATATCTCCATGAACTATATACCATTAACTTGCACACATCGCTTCAGCCAATTGTATTCGATTTCCTAACATTTTTGTGTTCGTGGCATTCCGTGAACTATACTTCCTGACCTCGTGCACTTAGCTAGGATTTGTTTGTAAACCACTTATTACGTATGCTCTTTAAATTAAGGTTTATGTTCACCGTTTCCCTTGATGCATTTTAATCGAGTTTTCTCTTGTTCTATTTCTTCTTTCTTCCTCCCATCAAGTGGTTTGGGCTGTCTGTTTTGATAATCCCCGGTGTGGGCATGCGCTTGATAGTGCATGTTTGACAAAGGTGCACTACCTGTCGATTACCCCACTACATCGTCCATACTGGCTCCAGGAGACCCGTTGGTCGTTTGCTGGAGGGGACGGGCTTGCGCTCGGTCCTTCGTGGGCCGAGCTAGGCCTCGTAGAGTACAGGTTGCCATGCACTCAGTGTGGAGCGGACTACGGTCCAGCCACCGCCTTGTGTTCGGTTGATTCCCCAAATACAGCGTGCTTGTGTTTGCCTGTGAAGGACGTGTGGGCCTGGACGCCGTGGATGAAACGTGGTTCCCATCCGCATGCCTCCGGGTCTTCTGCCTTCGGGTTTACACTGGATATGGGGATGTGTGGTTGGAGTCTGTGGGTCTTGGTGCCAGGCGCCAAGCCATCCATGGTCCCACTCTGTATCGGCGCAGGCGTCCTGTGGCTTGCCACAGTGAACAGGCCAAATCCGAAACCGGGATGCCGCATACATACTTCACAGAACCAGAGAGTACCTGGTTTACGATTGTGTATCACTAACTGGATTACCGTGAGCTTAGAACACGGAATGAAACTTGATGAGGCAATTGCAACCCTGGATGCCACTTCATACATTTCGCTGGCATGAAACAATGCCACATGCCTCGGTCAGTCAGGGTGTGGAGAAAGACGCTTCTTTTGTTCGGTTGTTACAAACAATTGCGCCGCTCGATGCCCTTCAAGTCAATAATGCTTTTGCATATATATATATATATATATATATATATATATATATATATATCGCTTGCCACCCACTGCCTTGTGGGTCAGGCTATTGAGCCAAAGGCTCCGGGTGGAGTCCCTCAAGCAAACCTACGAAGCACAACGACCACCTCGCGTGCGATTGCCCACCAATGCAATCGTATGCCTGCGCGCAAAGCACTCAGCATCGGGTGCTGGAACGTGCGCACACTACTGGACCGGAACTCGAGCGAGCGCCCGGAGCGACGCACTGCACTGGTCGCAATGGAGCTGGCGCGCTACCACATCGATATTGCGGCGCTCAGTGAAACTCGGCTCGCTGAGCAAGGTAAGTTACATGAAGCAGGTGCTGGCTACACATTCTACTGGGTGGGGAACGCCGTCTCAGCACCACGTGAACATGGGGTCGGATTTGCAACATCCCACCGCCCGAATGGCCAGCTGGTGGATGAACCAACGGGCATCAGCGCGCGGCTGATGACTGTTCGCCTGCGACTCGGAATAGGTAAGTTTGCTACTTTTATAAGCACGTACGGTCCGACCATGGGTTATCCTGATGACACGCGTGATCAGTTCTCCACTGAGCTATCCTCCGTGATACGGTCTGTGCCGAGGAGCGACCGACTATTTCTGCTGGGTGATTTCAATGCGCGCGTTGGGCGTGATGCATCAGCGTGGACAGATGTTATCGGTGCGCATGGCATTGGCTCAGCGAATGCGAACGGTGACAGGCTGCTCTCACTGTGTGCCACTCACCGCCTGACGATCACGAACACTCGGTTTGCACTGAGTGCGAGTGATATAGCAACTTGGACGCACCCACGGAGTGGTCACGCTCACCTGCTCGACTATGTCATCGTACGTCAGCGTGATATGCGTGAAGTGCGCATGACACGTGTATTGCGAGGAGCTGAGTGTGGCACTGATCACAAATTGGTTCGGACCAAACTGTACATATATTTTCGTAAATCTATGTATTGTACTCCCGCCGTGAATCGACGTAAATTTAACATTCTCTCCCTCGGCACTGTGGCGAAACGTACTGAGCTGGAGAAGGCGATGGCTGCACGCCTGTGTGGTGATGTGGACTGTATAGCCACAGTGGGCGACCTGTGGCACCACATTCGCGACCAGGTGACAGCTGCTGCGGAGGAGACCATCGGGCGCGCAAACTGTAAGCGGCCTGATTGGTTTGATGACAACAATGTGACGATTGACGCATTGGTGTCAGAGAAGAATGCAGCATTTGCTGCACATGTGGCAGACCCCAGTGACTTGGGGAAGAAGAGTCAGTTTCGCAGAAATCGACGGCGACTGACCCGAGAGCTCCGTCGCATTAAAAATGCATGGTGGACGGAGAAGGCGAAGCAGATGGAATGCTACGCCGAACGCCGTCAACACAAGGAATTCTTTGACTCCTTGAAGGCGGTGTATGGACCGAGATTGGAGCCGCTGAGGACACTGATCGATGGTAGTTCAGGCGCTACCTGCACCCAGACTGTAGACATAATGCAGGTCTGGCGGAAACACTTTGACTGTCTCTTGAACAACCGTTCAGAGATCGACTGGCCTACATTGAACGGCCTGAAGCAGCACGATGTGAAGGCGGATCTGGCGGATACGCCGACAATGGATGAGACGCAGAGAGCACTTGCTCAGCTGCGAAACGGCAAATGTGCCGGAGGTGACGGGATCCCACCTGAAGTATTGAAACACGGTGGACCTGCGTTGTTGACTGCGCTGCACCACTTGGTGCAACGCGTGTGGATTGAGGAGGAAGTGCCTTCTGAGCTGAAGGATGCCCTTGTGCTACCACTGTACAAAGGCAAAGGGAGCAAGCAATGTTGCACGAATTATCGTGGCATCAACTTGCTGAGTTGTGTGGGCAAGGTGATTGCCCGAATCCTGCTCAATCGCCTCGTGAGTCAGATTGTGGAACCAAACGTGGCGGAAGAGCAATGTGGATTCCGTTCGGGTCGCAGCACTATAGATATGGTGTTTGCGGCTCGTCAGTTGCAAGAGAAGTGCAGAGAACGACACCAGCCTTTGTACTCGCTTTTTGTTGATTTCACCAAGGCATTTGATACGGTGAACCGCGAGGCACTGTGGCTGGTGTTGGGTAAGTTTGGTTGCCTGCGTAAGTTTGTAAGTCTAACTGAATGTCTGCACAGTGGTATGCGAGCGAGGGTGCAGCTGAGTGGAGAGACCTCTGATGACTTTACAGTTGTCTCTGGTGTGAAGCAAGATTGCGTGTTAGCTCCTGCCCTGTTTAATATCTATCTTCATGCAATGTTTTCTTGTGCTTTTGATGCGGCTTGTGCTTACGGTGTTCGTGTGGAGCACCGTATTGATGGTGGGTTGCTGAACATCCGTCGTTTCGGTGCGAGAACTCTAGTCTGTGAGACAACTATCCGTATGTTGCTGTTTGCTGACGACTGTGCGTTGTTTTCACACAGCGCGGATGAGTTGCAGCACATGACTAGTGCTCTGGCTGAGACAGCGACCAAATTCGGGCTCACCATCCACACAAGCAAAACTGTCTGTCTGTTTCAGCCTTCACCGGAGGTGCAATCTTCAATATTGCCGCAAATCAGCATTGGTGCAGAAGTATTGGAAACCACCTCCCGCTTCTGCTACCTTGGGAGTGTGATGTCGACTGATCAACAGCTACACGTTGAGTTGCGTAATCGCGTGTCGAAGGCAGCAGCGGCATTCGGTAAGCTTGAGTACCGAGTGTGGAACAACCATCAGCTTAGCATTGGCACGAAGCTGATGGTGTACAAATCCATGGTACTGTCCGTTCTTCTATACGGCAGTGAAACGTGGACGATGTACCGTCGGGATGTGCGATATCTCGAGCGGTTCCATCAGCAGTGTCTGCGACGTATTTTGCGGATCGGTTGGGGCGCCAGAGTTGCAGACACGGAAGTGTTGCGCCGAAGTGGGATGTATGCAGTGGACTGCATACTTTTACTGCGACACCTGAGATGGCTCGGTCATGTGAGCCGTATGGATTCGACGCGAATACCGAAACAACTTTTATACGGCCAGCTGAGTGTAGGGAGGCGGCATGCTGGGAAACCCAAGTTACGTTACCAGGACATGATTAAAGTGAGCCTCACACGTTCTAATCTTGATTGCAGATTATGAGAATCGAAGGCGGTTGATCGTGGTGCATGGCGCGATTTAATCACGAAGGCAGTTGGTGAGGTGCAGGAGAAAGCCCTCATGCATGCAGAGAAGAAGCGGCAAGTGCGGAAGCGGCAAGCACCGATGAATTGTACTCCATCGACATCGAGCGCATTGTGCTGTAGAACATGCGGTCGCGAGTGCCTTAGTCAGGCAGGCCTAGTGAGCCATGAGAGAGGTCACTCGGGACCACTGCCGAAGCGACGACGGGTCCCGCAGTGAACGTAGGCAGCACCGGCGCAGCGTTTGTAGGCACGCTGAATTCGATTTACTAACCGCGTGCTTGCATGCTAAGTCTCTTTATTTCAGGTGGTGGGTTTACAGTTTTTACCTTAATGCTTTTCTTTCTCATATAAATATCTCCCTGTACTCTATTCCATTAACTTGCACACCTCGCCTAAGCCAATTGTATTCTATTTTCGTAGCATATTTGTATACGTGGCATTCCGCGAACTATATTTCCTGACCTCGCGCACTTGGCTAGCATTTGTTTGTAATCAACTTATTACATATGCTATTTAATTAAGGTTTATATCACCGTTTCCTTATGCATTAACCGAGTATTTCTCTTTTTCTTTCTCTCTCTCTCTCTCTCAAGTGTTTGGTTGTTGTTTGATATCCCCGGTGTGGATGCGCTTGATGTGCATGTTGACAAGGTGCCTACCTGTCTATTACCCACTACCTCGTCCATACTGGCTCCGGGAGACAGTTGGTCGTTGCTGGAGGGGACGGGGTGCACGGTCCTTGTGGCCGTGTTAGGCTCGAAGAGTGGTTCCATGCAGTCAGTGTGGAGCGGATTACGGTCCAGCCACCGCATGCCCCATGCTCAGGCTGATGTTGCATTCTTGATGCTTCTTCACCGCAGTTGGGCTAAACCTATTTACACTTAAGCTAGGTCTTTTTCAGCTGGATAAATTTCATGCCGCTTTATTTGGTTTGTTCTGCCTACCTGAATAATCTTATATTAACTGGCCACGTTGCTTACACTAATTGCGCTTATCTTCGGGAATTTTGTTGCGTTTGTAGCATTTCAAGTAACTTGGGGACATTTCTTACTTATCACGGATTTGTTGCTAACCAACTTACTTCATATGGTAATTTAGCGAAGAGTTATGCCACCGTATCTGTATGCATTATTGGATTTATTTTATTTCAGCTTGTCGTTTAAAGTGAACGGCTGTTGTTTGATATCCCTGGTATGGTTTCGCTTGATGTGTATGTTGACAAGGTGCCTACCTGTCTATTACCCACTACATCGTTCATACTGGCTCCAGGAGACAGTTGTTCGTTGCTGGAGGGGACGGGGTGCACGGTTCTTGTGGCCGTGCTAGGCTCAAAGAGCGGTTCCATGCACTCAGTGTGGAGCGGACTACGGTCCAGCCACCGCCTTGTGTGCGGTTGATTCCCCAAATACAGCGTGCTTGTGTTTGCCTGTGAAGGAGTGTGGGCCGGCTCCGTTGAAGAAACGTGGTTTCCATCCGCATGCCTCCCGGTCTTATTCCTTCGGGTTTACACTGGATATGGGGTATGTGGTTGGAGCTGTGGGTGGTGCAGCGCAAGCCATCCATGGTCCCTCTGTAGGCGCAGGCGTCCTGTGGCTTGCCACAGTGACAGGCAAATCCGAAACCGGATGCCGCCAACCATATATCGCTTGCGTGCTGACTAGACTGTATTCTCAAGGTATACATGTTTGATGCGTACACCGCTAAACGACTAGGTTTAAACGGCTGAATCATTTGCTCCTTAAGTCCTCTGAGATATAAACAAAGCGAATGGGAGAAAGGAACGTAAGAAATCGGATAGCCACTTCACCAAGCAATCGAGCCCTGTGATTGAAGGCTCGTCGTATAGTTTCGGAGTTGGCTTTAGTTTGGGACCATAAATGTTGCTGTGTGACTCGGAATTCGGAAAATTCCTCCATTGTGCTTCTGCGGGAACCGTGCGAAAATTGCGATGCGAATAAAAATTTATCCACAGAAGTTGGATCAGAAAGATTAAATGCTCTAAATTGCGCTGACAAAGCTGGATCGAATGAGTGTAAGCGCGCGCGTTTGTGATGATGATTGTGATAGTAAATCCGATTTGAGTACGAGGCCGGAGAAGTTTTGTCCAGGGTCCGTGTGCAACACCGGTTCAGGTTCACGCTAAGCCAGTTCCTTTAGTAAGGTTAAGGTCTGTTTGTTAAGTCAACCAAAAGTAGCTCAATTCTATGCTGAGATTACATACAGCTCAATTCTATCACTGCGTTCATTAGTGTTAGTTAATAGATAGATTCGTTGGTGTCTACATGCAAAAGGTATCACTTATTTAGACCGACGAGTTCGTTATAGGCGACTCCGGCTTAACGAAACGATACACAAGCCAAATTTGTCATAAGACTGCAGAACAGTAATCTGGCTTCATCCATTCTTAACCCGTGAAAAATCGATGCTGTTAAAAGCAAAATGTGGAAGAATGTTACCAGAGTAGAAAAAGAAGCCGGATGGATTGTGTGTTAAGGAGAGAAAATAAAATAGCATAAGCATTCGTGCTAGCTTGAGAGCAACAAACGAGGCTACAAACACAGTGATTAAAATAACATGACAATTGTTGTTAGTTGTCCGCTTACCGCAGCTAACCAGTTCATTTAGTTCTGCCTTGTTGTCTGCACACGGCTGCATCCATATTGCTTTCCCGAATGTATCTTCATTAGTACTGTATTGAACGATTGTGCCCGTACCTTCACTACCCAGGGGCCCTCCATTCACAGCGTTTGTGTACTTCTGCTCCGGTTGTTCTGCTCTCTCGTGAAGGAGATCCCAGGCAGTGAAGTAGGTTAATCGACTGATTTGTACAGCATGAGGCTTTTTGCCGATGAACGATACGACAACCATGATCAATAGGGTAGAAGCAAAAGAGCCGAAGCCGAAATACATGTAATGCAGCTTCCCAACAATCAGTGGTCGCGTGTCCAACTCGCCACAAATTGGGTCACTGTAAATCACAGACAAGATCAGTCTGGTGATCCCCAGAAGTAGGCCAAACATGAGAGCAGAGAAGGCGCCCTGCAATAAGTATACAAAATCACATATCCGGTGTGAACAAATAAGCGATATACACTTAGCGGCGTAGACCACGTCTGTGTAACGTGAATGTTGAGGAGGAAACAGGAAGGGACCAAATAATTTGGGATCGGAAAATGCCTCTCTATGGACGATGTCTGCAGGTCCAAGTAAAGAAGTCGCAGAATATTTGCGAAATGTTGCTAAGTAGATGATTTAGCCGGAGTGCGCGGCTCACTCTCACAGACTTGCAGTGTCCTTTTAGCTATTGGCGAGTACCATTCACGATAGTTGAATAGAAAGCACAGAAGTTCCGGGACTAATGTTAATTGATGAGTTTATAGTGCTCGAATGCATTGGCTAAAATGCGACATGGTTACGCTGCGTGCTGGCTATGAAAGGATGTCTGGGTACCGTGCGAGGCAGCGGTGCGGGGAATTAGCTGTGGCGCCGTGTGCGTATAGCCCACGGATCAGACAAAGAAATTCACTACACGTGTTAACATTCTACATCGAAGACCTAAATGTAAAGTAAGACAGTATTTTGTTTTGTGTTTTGCACAACATGCTCAGCTAAACTAAAGGAATCTCAGGAACAGTACTAGTTCAATTATAAAGCAAAGTGATTCATGTCAAGAAGAGCAGTTCGAAGGTCGTAAAAAAGTCCCAATATTGTTGACGGCGCCAAAATTCTGTCGAATACTTTTGCCGACAAAATATAATTTCCTCAAGATTGACATGCCGGTGTTTCGAATGAAACTTATTAGTACGAAGTCATTAAACAGGAACAGAAAATGGACAATACAAAAGTGGCCACTTATAATTAACCGGCGTTTTGAGTAATCAACGAATATCGAGGCATCAGCTACCGCAATTCATGAATAATTATACAGAGAACAGGTGACTTTTCACTTTGATGCAGCGTATTAGATAAAATACTACAGAAGCATGTTATCAGTGTGCACCTTAGGGAAATAAGTTATTCGCTTGTATGAAGAACGATTGTGTTTGCTTGTGTTAGCCATTCACTGTTACGAACCTTACACACTTTTAACTGCGTTTGCATGTAGGCGTTTGCGCTTACTCTAGCTAAAAAGCGTTTCGGTATCCTATAGCTGTAGGTAATGTAGGACTTCCTTAATAAGCAGTCGTCCAGCTCATTTGTTCAAGTGTTCTCGGGCCTATACAACTGGCTAAGCAGCTACATTCCTGATTCATAAGCTCGAACATAATAGAACGTAGGTGATCACACTTAACTCTTCCGTTTCTGGCTATGAATACAGAAAAAAGCTGAAATCAGTGAAGTGCAGCTAGGTTAATAACTTTCCTTGTTTGAATACGCTATGAAAGCGGACTCCATTAGCAAACCACCCTCAATTTTAGCTGTTACAGCGGGATTTCTTAATCGAAACGACTTCTTCAGGTCTCACGATAAAGCACTGTGTCTGCTCAGTGTAGAAACACTTCCTTAACGGTTGCGCCCAAGTGTACACATGTTTTGTGTCCAACTACCAAATCTCAGTAAGAATTAACAAATAGGAGCCTTGATAGGTCATTACTGCATATATTGTCCGAAAATAGTGCTCACCACAAGTGTGTAGTGTGATGCGTGATCACTTTACCAATCACACCTACTTCACACAGCTATGCACAGAAAGTCTTCTGTACTCCCAGCCAATTGTGGTGTTTTGCAGGGAGCCATCCTATCCCCTTTTCTCTTCTCCGCCTAGGTTGGAAGTCTGTCGATTCTAGCAAACTTCATAGGCTATAAATATACTCATGACGTCACTTTGCTTTTCATAAACCCAATCAATGAGGAGTTTTTGAAACTGCAACGACTGTTAGACGAAGTAGTGACTTGGTCGATCTCCCGGTCCCTCTCGTTCAATCCATCCAATTGTTGTGACGTTACCTTTCCTTTTCTACATCCCAACAAATTCCGTTCCTTTGTACATATCTCCCCTCCCATGATTGTGGATGACCAAAGCATACCTCGCACATCTACCAAAAATATCTCGGAGTTTCCTGTCTCACAATTTCTCTTAGTCTGCACATAGTCCTGAAACATTAACCAGAGTTAGAAGGTTCTCTTTCTACGCCCTTTCTACGTCCTACTTGTCCGTTCGCTAAAATTATTTCTCGCTGTTCTGGGTTAAGAAAAGAATCGCTCAAAGATTTCATAGATTCAAAGGATTTCGAGGCATGCGACAACTTTTCATGCCGGAATTTATGACTCCTTTCATACTTTACATGCTCTCCTAACCAGCAAGATATCTATTTCTTTCACACGGTCAAAGTTCAACGTTTTATGTTCTCGTATCTCGTCGTATCGAAATTCCATTCTGTCCAATTTACCACGCTTACTAATCGATCCATCGGGAATGAAACAACGCTTCTGTGACCGTATGTTTGACCGGAGATACAATTTTTCGTTTCTTGCTGTCAACTGTCATTTCTCATTAACGCTTAGTTGTATTAGACTAAGCAATTTTAGTGATAAAATGCTGAAAATACACCTATATAGGTGGATAAGGTCTAGTTTGATTTGACAGTGCAGGTGAAGTCAACTCAACAGCTTCGTGCGTCTTGGTGGACGACGAATTGATTATATTATTTATTGCAGTGTACTGTAGTGAAGCGCACAGGAAAACGGGGCAACCAATGAGGGGTCTTGTACAGCAAATATATCCGTCGTTACTTACTAATTCGTTCGAACGGGGCCACAACACCGCTAACAAATACACGGCTGCAACCGGTGGGGCGAGATAGGCACTAACGGCCTGTATATAGAGGTAAAGTTGACTACCCTGTAGTTCTTGCACCAGGGGGATCCATCCAACGCTAACCAGCACCAGGAACACGACAAATAACCTAGAGAAACGGGTGAAAATTCAGCTGGAAAGCATGCCAGTGAGAAAGTACCAGGACGGGACAAATTAGAAGGTCACACACAGATAATGACATGCACGAATGCACTTTCCTAACAAGGGGCAACATTAAAAAAGCATGCGGGAATGATGCAAAACTCTATTTGTTCGAAATGATAATTGTGGTGATGATGAAAAGCTGCAACAGACTTTAGACAAAGTCATCCAGAAAGGATGTATATGTGGCATATTTTATGTCGTTTCTTAATGCGCGGGTCGAATGTGAGGTCACGGAGCGGTCGGACGTAATTGGGTCGATCGGTTGTCAAATCGGAACGCCGACTGCTTGTCCTCAATGTGCGCATTTATGGCCTGAACCAACACAACACCCCTCACACGATGACAGTGGTATTTCTACCTGGAAGCACCCAAAGAGTGGTCAACCGTCGCGACGAGACTGGACCTTAACGTAGTGCGAACGTCTGCATACCTACTTGACCCAATGTGCTATACTGCGTGGTGCCTCAGGGCCTCTTGTGAGCTACCTCTACCAGGTTGATCAATGGTGAGAGGTCAGACAAACTCAGTTTCCTGGTCCTCCAGATTGGAGGTCTGAAATGGGATGGCGTCCATTCCTGTGAAACTAAATAGTTGCCGCCTCCCCGCTGCCTTGCGGACAGGCTTCTGATCCAGAGGCTTTAGTTAAGGACCCTAATTGTCCTCCTGTCTAGGTCTTCGCGCCCTGGCAGTATCTCAGTCCACGTACAACCAGGAGTATTTCTTCAAACATAAACTTCATCCGGTATAGGCCGTCACGCAGATTATTAAGTGTCGCCCTAACTGTTGCATACAGCAGGTCGGATAAGCGAAAACATGCTACTACTGGCGCCTCCCCTTTTATTCCACCTGTTTCGCTCACTCCCATCTCCATCCCAATTAAAAACGCTCCGTCTGTAATCCCCGACTTAATTGACCGCAACCGATGTGCCGCCGGAGTAGAACCATCTGCAACCACCTTCCCGCAACACCCAGCGGATGCCTGTCGGCAAGAGTCCCGGATAAGGCTACGCCGTCCCGTTCCCTTGGCGGCGTTCAACGTCCGCACTCTAAGACAAATAGGACAGCAGGTCGCACTCGCAAGTAGGTTGGACACACTGGGATTGCTGCGTGCTGTGTGTCCGCAACCAGGATCAATGACCCTAATGAGCTTGTTGAATTAACTTCACCGGCTTATCCTCTCATTACTGGTTGCACGCATCCGGAGAGGCTGATGCACTACGCTGGTCAAGCTGGGATAGGTACCATTCTAAGCTCCAAGGCTTAGGTATCGTTGGTTCATTGGATTCCGTTGAACAGTCGTTTATGTGCAGCCTGTTTGACGACCTCGGCTAAGGTTGATTCCTAAAGTAGTACAAAAGCTGTCTGTTTGTGATTTGCGCTTATGCTCTCACCGACTGCAGTTCAAACGCTGTCAAGGACATATTCCATCACGAGCTGAACGCACTACTACGCAGTGCAACTAATTCAGATATCATAGTACTTGCAGGTGATATGAACGCGCAACTATGATCTCTTCAGAAGCTCAGCTGAGTGGTAATTGTGGGCCTAACTCCGAACGGACTGATAACGGCGAGCGTCTAATGCAACTGTGTGCGGAGCACCAGTTGTTTTTCAGCAGCACGGCTTTTAGACACAGTGGACGCCAAAGTGTCACTTGGCGCCCTCCTGTAGCTGGTCAGCGATGGACCAAAATTGATCACATTACCGTAAGTTACACCTTGTGTGGCTCCATGCTGGATTGCCGCTCGTACTAGAATACCTGCGTTGACTCTGATCATGCCTTGGTACGCCGTCGTTTCTCCATGAATTTTACCGGGATGCTTACCAAACTGCTCCTCCGATTGGAGACTGAGAAATGGTCTCAGCCTTCGGTCAGGCAAGCCTATAGTCACTGCGTACTGAACTTTCGCTATGTTGACCTAAGGACGCTGAGCTTGACTGGAATAGGATCGCGGCTGCCATGCAAGACGCAATAGCACTTGCTTGTGGTACTATCAATCGTCACCGCACAAGTCACTGGATATCGGAGAGATTACTGAACCCGTTGGAATCCAGTAGAAACGTTTCGGCTGGCTCTGAGCACAAGGTGATCAGTCGGACTAGTAGACGCAAACTAAAGTAGATCATGCGTGCTGACAAAGAAGGATGGTGGACCAGTAGGGCTCAAGAAATCAAGGAAGCGGGAGCAGTAGGCAATGGTCATAACGTCTTCCAGCTGATCCGCACCACTGGTCCCATGAAACCAGTCGTCAGTGAGAGAACCAGAGACAGCACCGGTGCCATGATTCACAATAAGGAGAGCCGTCTTTCTCGTTGGGCGGAGAACTTACAAGACCAATTCAGTTAACCCACTGTTCCCGGACCTCTTCCTACTCAGGTGATGCAGGACGAGCAATGGATGGTTAGATTAGAGCCTCTGTCAGATGCCGAGGTCCGAAACGCGAGCATAGCCCTCAATCGTTTTCTTGCCGCTGGCCCGGGTTCCCTCCCACCGGCGCTATTTAAGGATGGAGGTGATTTCCTCTGCAAAGCACTGACCTTCCTATTCCAACGTATCTAGAAGGAAGTGTGTAGGCTAACTGGAGGGAATCGCTTATAGTGACAATACACCAGAAGGGCAGTCGCAAAGACTGTTCTAACCACAGGGATATTATCCTAACGCCAGTTGTGACATAATTACTGGCCTCGATTCACGTTCGTCGCCTCACTGTGGAACGGGGATCACGGATTAGGGAAGAGCAGGCAGGTTTCCGCACAGGATGTGGCTGTATAGACCATATATTCACTTTGCGGCAGGTGCTAGAGCAGCGCCACGCATACCGCAGATCGACAATAACTGTGCTCCTCGATTTCAAGAATGCGTTCGATTCAGTATATCGCTGCATTCTGTTCGAAATACTTGTGCGGAAAGCTGTTCCCACGAAATCTGTGTACATCCTACGTACTCTACACTCGAACACTACAGGCCGCGTCAGGGTCTACGGTGCCCTGTCGGATAGCTCTCTGACAACAAGTGGCGTTCATCAGGGTTGTCCAATTTCCCCACTTTTGTGCTACTTCGCCGCGATGATGATGATGATGATGACGATGATGATGATGATGATGATGATGATGATGATGATGATGATGATGATGATGATGATGATGATGATGATGATGATGATGATGATGATGATGATGATGATGATGATGATGATGATGATGATGATGATGATGATGATGATGATGATGATGATGATGATGATGATGATGATGATGATGATGATGATGATGATGATGATGATGATGATGATGATGATGATGATGATGATGATGATGATGATGATGATGATGATGATGATGATGATGATGATGATGATGATGATGATGATGATGATGATGATGAGGATGATGATGATGATGAGGATGAGGATGATGATGATGATGATGATGATGATGATGATGATGATGATGATGATGATGATGATGATGATGATGATGATGATGATGATGATGATGATGATGATGATGATGATGATGATGATGATGATGATGATGATGATGATGATGATGATGATGATGATGATGATGATGATGATGATGATGATGATGATGATGATGATGATGATGATGATGATGATGATGGAAGAGTGGTCACGCTCACATGCTCGATTATGTCATCGTACGCCAGTACGATATGAGCTTACACAGTGTGGACCTAAGTGTGGAGATGGCCACACTGATAAACAATCAAATTGTACATGTATTTTCGCATATTCATGTACTCTTCCACTGTGACTGGGTAAAAACTTAATAGTCCTTTTCTACATACTGTTGATATGAGCTGAAAAATGAGGGGAGATCAGTCTTGATGACGTCGATAACATTAATTTAAGCACGACCTTATAGTTCTGACTAAAAGAAGAAGTGACCGTTGTCTTTTGGGCAGACCATCAAGCGTGAAAACTTTACGTGGCTACAGTGGCCTGTGAACAAGTGTGACCATCACCATATGTGTCCGAGCCTAATGAAATGTTTTCTACATATGAAGAGAACCTTGGCAATTCAGAGAAGATGAGTAAGTTTGGCAAGCTGCATTGGTAGCTGAGTGGACAGCTTCGTCATATAAAAACTACATGGTGTGCGATGTAGGCGGTGCCAATGGAATGATACAACGAATGTCGCCAGAATGAAGAGTTCTATGAGTTCTTGAAGGTGGAATATTGGTAAACTTTGCAGCCAATATGGAAGCTGCCAAACCCTAATTCAGGAGCTGCATGCGCACAGTCTGCAGATATCACAATGTTTTGGCATAGGCATTTCAATATCCTCTTTAACAACTGTCTAGCAAACGAATGATAAAATAGGGAGAGCAGATCTGCGGACGCCCCGAGACCACATGAAATTCAGCGAGCACCTCCTCGACGGCGAAACGGTCAAACTGCAAGTGCAGATGGGCACCGCATGGAAATATTGAAGGATGACATGCAGTTGACTCGGATATGTCTGTTGTATGGACGCAACTGGAATACCAAGACACGTGCATGGCAAACTGAGTACCGGTAAGCGAAATGTAGGCCAACCGAAGCTTTGCCATCAGTACATGATGAAGCTGAATTTGTCGGTGACTAATGTTGAGTTTAGGTGTTGGGAAGCAATGACAGTGAATCATCGTAAATGGTGCGAGCACAACGGTTACGTAACTGCTCAGGGGAACGAGAAGGACGTGCCGGAACAGGAATAAAAACACCGCTAATGCATGCGACAATTGCCAACAGACACCCGTCCGTCGACATCATACACCTGGTGCTGTAGCACATACAGTCCTGGGTGCTTCAAACGATCTGGTCTAGTAGGTAAACGAAGTGATCACGAGCAACCGACAATGAAGAGGCAGCAAGTAAGCTAAATAAGCAAGTGCCAGCCTGTTATATATATTCGAAGAAAGTAGAAGCCACGATTAAAATTCACGCACAATAATATGCCTCGACGGGGAGGCGAACCCCGGTCCACGAATTTCCGGTCCGTTGCTCTACCACCTGAGCTACCGAGGGCTGACGATTAGGTGCGCAAATTTTAACACATGTCTTCTGCTTGGTGCGCGACGTGTTGCCAATAAGCTCACAGTACCTGTCCTGATGTTGCAGATTGGCTCACTCACCCGTCACTTCCCAATAGACCGAAGTTCCTGTCCTTCAGACGTCCAATGGGCGATAGTAGATTAATGGTGGATGTTTGTGAGTAGTGTAAAGTTCGAAGAAAGTAGAAGCCACGATTATTGTGCGTGAATTTTAATCGTGGCTTCTACCTTCTTCGAACTTTACACTACTCACAAACATCCACCTTAAT
>OX104064.1:58885689-59002583 GCA_944474145.2 Dicrocoelium dendriticum | reverse complement strand
CTCGCATGCACGCTGATTGGCAAACAGCGTGCATGCGAGAAACGTGTGAACGTCCAATCGGCTGCCGCCTTTGCTTGCGGCAGCCTAACGGCTTCCTTGCTGGGCTGGCACCGCACGTTCGTTCGAGTGTATACTCCCATCACATCCTCCCTTTTTTCATGTTCTTGCTGCTGTACTTTGCTAAATAGTCCATACACTTTACCACTCCGCGTCCTCTTTGTTGGATCTGCCGATGTCGCCTCATTGCCGCACGCAGTATAACGCTCTCTCCCTGATTCATGCTGTCGCCTCGGACATCTCCTCAGCTGTACTCGGTTTCTTCTCAGCTTCTTCCCTCCAACATTTACTTCGTATGACCTTTCACCGACTTTCGCAGCCACGACTCCTTTTCTCCACCGCTCCTGTCCATCGGGAATTGGTTCAACCCATACTTCTTCCCCCACTGTCAGCTCAGGTAATTCCCGTGCGCCGTTGTCGTAGTACCGTTTCTGAGTAGCCATTCGCCTTTTCAAACTGTTCTGTACTTTCTCAAGTTGTGGCGTGACAGGGCGCAGAAGTGTTGCGGATGCAGGCATCACAGTTCTGGTCCTTCGACTGTATAGGCGCTGCACTGGGCTCAGGCCGATATCCGTTGAAGGAGTGTTGCGACTCTCCAGTAGCATGAGGTATGGGTCCTCCCGAGTATCTCTAGCCTTCGCTAATAGTCGCTTGGCTTGCTTCACTGCCGACTCTGCCTTCCCATTTGATTGACTGTGATAGGGACTGGTTTGCCGGTGTGCGAATTCCCATTTGGTTGCGAAAACCTGGAATGCCATGCTGCTGAACTGGGGACCGTTGTCCGAGACTAGCTCCTCCGGTATCCCGTGCCGTGCGAATTGACATCTGAGTTTGTTGATTACTGCCTCCGTGGTCGTGGTGGTGAGTAAATCGATTTCAAAGTAATCACTATAGTAGTCCACCGTGAGTAAGTAATCCTTTCCGTTGTCCCAGAATAGATCCACTGCTACCTTTTGCCACGGTCGGTCCGGAACATCATGCAGCATCATCGGTTCCTTCGTTTGCCGAATGTCGTGTGAACGGCACGCCTCACAGTTAGACACATGATCCTTGATCTGACCTGTCATTCCTGGCCAGAACATCAGTTCTCTTGCTCGATTAATGGTGTAATTTGCACCCAGGTGAGCGCGATGGACATGCTCCAGCATCTCCTTTCGGAGAGAAGAAGGGATTAGGATTCGACTTCCCTTGAACAACAGACCGTCACAGACAGTGAGTTCGTCCCGAAAATTGAAGTAGGGTGTTAATTCTTTCGGGAGCTGCTTCTTTGTTTCTGGCCACCCATTGAGGATAACGTCTCGCAAAGCTGCAAAAGTTTGGTCTTCCTCCGTGAAACGCCTTATGTCTTTCAAACGGTTTTCTGTCACTGCCAGATGCTGCACCATGCTAACTGTCTCGATCTCTTCTAGATGATGTTCGGCCACTGGCGGATGTGCTCTCGACAGGGTGTCCGCGATGAACATCTGTGTGCCAGGTGTGTACACAATGTCAATGTCATACTTCTGGAGCCGGATAAGCATACGCTGCAGACGACGAGGAACGTTATTCAGTGGTTTAGTGGCTATCGACACCAGCGGCTTATGATCAGTGTACACGGTTGTCTTTCTTCCAAAAGTATAATCATTGAAACGCTCCATGGCATAGACCACTGCCAGCATCTCTTTCTCGATCTGTGCGTACCGCTTCTCGGTCTCTGTGAGTGCTCGACTGCGGAAATCCAAAGGTCTTCCGTTCTGCAACAGAACAGCACCTATTCCACTCTGGCTACTATCACACTGTACCTCCAATGGTTGTGCTGGATCGTAATATCCGAGTACGGGCGCATTACTGATAAGGTTCTTAATGGTTTCGAAAGCCAAATCCTGTTCCTTCCCCCAGCTCCAATTTACTCCTTTGTGAGTTAACTGCCTAATCGGAGTCATGACATCAGCGAGTCCTGGTAGGAACCGGCTTAAATAGTTCACCATACCGTTTAGGCGATGGACTGCCTTCACATCGTTAGGGGACGGCATCTCTTGTATCGCCTTAATTTTCCCTGGGTCAACTCTGATTCCGTCGGATGTTAACACATGCCCATGGAAAATCACCTCCTCTTTCCGCAGCTCTACTTTCTCGCGTTTTAGCTTGATGTTCTTTTGCACGCAACGCCTCAGGAACCGGTGTAGCTTAGTGTCATGCTCTTCTTCGGTAGAACCGTAAATCAGAACGTCATCTGCCACACAGGTTACGCCATCTAAATCATCTATTGCTTGCACCAAACGCTTTTGGAAAATTTCGCTAGACACCTTCAGGCCAAACGGTAATCGCAGCCAACGATAACGTCCGAACGGTGTAGCAAATGTGGTGAGGAAACTGGATTCGTCGTCTAGAACAACGTGCCAGAATGCGGAAGAAAGGTCTACTTTCGTGAAAAACTTAGCTTTTGTCAAACGCGGTAAAACATCTTCTAACGTCGGTAGCGCATAATGTTCTCTACGCAGGGCCTCATTCAGTGGCTTCGGGTCTATACATACGCGTAGTTCGCCATTTTTCTTCGTAATGATTGCGACCTGGCTAACCCAGTCTGTTGGCTCATCAACCTTTGCAATCACACCCTGCATAACCAGCTTGTTCAATTCCGCGGAAAATCGGTCACGTAGCGCAAATGGGACTCTCCTAGCAGGTAACGCAATCGGGCGTGCCAAAGGATCTAACGACAGGTGAGCGGTACCCTCGAATTCCCCTAAACCCGGGCTAAACACCGACGGATACAGGTCACTAACATCGGCTTCACTCTGACAAGCGTACACAAAACGATCATGGTTAAAAATGACAAAGCCAAGAGATAAAATCGAATCAATGCCGAGAATCGGCGTGAGATCCTCATCCACGATCACGAACTGCAGACGATGCGAAACACCGTCTCTCGGATTGACCACTTCAATTGTCGCTGAGCCCTTTGGCTTGAGTCTGGAACCATTCCACATGCGCAAATAATCTTGATCCGATTGAATTTGCACGCCGCGGCAGTGCTTTCTGGGCAAAATATTGATCGTCGCGCCTGTGTCTAACTGGAATCGCACAGACCGTCCCTCGATCAGAAGACTTGCATAGACACACTTCTGCGACGCTTTCCGAGACACGTTACCAATCGATTGTTCGGTGTCTTCTGTTGATTTGTCTGGAACGAGTGCACTGACATCTGTCGACTGACAGCAGCGGGCGAAGTGATTGCGCTTCCCACATTTGACACAAATGCGGCCCCACGCCGGACACTGTTCGCGGTTCCTCGGATGTCGTGTTGCACAGAAGTTGCAGGGCTCCTGTCGCGCGGTCGTGGCCCTCGTAGTTTTGCTCCTGGAAACGGCGCACAACTCTGAATCACCTGCGATTGTCATCTGCTGGAACTGATAGGCAGTGGAGGACTCACTGTTACAGATGTCGATACATTGCTGCAGAGATAGGTTGCGCTTTCGTAATAGTCGCTTCGTCAAACCTTCGTCATTGATCCCAAGAACAATGCGGTCCCGTATGAGACTGTCCGCCATGCATTTACAGAAACTGCAGGATCGGGCCAAAATCTTTAGCTCAGTGACGTACGTGTCAACGGATTCACCTGGCCGCCTGTTCCGCGAAAAGAAGAGGTAGCGTTGAAATGTCTCGTTTGTTTGGCCTTCGCAGTATTCACTGAACTTCTCAAGAACTGTCTCCAGATTGTTGGCATCTTCGCTCTTGTCGTAACACAATGTCTCTAGCACGCGGCGCGCATCATCTCCTGCTGCGTGTCGAAACATGGCCAAGCGGTACGCCATCGGTTGTTTGTCCAGACGCGATAAAGTGCAGAAATCCATCCATTTGCTCTTCCACAAACGCCAGTTGCTTGCCAAACTGCGTTCATCCATGTTCAGCGGGGCAGGCATTTGAATAGCCGGTGCAGCTCCAATCATCGTCTGGGTGGTACTAATGTTCTTCTCCTTCTCTGACACCATGTGAAAAGTCGGTCCTTCAGGGACAAAACGTATATTCTGCAAACAACAGGACCAGGCGAAAACGGAGACAGAGGGCGAGTGAAACATGGACTATCGCAGCATCACAAAAGATTAGCCTCCCATTATGCTCCGCGCAACACTAAGGAAGGATGCTGGCCAGCGCGTTAAAAATGCGTCACCTGCGGCTGTATGCGTCAATTGCACCAGTTACCTAACTACGCCTCAAAGACCCACCGCCAGTGTGGGTTGGAATAATTACGGCCACGGCGTCGTTTAGCTTCCAAACCGTTCCGAAATTTCAGTGGGACGTTGTCACTGGTGGTGGTTGGAACATGGTCAACCGGAAATTTAGTCCTCCCTTTACTCCCACTGGGACTAAAATACAGGAAGAAGACAAAGCTAGACTTCCGCAGCCTCCACCAGTTGTATGCACACAAGCTGGGCGGTCGACATCAATCCGAGCTACACTTAGTGTACCATCGCTAATCCGCACCAACGTTCCAGAAACAATGTCAAATTCCTTAAAAGGAAAACAACTCCATGGTGTGAACTGGTAGAACTCCAACTGTGACATCATAGGTGTTATAGGTAAGCCCGCCAATTTGACACCGATCACCCGTCACTCGAACTCAGAGCACTACGGTGAATCGAGACTACTCCGAGTGTTATTGACTTCCACAGATGAAGCAGCAACTGTTCTGTTATCGAGAGCTTACCTCCAAAATAGGTTATGTTCCATCCACTACTTCCAGGATATACTGTGGGGTGAGCGCAAACAGGCGAAGCACGACTCGGAAGCATACCGAAAGGAATCCATAGCCAGGACTATTCTTGTACGTGATGTTTCCGAGGCTAAAGGTCATGGTGAGCGCGAAGCGACCACTTGCGACTAGGAACAGTGGCGATACATTTGAGAAACCCTGTCTCTGGAGAACGTCATAGCGCAGTTGTTCTCGAGGCTGTGCCGATCTCCAAATTACAATGGATATGGTCCGAGGATTGTAAAAGTGGTGGTTCAATCCAGACAAATATCAACCAGGGTATTGGAGTGCTGGTATGCGAGTCACGACGGCCTTCTTTACGACCTCCTGATCAAAACAGCGCTCCATAAGCAAACACATGTGAGCAGCAATTTAGTTGGACCACTTCCCGACAACCGTTCGCATAGCATCACACGGCTAGCCAATGGAACTGATGAACACGACATATTACATACAAAGAGAGTAGCAAAGCGCTAATACATGGACTTCTACCTCTGGTCCAAATGAGTTCATCCTCGTCTCACGCGAAAACGATTAACGGCCGACATTTCACCGGGCGGCATAATGTTACACCCGAAACACTCATCGCTGACTAATTGCTAAGAACAGAAAAAGTTTACTGCATGTACACCAACGCAAAAGTTCTGAACATTCTTGCCGAACTGCGGCTACGTCAAGCATTATTTGCCTGGGTCATCATTTTCGTAACTGAAATTTAGTTGCACCTAGATATTACCGACTCCAAAGTCGCGATATATGGTATGTTCCTTCTTCGAATTGATCGCACCTGTATGGGCGATGTGGTAATTTAATGACACTGTAGTGACCTGCAGTGCGAACCGGTGGACAATCCTGAAACACTGCTCATAGACTCGCTCTGGCGCAGTCTGCAACTTTGACGCAACGACACTTTCCTTGTGGCAGTCGTTTATCGTCCCCCAATGTCCACCCCAGCGATGGACTCCCGCCTTAGACTAGCCTTGGGGAGGGTCGGACGATGATGGTACAATCATATTCTCATCTCAGGCAACTATAATGTTTACGATCTGGAAGTTCCGGCACCACAAACGAGCAATTCAAGGTCGACCTTCAAGAGAATATTGCAACTATTCCGCTCTTCGTCCATGTCAATTCGCCCACCAGATGCTGGACTGGAAATAAACCACCTGTGCTTGATTTAGTGTTCACGAACAAAGAGCTTCTGATCTAGAAACCAAAGACTGAGAGCCCACTGAAGCGGCGTGATCATGTAACAAAACTTTACGCTTACATGTTACGCGAAATATCCTCAACAACCTAATGACTTGTTTCGAGCAATCACATACTACGACATAATAGCAGAATTTGTTGGAGATACCATTTGGGCGTTTTCAGACGATTTTCCCCTTGATACTGCATGGCTGGGATTTGCTGTTAATTTCAGTAATCTAATTAACTCCGCATCTCTAAACAGCTCTCTTCGTTTTGCAATAGCGCCATCATTCATTTGGAGCAGAAAATGAAAATGCATGACAGTAAGAGACGCAGCGTGGTCTGTATACAGAGCGAACGCTAGTCCTGACAACGGGAGTACCTATTTCATGCATCGTAATCACTGTCCCACACTTGTCTGAGAGGACAAATTAGAACGCCAGCAGATCTTAGCGGAAAGGTTTTGTGCCAACAACAAGCTTCTGTACAAATCTGTGAATAGCCTCCGGAATGGGAAGCGTGGTGTTCCCCCACTTAACTCAGCAAATGGATGTGCTCAAGCCGCCGCGGATGCAACCAACATTCTACTGCTCCAAGATGCTCCAATATTCCGACGCGCCACCAGCGTATATCACGTACTTGTCCTATTCTCACAGACGGCAGTATTTACAAACGTCACATATAGCTCAGTGACCGTGTAGAGGAAGCCACTGTCATTGCGCACCCATAGTTCCCCCGGGGTTGACAACATTCCCCTGAAACCACTGCAGTTGGCAGCTAGGAGGATAGTTGAGTCATTAACTCGATTTTTCAGTGGATGCCTGGATGAACAGCGGATCCCCCACATGTGGAAGCAGAATACCATTTCACAGATTTTCAGCGGTGGTAGCCCTTCAGATCCCGCCAACCATCGTCGACTGATTCTTCTCGCGGTGCTCTCGAGGGTGGTGTAGTCAATCTTAGCTGCTAAACTAATGGGCTATCTCAATGAACAATGATTTATCACGGGATAAAAGCAAGTGCTTGACACGTCCCGGAGGATGGTTGGGGTAAATACGATAAAATGAATATATGTGGGTCATCTACCGAACGTCTGTCTAGGTGAAAACTTCGATAAATTACATCAGTTTAAAATTTAAAATAAAATCGAGTGTAAACGTCCAGAAGGACACTGGGTTGCAGTAATCGTTGATGTAAGGAACAATGGAACAATGGATTTATGCGGGTATAAAAGCTAAAGCTTGACAAATCCCGTAGGGTGATCAGTGCGAAAATCATAGAAGTGTGAAAAATTCAATGGAAACCAATTCAGTAAAATCGTTTAACAGCGAGTCACTACAAGCTTGTGGACTCACCGAGTTTGAAGTGTCAAAATAATAGTCCACTATAACTCCGGAGGGGATCATGAGGTATGGAGTATTTGGTTAAAAGAGAAAAGTAAAATATGGTCGCTCACTTAAGTCCATTTGATATATAAATCCTGTTGAAAAACATGCGTGGAGTAATCCATAATAGAGGAGTTTAGGTAACAAAATGCTGGGAGCTGAGAGCAACATCTAATCGTTTTTTGAGAACATTCAAGGTAAGAGAGGATACAACTGAGTCTGGGAGTGCGTTCCAGGGTTGGCAAACCCGAAGGGAAAAGTAATTCCTTTGACACTCTAGACGGCTATATTGTTCCTTCAACTTTAAGCAGTTACCCCTGAACTGCGTGTTCTGGCTAAGTTTCAGCAAATGGCGGCATACGTGGTTGGGGTCATACAGTATCTGAGAAGTTAATATGAGATCAGCGCGCAGCCTTCGATAGCGTCCACTGAAAATTCCCAGCAACTTCAGCCTTCGGTGGTAAGGGTGATAGCGCGGGCCCTTTACATTCTTTGTAGCTCTTCGCTGAGGGGCCTCTAACGCCTCTAGGTCGCGCTTCAACCAAGGTTGTCAAGCTTGGATAGCGTATTCAACATGCGGGCGCACGTAGGAATTGTGCATAATTTGCAAGGTGGATGGGTCCAATCTCCCGAATGCCCATCGCAGCATGCCCACGTGCTGGTTGCCTCCTTTCGCAGCTAAGTCGTAAGGTCTTACATCATAACACCTGACCAACACCGATTCCTTCAGCACTAGTCATGCACTACCAACCTACTGATTGCGCATGGCATTTGGACTGAAATGGCCAATATTGAGACCAACACTGATGTCATCTACCTCGAATTTTCTAAAGCCTTCGACCGTTTTGATCACTGCATTTTTCTACGAAAGCTGCAAACGTACGGATTTGAGGACCCTATTTTTGGACGGATGGGAAATTTCCTCTTCAGCGGCGGCTTCAGATTCAAGTCCGAGGATCATTTTCTGATCCCATTGACGTAGCCTGTAGTGCTCAACAGGAGTCAATGTTAGAATCGCGTTTCTTCTCGGTCTTCATCAACGACAACACGCATGTCATCTAGTCAAATTTTCTGCTTTTTTCCGATGACCTCAAGATATGGCGGGCGATCGGTTTGTCAGGAAGACCACGATGTGCTCCAGAGACTTAGCTCTTGCCTTTGGATGGTCAAAGTCAAATCGACTTCCGTTTAACGCTGACGAGTGCAAAACTGTACATGTACTCCACAAGCCTACTTACGTGTATAATCTTCTTGACCAACTTTTGAAAATTGCGTCACAAGAGCGTGACCTTGGAGTTGTGTTGCAAGACGACCTCGGCTGCTCGGTGCAGCTTTTGTAGGCGTTTAAAACGCAAACCAACACGTTGCTGTCTCACAGAGGGAGTTCGGGCGGTTCGACCCCTCCATCTTCCCCCAAATGCTCAATGCGTATGTGAAACCTCATGTAGAGTACGCGATCCATGTCTGGCAACCCTGGTTAAAATTTCATCTGCCGACACTGGAGACTGCATAGCAAATGACAACTAAATAGGTGCAGGTATTGTTTCACCTGCCATACCATATGCAACTGAAAGCCCTGGGAGTGTACAGCGGAAGTCATTGCCGTCTATCGAGCAGTCTCATTCTGGCATACCAGATCTTAACAATTTCCGTCACGCTTGCCGCCACCTCCTAAACCTTAGCCGCAACACCAAGTTGAGGGGTCACCAGCTGAAAGTGGCCACCCAATTCAGTCGGCTCGAATGTTGCTGGAACCATTTTTCTCTTCGAATTTGGCAGCCATGGAGCTCCGTTGCGACTTCTATCATTGCTGCGCCCACTCCACCCACTTTTAGAAAACGACTCGACAGTGCTTAACATCACTTAGATTACTTGATCTGATTTCGATTCATTGAGTGACGACAAGACGCAGACAAACATTGTGCTCACCAGCCTCCACGAAATCGAGGCAAATGAATGTACTTGTTGGTTAATGCGGATAATATATTACGTCCCCAGATGCGCGTTTCATTTTAGTGAAACGTCTTTCGTTGAACTTACATAATTTACACCACTCACCCCACGGGACTTGTCAAGCCTTGGTTTTTTAATCCCTGTTACACCATTATTCCAT
Organism: Dicrocoelium dendriticum; assembly: GCA_944474145.2. Classification (NCBI taxonomy): domain Eukaryota; kingdom Metazoa; phylum Platyhelminthes; class Trematoda; order Plagiorchiida; family Dicrocoeliidae; genus Dicrocoelium; species Dicrocoelium dendriticum. The sequence continues at coordinate 58,993,108 of OX104064.1, read as the reverse complement.
TGTTCCATCGATTTTTTGTTTGTGCTGTGAATCAGATGTCCTACATGACCTAAAGTAAAGGTAATAGTGTTGTCGGTAAACAGGTGCGTTTTCTTTTTTCATTGTTGGGTTACGGTTCCTTTTTACATTGCGATGCTTTTAACCAGACAGTAAACACCAATCCCCCTACTTGCACCGTGCGGATTCACAACAGATGGTCTTGCGTCAATTGGAATTTAATTTACTATGAGTTTTCACAGCCACTGTAAGTAGCACCGCCATCACCTCCCAGTAGCAAATACATCTGAGTAACTGGGTACCTGAAATGTCGCCAGCCGTAATCACTAGTTAGGTCTGATAGATACTGCATTTGCGAGATATTGCCGGTGTCCTTGTTTGTTGTTTCTGTATGGCTGTGATTCTGACATATACATAAAGTCTGTTGACTAACCCGTATGCATTAACGTTTGCCTGTAGAAATGAAGCAATAGGTTGATGTCCGTGAAATGGCGAACCTTCACAGGGCGTGCCTGTCTTGCTCTCTGTTTAACACCTTAGCGGTGGCAACCGATACGCGACTAGGGATATAGTATAGTATGGTTTTCTTTCCAGGTCAGTACCTCATTGACCGGTGAAGATTTGTTGTAGCTGAGCGCTTACAAAAATTAGTCCGCAGTGCGTTTCCAGAATCCAATGAAATCATAGTTTATGTAGGTCTGATGATTGTTGCTTGGAAGTGTACCCCATGGACTTTCGGATGGAAGAAGCCTTCCACTGTGAAATCGATCATAAAACTCTTGGTTTGTGTCACATAGTTTGTAATCACTTGTCTGTAAGTGATATGATTACGAATTTCCTCTACACGCTTTTCGGCAACCTTTTACAGCCTTATGCACTCTAATACGTTTGGTGAAGTCACGTGTCTGCTGGTGGTTGTATGTCAATGCAACGCACGAAACGGGGTATTTACGGCTTCAGATTGCCTTGCAACTGAGTCGCGCTTGGATACTATTGCCTCACTCATTGGTCATACAGCCCCTTGAGGTTGTGAACTACTGTAAAACCTCCAAAGTTGACCACCACTATATTTTGACCACCTCTCCATGTTGACCACTTTGGCATAACTTGAACGGTCCCTAAGTAAACCTTATGAAACCAGACCGCTGTAGGTTGACGACATCTGTAAGTTATATGTTGACCACTTGGGCTATGACAGTCAGTGGTAATTCAACCTCCACAAGTTGATCATTTGAGAGCTTACCGTCCCGTGGTTGCCGAATGGCTAGTTTGTTCCGATAACACGGTGTACATCGGGACTGAAATGTGTGGACTTCCGACTCCCAAATCAGTGAACTTTACATTTGTGGGTATAGCATGTTCTTTATGTGTATGTGCGGGTTTTTCCCTGGCGTCAGAGTTTCCGACCACGCGTATTCCCTTGATCAAGTAGGGTCCCCACAGATCCGCGCCCACGGATTTGTGTTCAACCTCCTTCACCTGTCCACAGACAAGCATTTGTTTAAGAACATGTGTCCACTCATCGCAACCAGAAGTTTCAGTGACTGTCAAACCTATGCACCAGTTCATTATCACCTTGGATTGCGGCGAAATTGACGTTTACTTTCACATTACTAGTCGAACGTTTATCCGGCTCTATTTGGTGTCGGTCTGAGAGTGGAACCAACTGCGGTTCCTGGTGTTTATCAACGACCTGGCAAGAGTCATTTCCTCAAACTTCCTGCTTTTCGCCGATGACGTCAAGATATGGCGGGCGATTAGTAACAAGGCAGATCAGCATCTGCTCCAACATGACCTAGATTGCATTTACGAATGGTCAAAGAGTAACAAGCTTCAATTGAACATGGCTAAGTGCAAAGTGATGCATCTGCGTCACCAGCTGATGAGCGCCTACAAGATTGGAGACCACACCTTGGCAAAGGTTTCTCATGAGCGGGACCTGGGTGTATTGGTACAGGAAGATCTCGGGTGTTCCAAACAAGCAGAGAAGGCGACGAGAACCGGAAATCAACACTACGGCCTTCTTCGCAGAGCCTTCGGTCGGTTTGAACCGTCAATATTTCCCCAAATGCTTAACGCCTACGTGCGCCCGCATGTGGAATATGCTATTCAGGCGTGGCAGCCGTGGCAGAAACAGGATCTCATTGCTCTCGAGACTCCTCAACGACGGGCAACCAAGAACGTCAGGGGCCTCTTTCATCTGCCCTATCAGCTTAGACTGAAATCTCTAAGAATGTACAGCAGTCGATATCGGCTTTTGCGGGGGGATCTCATAATGGTTTACCAGATTCTGAAGAACCCAAACCACATTTGCCGTCCGCTGCTGGAATTGAACCCCAACATTAAACTAAGAGGTCACCCTCTGAAACTGACAATTCATTACAGCCGGCTTGAATGCCGTAGAAATTTCTTTTCTCTCCGCGTGTGTGAGCCTTGGAATGCCCTCCCTAATTATGTCGTCTCTGCTCCCAATCTGGCGATATTTAAAAAACGTGTTGACGATGCGTTGTCTCACTTACATTTCATGTTATGACTTGTTAGCCAGGGGCTACAAAACGTAATCAAACGGTTTCTTGCCAAACGCTCAACCATTGGATTTATGGATTTTTATGTTTAATACGCGAACATCTCCGCTATTTCACATAAGTCTATGGTGAGTCCACCACAACGCTTTTCACTTTATTATGCAATTTATTTTCGCAATAATTTCCATCCCACGGGACTTGTTAAGCGATGCTTTTTTTACCCGTAATAAACCATTGTCCATTGTCCATTGTCCATTGTCCATAATTAATCTTACGTAGAACCGTAGGTCTTGGATCCACTGCGTACTTTGAACAATTTAGCATCGGTCATTACGAGTAATCCAACGTTATGGTCCAAAGGGAAGACCGCAGATAGTTGACTTTGAAGGAAAACTTAATCTGCTACAAATAGAAAATGCGTGTTGCTCGCCCGAAAACATTGCATTCCTATGGCGCGTTTCGATGTTATTTACTCTCATCGTTTTCCATCCTGACAAGGTGGCTTAGGGGTAGCGGTCACAACTAACATTCCAATGGTCCCTGGTTCGATAACTGCTATATCTATCTGCCAAGGTGAAATAACATGGAAACACGTTATAGTTATAGGTCGGGCAATACCAAGTTTCTATTTTCATCAACTACGATCGTCGTGGTCGAAAGACCAAGGTTCACTTCAATGGGAATCGCGGTCAGCATTGAGATTGCGTGTCGCAATCCATTCACACAATGTGTATTTCAAAGTGACCCTCAAAATTAGTCTGCTACCTTTTCTGGCAAGCAGTAACCAAAGATAGCAGGCAGAGCAATTTTGTGTTAGCAAGACAACAGTTGGTAACTTTTAAAGACATAAGCATGAGTACCTATACGGTTCACTGCCGTGTATACTAGTGCATGACCTCAATGTAAACGGAATAATTGGACTTATTCGGACTATCCTCAGCCAAGTTATGTACTATACCGCCTTGCCTGTCTGTTTGAAGTACTATTTAGGACCATATATCTTTAGAGACTGCACAACTGGGTTCAGTGCTATATATTTGCTCTACAACGGAAAAGAAATATCTAGCGTTAACTTTGCATTCACATTTTGTCCACCTCGTTAGTGGGTTCAGTCATGACGCTCTGCATCCACGCCAGTGGATTATTTTCAACGAATACGACGATACTTCTCAACTGTGACCCAAATACACTTCCAGATTACAAAAGAAAGTCCAACAAAACTAGCTCGTCAGTGAAACAAGTTGACGCTTGCCAATCGGTTGCTCCGGATCCAGCCAACATCTTCACACCATCAAACGAAATTGGGGACTGCGGACGGCGACTAGTAAAATGAACGATGAACAATAATATATTACAGGACTGTAGATATCATCAGGAACTTACAAGGGAGCCCACCTGTGCTGTGGGTCTGGGATTATATTGGACCTCCAACACACTCACCTCCTTCTTTGTATGCTACCACTGGTCACCTGGATCTGGATAGCTATATCCAAGGCATTGGGACAGCCGTGCCTAGTCTACAATAAAAACCCTGAGAAAAAATGATTACCGCAACCTACCTGAAACAAGCCATAACTACCGTGCTTTTGATCGTGAATGTCAATCACCTAGTCACTCGCTTTCGGCTTGTCCGCAAACATAGGGTCCTTAACCGACAACACAACTGTGACTTCCCCGTGACACCACCTGGGTTGTTTCAGTACACACCGTACCAGCAAATGTTCGGTGAGAGTGCTCCTGTACGTGGTGGGTTTTTGGCTGACAAGCGTTCTCCGTATAAAAATGTCTGTTTAACGGCACTACGACGCGGTGAAGGTGACTCACCTACAAATAAAGTCACGGCCCAACGGTTACCCAACCAACCACAATCCCACAATGGTGGTCACTCATCTCTTCTCACACTATCTACGCGATCAACCACAATTGCTGCGACACATATCAAACTCGAATAACAACTCCACACAAGCGCTTCCACATAGTTGTAAGAACGCACTGCTCCAATGTTCAAGGCTAACTTGCACCAATTTTTATACTTTCCCCTACATTTAGTTGTACCTTAACCATGAGCATACCAATACAGGCGTGCATCGCATCGACCGATAATAAAAAAGATTTAGTTATTTAAAATAACTGGATTGCTACAGCAGAAAAGGTGGATAAATCAATGTATCTACGTTACGCTACTTTAAGCAAAGGAGGGAAGCTAACGTTAGAGTTTCTGGGCCGATGATTTAAGAAATTGCTAAAAGTTTCTCACACGAATTTGGCGTTGCATGTTTTCAGGCACCCAACGGTTGGTAAGAGAAATTTAAAATCTTACATGAAATTTCCCAGAGTTTTATGTGGTGAATCCAATGAAGGGCCTAAATAATTTGTTCAAGACTTCTGCGAACAGTTTTCTAAATTCGGCAAGGGCTTCAACAATGACGACGTTTTTAACGCTGACGAGTGCGGCCACTTTTTCAGGGCATTGCCTAACAGAAGCCTTGCTCTAATGGGTGAGAAACGGAAAACATTCCCAAAAACTTTTCACAGTTCTGTTATACGCTAGCTCAAGTGATTAGAAGCAAAAACCCCTGGTCATTGGTAAATCAGCTAGACCACTTGCGTCCAAAAACGTAAACCCGAAAGCCTTCCAGTCACCTGGAGATCAAATCGATCTGCGTGGAGGACTGTTGCCATATTTGAGGAGTGGATCAGAAGTGTCGAAAAAAATTATGAAGCAGAAACGCCTCGGTATCATAACAGCGGACAACTGTCCTGGTCACACTCATTTCAACAAGATCACAAATCTTACATTAAAGTTTTTTCCTCCAAACATGACCTCATAAATTCAACTTCTGGACCAAGGGATCACCAAAATATTTAAAGTGCACTTATGGGCTCAGCTCATGCAATGAGCTATGGCAAAATTGCATACTGAGGATTCTAATTCAGAGGGAACTTCATCTGTTGCTTCAGTTAATGCCTTGAATGCTGTGCTTTGGATAAGTTACGCCTGGTTCAAAGTTCAACAAGAAATAATACAGAAGCGTTTCAGGAAAGCCGGATTTGTCCAACCTCTCGGGAGGGATACCATCGCCTTACTAGACATTCCATTTCCATTGGCAGAATTCCACGAAATAGATTTTATAGAGTTTGTTGAAACGGATGGTGACTTGTAAGTTGCACTGAACCAGACCCAGATGCTATTTTCCAACTGATACTCACTGCGGTACTCCCCTACGGGAACAAAGAAGAAACACCTGCTCTTGCTGATGAAGAAGAAGGACTGAGTGACAATGATTTGGAAATCACAGAAACACCAAAAGAACATGTAGTCAGATATCTTTTAAAGTAACTAAAATCAGTTGCTGTTGGAAAATGTCAAAGCATGCTGTGTAATGTGGCTTGTGCTGAGAGCGCTATTTATGGTTACTATTGTGTATTTATTCAAAATGATCTAACACGAAATGCACACTGCGTTTTGATTTATTATAATGCTCTACGGTTGACCTGCGTCTGCCCTTATGTCAGACCTTGTCTAATGTGTTTGAAAGGGGTTTAATTGCAAATAAATTTCATACTGTACTACTCGCAAAGGGAAAGTAGATTACGAAAAGTTTTGGTGTCGAACCTCCGTACGTTGACCAGGTTGGTCCACTCCCGTGGGTGGTCAACTTACCTCTGTTTTACTGTACTTCCAACAAGCAATATTTCTTATCACATCTTTTTCTCGTTTGCCGTTAACCTGTGCAATTAGGTGAACAAGAAATGGGACTCCACCTAACCTAGGCACTTCAGCCTGTTTCTTGATACTCATAGAACTTGCCATCAACCTAAATTGGGACTGCCAGTTTCGATGTGACACTCGTCCTTCCGTGCTGAGATGACCTACCACAGCACATCCGCTTTTTGGCTTTATCAACATGTATATAGCTCATGGTCTATGTAACCGAACCCCCATTTCCACGTGACATTACCGCCGACCGTTTGTCTAAAGCATTTGTTCTTAACCTTTTTGAGTCTGTTACCCACAATGTGGGTTCACTACAAACAATTACTCGCAAAAAGTTTTAATCTATAAAGCTAATTTACTATTAACTATTACATTTTTTGCTTTTAACTACGGGAAATGAATCCTATTCTTAGTTACTGTTGATGATTCAACTATAGAAAACTATTTTTGGGCAACTTTTAAATAGGCATTAGGTGAGGTACGGTTGCTGTTGCTTAGTTCTAACAATTTCTGCTACATTTGGTGCAGTTTCGGCCAGTGCATAGCGTAATTCTTGCTCCCAGTTTATTCGGTTCCTTGCTTTGTTGTGTGATCCCCGGTCAAACAGGAACAGCTGCCAGTGGCTTCTCATTTGTTTCGTCCATCTCTCCCAAGTTCGCCTAGGATGACAGCTTCTCACCACTACTCTGTATCGATTCGTCCTGAACACTAATCGCCTGTTTCGTCCCTTCTACCTTGTACACATTTGCTCGCTCCTTTACCTGGTCGGCTGACCCACGCTCCCACCTTAGTGTTCATTCAACTCTGTACTTCAACCTGGCGAACGACTATCCGACTCAAAAGAACAGGGATCAGCGAGCGAACCGATAGAGGCAACATCTAACTGCGCTGCTTTGCAGGCTTCTAATCGTATTTTAGGTAATAAACTTAGTACCGGAAATTGCCCAATTCACTGACTACTCACTAATGATTAGTTAGTGGTGGCTAGTGATTGGGAAGTGTTACCTGCTTTGACACAGGTGATTGTTGTTATTAATTTTATTTAGCGACAGATTGATGACTAAATCGTCGTACTTATTTTTATCCCCACGAAATTCCACTTCACCCCTTGGGGGTAATTATCCTTAGCTTTGATAACCACTGGTCTTGATTATGCCGTGCCTACCAGTCTTACTTAATACTTAAAAGGTGAAATCTGAATTTCGTGCATACCGGCTGTTCTGCCTTAAAAGGACATTTATTTTTGCATTCTCCAACACTTTGCTCCCATTGTAGTCGATACCGATACTTCAGAGCGTTGTCTGGGCGAATGTGAATGCCAATCACCTGCGGGGAAATGCGTTCAACATCTCTTTCGGTGGGTCTGTGGCTGTGAAAACCACCCCTGTCCTCGGGAAACAGAGCGTCGTATTCTGCGTTGCATATGTTGTGGTAGATATCCCAAAATTACGGATCTAAATGTGACGGAGCAAGAAAACGACGGTGAAGTTGCCATGCACTATGCGCTTCAACACCAACGAATCATTAGCCTTCATCAAGATCCCAAAGAGAAGTGTGTACTTCGTGTGGGTCTCGTTGCCATCCTGTGCCTAGCCGTGTTCGGATTTGTTTTCTTCTCCGTGTACTTTGACCTTGTAACAGCAGGTCCACTCCATGTGAAACCATTTTTCAACGTCACCGTGCCTCGCAATGTTACAGATGCATTGGACGTTCTTCTGAAGCTTGGTATTGTTACCGAAAACATGGCCGGTTGATATGCATCAAATCCCAAGATAAACGGAATACTGTGGATTGCTGGCTAACTCATCTACCTAAGCAGCATTAGTATGCAGATGCTGTGCAATACCAATTCCATCCTATCATATCCTTTTATGTTTTCGAAGTATCACACATCCCTCACTTTGCCACATGTATTTGCACAAACTATGTTACATGGATATGCTAAAGCTTTACTTATAAGATTTTGCTCTTCAATATGTACCCGAATTCACTGGAACATAATCGGAAACCTTTTGTTATGATGACTAAAGCCACATTATTTTCGGCATTGTGCAATCGTCACTAAATTGTTTTGAACTAACTGAACGAAATGCTAGCTTTGGTAACAATTTGTCTTTGGCACCGCGTAGTTCGAATATCATGGTGCCTAACCAGTTCACTACTTCGTCATTTCGGTCCTATCTACTGGCCAACTAGACAACGTTCATTGTTTTGCAATTCAATATTGGTGTCATAAAAGCACACTAGGGTGGTGTGTTCGATTGCGAAAGACGCAAGTAAACTGACTTGAACTATCGGAAACTTCTCTGAATAATTCAGTCGTCCTGGTCTTTCTGCTAGTGCAGATGACGGCCCTGCAGCCCGGTTGGCCCACTAGCAAGTATGTGGTTGTCTTGATGAGTGATCTTTGCAGGTCAAAGTCAAATGTAAGTTATTGCTGATCCAGACATGAACCGGCAGTATTTCTCCTTTGAGGCCACATTCGTTGAACCGGTAAATAGCTTCATCTTCTAATTCAGCTGCACCTCTGAGGTTGGCAGTTTCGGTGAGCTCAAGTCCATTTCGAAGTTATCAATTCAGAACAGATGTAGCGCTGTTGGAAAATCTATTGCTAAAGACAGGATTAATAGCACCACAGCCCACGCATCTTGTTGCATCGAGTGGAGTGCGGTTGTTTGCCATTTGATATTCAGACCCTGCTGCTTGCGGACAGCACACATGTTTAGTGGAAACACTATTTTCACAACAATGAGGTTAGGCATTGTGACTTATGAAACCGGGTCTTCAATTCAGCAAAAACCGTTTCGTTGATCCTAATGACATTGCTCGAATATCTCCTACACATGTCATGCATAGGTCCACGAAATCATGATTTATTCACCGGCATTGGTCAAAATTGGATATACAGCCTGGGGGCCGGCTTTTGGCTTTGGGATAAGATAAAGGATCACTCATTGCCGGCCACACGCTTCTTTATAACTGGAAAGCGCACTGCCTCTTGATGTGGTTGATGTTACACACATCGTGCTTCTCACCGCAGTTGGGCTGCAACGACTAATCTATAAGATAGATCTTTTTAACATGGATAAAAGGTATTTCACTTTGTTCTATTTTCTCAGTTCTGTTCTTCTGTCACACATTCCGTGTCAATTTTGCGCGTGTTCATTCCCCTGCAAATTCTGTGCTGCTTGTTTGATATCCCCGGTGTGGCTGTGCTTGGTATGAATGTTGACTAAGTGCCCACTTGTCTAACATCCTCCACCTCGAGTACTGGCTCCAGAAGTATTTGAATCGTTCCCGGAGGGGACGGGGGTGCACGGTCTTCGTGGCCCTGCTAAGCATAAAGATTGGTTCAATGCATGCAGTGCGGAGAAAGCTATGGCCCAACTGCCGCTTTGTGTAAGTCTGGCACGCGTGATCCCCTAAATACATAGACAGGAATACTGCTGCTGTGCATATTGAAGGAGTGTTGGCCGGCTCCGTCGATGAAACGTGGCTCCCATCCACATACCCGCGGTATTATTCTTTCTGTTTTACACTGGATACGGGGTGCGTGGATGAGACTGCAGGTGATGCAACGCAAGCCACTCATAGTCCCTCAGTAGGTGCAGGTGTACTGTGGATGCCGCATTGACAGACAAATCCGGAACCGGCTGCTGCCAACCACATACGATAGCAACAATCTATGATATAGGCATTTAGTCATCGACACCATAAAAGGAGTGTACGTAATTATTACAAAAATCACAAAGGCGATGCAGACAGAAATGGTAACCTTTTTGTTTTTCACAGCTTTTGTTCTTTTGTCTGTTCAGTGGTTGCGGTGTTGATTTGGAATCTGCTGCGATGAGCTTTCAGTTAATTACAGCAAAACCCCCTACTTAATGAGTATAACACACATATTTCCATTGGGTCGAATTTCACGGTATGTCCTCAACGGTTTCAAGTCAGTGGTCTTCTTCATCCCTGGATCTCCAGCCCAGAAGATAAAGGGGCAGCCGATATCCAAAATGGAAGTCAACGCTTTGACGGTTTGCAGCCATGTGATACGCTGACCATCGCATGATTTCCCCTATCGTGGTCCTGCTCCAGCGGAACACGCGCTTCGTGGCAGTCGCGTGCACGCATACTTGGAAGATGACCCAGCAATCACAATTGGCGCAATGGTACTCATCTACTGAGATGAAGCCCGTGTTCCCTAAGATGTGGCGTCTAACACTGTCGTTGCAAACGCGGTGCTCGCAACATTCATAAGTTAACCTCTGTACACAACATTTGCCAAAGGTCGAAATCTAACTCAAGTCATTTATCAAGGGTCGCCGTGATCTTCACGTGCGCACCAGTCGTATAATTTCGTGCTCTTTGTTAACTTGGGCTTATCCCTTCACATTCTTGTGCCATATCTTCGGAAGCACGCTCAATCGATTCAGATAACCGAGCTCTATTCATCGTGATATATCTTTTCGAAGTAAGTCCAACGACACGCGGGTGCACCACAAACGACATCTTCGGCTGTCTATACAATAACACCTACGTATGTAACCTTGCTTTTCGAGCTTCTTCAGTGCGTTTGAAATGCCCTTTGACAAAGCTTCCTTAAGGCTACCAGACTGATATAACTTTATACTATGCATTACTGTATACCGTAGTTACAGGCTATTTTTAGTCTCATATTTACCTCTGCATTTTCACATGGATTTTACCACACAGAGCCGGTGTAATTTGATCCACCTGTGTGCCGAGTGATGCACAACTCCAAACCCGCAGGCACGAGAGTTCCCACAGACAAATGAGGCAGCCAACACTGTGTGACCAGCGCGACTCGAAATTGCATACGAACCATTGAACCATGGGCCGAAGACGTTTGTCGGCTGGAAATTTAGTGAACAACAAACCATACGTCAATCGTAGCTAGGATAAGCGGGCAGCAGAGGTCATCCCAGGAATCTCGTGCCATTTTTATGCCAATTCCTGCAAAGTGACAAACTTGGCGCTTAAACAAAACGGAACGATCAGCCTACCGACTAATAGTTTGTGGTTCTGTGACGTATGTTCAGATAGCCCCGTAGTATTGTTCAAATGCTTACGATTTGGTGCATACTCTTGGCTGTTGTGTCGGCAGAGCATAAGGAACTGGTCACAGTATTAGGAGGGAAAATCTCCGAACACGAGTTGTGTTTTAGCGTACTACGCAGCTCCAGCCTCAGACCTGTTAAAAGACAAAATTCTGTAGCAAAAATGCTACGCCATCCAACAAAAGCGAACACCGTAGGTGACAAACAGCAGTGACGACAGGTCGGTTGAATAGTCCCCCAAGTCTAACGAAATGCTGCAAGGCATTCAGGTTTATACGCAAATTTCGCGATCACTCCCGTTAGTAGCTGGGCAATGACACTTGACTCCTACAGATACTGCGACAAACGGCGTTGAACATAGACAGCCTTGCTGGAATCTTTTCTTGTCTTCCAAGCACGACATAATAATAAGGTATGTTTTCTCGTGGTACCGAGAAACCGAGCACACAAAGGGACGGATCATATTTACATGTGCAAGAGGCTCAGGAATGTGAGGCTGTCAATGGTTTGGGTTTTTACAGGGTTACAGTAGGGATGTTTTTGCGAATATTTTCATTTGGGACTTTTGTCGTTGTATGTTTCCAGTTCGCAGGCATTTTCATTTGGTTGTTTTTGTTGCAGCTTGGTGATGCCAAGATGGCGGTAGTTTGATGAGGTGGGAAGGGATACGAAAATGATAAAGCAGTTGGAATCACCACTCAAAGTCAAAGGAGTAATACACAATCTTACTTAATAGACTGGAGCAATACAGTTGAAGCTATTTGTGAGCAGCAACTAAAGGACTTGCGTAAAGATGCAAAAGACTAGCTTGGAACAACTGCAGTGTATCATCAAATTCAAGTTGATTTAGCAGAATAATACGGCCATTATTCGTCTCGTAGGGAGTTAAAGCATAGCATGGTGTCTAGACATTCTTAGGTCAAATTATGGCATTGACCTAATCAAGATGTGCTTTGGGTTGCCAGATGGTTGAGGTGCTGAATGAGCACAGTTACCCACATTTTAGCCTACATTTGTAGGTGGATAATTAGGGCGTGCGTGACTAAGCACTGAAAAGGTAATGTTGGAAAGGAAGAATTACACAGATAAGTAGACAAAGAAATAAACGCTTATTCACTGCAAATTCAGAACCTATTCAGTGTATCGTAGTCTTGCAGAAGATGTCAAATACAGGCTGATTAGGAAAGTGTGCAGTAATTAACCGAATTTCGGCGTAGAGGTAGAGAGGAAAGGCGCTACAACTAACATCGAGTATGTGGTCTAAGTAATAAGTTAACGAGACATATCGGCAAGACAGTAAGACGGTAGAAATGAAGTAACTAGGAACCAGGAGCACAGCAGATTCAATGCAGAATGAAGTATAGTAAGAAGGAACAAGTGAAGTAATACCGTCATCCGTGGAAGTTTCTCCTTGGGACCTGCTTCCATGCGGAGTAGTTAGTCGCGAGGTTTCATCTGCACCTCCACGCCCCATCTGGTCATGTTTCGGTGAGGTTTAAAAGCACGTTGTCCACTACCGATTTTATTCCTCATTTGGGCAATTGATTTTGTGTGGGAGCTCGTTACTCAAGCCAATCAACCCTTTCGTCATTCATAGTTGTCTTTTTGGCGTGTATCATGCCCGAGATCACCAGCCTTATTTCATTAAGTGTGTGCTCAGTTCAGATTGGAATGTATTTTTTTAATTTCTGCGTACTTTTATATTCACCCGTGGGACTTTGACTTGGGCATCCATGTTGCTTAAAAGCTTCAAACCATGACCTAAGGAGATCGGCTTAATTGTGACCAACAGAATAACAGGAGACTAAAATGAAATAGTTAAATTAGGGGGTAGAAAGGTTAACGAAAAATGTTTATAAATAACATGTCTCGCGACAGTGTAGGATGCTATATGATTGGGTGTGATAAAATATTGCAGAAGATTAGAATAACAGGTAGAATTATAAATGGCTTGTCTTCTTCTATCAAAACGCACTGGGTGACGCGAATTATCCGGATGCCATTACCAAGTGGAATATTGAAGATATACAAAGGAGAGATCAAGCAAAAGATACACTTGTTCTTTTCTCCACCTACAAGTGGGACTTCAAGCATTGAGTTATCTAGCACAAAGTTAAGGCATGTTCAACACTCACACACAAGAAATCTCCGCTCACAAGTAACCGCAGAACAAACAGCTAGTATGCAACCAAAAGGCAATGACAGTGATTTGTTCAAACATCCCATAACCCACTAGCGAATCATCAGAAGGTAGACAAGTCGAGGAGAAAAACGCTAGGATGTAGTAACCTGCGCGCTCGGACTGAAAGCTCTCACAACTAACCTTACATGCCTTTCAAGAAATCCATCATCTCCGCATGCAGGAGAACCTCGGTTACTGAGAGTAACATTTGGCAACACACGGACCTTGAAAATGCTCTCTTAGTAAGCAACATTCTAGCGAACACTTCGTTAGTGCCCGCATTTTTCCGGACAAGCGCATGGGCAGGAAGACAGATGCCTAAATGCAACTTGAGCGCGTCACGTCAAAATGAGAGGAAGAGAGTGGTACTAGTACATGGTGTGCCATAATTGAAGCATGACGAGAACCATGAACGGCTCAAGCACGACATCGAAGAATGGAAGTACATCACAGAGCTCTATGACATGCAAAATCTCGTGGCTCTCGGCGTCACCCGTTTAGTTGCCTCCACAAACTACCAAGGCAGCCGGTCGAAAATGTTGAAGTTACCTTGGCTGCGAACGAAATGGTATCAGTGGCGATCCATGCATGGCATGATAACAGGAGACTTGGGCGTCTAGAATTACGGTTAAGACCACTCCTTCAGGCAGTACAGACCCCAGATACAGATGAGCCAGTCTCGGTTGTACCTATCTCAAATTAGCCAACCGTACAAATAACCGTTTCAGCAATCTTCATCAGACCGGCACGATTTCTGACGGTCACTCAAAGCGAATCGATCTCCTAATGCGTTAACAAATACAATGTTGCTACACTAACACTTAAGAGTTGTAATCTAAACTCCCGGAACTGCGCAGTTGACGTGAAACAACAAGTTTGGACCTCATAGACGCTACTAAAACGGCTTTCAAACGACATACTTGAACCGGGGATCACACCCAGTGATATGTCAGTCATTCGGAATGATCACCCATCTCGCAGTGGCGATATTACCAAATTTTATGGAGATTAATTGAAATGTGTGGCCATTACCGAACATTTCCTTGTTATTTCCGACACTATTTTGCCGACTTAACCTAGCACGTCGAAATGGTGGACCACAGAAGAACACGCGTGATGCTTGCCTCTTAGCAGTTATATACCTGCCACCGAACTCGTCAGCAGACAGCGACAACATTCCGTTAAACGCTGTCCGCTAATTTGTTCCATAAACCTACTCACATCATCTTATAATGGGCGCCTTCAATATAACTTCAATAGCATCGGTGTCCCCCAAAGTGAAATAATTAAAATCTAAAATCCTTGACTTCACGGACATGGTACTTTTGTTTAATTCAGCTAATTCATCATCGCCACTCCCAATCAGCAGGCTTAGGCCAGTCTGGAAAAGTCCCAGACGCCGGCGTTTCGACCTTATGGGTCATGTCAGTGGTGCGCCTCCCAGCGGAGCCCTGCCGGGTCCCGGCTCCATCACTTCAGGATGCCAGCAGTTAGTGCCACTTCGCCATGGGTGACAGCCGCGGACATGCGTGATTGACAGTTGACTATGATATAGCCCGGCTCATCTTCCACTGCCATGCCGGTTACGAACTGTGCAGAGGACAATGGCTAGCCTCACGAGCTAGGACTTTGTAAAGTTTGTGAATCGACCAACCAGGCACCGCCGTTCAAACGAGCCGTCACTCCTGAACTTAATCCGGACTAATGAAAAATTGATGGTTGAGTCAGTATCAAACGACCCTCCGATGCGTCGTAGCTACAATTCAGTCCCAGCATTTGATTATGTGTATTATGCCAGTATTGTTGACGAAGAAAGAGAAACTCAACGAACTATTGTGGACTGTGTTAAGCTGTACAACCTAGTGACAACCGTTGGCTGGGACCTACAGTCGTATAGTTTGGCGAACGATGCATGTAACGAATTGAAAGTCAGAATTCATTGGCCATAGAATCAACATCAAAAATTGTACCATAACGAACAGTGAACCGGGTCAATACTAGGATCCGAAGCAGAACACGTAAATGGACCAACAGAAGAGATGAGATTTGGAGGCAACATTCGCTAATCCCATGTGATACCACATGACAGAATTACAAAACAATCAGAAACTACTGCACGTCGCTCATTAGAATGGAGAACTACGAATGACAGGAGACCATGGTACTGAATTTTAAGAGTAACAACAAACTTCTATACAGGTATGTGAATGGCAAAAGAAAGGTTAAGCATGGAATACCCCCACTCAAGATGGCTAGTGGCTTAACGACTGCTGCTGTGGATGCCGCAAACGCTCTACTCCTGCAGTTTGGCTCAGTGGCTACAAATGCCATGGAACCTTCGCCCTAACAAATCCCAACAAAGTTCGTCGGCCTACCCAGCGTTACCATTACTCCAGCCGCTGTCATAAGCAAATTACAGTCTCTTCGGGAGTACAGTGCCCCTGCAATCGACATAATCTGCCCAAAAGGTACTAAATTTACTTCACTCTTAACTGTGCATCTTATATCCTTTTTCCAGGGTCCATTTGTCGCCTATCCACTTCCATCTTATTGGGAAATCGGAAGAAGCACTCCGATACATAAGCTGACTGGGTCCTGCGCTACCGACCTCTTACTCTTCTACCTATTTTATCAAATGTGCTGAAAGCTGTACTCGAGGATGAACCGGCGCGATATTTCGGAAGTCTGCAAAGAATTTCCAATGTCCAACATGGCATTAGATACAAACGATCTTAACACACTAAGGTGCTTCATGTTCGGGACTCGTGGACCATGGCGGCTGGTGAAGAGGTCCCCATTGATATGGTTTACTTGGACTATCCGAAGGCATTCGACAAGGTCAATCGCAACGTTGTCTTCCAAAAGCTTGCTGCCTATGGTATCAACGGTTCCATGCTCATCTGGTTGGAAGACTACTTACACGACAGAGCAATAAAGCTAAGAGTAACCGACACCCACTCTGAAAGCCTGTACGTACCCAGTGGTGTACCGCAAGGATCCGTCCTCGACCCTCTACTGTTTTCAGTCGACATCAATGAAGTTCCATCAAAAATGCTATCACCGATACAAATCTTCGCAGACTATGCTAAAATATGGAGAACAATTCGCTCAGCAACCGACCGTGTCTCTCTTCAGGATGACCTGGCGCGAATTAATGCATGGGCAGAAGCAAACCAGCTCCCACTGATCCCTGAAAACTGTCACCTGCTGACAGTGCGTTGCAGCTCCATCAACAGACACCTTCTAGGACAGAATGTTCTGTAGCACGTTACTAGTGAACGGGGCTTAGTTATCTTCGTACAAGAAAGTCTTGACAAATCGGATCAGCTTTCGAAAACAGCGAAAATTTCGCACTTGAACTTGAGGCATTTGAGGTGAGCTCTCGGCACTATTGAGCGACGGCTAGTACCACTGTTGATTAATTCGTAGATTCGTTGACACGCTGAATATACGGTTCGGGCCTGGCGCTCATGCTTAAAACGAGGCGTTTGTCTCTTTGAACAGCTTCAAAGAAGAGCCACCAAGGCAACACTTGGACTATCCGATCTCAGTTCCGGAATGTGCCTTCACTTATTCGATGCGTTCTCTTTAGAATTCCGACGGCTCCGCGAAGATGCCAATCTCACTTACCAGAAATCAAGCCCCCATGTAATCACTGCTGACCACAGCCTCTTACAAACAATGCCGATGCAACCACCAGAAATTAGTGACGCAACCCTCCCGTTTGAATTGCAGAAAGTATTTTTACTCACTTAGAATCTGTTTACACTGGAATGCGTTACACAACCATGTGGTGGACTCAGCAGATTTCGCGACATTCGAAAGATAATGGTAATTTTATCTAAGTGACAAACACTGCACAACAGTGTGATAAAGTGCCAAGATTCAGGCTCTAGCTAAGCCTCTCTCTATTGGCGACTCTCTTTAAAATAGATGTGGTTTCGTCGCCTGCCGCGTGACATGCGTAACTCCTGTATGCAAATAATGCGCCTCTTTCTCCGCTCGCCGACATTGCGGACCGTATTTGGCAATCCAACGCCCAAGTATCTCAGGTTCAGTCTACTTCCAGTACGGAGGTAGCAGAATTAAGAGCGCATGTAGCGGCACTTGCCAACCAACTAGAGAACCTAACACAGTCTGGATCCAACCGCCGAAATCGTTCCAGTAGTCGCACTCGTCCTAGATCACGTTCGAAATCTCCCCCTAGGTCAAGCTACCGTTGGTACCACGAGCGATTTCGTCAGCAGGCCAAGTCGTGTCTCCCGCCTTGTTCCTTCAAGCGCAACACGCAGGGGAACGGGCCGGCAGCACGTAGGGGCGACAGACACTGCTGGCTGCTCATCAAGTCCCACCTACAACTTCCATTACTCCATCAGAACTGGAGCAATCTATTTCTTCGTCAAGCAATTGATATCTGCTACTTAACAAGGCCAACAAACCAGGTTACGCAACCCAACGCCTTTGCATCGTTTGCATCCGTGCTCTCGCTCTTCTCCATGAATTAGTGTTGCTTTTCTGTGAAGGGTAGTAGAGGTATTGCTGAAGCGTTCCTTTACTCAGTGTGCTTTAGCCCTCGTATACCAGCAATACGGAAGCACTTTAGCACACAGCGTGGAGTAGCTTAGTAGCCTCTGATATCTTCATGACTTTATCAACACCACACAAACTGACGCTGGCAAGTTAATCCGAGCGACATTTCACATCATTTCAATATATTCCGGATAAGTATACCAAAATGACACTTCCCTGTTCCCACTTTACGTATCCACTCTATTTTTACGCTTTCACACATTTTGATCCCAGACTTTCACGACATCATGCACGATTTCGTTCCTGACCAGTGCAGCAGTCATTACGTTGGCGATATATATATATATATATATATATATATATATATATATATATTCTGCGAACAGCGCATTTCATGCAAAGCAACGTCACTATTGCGAAAAAGGCGCTTGTAAAGTCTTAATTATGCCAGCGTTAGTGTGTTTCGTAGTATTCGAGAAGAAATTATTTATTTATTTATTTAACTGCCTATTCTTCTCGCCAAAATTGGATATCAAGCCTCAATAACTGCATCGCAATATGTTGTGAAGCATAGCTTCTATCTTCTAATTAACCAAGACCCCTAAATGACATTGCGCGAATCAGCGCCCCTGCAATCATTTGCATGAATGCTCAATTATGCTTTTCTTCATGAATTCGTCGTGCTTATCTGTTAAGGGTCGTGAAGATTTAGCTTAAGATTTCCTTTACTAAGCGTAGTTAGCAATCATCTGCTAGCAACCTGGGAACGCCTAAACACTAAACGCGACGCAGCGCCTCAGATGCGTCCCTTCAAGTATCTATGTGGCTTTGTGACCACCAATAAGCAGTTCATTTCGCACTGGTACCCATAGTGAACACACCGCACTGGATAGCTGTATCGAAACTTGGAAGCGGGAACTTACGCCGGAAGAATGCGGTGCCACAAATGCTAATTATCCCCAGACGTGTTGACATTGAATGGTAACCCAATAGGCAGCTGTATGGCAGTAAGAGAACCCGGAATACGCTACTCAACGGCAAGTCACTTTAAAGAACAAGTACGCTACAGCACTGCAAGTGCTAGTTCATTAATAGGACGCATCTGTAGAACGATGTCCTTGGCAGATTTAAAAGCCACACTTTACGGGCACTGTGCACGCCCCCTTTAGAATACTGCTCCATAGTGCTACGCAGTGCAAGAGATTGGGCGGTGGTGCATTGGAATATGACCAGCGTTCTTGTACGAAGCAGTTCTCGCCCCCTCCACACTAAATTGTCGTAGAAAGAGCAGACAGATTCAGAGGAATCCTTTATGGGTACGCCGCAGAACGATAATTACGTTTTTTTGTTTCAAATCCCAATATCTCCAACGCTGATAACCATGGAATTTAAGAAATTCCTGGACGAAGTGTTCGCCGATATAAAATATATCAAGTGCATCCAAACGTAAAGGGGCTTTATCTCTAAATGACATCAGGTGCAGCTACGCAGAGTGACTTCTACCTGCTGCATCCAAGCATTAAGCACTAAACACTCAAACAACCATTGAGCACAGATATCCTCTGCTCACTAAATCATACTCCTTCATGCTAACAAGTGCCAAATGCAATATACGAGGTAGTATTTTCCTATGCAAATATGTGCTCGAATGTAACCGACCAGCATTAACAAGAAGATTCTCGGAGCACGTCACACTGCTACTCGAAAGTAACACCTCGGTAGATCAGTCGAGAGAACCGCAGCCTGATCAATTTTAGTTAGACAGCATGCGGCAAAACACGGTCGGTACCTTGTCCATTGCACGCAATTTGTTCTGCTGATGCTACGACTGCGACGAATTACGCAGCCGGGTAGTCATGTTTGATGTTGGTGTGTATGACAGCTTTGGTGCTCCTGCGCGTGAAATACGTGCACATTTGATGAAGGTGGTACTGAAAGCACGTACTGCAAATCAGCTGCGCTGATTTCCTTGGCAGGAAAAGCACCAACAACTTGTTCTTGCACCGAACTGTTTGCCGTGTACCATGAAAAATTTAAGTTGCGTGCGTATTTTTCACTACACCGAACTGTAATCTCTGCTCAGATACACACAACCTGCATAACACTGCTATATCCGTTGCCTCTGGCTTGTGTGATGTATAATATGCGGTTAGTAAACATGTTGACCCTCGTCCCATCACGTAGTACCATAGAATATATGGATATATATATATATATATATATATATATATATATATATATATATATATATATATATATATGTATATATATAATGGTTGGCGGCATCCGGTTTCGGATTTGCCTGTCACTGTGGCCAGCCACAGGACGCCTGTAAACTCGTGGTTGGCGGCATCCGGTTTCGGATTTGCCTGTCACTGTGGCAAGCCACAGGACGCCTGCGCCTACAGAGGGACCATGGATGGCTTGCGCTGCACCACCCACAGCTCCAACCACACACCCCATATCCAGTGTAAACCCGAAGGAATAAGACCGGGAGGCATGCGGATGGGAACCACGTTTCATCAACGGAGCCGGCCCACACTCCTTCACAGGCAAACACAAGCACGCTGTATTTGGGGAATCAACCGCACACAAGGCGGTGGCTGGACCGTAGTCCGCTCCATACTGAGTGCATGGAACCACTCTTCGAGCCTAACACGGCCACAAGAACCGTGCCACCCCGTCCCCTCCAGCAACGACCAACTGTCTCCTGGAGCCAGTATGGACGAGGTAGTGGGTAATAGACAGGTAGGCACCTTGTCAACATGCACATCAAGCGCAGCCACACCGGGGATATCAAACAACAGCCAATCACTTGAGAGAGAGAGAGAAAGAAAAAGAGAAAAACTGGATTAATGCATAAGGAAACGGTGACATAAACCTTAATTAAATAGCATACGTAATAAGTTGTTTACAAACACATCCCAGCTAAGTGCACGAGGTCAGGAAGTATAGTTCACGGTATGCCACGAACACAAAAATCTTATGGAAATCGAATACAACTGGCTAAAGCGATATGTGCAAGTTAATGGAATAGAGTACATGGAGATATTTATATAAGAAAGAAAAGCATTAAGGTAAAAACTGTAAACCCACCACCTGAAATAAAGAGACTTAGCATGCAAGCACGCGGTTAGTAAATCGAAATCAGCGTGCCTACAAACGCTGCGCCGGCTCGTCGTAATTCTCTGCAGGACCCATCGTCGCTTCTGTAGTGGCCCCAAAGGACCTAGCTCATGGCCCACTAGACATTTATATGAGAAAGAAAGGCATTAGGAGAGAACCGAAAACCCACCACCTGAAATAAAGAGACTTAGCATGCAAGCATGCGGTTAGTAAATCGAATTCAGCGTGCCTACAAACGCTGCGCCGGTGCTGCCTACGTTCACTGCGGGACCCGTCGGCGCTTCGGCAGTGGTCCCGAGTGACCTCTCTCATGGCTCACTAGGCCTGCCTGACTAAGGCACTCGCGACCGCATGTTCTACAACACAATGCGCTCGATGTCGATGGAGTACAATTCATCGGTGCTTGCCGCTTCCGCACTTGCCGCTTCTTCTCTGCATGCATGAGGGCTTTCTCCCGCACCTCAGCAACTGCCTTCGTGATTAGATCGCGCCATGCACGCCGATCAACCGCCTTCGATTCCCATGATCTGCAATCAAGATTAGAACGTGTGAGGCTCACTTTAATCATGTCCTGGTAACGTAACTTGGGTTTCCCAGCATGCCGCTTCCTATACTCAGCTGACCGTATAAAAGTTGTTTCGGTATTCGCGTCGAATCCATACGGCTCACATGACCGAGCCATCTCAGGTGTCGCAGTAAAAGTATGCAGTCCACTGCATACATCCCACTTCGGCGCAACACTTCCGTGTCTGCAACTCTGGCGCCCCAGCCGATCCGCAGAATTCGTCGCAGACACTGCTGATGGAACCGCTCGAGATATCGCACATCCCGACGGTACATCGTCCACGTTTCACTGCCGTATAGAAGAACGGACAGTACCATGGATTTGTACACCATCAGCTTCGTGCCAATGCTAAGCTGATGGTTGTTCCACACTCGGTACTCTAGCTTCCCGAATGCCGCTGCCGCCTTCGACACGCGATTACGCAACTCAATGTGTAGCTGCTGATCAGTCGACATCACACTCCCAAGGTAGCAGAAGCGGGAGGTGGTTTCCAATACTTCAGCACCAATGCTGATTTGCGGCAATATTGAAGATTGCACCTCCGGTGAAGGCTGAAACAGACAGACAGTTTTGCTTGTGTTGATGGTGAGCCCGAATTTGGCCGCTGTCGAAGCCAGAGCACTAGTCATGTGCTGCAACTCATCCGCGTTGTGTGAAAACAACGCACAGTCGTCAGCAAACAGCAACATACGGATAGTTGTCTCACAGACTAGAGTTCTCGCACCGAAACGACGGATGTTCAGCAACCCACCATCAATACGGTGCTCCACACGAACACCGTAAACACAAGCCGCATCAAAAGCACAAGACAACATTGCATGAAGATAGATATTAAACAGGGCAGGAGCTAACACACAGCCTTGCTTCACACCAGAGACAACTGTAAAGTCATCAGAGGTCTCTCCACTCAGCTGCACCCTCGCTCGCATACCACTGTGCAGACATTCAATTAAACTTACAAACTTACGCGGGCAACCAAACTTACCCAACACCAGCCACAGTGCCTCGCGGTTCACCGTATCAAATGCCTTGGTGAAATCAACAAAAAGCGAGTACAAAGGCTGGTGTCGTTCTCTGCACTTCTCTTGCAACTGACGAGCCGCAAACACCATATCTATAGTGCTGCGACCCGAACGGAATCCACATTGCTCTTCCGCCACGTGTGGTTCCACAATCTGACTCACGAGGCGATTGAGCAGGATTCGGGCAATCACCTTGCCCACACAACTCAGCAAGTTGATGCCACGATAATTCGTGCAACATTGCTTGCTACCTTTGCCCTTGTACAGTGGTAGCACAAGGGCATCCTTCAGCTCAGAAGGCACTTCCTCCTCAATCCACACGCGTTGCACCAAGTGGTGCAGCGCAGTCAACAACGCGGGTCCACCGTGTTTCAATACTTCAGGTGGGATCCCGTCACCTCCGGCACATTTGCCGTTTCGCAGCTGAGCAAGTGCTCTCTGCGTCTCATCCAGTCTCGGCGTATCTGCCAGATCCGCCTTCACATCGTGCTGCTTCAGGCCATTCAATGTAGGCCAGTCGATCTCTGAACGGTTGTTCAAGAGACAGTCAAAGTGTTTCCGCCAGACCTGCATTATGTCTGCAGTCTGGGTGCAGGTAGCGCCTGAACTACCATCGATCAGTGTCCTCAGCGGCTCCAATCTCGGTCCATACACCGCCTTCAAGGAGTCAAAGAATTCCTTGTGTTGACGGCGTTCGGCGTAGCATTCCATCTGCTTCGCCTTCTCCGTCCACCATGCATTTTTAATGCGACGGAGCTCTCGGGTCAGTCGCCGTCGAAATTTGCGAAACTGACTACTCTTCCCCAAGTCACTGGGGTCTGCAACATGTGCAGCAAATGCTGCATTCTTCTCTGACACCAATGCGTCAATCGTCACATTGTTGTCATCAAACCAATCAGGCCGCTTACAGTTTGCGCGCCCGATGGTCTCCTCCGCAGCAGCTGTCACCTGGTCGCGAATGTGGTGCCACAGGTCGCCCACTGTGGCTATACAGTCCACATCACCACACAGGCGTGCAGCCATCGCCTTCTCCAGCTCAGCACGTTTCGCCACAGTACCGAGGGAGAGAATGTTAAATTTACGCCGATTCACGGCGGGAGTGCAATACATCGATTTACGAAAATATATGTACAGTTTGGTCCGAACCAATTTGTGATCAGTGCCACACTCAGCTCCACGCAGTACACGTGTCATGCGCACTTCACGCATATCACGCTGACGTACGATGACATAGTCGAGCAGGTGAGCGTGACCACTCCGTGGGTGCGTCCAAGTTGCTATATCACTCGCACTCAGTGCAAACCGAGTGTTCGTGATCGTCAGGCCGTGAGTGGCACACAGTGAGAGCAGCCTGTCACCGTTCGCATTCGCTGAACCAATGCCATGCGCACCGATAACATCTGTCCACGCTGATGCATCACGCCCAACGCGCGCATTGAAATCACCCAGCAGAAATAGTCGGTCGCTCCTCGGCACAGACCGTATCACGGAGGATAGCTCAGTGTAGAACTGATCACGCGTGTCATCAGGATAACACATGGTCGGACCGTACGTGCTTATAAAAGTAGCAAACTTACCTCTTCCGAGTCGCAGGCGAACAGTCATCAGTCGCGCGCTGATGCCCGTTGGTTCACCCACCAGCTGGCCATTCAGGCGATCGGATATTGCAAATCCGACCCCATGTTCACGTGGTGCTGAGGCGGCGTTCCCCACCCAGTAGAATGTATAGCCAGCACCTGCTTCATGTAACTTACCTTGCTCAGCGAGCCGAGTTTCACTGAGCGCCGCAATATCGATGTGGTAGCGCGCCAGCTCCATTGCGATCAGTGCAGTGCGTCGCTCCGGGCGCTCGCTCGAGTTCCGGTCCAGTAGTGTGCGCACGTTCCAGCACCCGATGTTGAGTGCTTTGCGCGCAGGCATACGATTGCATTGGTGGGCAATCGCACGCGAGGTGGTCGTTGTGCTTCGGAGGTTTGCTTGAGGGACTCCACCCGGAGCCTTTGGCTCAATAGCCTGACCCACAAGGCAGTGGGTGGTTTGGAGGTTTGCTTGAGGGACTCCACCCGGAGCCTTTGTCTCAATAGCCTGACCCACAAGGCAGTGGAGAGCAGATCCAGCTCGGGAATGTGATTGCAGAGACAGATGGGGATCTGCTTGACGGCCGTCACACGCAGCCTTTGAGGTTCTGGAACAGTTATCATATGTTTTGCGACCGTAATTGGATACGCACCTGCGACCACGGCCAGACGCAGGTGGGTTTTTGGCGGGTTTGCACCAATTTGACCAGGGGCTGCCTGGCTTGAGGCGGGCAGTAGCAAACCATTGAACACCCGGAGGTGTCCTCCCACCGTCAGAGACAATGCGTGGTACTCGTGCTCTACGCCAATCGAGCATTGAGAATATAACCCGTAACCTGTTGTCTCCCATGGCTAGGTTTTACGGGAAGTGGGCCATCGACCACTTCCTAACCTCCGGAGAGGATGGACAAGGATACTGCCAGGGCGCCCACACCTGACAGGAGAACGACTCGGGTCCTCAGCCAAAGCCTTCGATTAAATGAACACCCGAAAGGCAGCGGGTCTAGCACATGGTCAGTTCACTGACTCATGCGGATTGGTGTCCTGGATCTTAGCAGGGAGAAGGGCGAAACCTAACTCCCACCCAGCGGTCGCCACACCAGGGATATCAAACAACAGCCAATCACTTGAGAGAGACAGTGACAAAGAAAAACTCGATTAATGCATAAGGAAACGGTGACATAAACCTTACGTTAATGAGCATATGAACTAAGTTGTTTACAAACGAATCCTAGATAAGTTAACGAGGTCAGAAAGTAGACCTTACGGAAATGCCACGAACACAAAAATGTTATGGAAATCGACTACAATTGGCTTAACCGAGGTGTGCAAGTTAATGGAATAGAGTACAGGTAGACATTTATATGAGAAAGAAAAGCATTAAGACAAAATTGAAAACCCACCACCTGAAAAAGAGACTTAGCATGCAAGCACGCGGTTAGTAGATCAAATGCAGCGTACCTACAAACGCTGCGCCGGTTCCGCCTACCTTCTCTGCAGGACCCGTCGTCGCTTCTGTAGTGGTCCAGAGTGGCCTCGCTCATGGCTCATCATCATCATTATACATGTTAGCTAGATGTGTTGAAACACCTCCGCTATTGTACCGCAATACATAAAAGAAATGCATACATACATACAATATATAAAGGAAAAATAAATACGACAGTTGCATTCCAGCTGAGCTACCAGCAACTGATAGGCTTCGTTCCGGTAAGCTACCAGCCAGCTACTAGGCAAAAAAATTATTATGTTTTACCCTACGAAATGAGATCGTAGATGGAGGGACAAAGAAATTCACAGCAGGAACGCCACTGAGGTCGGCTCCTTGCCATGTCAGCAACTGTATCCAGCCAAACGTGTTCACCGTCTTTTGGACCCCAACCAGGGAGCCGTGAAGCTCCAACCCAGGCTAGCTCCGAAGTGAGGGACTTCATTCCTCTGGACCAAGTCATTGCTTGGCTACCTCTCCTCTTCTTCCACCCACATCCCCGGTGAGCAAACAACGCACGTCGAGGGAGTCGGTGGGCTGGCATGCGCAACACGTGGCCCAGCCATCGGAGTCTGGTGCGGGAAATAACGGTGCTGAGCGTTTCGGGTCCTTTTGCTCTGCCGTAAACAAGGCGTCGAACACGCTCGTTACTCACGCGGTGTTCCCACCAGATGTGAGCCAAACTGCGAAGGCACCGATGGTCGAACCTAACTAGTCTCTTCATGTCCGTCGATCTTAGGGGCCAGGTTTCGCGACCGTACAGTAAGGTCGAACGTACCGCTGCATTGTACACTCTACCCTTCAGGGCGACAGTAATGTCGCGCCTGCGCCATAGGTGGCGAAGGTTAGCAAAAGCACTTCGAGCTTTCGCTATACGGTTCGTGATCTCGTCTTCGTTCCAAAGGGCGCTGATACAACTTCCCAGGTAATTGATTTTCTGAACGACTTCTAGCTGATCCCCACCAAGGGTCAGCGTAGGAGACGGTCCAGACCAATCTTGGAGGAACGCTTTGCACTTCGGTGGTGCCAAGCAAAGCCTGAAGCGGGTGACAGCCAGTGCTAATCTGTCCAGCGCGGCTTGGCACGTCTGGGAGCTGTCACAGATGAGGGCAATGTCGTATGCGTACTTCAAGTCAAGAAGTCGTTCTCCTGGGAGTAGCTCCACACCTTCCAAGTCATGTCATGTAAATGCAATCTCCATGACTTCGTGAATATCGAAGTTGAATAGGAAAGGTGACAGCGGGCATCCTTGTCTCACACCGCTGGAGATATTGAAGGGTGGTGACAGCTTGCCGTAAGCTCTCACTCTGCCCGCGCTACGTGCATATAATGCTCGGGTAATATTTACATATTTCTAGGGCACACCCTTCCTGAGTAGACAATTTCAAAGGGCACATCGATCAACCGAATCGAAAGCACCTTTGATTACGAGGAACACCACTACAGTGGGCCGCCAATATGTGTGACGGTGCTCCAACAACTGACGCAAGGTGAAGATGTGGTCGATGCAGCCACGACCACGACGAAACCCGGCTTGCTCCTCACGAATCTGGTTTTCACGAGTGCCAGTCAGTGTGTGAATTATGGAGGCGAGTAATTTGGAGGCGATGGAGATCAGACTGATTCCTCTATGGTTGCCGCATTCTGAGCGAGAGCCGCCTTTGAAGCTGGGAACAAAAACGGAGCGGCTCCAGTCGGTTGGGACAGTCTCCTGCTTCCACAGTTTCACTAGTAATTCATGTAAAGCATCAACAAGAGCAGAGCCTCCGAATTTGAAGAGGGCTGGAAGAAGATCATCTGGTCCCACGGCTTTTTTCAACTTAAACAGTCCGATTTCACGTTCGACTTCTGAGCGAGAGGGTAGATCCAAAGGGATAGCCCACGGAGCAGTGCGATCAGTGACCGCCGAATCGAACAATTCCAGCCGAGTAAATTGCTTTTCAAAATGCTCAGCCTAACGCTCCAAACGTTTTGACAAATTGTGGATAGGCTGTCCACTCTCATCACAAATTGTTTCACTAACACCAGGTCTCCTGCTGCCCGTTTCCCGTATCAGACGAAATAACTTACGATGGTTGCCAAGGGCAGCGGCCACTTCCATCTCTGCCGCACGAGGAGACCACCATGATTCGCTGTCTCTCTTCAGACTAGCACAGAGTGTTGCCCGGAGCTCTTTGCGAGTTTCCTTGTGTTCACTTCCAGCCGGGATATGCCGGCGAGCGTCGATAAGTTCCAGAGACCGCGAAGAGACCCACTGTCTATATTGGCTATTAGACATACCACATGAGGATTTGCCTGCTGCTAGTAAGGTCTGGCGTACATGTGACCAGTGACCATCAATTGTCTCCAGTGCGCGATTACTCAACTCGCATGTCAGCGTACTTCGATACGCATGCAGAACAGCTGGCTTTGTCAGTTGGCTGGTGTCAATGCGTTCACAGCGTCGTCGTGGGCGTCCGCCAAAACGCATCCGCATGTCAGCACATACAATTGCATGATCGGTGTCCACACATGTGCTCCAAATCGAGCGACAATTCTGGATGCAGCCTCTCCAGCGAAAACTGATAGCAATGTGATCGATCCGCGTCCATAGCTGGTTCGAGGCCGGTGGGTGCCAAGTCACCCTCCGGCGGGTGCTGTGTTGGAAATTAGTGCTCGCAAGAAAAAAGCGAGCACCTTCACACAAATGAGATAACCGCTCACCGTTATCATTACGGGAGCCTACACCGTGTTGACCGCCCAGATGATATTCATCAGTGGACAACTTTCCAACTTGTGCGTTCATATCCCCCGCCAGTGTCCGTGCTTCTTCTGTGGAGAAGGAGCTGGGTCCGTAGGCGGTAGAAGTCGTTCTTTATCGAATCATCGCTAAAGGTTGCGGGCGCCTAGGCAGCGATGATGAATAGACATCTATTAGTCCCGCGCGACTTCGAAGCTTTACACGAGCCAGCCAATCGGACCGCACACATCCGGCTACTGATTGGAATCCAATCAACCAGAGGAGCTTCAGCCCGGGGACTTAGGGCAATACCAACACCAGCTTGGCCGGTGCTCGAAGCTGCATCGTCACTGGATAGGCGCAATGAGAAACTACTGCTTGCGTCACCTGAAGGAGATCGCAGAGTGAGCACAGTGATCGAGTCTTGCAGGCGAGTCTCTGATAAGCAGCAGATATCGACCGAGAGGGTCTCCAATGTTCGGGCAAGTGCTGCCTGTTGACCGATCTGTAGTAGTGTGCGTACATTAAGGCATGCCAATCTGAAGGAGGATCGGGGGCTCCAAATGGAAGCCGATGAACTGGAATGGACCGCTTGGTTTGACATGGGCTTGTCGACAGGAGAGGAGTGACGCTCACTAGAGATTTATATGAGTAAGAAAAGCATTAGGACAAAACTGAAAACTCACCAACTGAAATAAAGAGACTTGGCATGCAAACACGCGGTTAGGAAATCGAATGCAGCGTACCTACTAACGCTGCGCCGGTTCTGCCTACGTTCTCTGCAGGACCCGTCGTCGCTTCGGTAGTAGTCCCGAGTGGCCTCGCTCATGGCTCACTAAGCCTGCATGACTAAGGCATTCGCGACCTCATGTTCTACAGCACCATGCACTCGATGTCGATGAATCACAATCCATCGGTGCTTGCCGCTTCTTCTCTGCATGCCGGAAGGCTTTCTTTTGCACCTCGGCAAATACCTTCGTGATCAGATCGCGCCAAGCACGCCGATCAACCGCCTTCGATTCCCATGATCTGCAATCAAGATTAGAACGTGTGAGGCTCACTTTGATCATGTCCTGGTAATGTAACTTTGGTTTCCCCACGTGCCGCTTCCCAATACTCAGCTGATCATATAATAGCTGTTTCGGCATCCGCGTTGGATCCATACAGCTCACATGACAGATCCACCTCAGGTGTCACAATAAAAGTATACAGTCTACTGCATAAAACCGCACTTCGGCGCAAAACTTCCGTGTCTGCAACTCTGTCGCCCCAGCCGATGCGCAAAATCCGTCGCAGACACTGCTGATGGAACCGCTCGAGATATCGCACATCCCACCGGTACATCGTCCAGGTTTCACTGTCGTATAGAAGAACGGACAGCACCATGGATTTGTACACCATCAGCTTCGTGCCTACGGTATACTGATGGTTGTTTCACACTCGGTACTCAAGCTTCCCGAAAGCCGCTGTTGCCTTCGACACGCGGATACGCAGCTCACTGTGTAGCTGCTGATCAGAGGACATCACAATCCCAAGGTAGCAAAAGCGGGAGGTGCTTTCTAATACTTCAGCACCAATGCTGATTCGCGTCAATATTGTATATTGCACCGCAAGTGAAGCCTGAAAGACACAGTTTTGCTTGTGTTTATGGTGAGCCCGAATTTGGTTGCTGTCGAAGCCAGGGCACTAGTCATATGCTGCGACTCATCCGCGCTGCGTGAAAACAACGCACAGTCGTCAGCAGACAACATACAAATAGTTGTCTCACAGACTAGAGTTCTCGCACCGAAACGACGGATGTTCAGCAACCCACCATCAATAGGGTGTTCCACACGAACACCGTAAGCACAAGCGGCATCAAAAGCACAGAACAACACTGCATGAAGATATATATTAAACAGGGCAGGAGCTAAGACACAGCCTTGCTTCACACCAGTGACAACTGCAAAGTCATCCTAGGTCACTCCACTCAGCTGCACCCTCGCTCGCATACCACTGTGCAGACATTCAATTAAACTTACAAACTTACGCGGGCAACCAAACTTACCCAACACCAGCCACAATGCCTCACGGTTCACCGGATCAAATGCCTTGGTGAAATCAACAAAAAGCGAGTACAGTGACTGGTGTAGTTCTCTGCACTTCCCCTGCAACTGACGAGCCGTAAACACCATATCTATGGTGCTGCCACCCGAACGTAATCCACACTGTTCTTCCGCCGCGTTAGGTTCCACAACCTGACTGACGAGGCGGTTGAGCAGAATTCGGGCAATCACCTTGCCCACACAACTCAGCAAGTTGATGCCACGATAATTCGTGCAAACTTGCTTGCTACCTTTGCCCTTGTACAGTGGTAGCACAAGAGCATTCTTCAGCTCAGGAGGTACGTCCTCCTCAATCCATACGCGTTGCACCAAGTGGTGCAGCGCAGTCAACAACGCAGGCCACCCGTGTTTCAATACCCCAGGCGGGATCCCGTCGGCCCCGGCACACTTGCCGTTTCGCAGCTGAGCAAGTGCTCTCTGCGTCTCATCCAGTGTCGGCGTGTCCGCCAGATTCGCCTTCACATCGTGCTGCTTGATGCCGTTCAATGTGGGCCAGTCGATCTCTGAACGGTTGTTCAAGATACACTCAAAGTGTTTTCGCCAGATCTGCATTATGTCTGCAGTCTGGGTGCAGGTAGCGCCTGAACTACCATCGATCAGTGTCCTCAGCGGCTCCAATCTCGGTCCATACACCGCCTTCAAGGAGTCAAAGAATTCCTTGTGTTGACGGCGTTCGAAGTAGCATTCCAACTGCTTCGCCTTCTCCGTCCACCATGCATTTTTAATGCGACGGAGCTCTCGGGTCAGTCGCCGTCGAAGTTTGCGAAAGTGACTACTCTTTTCCAAGTCACTGGGGTCTGCAACATGTGTATCAACTGCTGCATTCTTCTCCGACACCAATGCGCCAATCGTCGCATTGTCATCAAACCAATCAGGCCTCTTACAGTTTGCGCGCCCGATGGTCTCCTCCGCAGCAGCTGTCACCTGGTCGCGAATGTGGTGCCACAGGGCGCCCACTGTGGCTATGCAGTCCACGTCACACAGGCGTGCAGCCATGGTCTTCCCCAGCTCAGTACGTTTCGCCACAGTACAGAGGGAATGTTAAATTTACGCCGATTCACGGCCGAAGTGCAATACATAGATTTACGAAAATATATGTACAGTTTGGTCCGAAACCAATTTGTGAGCAGTGTCACACTCTGATCCACGCAGTACACGTGTCATGCGCACTTCACGCATATCACGCTGACGTACGATGACATAGTCGAGCAGGTGAGCGTGACCACTCCGTGGGTGCGTCCAACTTGCTATATCACTCGCACTCAGTGCAAACCGAGTGTTTGTGACGTCAGGCCGTGAGTGGCACACAATGAGAGCAGCCTGTCACCGTTCGCATTCGCTGAGCCAATGCCATATGGACCGATAACATCTGTCCACGCTGATGCATAACGCCCAACGCGTGCGTTGAAATCACCCAACAGAAATAGTCGGTCACACCTCGGGACAGACCGTATCACGGAGGATAGCTGAGTGTAGAACTGATCACGCGTGTCATCAGAATAACACATGCTTGGACCGTACGTGCTTACAAAAGTGGGAAACTTACCTCTTCCTAGTCGTAGGCGAACAGTCATCAGTCGCGCGCTGATGCTTGTTGGTTCACCCTCCGACTGGCCATGGAGGCTATCGGATATAGCAAAGCCGACCCCATGATCACGTGGTGCTGAGGCGGCGTTGCCCAACCAGTAGAATGTGTTCCCAGCACCTGCTTCATGCAGCTTACCTTGCTCAGCGAGCCGAGTTTCACTGAGCGCCGCAATATTGATGTTGTAGCGCGCCAGCTCCATCGCGACCAGTGCAGTGCGTCGCTCCAGGCGATCGCTGGAGTTCCGGTCCAGTAGTGTGCGCACGTTCCAGCACCCGATGCTGAGTGCCTTGCGCGCAGATATACCATTGCATTGGTGGGCAATCGCACGCGAGGAGGTCGTTGTGCTTTGGAGGTTTCCTTGAGGGACTCCACCCGGAGCATTTGGCTCAATAGCCTGACCCACAAGGCAGTGGGGAATATATATATACATATACATATATATACATATATATATATACCATTTTCACTTTATAATGGATATTTTGCAAACCACATTGGACATTTTGCTAACCACGTTGGACATTTTTCAAATCAAACTGGACATTTTGCAAACCAAACTGGACATTTTGCAAAACAAATTGGACACGTTGCAATCTAAGTAGCAACTCGCCAATTTGTTGGTAAGAAACGAGCAGTAAGACTGCTGAATGATGCTCAGCATATACATTGTGATGACGCTAATACACCGGCATTGTGTAAGCAGCGGGCTACACTGTAAAACATTTGCTTGATCGTGAGCAGCGACCGAAGTTCTGAACTACGCTCCCCTCTCCCCATTGACATTCGCCTAGTTGGTGTGCAGTGCTCATACGCATCAACCTGTGTTGGTGTGTGACAATTGGAATATCGGACTTCCGAATCGTAATTGTGTATCAATCATTTTGTGAGTGGATTGCGATGCGCAATCTCAATGTGCACCGTTATTCTCATTAGAGAGAACCTTGTCCGATTCGGTCAATGGGACCATGTCGGATGAAGCAGGTAGGCGGTGTCCCAGCTTCGCCCGTCTCTCTATTAGCTTTCGCAACTGCCACGTTATTGTATCAGCGTAGGCTGTAATGACCCCCAGCAAATCCAGTCTAGATCTATAGCCTATTGTTGCAACATATCAACTACTGAGGAGTGGGCCGATTACACGATGTTCAGGCCACATTGTGGTCACGATAATGTAACCGAACTGCGTACGTAGCGGGTGATTGTGTAAGCCCTTCTCTTGACATGAGTGCCGTTCGCCTCGGCCAAAACCGGTGACCTATTTTCCCCTACACCCCCATGGGAATTCGTGGGTTTTGTCTGGGTGTGTGGACCGACCTATGCAGCGGTACCACCATTGCAGCCGAGCGTACGATAATGGTTCCACTCAGCACAACTTAGCTTTATTAGCTCCGTGCCGCACGAAACGACCAAAATGAGTGACGAACAACAGGAGAGCTGGTGTCCGACGCGACGGCACTGCAGGCGAACATCATTTGCGCAAAGAGAAATTCTCACAAAACTTGTGCTGGTCGACGGCAAAACTACTCGGGAAGCCGCTGAAGTCGCCGGTGTTAACGCGAGTACGGCAAGGAACATCATTAATGCCTACAAGCGAGAAGGCTCAAATACACAGCGCACCTGCGGTGGAAACAATAGGGAGAAGCTGACTCCCAATGTATTGCAGCGTGTCGAAGAAGCGGTTGAACGGCACTCTGAGGACACGTTGGTGCAGCTGCAGATGCGCCTGAGAGAGGATGGGATAAACCTATCAGTATCCTCTGTCTCCAACACCCTCAGAAGACTAAAGATAAATCTCAAAAAGTGTCATTACGAGCTCGACCGAGTCAACGGTGCCACGACAATCGCTAGCCGACAGGCCTACGCTCTCGAGTTCTCGGCACATGCACCTTCTAACAAGGAGAAATGCATCTTCATAGATGAGAGTGGTTTCAACCTTCATCTGAGGCGAACTCAGGCTCGCTCAAGAAGAGGGACGCGCGCGAACGTCGTGTTACCTACAGTCAGAGGTCGCATGGTAACCCTGATTGTTGCAATGAATAACCAAGGCGTCATCCATTCAAAGATCATTAACGATGGCACCTGCAATGGTGCGAAGTTCTCAGCGTTCGTCGAGGAACTGGTGGCGCGTATAAGCTGCATAGTGGAGATGAACGGCGCATGGCTGATGATGGATATCCGGGAATCAGATAAAAACATAAAAGAAAAAAGGGAAAGTATATAATGGTGACTGAAAGCTGGGCTAAAGAGAATCACCCACCCCGTGCGGTCGATCAGGCAATCGATCGAGCGGACGAATGCGTTTTCAAACACCCGGCTAATTGGACTTTTGCCTCAGAGTTGAGAGGACAGTGTTTTCGGCGGTATTTTCTGGCTACGTTGGCAGAGTTTTTGTTAACACGTTTTTCGTGGTCAAGGCTGTTGAAATTTTGATTTTTCTTCGGCTGGGCTAGAATTGCTGCGGAGAAATTTCTGGGTGGTTAATTCGGAATAGCGAAAAAGGGAAGATCTAACAATGGCGACGGACAAGCACGGAAATGTTACAAATTTTTCTGCCGAACATTTTCAAAAGCTGCTTCTTCAGCAACAATCCCAGATGGAAGCACAAATGAAACTGATTGAAAGTTTAACGCAGTGCTTAAACGTACAATCAAACGGAGCAGCTACACGGGACACGCAGGCTGTTTCACTTGATCTTCTTACGAATTCAATCACTGAATTTCATTATGATGTTGATTCCGAATCCACTTTCGAGGCGTGGTTCAAACGTTGGGAGAATATGTTCCAGACGGATTTCAGCCGTCAAGATGATTCATGGAAAGTGCGCATTTTGCTCCGCAAGCTGGGAACTAATGAACATACAAGATTCCTTGACCACATATTGCCCAAAGAGCCGAAGGACATCACTTTCAACGAAGCAGTGGCAACACTCAAAGAAATTTTTGGTGAGTCAACATCATTGTTTAGCATTCGCTATCAATGTCTAAAAATTGTAAAGCGTGATACAGACGATTATGGGGCACTAGCAGACATGGTTAACCGCAAATGTGAACGTTTCAAATTACGCTGTTTGACGGATGACCAGTTTAAGTGTCTTATATTTGTCAGTGCTTTACAGTCTCCACGCGACGCGGAAATCCGCACTCGGCTCCTTGCTAATATGGATCAAGATCCAGATTTGACATTGAAGTCTCTTGTAGGCGAATGCAAACGGTTACTTACCTTGAAACACGACACGGCTATGATTGAGCAGAGTCGCCCCACCATTGCCGATACTGTTCATGCTGTGCAAAAAGCAAGAAAATCTGGCTCGAATAAGTCGTTCAACAGAAAGCCGAACAAGCCGCCTACACCTTGTTGGTCATGTGGTGAATGGCATTTCGCCCGATACTGTTCATTCAAGCGTCATATTTGTGATAAGTGCCATAAACGCGGCCACAAGGAAGACTTTTGCCATCAGTCCCGGCCAAGAAATGTGAAGCAGTCCTACCGAAGGAAGAATTTCAGAAAACCTGACGCAGAATCACTATCGGTGATTGCTACGTTTCACAGCCATTCTAGAACACGCCGCCGATTTATCACTGTGCTTATCAACGGAATCCCAACCCGGCTGCAGTTCGATACGGCATCAGATATAACGATCATTTCCAAGAACACTTGGAAGCACATAAAGAAGCCGAAAATGATTGATTTCAACAAAATCGCTCACAATGCATCCGGTGGAGTGCTGAAGTTGGTCGGAGAAATAAATTGCAAAATTGCATTCAACGGAGTGGAAAAGGCCGGAACCTGCTACTTGTCTGATCGACCAAACTTGAACCTCCTTGGACTTGACTGGATGTAAAAATTACAACTGTTTGATGCTCTAATGAGTCAGATTTGCAATACAGTACAAACCGACCCAGTACATTCATCATTGTCGATAGAAGAAATGACCAGAAAGCTAAAGCAGCAGTTTGTCACCTTGTTTGAAGATGGTCTCGGCCACTGCACTAAGTTCAAAGCAAAGTTGTGTCTTCGTGAAGGAACCAAGCCAGTCTTTAGAGCAAAAAGACCGGTACGGTATGCAGCCATGACAGCAGTTGATCAGGAGCTCGACCGACTGGAACGAGCCGGTGTCATCACACCAGTGAACTACTCTTCATGGGCTACGCCGATTGTTGCTGTGAAAAAGCCGAACGGTAAAGTGCGAGTCTGCGCCGATTTTTCGACCGGCTTGAATGCCGCATTGGACGACCATCAATACCCCCTTCCGATACCAGAAGATATCTTTGCCAAGCTAAATGGTGGGAAGTGTTTCGCCAAGCTCGACTTGTCCGATGCCTACCTCCAGGTTGAGGTTGATGAAAGCTCAAGAGAATTGCTGACCATCAACACTCATCGTGGCTTGTACCAATACAACCGCCTCCCTTTTGGCGTGAAAACAGCACCAGCCATCTTCCAGCAGCTGATGGACACCATGCTCGCGGGAGTTTCTGGAGCCGCGGCGTACCTGGATGATATCATTTTAATGGGTCGGACGGCAGAAGAACTATTTCAGCGGCTCGCTGAAGTGCTTGTACGTATCCAGTCATATGGTTTCCGTATCCGCGAAGATAAGTGTACCTTTTTTACACCAACCATCAAGTTTCTCGGTTTCATCTTCTCAAAAGACGGTCGTCGCCCTGATCCAGAAAATATCCGAGCTATTCAAAAGATGCCCCCACCTGTGGACTTGCAGTCGCTGCGTTCATTCTGTGGCCTAATCAGTCATTACAGCGCTTTTCTGCCCGAACTACATCGCCTGCGTGCCCCATTGAATAAGTTGTTGAGCAAGGGCCAAACCTGGAATTGGACGCCAGAATGCCAGACTGTGTTTGAGCGGGTCAAGTCATTGTTGGCTTCATACTTACTCCTAACTCATTTTGATCCTTCCCGGGAAATTGTCCTTGCCACAGACGCATCGAGTCTAGGAGTCGGTGCCGTAGTTTCCCATACGTTCCCAGATGGATCTCAGAAGGCGATCGCACATGCCGCCAGGACGCTAACGAAAGCTGAAAGAAACTACAGTCAGATCGAGAAGGAGGCATTGGCCATAGTGTTTGCTGTGAAGAAATTTCACAAAATGCTGTATGGTCGCCGCTTCAAACTCTTGACGGATCACAAGCCGCTGCTGGCCATTTTCGGCTCGAAGAAGGGAATTCCTGCCTATACAACCAATCGACTCCAACGATGAGCACTTACATTGCTGGGCTACGATTTTGAAATCCGTTATCAGTCAACGAATTCGCTGGGCCAAGCAGATGCGTTGTCACGCCTCATTGATTCCCAGCAACAAGAACACGAGGACACCATCATTGCCTCAGTTGAAATCGAACCTGATGTCAAATTCCTGGTGAACGAGGCACTACATGGTATGCCAGTTACGGCCGATGCTGTGCGGGCCGAAACGCTTCGAGACCCAATCCTGAAGAAGGTGACACACTTCCACAGAACCAGCTGGCCACGTTCGTGTTCATCTGCCGAAATGCAGCAGTTCTATCAGCGAAGACATTCGCTTTCCATTGTGGACGATTGCATCATGTTCTCAGACAGAGTAGTCATCCCGCAGGCGTTGCAACAAAGAGTGCTGCGACAGTTCCATGCAGGACATCCAGGGCTCAACCGAATGAAAGCGCTTGCCAGAAGTTATGTATATTGGCCGTTTATGGACAGGCAGCTAGAGCAGCTAGCTAAAAGTTGTGGCAACTGCGCTACCGCCTCAAGGGCACCGCCAAAGACTGAACTCCGCTCATGGCCTAAACCAACTAAACCGTGGAGTCGTGTTCATGTAGACTTTGCAGGCCCAATCAATGGCCAGAACTTTCTCATAGTGGTCGACGCTTATAGCAAGTGGCCCGAAGTGTTCCTCATGAGAAGCACGAAAACCAGCGCAACCGTCTCTAGGTTGCGACAAATCTTCAGCAGGTTCGGCT
Source organism: Dicrocoelium dendriticum (assembly GCA_944474145.2). NCBI lineage: Eukaryota > Metazoa > Platyhelminthes > Trematoda > Plagiorchiida > Dicrocoeliidae > Dicrocoelium > Dicrocoelium dendriticum. Next base: position 58,954,942 of record OX104064.1, on the reverse strand, counting down.
GCCCTGAAACATTAGTGACGGACAATGGATCACAGTTTACTTCGGCCACATTCACGGAATTCTGCCAACGTTGCGCCATCAAACACGTGCGGTCTCCACCATTCCACCCACAATCGAATGGCCAAGCGGAGAGGTTTGTGGATACATTCAAACGCGCTCTCCTCAAATCAAGGAGGGAGGGAAACATAGAGGAGGTGATCGACCGCTTCCTATTTCTGTACCGATCTACACAAAATTTACAAACACGGGGTGGAATATCACCAGCAGAGGCAATGATGAAGAGAAAACTTCGCATGCCATATGATGCAGTTCGGCCATCCTCAGAGTAAATAGCTGGTGAAAGGAACCTAAAGATGGAACGTGATTTTAATCGGCGGTTTGGTGCCAAGCAACGTTCGTTTACACCGGGTCAGCCAGTACTTGTGCGTGATTATCGGGGTGGACACGCAAAATGGACGCCAGGAACGATCCAGTGCAAGCGCGGAAGCGTCATTTACGACGTGCTGGTTGGAACGCAGGTATGGGTACGCCATGCAAACCAACTGCGAACAACAATGTGCCAGCCACAAGCAATAGAATCCGCCAAGCTTCCATTTGACCTGTTGACAGACAGCTTCGACTTGCCTACAGAGCCAGTAGAATTTCCCTGTCATCAGATGAATAATACCAGACCGCAGAGTACGGAATTCGAATCCAGAACACTACAGCCAAGGTGATGCACCGGTAGGCGAAGAATCCCTTCCAGGAGGCTCCAGGTTAATCCCCGGCTAGCTTCATACACAACGGCAACAGCTTCAGGAGGGGAGGTATCCGGGAATCAGATAAAAACATAAAAGAAAGAAGGGAAAGTATATAATGGTGACTGAAAGCTGGGCTAAAGAGAATCGCCTACCCCGTGCGGTCGATCAGGCAATCGATCGAGCGGACGAATGCGTTTTCAAACACCCGGCTAATTGGACTTTTGCCTCAGAGTTGAGAGGACAGTGTTTTGGGGGGTTTTTTCTGGCTACGTTGGCAGAGTTTTTGTTAACACGTTTTTCGTGGTCAAGGCTGTTGAAATTTTGATTTTTCTTCGGCTGGGCTAGAATTGCTGCGGAGAAATTTCTGGGTGGTTAATTCGGAATAGCGAAAAAGGGAAGATCTAACAATGGACAATGCCAGGATCCATATGCCTGATGAGCTAAGGAGGATCCTTGGTTCGTCTTATCACCTGCAGTTCTTGCCGCCCTACTCGTACATGCTAAACCCGGTAGAACACGTCTTTTCAAAGTTGAAAGCGGCGGCGAGACGCCTGCTTATTAACCCCACACCTGAGCAGACGCTGAGCACGGTCATTCAGGACAGCGTTGGGATGGTAACGCAGCAGGACTGCATGAACTGCGTTCTCAATACAATGATGAACCTGACGAAAGCGACAGCCGGACAACCCTTCGTCAACTGATCTTTGCTATGGTTACTGCCTTATTTTTTGTTAATACGCCATTTCAATTTCAAAATGTGCGTTTTCAATATTAACAGTTGGCATAGCGTGTAAGAGCAGGAAGGTCACCGAGAATTCGAGAGCGTACGCCTGTCGGCTAGCGATTGTCGTGGCACCGTTGACTCGGTCGAGCTCGTAATGACACTTTTTGAGATTTATCTTTAGTCTTCTGAGGGTGTTGGAGACAGAGGATACTGATAGGTTTATCCCATCCTCTCTCAGGCGCATCTGCAGCTGCACCAACGTGTCCTCAGAGTGCCGTTCAACCGCTTCTTCGACACGCTGCAATACATTGGGAGTCAGCTTCTCCCTATTGTTTCCACCGCAGGTGCGCTGTGTATTTGAGCCTTCTCGCTTGTAGGCATTAATGATGTTCCTTGCCGTACTCGCGTTAACACCGGCGACTTCAGCGGCTTCCCGAGTAGTTTTGCCGTCGACCAGCACAAGTTTTGTGAGAATTTCTCTTTGCGCAAATGATGTTCGCCTGCAGTGCCGTCGCGTCGGACACCAGCTCTCCTGTTGTTCGTCACTCATTTTGGTCGTTTCGTGCGGCACGGAGCTAATAAAGCTAAGTTGTGCTGAATGGAACCATTATCGTATGCTCGGCTCCAATAGTGGTACCGCTGCATAGGTCGGTCCACACACCCAGACAAAACACACGAATTCCTATGGTTGGGGGGTGTAGGGGAAAATAGGTCACCGATTTTGACCGAGGCGAACGGCACTCATGTCAAGAGAAGGGCTTACACAATCACCCGCTACGTACGCAGTTCGGTTACATTATCGTGACCACAATGTGGCCTGAACATCGTGTAATCGGCCCACTCCTCAGTAGTTGATATGTTGCAACAATAGGCTATAGATCTAGACTGGATTTGCTGGGGGTCATTACAGCCTACGCTGAAACAATAACGTGGCAGTTGCGAAAGCTAATAGAGAGACGGGCGAAGCTGGGACACCGCCTACCTGCTTCATCCGACATGGTCCCATTGACCGAATCGGACAAGGTTCTCTCTAATGAGAATAACGGTGCACATTGAGATTGCGCATCGCAATCCACTCACAAAATGATTGATACACAATTACGATTCGGAAGTCCGATATTCCAATTGTCACACACCAACACAGGTTGATGCGTATGAGCACTGCACACCAACTAGGCGAATGTCAATGGGGAGAGGGGAGCGTAGTTCAGAACTTCGGTCGCTGCTCACGATCAAGCAAATGTTTTACAGTGTAGCCCGCTGCTTACACAATGCCGGTGTATTAGCGTCATCACAATGTATATGCTGAGCATCATTCAGCAGTCTTACTGCTCGTTTCTTACCAACAAATTGGCGAGTTGCTACTTAGATTGCAACGTGTCCAATTTGTTTTGCAAAATGTCCAGTTTGGTTTGCAAAATGTCCAGTTTGGTTTGCAAACTGTCCATTTTAAAGTGAAAATGGTATATATATATATATATATATATATATATATATATATATATATATATATATGGTTGGCGGCATTCGTTTTCGGATTTGCCTGTCACTGTGACCAGCCGCACTGGCCTGCGCCTACAGAAGGACCATTGGTGGCTTACGCTGCACCACCCACAGCTCCAACCACACCCCATATCCATTGTAAACTCGAAGGAATGGGATCGGGATGCATATGGTTGGGAGCCATGTTTAATCAACGGAGCCGGCCCACATGTCAGTTTACCCCAAGACGATACAGAGGGAGATGTACCTGAACTTCACCAGCAGTATAATCAAGACTTGGCGGGGAATCTGACTTACAGAGTGGTCAAAACTTGCACCACTGACATAGTGAGATAAAAGGTACAGTTGATGATCGATGCCTCCGTAAATTGAAGCCCACCTTACCTCATTGCATAATTTGATAGATACTAATGCTAGAAATAACTATGTAACTATGGTTCAGATGAGATGACGCTGAACAACTACTCAAGGACTTTTGAAATCCGGTGGCACGCATATACCCCGTGGTGGAACCGACATCACTAAAAAGGACTGGTGCCTCCACTAACTTTTATCAGCCGCACACATTCTAGCTCTGGTTACATGCCATTGCAAGTTTGGCAAGGTTGGCATGATATGATGGCGCAGAAAGTACTGATACAAGTAGGTGAACACGGTTCGCATATGCATGCGTTTACCAACTCGAATGTGCAATAAGTGACATGAGATGAAGGACCACTAGCAGTCACGTGCATTCTGCCAAATGCGTGCACTGTGTCGGAGTATTCCGCGTTGCCAACGCGACAATATATTTTATAATAAGTCGAAGCTGCGTCCGTCAAACACCTTGAAACCAGTCTGTGTGCAGGACCCATTGAGGACCAAGGTGCTTCCGTAGTAGCGAGTATTTCGCTTACCAGTAGAAGAAGCCTGGGTTGTCCATTGACCTTGAGCTTGACCTAAATCGATGACTGTACATGAGTGAATGGCTTCGTGACTTTGCTTTTTCGGATGAATAGCCTTGCGTGTATTACAATGCAGGCACGAAACTATGCAGAGAGGACTTTGCGAATGCAAATGCTGCGACAGTACTGCTCAACCGTTTCTTCTTAGATACTGGTTGCTGCCTATACTATGTTTTCCATTTTGACGTTGCTATGTTAAGCACATCATCGTGGTCGTCTATACAGCGCAAAGCGCCTAAGAGGGAAAGCGGGTAGAAAGTGGAACATAGTTCGTCGGGGGTAGAATACTCGCTGTTGCCGAACCAAGATATAGTGAAAGAACTGACCTAACAGGGCGTCGACGAATGCGAGTAAACTGCAAAAACTGCTGTTGTTAGCAGTTACGTTGGACTGATCTAAGTTGCATTTGATTCGGAGTACACATATTACACTCCCCTGGGATTATGAGTGCACATGGAAAGGATAGTACGCTTTAGACTGGTATAGCCATGTCCCAGAGAGAAACTGTTGGTTGGAATACAGAATATACAGGGTTTTGGGGGGGAAAATCAAGTACGAAGCGGAGTTGAAAGTTTCCGGCTAGACCACATAATGTGTCTCCGAAAACGTCCAAATCAGCAGGAGGTTAAGTGCCTAATGATGGTAATCAAGTAACCAGTGGATAGTTGTAGTGACCTGGAGATTCCCCTGTTTGGCTGCCGCATGCTGCGTAAAATATTACGAAATCACAAAATTGTATTTTCTCGATGTACATAGCAAAATAGCCGCTCGCCTGTTTGAACGTTGCTCGCGTTTGTTTGAGTCAACATAGCATCCGCCTTCGAACGGCGCGACGCTCCTCGGCTCCGCTGCCATCTTTGCTCTCCGCGCACGCGACCACACCTTTCCCTAGCTAGCTATCTTTCGGTGCCTTATTTTTAGCACTAGATAGCCTTTCGCCCACTTAATAAATTTTTCCTAGCGTTACCTTTGGTGTTCTCCACTCACCGGAGGTTGGCCTTATTTTCGCGCTTTATAGTCATCAAGCAATGTTGCTGAGGGAGTAAACTAAAGCACCTCACTTCAGGCCAGGTCAGGTGGTGTGCCGGTAAACAAGCCAAAACCCCCCGGGACTTTGAAGTCCAAGCTGCACTTCTGCAGAGACAAAAAAGTGTAAGAAAAACGTCTCATAACTTCATGAAACTATTCGTGACATCCCATTGGTGCAAAATGGAATCTATTAATCTCAATGGAAATCCGGAAACAGAGCGAACCAATTCATACCTAGGACTCTTTTAAAGGCTTCTGTATTATTACATACCACTAGTGCAGGAGAAGTAAATTCCAAGTACGTACTACGCGTTTAGTGAAAAATTTTGCCCGGGTATCCAATCTGGATCTATGCGTCTTGAGGTTCTGATGGTGTCCACGCAGGTGGTCCGACGTACCTGCTTCAAAGCAAACGGTAGGCTTAATGCCACTGAGACCTTTCACACGCTTAAACGTTTCTATCAGGTTTGTCCTTAGTCTGCGTCGTTCTACTGAGAACAAGCCTAAACAATCCAGGCGGCCAACATACGACTTCTCACGCTGGTCCTCAATCATTCTGGTGGCTAGTCATTGTATCTTCTCTAAGCAAGCGGCATCTTTTCGAAAGCAAGGTGTCCAAGCCTGAACACAATGCTCTAAGTGCGGTTGAACCACCGCTTTGTACAGTGAGAGTGACGTCGGGTTTAATAGTACACAACGCTCTCCTGAGGCGAAAAGGTCCCTGTCACGCTCTGTGTACAGCATATTGGCATTGCGCCGAAGGCCTAAAACTATCTACCATAACAATGCCCAAGTCCCTCACCTTATGTACCCATTGCAATATCAGGGACCCTGTGGATGCTTGTACTATAATCCCAACGTTGCTGAATGAAAACAGATGACATTTGTTCGCATTGCCTAAGTCTTTAGATCACGTATCCCTATCTCCCCTACTGAGAAGCTTTATGTCGTCCACAAAAACATAACAGTGGTTCTCGAAGAGTGGAGCTAGGCCATTTATAAACATAAGAAGCAATGGTCCTAGCATTGAACCCTGGGGGACTCCACTATGAGTAGTGCCTATGGTAGATCTGACTTCACCAATGCTGACGCTGAAATTTCTGCCACAGAGGAAATCCGACAACCAAGTCGTCAGATGTGGATGCAACACAAAGCAAGTCAGCTTCTCCGGTAAAAAACGATGATTAATCGAGTCAAATGCTTTACACAAGTCTGGAAAGCAGGCCACCACTGGAATCCCGATAACGAGGCACCGCGTTATTTCGTCAAAGAAACACAACAGATTCCTAAGGCATGGATATTTTTCCAGGAGCTTGAAGTACCGTAGCTATTGTTTGCTGATGACTTCAAGCTCTGGAATATTGTGGATATTCCTGGGGCCTATGAGACAAATCAGTGTGCCTTGGATAAGCTCTGAGAGTGGTCAAGCTTATGGTTGCTGCCTATAAACCAGGCGAAATGTGCTGTCGTCCTCACGCGCTATGTAGTTGGTGGAAGCGAAATTCCTGTTGTCACTCAGCAAAGAAGTTTCGCTTCGCATCGCTAAAGCTCGATCAGCATTTGTCAATCTGAGGCACTTGTGGCGTCGTCGCGACGTCTCATTCTCACTAAAGGGCCGAGTTTACAGCGCGTCCGTTCGCTCAGTATTGTTGTATGGGAGCGAGTCCTGGCCGATTCGCGTGGAAGACATGTGTCGTCTTTCTGCGTTCGATAACGGTTGCTTAAGGAGGATCGCTCGTGTTCGGTGGCAACATCGAGTTACCAGTAATGACGTTCGACGTCGCGTCTTGGGGAATGCAAGTATTTCCTTCAACAAACTGGTTTTGTTGCGCCAGTTAAGATGGCTCGGTCATGTCTTACGCATGGCACCTGAGCGTCTACCGCATCGCGCTCTATTCGCTCGTCAAGGACCTGGCTGGAAGCGACCGCGTGGTGGTCAGCCTTCCACTTGGCGGCAGCACATGAAATCGCTGACGTCATGTCTAGCCGCTGTTGGACCCGTACGTCTTCCAGGATGGGGACCCAAAGATGGGGAGTGCCAATGGCTTAGCACACTTGAAGACATGGCCCGCAACCGGAATCAATGGAAGAATTGTGTACAGTGTTGTGTTGATTCACATGTTTAATTCTACAAACATTGAAAATGACAAAAAAAGAGAAAAATCGGCGTGTGACAAACAAACTAAAAATGTTTTGTTCTGTATTTTTGTCAAAATATTCCATTTTCTTGCGGCATATTAACTGAAGGGTGTTGCCCACCTTCAGCTAGCATGCCACGACGATTATGACGCAATGGCTGTCTCTTATACACTGATTTCCATGGCTTTCTTGGCTCTATGTCTTGTTACTAGACTGTTGAGATTGGTTGGCGGCATCCGGTTTCGGATTTGCCTGTCACTGTGGCAAGCCACAGGACGCCTGCGCCTACAGAGGGACCATGGATGGCTTGCGCTGCACCACCCACAGCTCCAACCACACACCCCATATCCAGTGTAAACCCGAAGGAATAAGACCGGGAGGCATGCGGATGGGAACCACGTTTCATCAACGGAGCCGGCCCACACTCCTTCACAGGCAAACACGAGCACACTGTATTTCGGGAATCAAGCACACACAAGGCGGTGGCTGGACCGTAGTCCGTTCTACACTGAGTGCATGGAACCACTCTTCGAGCCTAGCACGGCCACAAGGACCGTGCACATTGTCCCCCCCCAGCAACGACCAACTGTCTCCTGGAGCCAGTATGGACGAGGTAGTGGGTAATAGACAGGTAGGCACCTTGTCAACATGCACATCAAGCGCAGCCACACCGGGGATAGCACGCAACAGCCAATCACTTGAAACGACAAAATGAAATAACATAAATCCAATAATGCATACAGATACGGTGGCATAACTTTTCGCTAAGTTAGCATATGAAGTAAGTTGGTTAGCAATGAATCCGTGATAAGTAAGAAATGTCCACAAGTTACTCAAAAATGCTACAAACGCAACAAAATTACCGAAGATAAGCGCAATTAGCGTAAGCGACGTGGCCAGCTAATAGAAGACTATTCAGATAGGCAAAACTAACCAAATAAACTGGAATGAAATTTATGCAGATTACATGGTTGGCGGCATCCGGTTTCGGATTTGCCTGTCACTGTGGCAAGCCACAGGACGCCTGCGCCTACAGAGGGACCATGGATGGCTTGCGCTGCACCACCCACAGCTCCAACCACATACCCCATATCCAGTGTAAACCCGAAGGAATAAGACCGGGAGGCATGCGGATGGGAACCACGTTTCATCAACGGAGCCGGCCCACACTCCTTCACAGGCAAACACAAGCACGCTGTATTTGGGGAATCAACCGCACACAAGGCGGTGGCTGGACCGTAGTCCGCTCCACACTGAGTGCATGGAACCACTCTTCGAGCCTAGCACGGCCACAACGACCGTGCACTCCGTCCCCTCCAGCAACGACCAACTGTCTCCTGGAGCCAGTATGGACGAGGTAGTGGGTAATAGACAGGTAGGCACCTTGTCAACATGCACATCAAGCGCAGCCACACCGGGGATATCAAACAACAGCCAATCACTTGAAACGACCAAATAAAATAAAATAAATCCAATAATGCATATAGATACGGTGGCATAACTCTTCGCTAAATTAGCATATGAAGTAAGTTGGCTAGCAATGAATCCGCGATAAGGAAAAAATGTCCACAAGTTACTCAAAAATGCTACAAACGCAACAAAATTACCGAAGATAAGCGCAGTTAGCGTAAGCGACGGGGCCAGCAAATAGAAGACTATTCAGATAGACAAAACTAACCAAATAAACTGGAATGAAATTTATGCAGCTTAAAGAGACCTAGTTTAAGTGTAAGTTGGTTTAGCCCAACTGCGGTGAAGAAGCATCAAGAATGCAACATCAGCCTCAGCATGGGGCAGATTACATACATACATACATACATACTCAGCAGGTTGATCTAGGCGTCGTCCATGTCCATGGCCAAAAGTTACTAAGCCATGGTGCCACATCCAAGTCGTCTTGTCGAGACCGATCAACGGCCAAAGTTTCCTCATTATAGTCGATTCATACAGCAAGCGGCCTAAAGTATTTCTTATGGAGAACACAACCACCAATGCCACCATATCGAAACTGCGCCAAATTTTTAGCAGATTCGGCTGTCCTGAGACAATTGTCACTGACAATGGCTCACAATTTACTTCAGCAACGTTTACAGAGTTTTGCAAGCACGTTCGCCCACCGCCGTTTCACCCACAGTCGAATGGGCAGGCAGAAAGGTTTGTCGATACATTTATGTGAGCCCTCCACGGGCTGTGGAATTCCTGCATTGTCTACTAATGAGCCAGATATGATACACTATGATGATGACGCCAAAGCTGACCTCTTGGCTCTACAGTTCTCCTCAGTATATACGAAGGGAGACAAACTCGCAAACCCTCATGTAGTTGCACATACAGTACCTCTGGAACATATCGATATCGATGCAGGTGCTACCTTGAAGCTACTACTAGAACTGAACTCCTCTTCCTCACCAGGCCCGGACGGGTTACATCCACACTTTCTCAAGATGGCTGCAGAATTCATTGCCGTCCCACTTTGTCAAATCTTTCAGCTCTCTCTTAAAGCTGGTCGACTACCTGTCGATTGGAAGACAGGTGTAGTTATGCCGAAATACAAAGGTGGAAACCGCCAGGACCCTGCGAACTATCGGCCAATTTGCCTGACGTCGGTCGCCTGCAAGATCATGGAAAAGCTCATTAAATCTGCTCTCCACCGACACTGCGAAGATCTGAACTTCACCTCAGTCACTCAGCATGGCTTCCGAAAGGGGCACTCCTGCATCACTAACCTGTTGGTCGCTAGAGAGAAGTGGGCTAAATCAGTGGACGCTGGAAAACGTTTAGATGTGGTCTTCATCGACTTCAGCAAAGCTTTTGACAGAGTCCCACATCAGGAACTACTCTCTAAGCTCGGCGGAATTGGCGTGACAGGGAACCTCCTACTATGGATCAGTGACTTCTTGCAAGGCCGGAACATGCAAGTCAAAGTAAACGACACCCTCTCATTCCCCGTGCCTATGTATAGTGGCGTACCACAAGGCTCCGTCTCGGACCGGAATTGTTCAAGATATATATCAATGATCTACCAAGTATGCTACAAACGGACTGTCTGATCTATGCAGACGATCTCAAGCTATGGTCGGAAGTGTACCGCCTCGAAGACGCCGACCAATTACAGGAAACGCTTGATCTACTACACTCTTGGTCTATCAAGTGGGGTTTGCCGGTCAACAAAGATAAATGCTCAGTCCTTTCTATAGGTGCTGCTGAACCACTGGGCATCTATCACATTGGCGGGCACCTACTCAAGATTGCCACACAGGAAAAGGACCTGGGGACAATAATCTCCTCTGATCTCAAAACGACCCTTGACACGTTAAAGAAAACTGCTGCGGCGAACAGGATGTGGGGCGCCATAAGGAGATCATTCTCTAAAATGACGCCGCAGATATTTAGACTTCTCTTCACCTCCCATATCCGTCCCATTCTTGAATTCGGACATCCGGCCATAGCCCCTTTATCTAAACATGAAAGTGACAAGATAGAAAAAATTCAGCGACGAGCCTCGAAATTTGTCCTTGGACTACGTAACCTCCCGTACCCAACCCGCCTACAGAGGATGAACCTTTTTCCCTTAGACTATCGCCGACGTCGCGGAGACCTCATCTATACCAGGCGCATCCTACGAGGAGAACTGGGAAACGAGCTAAGGCAGTTCTTTCAGCTAAGACTTGGCAGCTCGACTCGAGGTCACAGCTGGAAGCTTTTCAAACCGAGGAGGCTCAAAGTCGGCTCAGATGTTGCTCTCTCTACTCGAGTGATTAATGATTGGAACCGACTGCCGGACCCGATTGTCAATGCGCAATCAGAAGCGAGTTTCAAACGTTTGCTAGACATCTTCCTACTGAGTACTCAAGGATCCTGCAGGGCTGATATTACATCCTGAGCCATGACAGCCAACTCGCCTGCAATCCTTGGAAGATCGGGAAGCGAAGGAGCTGACACGGGACCCCCTTCTGTTCTCTACCACTCAATGAACTCAATGAATGAATGAACAAATCATAATGGGAGGGACGTATAGAGGAGGTGGTTGACCCGCTCCTTTTCCTCTATTGATTAACACCGAATCCACAAACGCCAGACGGAGTCTCTCCAGCACAGGCCATGATGAACCGGAAGCTCCGCAAGCCTTTCAACGCCATCCGACCGCTCCCGGAATCCTCTGTTAGTAAAAGAAACCGCAGAATGGAACAGGATTTTAACCGGCGGCATGGAGCAAAGAAGTCAGGTCAGGTCAGGTCAGATGGACGATAGAGGCCTCCGCCTAACGAGCGTCCAGTTCTTGTGCCGGTAAGTGAAGCGACCCCCGGCACTTCGACGTTGGATTGTCTCTTCTTGCTTCTGCAATGGAATGAAGCAAGAACAAGAGCAATCTCTGCACTTTCATATGCCAGCATCAAAATACACTACATATTAAAGTACAACTACAATATTTCTGGGAAAAGGATGGACCAACAATTGTCTAAGCCCCTTTTGAAGGCTTCTACTGTCTCAGACTCCACTAAATAAGAAGGGAGTTTATTCCAGTAGTTAACTACCCGGTTCGTAAAAAACTTTGCCCTGATGTCCAAACGAGCTCTGTGATGTTTAAGCCTCAGGCGATGCCCGCGCAGATGGTCTGACGTAGCCAGTTCAAACAGATGGGTGGAACTAATACCACTAAGTCCCTTAATGATCTTAAACGTCTCTATCAAATCCCCTCTCAACCTACGCCGTTCCAGGGAAAATAATCCTAAGCTACTTAGACGATCTTCATAAGATTTCCCTCGTTGACCTTCAATCATCCTGATCGCAAGTTTCTGAATCTTTTCTATACAAGTGATGTCACTACGGAGGTACGGTGACCAGGCTTGAACGCAATACTCCAGATGTGGCCTGACCACTGCTTTATATAAGGGCAAGAATACTTCTGCTTTAGTGTTACTCAGCGCCCTCCTAAGACGAAGATTATAACAGCCTACACCTCAGTGCTTGACGCTGGGGACAATTGGAGGAGGGCTGCTTGTAGTGGGTTCTTTGTGTTGTTTATGCGCCGTTCCTTCGGTGTCCTAATATCCGATATCTTTATGAAACTGTTCTCAGGTTTTGTGTGACCCCACTTAGAATACTGCATTTAGGCTTGCACATCATGTCTTGTAAGGGACAAAACGGAACTGGAGAGGGCTTTACAAATGGGTACAAGGTTAGTGCAAGGTTTACGGGGGAAAAGGTACCCCGAAGTTTTACTTGCCTTGGGTATGCACTTAATGCACTACTGGAGAATTAGAGGGGACTTGATCCACAAACGGCACAAAGATCAACAACCTTTACAGGCGATTGGGTCACTTGGCAGAACATTTCGCTCTTCAAGTTAAACACCTAACACAGCACCCTGTGGCACCTCCAACCCCAACGGAGGATGCTTGGCCTTTCTCCACAGGCCCCCTAACGGAAGCAGATATCCGAGATGCAATCTAATCTTTGAAACGCCACATGGCCCATGGTCCCGACAGCCCACCTCTGGCTCCATTCAAAGATAGCTGGAGTGTACTTGTCAGCGAAATCCTATCGCTGTTCACGAAAGTTGGGATTGATAAAAATGTCCCGAACTCATGGGGAGAATCGAGAACTGTTCCGATTAACAAGAAAGGCTCCCGCGACGATTGCTCTATCTACCGCCGAATCTCGTTAATTGCTGTCGCATCCAAAATCTTCGTCTCGGTTATACATCGCAGGCTTTCAACGACTAGAGCGTGGCTTTCCCGAAAACAAGACGGGTTTCGTCCAGACCGCAGCTGCATCGATCAACAATTAACGCTCAGACAATTTCTCGGACTCCGTCCCATTAACCGGCGGCCAACAATAGTAGTGTTCTTGTACATCTAAGCGGCATTTGATGCAGTAGATAGATCTGTGTTGTGGAACTGTTTACGGTAGAAAGGTGACCGACAACTTTGTAACCATCCCGAAAGAACTTTACAGTCACACGCCGGACAAAGTCAGGGATTACGGCAAGCTCACTTATTCGTTTGCCGTGACGAGCGGTATTCGACAAGATTGCGCTATTTCAAATATCCTCGTAAATTTCACCACCGAAGATATCGTCCAAGGAGCACTGGAAGGTGTCCAGAACTGCAGTTTTGAGCTCCGCCCTGGAGACAGTTAAACACGCACACTATATACGTTAGCAAGCGGTGGGAAACACCTAAGCTACTGAGTAGGAAAACTATATAGATATATATATATATACATATATATTTATTTACATATTTATTTACATATCTATATATCCGTGCATTCACTCATGCACGCAATTACAAAATACTTTAACGTCTTCTTAGTGGAATATGGAGCAAAACATCTTTTTTGCAATTACCCTTACTTCATTAGCTATAATAATTCCGTTCCTGTGACTGAACTGCCTCAGTTTCAATCAGCATCATTTGCCGACAATGCATCTGCCTTTTTCCTCTTATACTACGTAAGGGTAGCAACTTGTCTTTCTATTGCATTTCATACGCCGAAATCTTAACTACATAGTTCACCATCCTGAAGGTGTTAAGCGCCTACTAGAACGCCACCTGAGGATTACCACGGGTTGATGGTCACCATATTGCAAAAATGGCGATCGACAGAGGCGCGTCCACTGGAAAATACAGGCATCAAGCTCAGAGTGAACGGTATTTAAGATAACTGGCTATGGTATCTACTTCTGCTCCATTCACACGATGGCACGAATGAACCATGGGCAGTTTAAATGGGCTAAGCTGGGGAATATAATTCCTACTGATGTATGTCCGAATTCGGTGAATTCTTAGGCTTTTGCTACCGGCGTTCACTGATCGCAGACAAGCCCGATGAAAATGTCAGCGGTATTGACAGTGGGGAGCTAGCACCCTACGGTTCCGTCCGCCAGCATGAACGTTGAGCGGTTATGGCACATGGATTAGGAAGGATCGGCACCACTAGTGGTACGGGTGAAGCCTATGCAGTTGGCTAAGGACGCCTTCATCAGAGTATATATGAAGACCATGTGGATGTGGTGAGATACATGAATGGCGGAAAAAGATCCACGGTGGCGTCCTAACAGGGTGTGCCATTACTCCAAAATAAAGTGCATAGATATACACCAGGAAGTACAAATGAATCCATGTCGCGCAACTTTACATGTGTGCCTATCCCGCTTTTCATGTGCCATGATTTCAATTGCAAGGTATTTGCAGGTGAGGTACAATGCGAACGATAACTGTCAATTGGGTCAAAGGTGCAGATTGTACCGATTCCATACATTCACGTCATTGTGGGGAGCGCATGTAATCGCCGTACACCCGCAAAGCGCAAAACCTGAGCAATGGTGGTAACGGTGTGTCGCATAGGTTTGAATGTAACTATCCGTAGTATGATGCTTCTCTGACTCGCTGATTGGCGACAGAGGTTGCATTACTTGTACACGAAGTCCATGGCATGAATTGAATTCTGCAGCGCCGCGAAAGCTGTTTGGTGGAGTATGTAAGCAAATATGAATTAGACAAGTGAAGTGACATGTAACAACGTCATGGTAAATGGAAATTGCTTTCCTAGGGGCTTTTGGATATCCGAAATTCGCCTGTGTGCACGTATTCCTCACATAAGTTGTTCGCTGGTGGGCGTTGCAAAATGACTATCACAAGGTATGGGGTACATGATTGGTAAATCCTGAAAAGAAATAGGCAAAGGACATGGAAGAAGTTGTGAGCGGTCACTGGATACTGTCAGCAACCACACCGTTCCTTCTAAAATTATACGAGGCTATTACTTTTGCCTCGTTCTCATTGGTGAAACCTTGTGTTCAGCGGGTGTGCTCGAGTCCTTGTCCTTCGCTGCGGCAATGTTGTTGCGACGTGGTTGAGCGTATCTCACTCCGATTGGTGCAACGGTTGTGGGTGAGTAGTCTGGGCTCATGTTGACCACGCTGTTCAGTGTCCGTGTGTTGAATTAGGTTTTTTCGGACAATGTTTGTTGATCCTCTTGAACTCTCTCTGTCTCAGCGGTTAATATATTGGATCGGGGTCGACATGCACATTGTTTGAGTTCGTGGTTGGGAACCAGGCTTCGAGAAACTCCCTACTTTTTGTGTTTCTCCTTCGGTCAAGATCTCCAACTTGTTCCAGTCGAACCCGTGTCCGTCTTCATCCACGTGTGCTGCAATTAATGAGGTTGCGTAATGATTCTTGCACGCTCTTTGGTGTTCATGTACCCTGGTGGACAGCTTCCTTCCTGTTTGTCCCACAGTGCTTTTCACAGTTTAAGAAGTTTATTCTAGATACTACCTTCCGTCGTTCTAGTGGCTCTCGCTTTCCGTTTGGTTTCGACAATGTTTTCCTCAGAGTGGCGGATGGCTTGTGGGCTACCATGATATGATGTTGTTTGAACAATCTGGCAGTCATTTCAGATCCGTTCTTTATGTACGGCAGAATTATACATCTCGTCATAGCTGACGTAGGTTCGGTTTTTTAGTGCTTGTGGTTTAAGCATCTTCGGAGGAAACTGAGTGGGTATCCGTTGCATCCAAATGACTTGAATAAGTGGTTTTCTTCTGCTCGTTTCGCTTTTGTCGTACTGCAGTGAGGTGTTATTCTATGAAACAGTGTCTGTACACAGCTTATTTTGTGACATCTTGGGTGGTTACTGTTGAACTTCAACATCTGGTCGGTGTGCGTGCTTTTTCTGTAAACTGAGGTTTACAATTCGCGGTCCATTGTTCTGGCTAATAACACATCCAAGAAAGGAAGTTTGTTTTCCTTCTTTGATTCTATGGTAAACTATATGCCGTCCATTGCGTTGTTAAGCAGTTGTTGTGTCACCGATACTTGACTACGTTTGAGTATCACAAACGTGTCATCGACGTAGCGAACCCAGAGTTTCGGATCAATCATTGGTAGTAGATCCTCTTTCCGTTTTTGCATGACAATCTCTGCGATGAGTCCGGATACAGGTGATCCCATCAGCACATCTTTCAGTTGTTTATACATTTTTCCGTTGAACACGAAGTAAGTTAAGAGACATAAGTTGAGAAGTTCGCATACGCTTCTGGTCGTCATGTTCCAAATCTTCCCTCCGCTGTTGTCCAGACGTACTGCGATAACTTCTTTGGCCAGCTGTAAGTTGACGGAAGTGAATAGGGCGGTTACATCGTAGGACACCATGGTTTCATCGTGTTCTATTCGTAGGTCTTTGAGCTTTGTCAGGAATGGTTGGGCATTGTTTATGGAGTGTTGCTATTTACTGATTAGGTGCTTGAGGCGCCTCCATAGTTCCTTTGCCATATAGTAGGTGGGCGTGCCTGGAAGTGACACAATAGGTCTTAAGGGTGCTCCATCCTTGTGTACTTTAGGTAGTCCATAGAATTGTGCAAGGTTCGAGTCGCGAGCCCTCGTTTTTTCTCGTTCCTCCTCCGATATTTCGTTCGACTGCTTAAGCTTCGCCAACTGTTTATTTTGTTGGTTAGTTGCGATGTTGGGTCATTCCCAATGAATTGGTAGGTTGTAGTATCGTTCAGGAGCGGCTCCGCTTCCTGAGTGTAAGCTGTTTCTCCATAATTACTGTCCATCGTCTTTTGTCAGCAGGTAGGATAACAATGGATTCGTCTGACTTCTGAGCTTTTATTGCTTCGTTCTCTTGGTCAATATGAGCACAGACTACTCATTCACAACCGTTGCACCAATCCGAGTGCAATAATCCCAACCATGTCGCAACAACGTTGCCGCAGCGAATGACAAGTGCTCGAGCGCTACCGCTTAACACAAGGATACACCAATGAGAACGAAGCAAAATTAATAGCCCTGTATGCTTATATAAGGAACGGTTTGGTTGCTGGCAGTAGCAATTACTGGGTTTGCTTTCTACCAGCTACTGCCACTTAACTGCTATCAATCCCGCAATGCAGATGTCACCACGAATGGTGGCGAAATGTTTGCAACCAAGTAGCCTATTTCGGAGAACTCCATAACAACTGAGTTAGACAGTTGCATTCAAACCTATGTGACACACCGTTACACACCATTGCTCAGGTTTTGCGCTTTGCGGGTTCACGGCCATTAAATACGCTCCCCACAATGACGTGAATATTTGGAATCGGTACAATCATCACCTTTGACCCAATTGACAGTTTTCGTTCATATCGGATCTCACCTGCAAATACCTTGCAATTGAAATCATGGCACATGAAAAGCAGGACAGGCACATATGTATTGTTGCGCGACATGGGTTCATTTGTACTTCTTGGCTTATATCTATGCAGTTTATTTTGGAGTAATAGCACACCCTGTTAGCACACCACCGTGGATCCTTTTTCCGCCATTCAGGCATCTTACCACATCCACATGGTCTTCATATATACTCTGATGAATGCGTCCTTAGCCAACTGCATAGGTTTCACCCGTACCGCTAGTGGTGCTGATCATTCCTAATCCATGTACCATAACCGCTCAACGTTCATGCTGGCGGACGAAGCCGTAGGGTGCTAGCTCCCTACTACCAATACCGCTAACATTTTCACCGGGCTTGTCTGTGATCAGCGAACGCCGGTAGCAAAAGCCTAAGAATTGACCAAATTCGGACATACATCAGTAGGAATTATATTCCCCAGCTTAGCCCATTTAAACTGCCCATGGTTCATTCGTGCTATCGTGTGTATGGAGCAGAAGTAGAGACCATAGCCAGTTATCTTAAATACCGTTCACTCTGAGCTTGATGCCTGTATTTTCCAGTGGACGCGCCTCTGTCGATCGCCATTTTTGCAATATGGCGACAATCAACCCGTGGTAATCCTCATGTGGCGTTCTAGTAGGCGATTAACACCTTCAGGATGGTGAACTATATGGTTAAAATTTCGGCGTATGAAATGCGATAGAAGGCCCGATTGCTACCATTACGTAGTATAAGAGGGAAAAGGCAGATACATTGCCGGCAAATGGTGCTGATTGAAACTGAGGCATTTCAGTCACAGGAACGGAATTATTATAGCTGATGAAGAAAGGGTAATTGCAAACAAGATGTTTTGCTCCATTTTCCGCAACGAAGGCGTTAAAATAGTATGTACGTGCATACGGGAAGTATTGTACGACTACATTTAAATATACTTATATATATAATACACATTGTACGATATATGCTATATATTTACTGACTGCGTGCTTGCCTGCTAATTCTATTTATTTCATGTGGTGGATTTTCAATCTTGTCCTAATTCTTTCCTTTCTCATATTAACTTCTACGTGTAACCTCTTCTACATGCTTGCACACGTCGCTTATGCCAATTTTAGTTAATTTCGATAACATTAACTTGTTTGGGTTATTTCGGTAAAATATATTTCCTGACCTTGTGAACTTAGTTCGGAGTCATTTGTAAACAGTTTATTTCATATGCTCATTATGTTAAGATTTATGTCACCGTTTCCTTATGCATTACTCCATACATGTTCTTTGTTATCGTTCTCTTAGGTGATTGGCTGTTGCTTGTTATCCTCGGTGTGGCTGCACTTGTTGTGCACGTTGACAGGGTACCTAAGTGTTTATTACCCACTACTTCGTGCATATTGGCTCCAGGAGAACGTTGGTTGCTGCTGGTGGGGACGGGGTGCACGGTCATTGTGGCAGGGTTAGGATCAACGAGTGGTTGCATGCACTCGGTGTGAAGCGGAGTACGGTCCAGCCACCGCCTTGTGTGCGGTTGATTCCCCAAATACAGCGTGCTTGTGTTTGCCTGTGAAGGAGTGTGGGTAGGTTGCGTTGATGGAACGTGCCTCCCCTACAATGCCTCCCTGTCTTATTCCTTCGGGTTTACACTGGATATGGGGTGTATGGTTGGAGCTGTGGGTGGTGCAGCGCAAGCCACCTATGATCCTTCTGTAGGCGCAGCCATCCTGTGGCTGGCCACAGTGACAGGCAAATCCGAAACCGGATGCCGCCATATATATATATATATATATATATATATATATATATATATCATCTCTCCGCGCTGGCGTATTATTGTTACATATAGTAGATAATAGCTACACGCGTAATTATCAAATATTAAGCTAGTAAACATGTACATAACCAAATAGAATTGAAGTATACTTATTTATGCATATGCTTGGTCATTTTGCTTTTGACTTTATATATTCCTTATATTTTCTGGTACTACCTCATGGGACGGGAGTAAAGGTGTTTCCTAACTGCATATTATACATCACACAAGCCGGATGCGAAGGATCTAGGAGTGTTACATAGGTTGCTGTATCTAAGCAGACATTACATTTAGATGAAGTGAGTAATACGTACGTAACTTAAAATTTGCATGTTAAAAGGCGAAACGCACCGTGGAAGAACAGAATGCTGGCGTTTTCCCTGTCAACGAAATCAGCGCAGCTGATTTGTAGTACTGCTTCCACTACCGATTTAACAAAGGTGCATGTATTTCACGCTCAGGAGCATCAACGATGCCATACCTACAAACATCAAACATAAGTATAAGGCTCCATAATTCGTCGCAATCTTAACCTCAACAGCACAAATTGATTGCAACGGCCGCGGTACTTTTCATGTTTTGCCGCATGTTGTCTAACTAAAATTGATCAGGCTCAGGTTCTCACAACTGATTTACCAAGGTATCACTTTCGAGTAGCAGCGTGACGTGCTCCGAGAATCTTCTTGTTACTGCTAGTCGGTTCCATTCGAACACATATTTGCATGGGAAAATACTACATCGTATATTGCATTTGGCACTTGTTAGCATGAAGGAGTATGATTTAGTGAGCAGAGGATATCTGTGCTCAATGGTTGTTTGAGTGTTTAGTGCTTAATGGTTGGATGCAGCAGGTAGAAGTCACTCTGCGCAGCTGCACCTGATGTCATTTAGAGACAAAGCCCCTTTACGTTGGGATGCACTCGATATATTTTATATGGACGAACACTTCGTCGAGGAATTTCTTAAATTCCATGGTTATCAGCGTTGGAGATATTGGGATTTGAAACAAAAAAACGTAATTATCGTTCTGCGGCGTACCCATAAAGGATTCCTCTGAAACTGTCTGCGCTTTCTACGACAATTTAGTGTGGAGGGGGCGAGAGCTGCTTCGTACAAGAACGCTGGTCATATTCCAATGCACCACCGCCCAATCTCTTTGCATTGCGTAGCACTATGGAGCAGTATTCTAAAGGGGGCGTGCACAGTGCCCGTAAAGTTTTGCTTTTAAATCTGCCAAGGACATCGTTCTACAGATGCGCCCTATTAATGAACTATCACTTGCAATGCTGCAGCTCACCTGTTCTTTAAAAAGAAATGACGTTGAGTAGCTTACTCCGAGTTCTCTTAATGCCATACAGTTGCCTATTGGGTTGTCATTCAAGGTGAACACGTTTGGGGATATGTAGCAATTGTGGTACGTGACGCCGCACTCTTCAGTCGTAAGTTCCCGCATCCAAGTTTCGGTACAGCTATTCAATGCGGTGTGCTCCCCATAGGTCTTATTGCTAACTGAACCGCCTTTTGGTAGTCACAGAGCCAGAAACGTACCAGAAGGCATGCATCTGAGGCGCTGCGTCGCGCTTAGTGTTTAGGCGTTCCCAGATTGCTAGCAGACGATTGCTAACTACGCTTAGTAAAGGAAAATTTAAGCTGAATCATCACGATCGATAACAGAAAGCAAGACGAATTCATGGAGAAAAGCGTAACTGAGCCTTCATGAAAACGAGTGCAGGGTTGCTGATTAGCGCAATGTCATGTAGTGGTCTAGATTAATTAGAGGACAGCAGCTATGCTTAAGGAGGTGCTGCGATGCGGTTAGCGGAGCTGGAGATCCGCCGTATAAGAATAGGCAAATACTAAATAAATACTTTCTTTTTGAAAACTTCGAGGTACAAATTCCTTGCATGATCAAGATGCAACTTTGAAACCGGATGCCTAATACCATATATATACGTATTTATACCTAGTATCAATAACGTACTGCAGATAGAAAGCTCGTGAAGGATTGCAGATAAAAGCGATATTATTGTTATCGGATCCGGTACAATCAATCACTCACTTGCTATGAATTCTCTTCAAAAAGTAACTTTAGCGGAGTATGATAAATCCAAGACCTAATTATCACTAGCGTCCAACCTGCTGTTTCTGCTTTGGTTGCGACCTTAAACGCATTGTTGCCGTGCACTTTAAAACGCTTGCTGGTATCTCGGTCCAAGGAATCTTATGACAATTTCACGTGTGCTTTCTGAGCAAACTTGAGCAGTCTTCGGTACCGTCTCTTGTGTTTCCTTCCTAAATTCAAACCATTCCTACATGGTAGCTTCCCACCCCATTTTGTACCGATAAGTCGTGAAAACTAATCGCGCGTTTTGACTCTTCTAAATTGTGAACAATCGCGTGCTACCTTGCCTTGTCACTTGACCATTGTTCCAATACTATCTTGCAATCGACTCCATAATTCGACCCGGCGAACCACCGGCTAACAGCAAAAAATGCTAGACGCGGAAGCCGATAGAGACGGCGACTAATGACTGGTCACTGTTGGCTGATGCTATCGCCACAACAGTTGAACATATAACTATAAACATGCATCCTAAAACCTATTAATAACGAGTTTATCAGTAGTGCGAAATTTAACCGTGGCTAGGTTACGGGAATTGACCATTCTGATGTTGACTGTGGCGCTGAAGCCGGTGGGGGTCCAGTTTCGTGTTCCTAGGGGGCGAAGGGATCATTGAGCAATGGGGAATGCGGCTACTTTTACATCGTAGGCAATCCCCCTGGAACCTCGGTTAGTGTGTATACTAAAGATTTTCTGACTTCAGAAAAGTACACCAAAAACTTATGCTGTCGACATAGCATTATCACCAAAAGTGCTTATTTATGTTACAATCATTAGACATCAAGTCCCACCAACCAATTCCAATACTCCATCAGAGCTGGAGCTACCTAGTTACTCTACAAGCAATTTCCATCTTCTAATTAACCAGGACAAACGAACCAAGTTGCGCAACCCAACGCCTTTGCATCGTTTGCATCCATGTTCACGCTCTTCTCCATGAATTAGACTTTTGCTTTTCTATGAAGTGTCCTAGGGGTATTGCTGAAGCGTTCATTTACTCAGTGTGCTTCAGCCCTCGCTCGTTCACAGACAAAGGCAAGCACGCTGTATTTGGAGAATCAAACGCACACAACGCGGCGGCCGAACCGTAGTCCGCTTCACACTGCGTGCATAGAACCGCTCTTCGAACTTAGCAAGACCACAAGAACCGCGCATCCCGTCCCCTTCAGCAACGAACAACAATTTCCTGGAGCCAGTATGGAAGAGGTAGTGTGTAATAGGCAGGTAGGCACTTTGTCAAAATGTACATCACGCGCAGCCACACCATTGCTAACAAGCAATAGCCAAACACTTGAAACGACAGGAAGCAATAAAATAAATCCATTAATGCGTACACATACAGTGACATGACTCTTCGATAAATTACCATATGAAGTAAGTTGTTTAGCAACGAATATGCGATAAGGAAGCAAGGTCCACAAATTAATGTAAAATGCTACCAACTTAACAAAGTTACCGAAGATAAGTTCACTTAGCCTAAGCAAGGAGGCCAGTTAATAGAGGATTATTCAGGTAGGCAGAACAATCCAAATAATTGAATGAACTTTAGCTGGCTTAAAAATACCTAGTTTAAGTGCAAGTTGGTTTAGCCCAACTGCGGTGAAGAAGCATCAAGAATGCAACATCAGCCTTAGCACTGCGGCTTCCCAGTATTTCTATCTATAACATGGGTGAAGCCTTATTGCAGAAAATCTTCTTCGTAGGACCGCCTTATTGCAAAAGACACCGTTCCTGCAAAATATTGGTAGCTAGGTTTTTCATATATGTATATATATATATTTATATATATATGCAGCAACGTTGTGTAAAACCTAGTACTACTTTAACGGTTTTTGGAATAAGGCGGTCCTACGAAGAAGCTTTTCTGCAATAAGGCTTCACCCATTTTATAGATAGATTTACTGAGAACTCGCAGTGTGGTTTGTGCAGCAACGTGCTCACTCCTGAGAGCATGAAGCACAACAACTTGACAGACCACTTCGATCTGATGCGTTCTCAGTTCGTAGGAAATGCTGTTACATTCTTCAGACTTAAAGATGTTTTGCTAAAAGTTCGCAGCTTGATAACTCGGGTGCTTTTCTTCTGTCAACTGAACGTGGTCTTGAAATTTCTTACCGCACCGCTCTGAATCGCCAAAAGCAAGAAACCGCATTACATAGAAGGGGAGCTCATCTAACCTTGCATAATGGATGATATGTAACTCGTTCACGGACAGTAACATGCGGGAAAACCAGGTATAATATCACTTTCTAACAACATAATCAAACGTCTTATCGAGAATGTGAGCAAGAATATTTTGAACTTGGTGCTGAACGAAAAAATTTGAAGTCCTTTTTGCAATACAGTTAGATGAGTCGACCTACGTAGCAGCTTGTTCTCAGCAACTAATCTATCTTTGGTAAATCAAGCAGACGTTTTCAGTTAAAAGTAATCGCTCTCAGAATCATTGAGCACAACTAAAAGCGGCGAAAATATCTTTCTAAAAGTTCAGGATTTCGTCGTGGTAAAGGATCTACCATGGTCGGGGTTGTTGTGTGTCTGTACAGACGGAGCACCATTAACCTTGGCCGTGCGTTATGGTTTCCACACATCAGTCAAAACTTTACTCCGCGCCCTTCATTTAACCACTGCATCGTACACCGTTATGCTTTAGCTCTGAAAACTATCCCACCTGCTTTTCTGGAAACTTCAACAAAGGTAACGAAGAATAAATGTCATCCAAAGTAATGCGACCTATACAAGTTTTCAAAAGGTTATGCGATGAATGAGGAGGCAAATTTGATGTGTGGTTATTGCACACAAATGCGCGTTGCTTACAAAGAGACACTGAGTGCTCCAGCTTCGAGAAGAAACTAAAATGTTGCTTGAAAAAACGGAGCTACATAAGGGTAAGGGGAACGTGTTACACGTCATGATAATAGACATCGTATTTGTTCTTAACTAACATATCATGCGGTGTCATAAACAATACGACGAAGAGTTTCTGGAACGACGGGTCGAGGTCGTCCGGTAGATGTGTCGCATAAAATTGTACCAACAGATGACGGTAAGAGGTGTGGGAATCTCTTCAAAGCAGATTCACGGAGTTCCGAAAAGCTTTGGTCGTTTGATTATGCGGCGGCCATGGCAGACAAATAGATTGCCTGCTCGGCAGGACCGATCGCAGATACTCTTGCAAGAGCATCAGCGACGACGTTCCGTTGAACAGATATGTGTTGAATATGTAGAGAAATGAGCAATGAAATCCAGCCGACGAATTTCACGTGATGTGTGTCGAGCTGAGTGATTTCGGAATGCGTAGATACTCGGCTTGTGATCGGTGAAGCTAATGAAGGTGTTACGTTCAAGGATGTGTCGGGATTGTCGAACGGTAGTGTAAACGGCCAGCAGTTTGCGACTGAACGTGCTGTACTTCAGTTCGGTAGTTTGTAGACGTCTAGAGTAGAAAGCAAGAGGTTTCCAGCATCTATTTGTATTTTGCAGTAGGGCGGCGCCAATGGCGGTGCCTGATGCGCCTGCAGCAGCACTGAGCGGAGCGTTCGGATCGAAATGATGAAGCATAACGGCTTTGTCTAAGGCTTCGTTGCTGGCCCTGAAGGCTTCGACAGCAGCAGCAGTCAGTTCCACCTGACCGATTTTACGTCCACGGAGTAGGTCGGTTAGTGGACTTAGCAACTTGGCACCGTGTGGAAAAAAGCGATACTTGTTGAGCATGCCGTTAAAACGGCGAATAGCGGCTAACGTAGTCCTGACCAAAGAGTTTCTGAGGGCGCGGACTCTATCGTCTAGAGGCCGTATGCCATACTGATCTATATGGTGGCAAAGAACATCGACGAAAGGCTGCTGAACTACGCATTTGTCAGGGTTGACAAAATTGCTAGTAGCGGCCAGCCTATCGGAAAGTTTCTTGAGATGTTCTGCGTGTTGTTCTTTATAAGCGCTGGAAAGTAGGATATAGTCGATGTATGGGTAGACGAAATCTAGACCACTAGTGACTGAATCGATAAACCGTTGAAAAGCCTGGGCTGAGTTGTGAAGACCGAAGGGCAAACGAAATTTTTGAAGAGCCTAAACGGCTTGATTATGGCAGTCTTCCGTATGTCTTGGTCAGCGACTGTAATCTGGTATTAAGCGAGAACCAGATGGATTTTCGAGAATACGCGGGTGCCGTGAAGGCTTGCCGTGATGTCCTGAATGTGAGAAAAGTGAAAGCTGTCGGGGGCTGTAACGTTATTGAGCGCGCGGTAATCACCATAGGGACGCTAGTCTCCTGACTTTTTGAGCACTATGTGGAGCGCGGACGTCCACGGGCTTTTGGACAGGCAAACTATGCCTAGTTTAAGCGTGCACTAAATCTGCGCGAGCCACTTTTAGCTTATCGTTGGCCATTCGTCTGACTTTGGCGAAAACGGGCTGACCTTTAGCAAGGAGGTGCTGTTTTGAAACATCAGTGGCGGATTAAAATGGACCCATTGCACAGAAAACTTGCGGGTTCTTGGCAGTAAGCTTCCGCCGATCGGTGAGCTTGATTGGTTAGCGTATACAGGACTGGTTGACTCAATGTCGGTCAAAGTACCTATAACTGCCAGATTTGTTTGCCGATCGATCAAACGGCGTTGTTTCGCGTCAACAAGCAAAACCGAGGAGCTGCAGAACAATTCAAGGCTAAGAATTTGCGTCTGGATATCTACGACGAGGCAGATCCATTTAATAGAACTTCGTAGGTTTAAATTAAGCGTGCGCGAGCGTTGGCCACACACGCGAATGATAGTGCGATTTGCTGCGCAATGAACTGGTCTTTTCTTCAATATCCCCATTAGAATCACGTGGTGTATCTCTGGGTTCTGCGCCGGTGTCAAGGAGCTAGCGTACTCCATTAATGCCATCGGTGACGAAGAATAAGCGACTAAGGCAGCCAGCAACGTCCGTCGCCCCTATGTGCTGGCCGGCCCGGATGCCTGCGCGTTTCGCTTGCAGGGACAGAGCGGGAGACGAAATCTAGCCTGCTGACCAAATTGCCCATGGTACCAACAATAGCTTGACCTAGGGGAGATATCGAACGAGATCTAGGACGAGTGCGACCACTGGAACAATTTCGGCGGTTGGATCCAAACGGTGTTAAGTTCTCTAGTTGGTTGGCAAGTGCCGCTACATGCGCTCTTAATTCTGCTACCTCCATACTGGAAATAGACTGAACCTGAGATACTTGGGCGTTGGATTGCCAACTACGGTCCGCAATGTCGTCGAGCGGAGAAAGAGGCGCATCATTTGCATACAGGAGTTACGCATGTCACGCGGCAGGCGAGGAAGCCACATCTCCTTTAAAGAAACGGTCGCAAACAGGGAGAGGCTTAACTGGAGCTACATCTTTTGCAGCAACTGAGAAGGCTTTGATCACTTAGCTCGGTTTCGTTACGGAATTGCGTAACGTCAGCATGGTCTGATATACCGAATCGCTTTAATACTAGTGGGCACTAGTGGCAAAGCAAACGGTATAAATCCAAGCTAGCGATGCTATCCGATTGGCTATATAGACATGCTTAGAATAGTGTGACGATGTGTATTTCCTAGTCAGCTTAACCTGAAAATGTGTGTTTGAATGCACCAATATGCTGATTACTATTGGTAACCGTTGGCACAAAAATGTACGATGTCAATAAATGAGAAGGACGATGAGTTACAATCTGGTAGGTAAAAGCACGCAATACCATTGTTCCTTCTTCGGAAAACGGAGCAATAAGCCGGTATACCTCTGGCAGCTGTGAGTAGCTTACTGACAAGCAAAATGGTTGTCCATTGAGTTCACTGAGTTCCTCGCGTTGTAGAGAACAGGAAGGAAATCCCTTGTCAGCCCCACCGATTCCGTATCATACTGGGTTTCATGCGTGTTGTTGCGTTACGGCGTTCCTCGAGGGTTCGTCGTAATTGCAGTGATAGCCGCAAGATTCCAGCATTCTCAACGAATGTTTGTCTAGCAGCCGCTTGAATCTTTCCTCGGATGGAGCGTGTGCAATTTCTTCCCGTAGGCTGTTCCAGTCAATCACCACTCTAGTGGATAGGGTGATGTCCTTGCGAATTTTGTGTCTTCTTTGCTTAACCAGTTTCCATGTGTGACCTCGGGTGGAACAGTCAGTGTTGGACCGGAAAAACTGTTGTGACTCACTTCCAAGTTCCCATCAGTGGATGCGTCTAGGGTAGATGATGTCACCCCGGCGACGGCGGAGCTCGAGGGAAAACAGATTTAGCTGCTGGAGTCGAATGGGGTACGGGAGATCACGTAGCCCCAGAACAGCTTTTGATGCACCTCTCTGAACCTTTACCAGCAGAACGCTTTCAAACTTTGAAAGCGGATGGCTAGCTGGTAGGCCATATTCTAAGACTGGACGGACGTGCGAAGTGAACAACGGTCGAAAAATCTCGGGAGTCATTAGAGCGAATGATCTTCTTAAGGCACCTACCAGTCTCCTTCCAGTGGCTGGCTAGCCGAACAACCTCCTCGTGGTGCCAGCTGGGTGGTTCGGGTTTAACCCGTTCCAGCAAATAGTTCGGCGGCAGTGTTCCAGGACGTGGTGGGATTTCGCCTGGCAAGCGTTCTCCCTATAAAAAGCCACAAATGTCTGTTTAACAACACTGCGACGTGGCGGATGTGACTCGCCACAAAATAAAGTCACTGGCCCGTGGATATCCGGAAAGTGCTATCCAACCCACAGACATCAATCGCTTACGCTCACATTCCTGAGGATAACAAACAGTCAAAAATGCTCCAGCATATTCAAAGACACAAGCTACATTCATACAAAATTACATACGTATATACACCCATACACGCTGGATATCCGGAAAGTTCTATCCAACTCGCAGACATCAATCGCTTATGCTCACATTCCTGAGGATAACTAACAGTCAAAAATGCTCCGGCATATTAAAAGACACAAGCTACGTTCATACAAAATTACCTACGTATATACACTCATACACTTGCACACACTGTTATGCCAAACCTGTAATTTTTGTACATTTTTGATCACATTATGTTAGCTAAGCATGATCATGCCTGTAAAGGTGTGCCTCGCCTTGTCGAGAATAAAAGTTTATTTATTTATTTATTTATTCTTTAACGTGTCCTGCGTCGTTCTAAGGTCAGAAGTTACGATAACCCAGAGATCACCCTCGTGGGTGGTATTCCTAAGGAGAAACCCACCAATGTGGTATGCGCCGTAGGGTTCGGTGCCACCCATTGGGAGAACAGCGCATTTATCTCGGTTTACTGGCAGTTCCCACCTGATGGACCATTCGTGCAGCTGGTCTAGAGCCCCTTGTGATCTGTCCGCATCCCTAATGCTGAAGACTGTTGGCCAAAGCTTGAGGTCATCGGCGTAGATCAAGCAGTCTGTTTGTAGCGCAGTCGGTAGATCATTAATGTATAGTTTGAAGAGCTCTGGTCCAAGCACTAATCCTTGGGGAATGCCACTAGTCATAGGCACTGAAGCAGAGAGGGTTTGGTTCACTTGTACGCGCTTGTCCTACCCCTTAAGAAATCGGCAATCCAGGAGAGAAGAGTTCCCGTAATGCCAATTCCCTGGAGTTTATGTAGCAGTCGTACGTGTGGAACCTTATCAAAGGCTTTGCTAAAGTCAATGAATATTACGTCAACCTGTTTTCGGGTATCTATGGATTCTGCCCATGTTTCCCTGGCGATGAGTAAGTTAGTGATGCATGAGCGTGCTCTCCGGAAGCCATGTTGAGCAGGTGAGATGAGGTTTAGATGCACACTGTGTAGCTGGAGAGCGCATTTGACTATTCGTTCCATGGTTTTGCATACGACCGATGCCAGACATATTGGCCGGTAGTTGGCTGGGTCTTGCTTGTTTCCCCTTGTATTTGGGCCGGACGGTGCCTGCTTTCCAGCCTGTGGGTAGGCAGCCGACTTCGAAGGATTGCCGTAACACTTGGCAGAGAGGGACGGCGACGTACTCAGCTATCGTTCTGAGGAAGCTGGGCTGCAATCCGTCAGGGCCTGGGGAGGAGTTCGGGTCCAGTTCGAGGAGTAGCTTAGTGACTACTTCGGGGTTACTTTCAACTTGGTCCATAGAGGAGTGGTGTGCAGGCAAACAGTTGATGAGCTGTGGTGCCTCCAGTGAGTAGCCCGAAGAATACTGCGCAGCCAATAGGTTTGCTTTTTCATCATCACAGTAGAGAACGGTACCTACCTTAAAAGAGGATAGATCGGGGATTCAGCTACCAGTTTTGGCCTTTCGCTTCAAGTAGGCAAAAAGTTTCTTGGGACGGTTTTGGAATTCCATGGCCAGTCTATGTTCATATTGTTGTCTTTGGTCTCGTTTTCTCAGGGTGCATAGGTTTCTGACAGTTTTGTACTCTAAGTAGCTTGATGTCTGTCCTGTGCTCTTGAAATGATCCCATAGTTTTCGACGTTTTTCATAAGGGATCTTACTTCTTTATCAATCCATAGGGGTCCTTTGGATGGTGGTCTGCTCTTGCAGTTTGGAACAACCTGTTCAACGAGCCGCATCATCATAGATCGTAGGCGTACTCATGCGTTATCAAGCTTTAAGGATTGCGGGATACTCCAGTCCATGTTACTTGCAGTCGCTCTTAATCTGTGCTGGTCAGTACTCAAGAATTTGCGACGCAGTGTCCCCTGATCGTAGATTGTGAGGCGTCTTGTCCACGAAAAGGAGATTGTACAGTGATCACTCGTCCTAAGAGGTTGGAGGATCGTTAGATCTAAGACATCAGATGGTGCCGAGGTAAGAACCAGGTCGAGAATGTTTGGTGTCTGACCAGGGACCATTCGCGTTGGTGTCAAGACATGCTGTGTCCATTCATTGAAGCATACCGATGGGATTCCTTTCGCATGGAGAAGGTTCTGGTCGATATTCTGGAAAGATCTGTGGTAGTAGTATGATACACAGTGAAATGTTAAGTAATGAAAGTAATACACCTGCTCTCTAGACACGAATAGATATACCGGTTCACGACGAAGTGAAGAAGCTTTCAAGGGGCCTCTCTTCTGCTCTATACTACTCGGTGAACTCAAGGATTAATTTCACTAACAGTAAGAAAATTAACCGTCGCCGTGAGCAGAATATATCGAGCTATCTGTAACTGTACTTGTGGCTGTACAGGAGATAAGTAAATGGATCGAGGACCCGCTCAAGAAGGAACACTTACGGATTCATTCTATCGTTCCAGTCCCACTTAAACTTGAAATTGAGGTGTTTGCTAATAAAATAAATATACAAGGTGGGAGAATTAGGTTTGGTAAACAACTTTCATTAAATGATTCTAATGGATGCAACACAG
The DNA here is from genome assembly GCA_944474145.2 of Dicrocoelium dendriticum. Classification (NCBI taxonomy): domain Eukaryota; kingdom Metazoa; phylum Platyhelminthes; class Trematoda; order Plagiorchiida; family Dicrocoeliidae; genus Dicrocoelium; species Dicrocoelium dendriticum. Next base: position 58,924,449 of record OX104064.1, on the reverse strand, counting down.
TACCACAGTACTAAGCACTCGCATCGAATGAATTGCTAGGATACAGATATCCCCTACGATTTCATCCGTAATTAAAGACGAGACGTCCTGATATGTAGCTTACATTTATTTCTAACCACTTGGTAGCTTTCGTAGGTCTTGTTTGATAAAGCTGTCCGGTAAATTCGGCAGCACTTAGAGCGCTTCGTGAGAAGGTAGTTGCCGGTACTAGCTATCCAAGGAGGATGCGGCCGTGTGCTCTGTATATTAATGTGACCAGCGTAGCTGAATTCATGTAGAGTAACGTCACCGAGTATTAAATGGCCGCCTATTGCCAGCCTCGGTAAGAATATACCCAATATGCCAAAACAACCAAACTGAGTGGAGGAAGTGCACACCACAGTCCACAGGACCCCACTAGTTTTGCAAAGCAGACCTATGCCCACATGTTGAGTGTAATGATAACTCTGCAAGTCCACAGTCACTTCAAGCATGTGATGAAGGAATGAACATGTTAGCATGTTATATTTTTATGGGTCACTGAGCATCACAAACATAATGGAGGGCATTTGGGATGAGGTGCTGAGCCAGTGGCCAGGATGTAAACGGAAATTCGGAAGCTTGAGAGCACTATGGCTTCACAAGGTACATAGGTTGCTTAGCACTATAACGAAGAATGTAATTCTCGGAGCCTGTATACATATCAGCACAGACCTGTTGCCCTGGTGACACAGTAGCCTACGTAGGTCTCGTAGCCCTATCACCAAGAAGGTAGGTCTTGTAGCCTCAATAGATATCAGTACAGGCCTGAGCACTGTTGATATAATAGCCTAGATAGGTCTCTTAGCATTAGCTGCAATGGTATAGGTCTCAGCGTCTCTATACTATCAGCACAGACCTGGTACACTGGTGATACCATAGCCTAGAAAGCTCTGGTAGCACTAGCAGCAATGGCGTAAGTCTCCGAGCATGTATACTTATCAGCACAGGTCTGATGCACTGGTGATATGGTAGCCTACATATATCTTTGTTTACCGGTCCAGACAGGGGGCCAAATATTCATTGCAAGAGCACCAAAAATGCCCATCAGGAGGCATCCATAGCTAGCTCTTTAACAGCACTGGGACGATGCGGATATAAATAAATAAATAAATAGTATATTCTCTGTAAAACGAGACACACCTCTAAAAGGCATGATCAAATATGCATACAAGCACAGCTTCTTTGGAATATTAAAACATTTCGTTACAATGAAAGGAATAAACGAAAAGATGTAGTCCATAAGAGCGAGCCATGTCGGCGAGGGAGGGTGTGTGTGCTCGAAGAATGTGACATAGCGGGCCGTGTCCCGGTAAGTTTCATAAGAGGGGGGTTGTGACAGGCTGGAAAGATTTGGGCAGCTCTATCTGCATTGGCTGGTTGCATGCAAATGATAACCGAACTGTCAAGAAACGTATGGGCACAGATAACATTTCCGGGAACGTTGTCGTGAAGACCTATTCAAAGTGCTCACGTAAATGTGCCGGACATGTCATATGCGTCACGTCAACACAGCGGATCACTAAAGAGTGGGGTAAAAGTAATGTACCTAAAGGAAAGCATAGAGAACGAGGAATGCATGGGCTAGGAGGCAACGTTAAACAGCATTTGGGCCTTTCCTGCAAAGATTACAGAGGCGCTATCCGATTCCTTTGCCGAATGTTCCAACCAATGCCGTCAACCGGGCAGTTGCGTGGGTAGACAAGAAGGAAACACACGGAAACGAAACAGGAGGTGGCCCTTAAAAGGGTCAAGTTTGCGTTCTCGCAGGCTGGCCTTTGAGCAGTTAGGCAAAGTCATAAGCATCGGCTGCAGGGGTTTAATGACAATGACACAGAACTTACTGTCTGGCAAGCAAATCATGAAAGTGCTTCTTAAAACGGTTGTCTTTTTAACAAAGGGTTCATTTGCAGTGGAATCCGAATCTACACTGAGGAGGACGTAGATAACAATATATTATGACATACTCAAACGCAGGTTTACAGATAAGCTGCAGCTCCGCGGAGGTGTTCGTCTCATTTAGTAAGCGCATAGGTATAGCGGGTGCGTTGTCCGTACTATGTGACACATATATATAGCTGCAACAGGGTACCGCGTCACTACCATCCGAAGTGTCCGGGCGGAGGTGAAAAGTTATTTAAAAGCGCTTGCCTTCGTACGCCGGGGAAGTAGATGGGGTAGATGATATAGTTATATTCGGAGATGGTGTACGGCGCGAACCTGAAACTAAATTACTTGATTCCAACTCACGTACGTTACTGCAGTTTGACGGCTTTTTGGGAAACGCAACTGCTGCTATGTCATTGGAGCAAACTTTGCAACCATCGGTTATGTTCTTTACCAAGCATTTACGGTGGTACAGTAGCCGGTTGTACACGCAATGGACGCACGTACCTGCAACCGGTTCACAGCAAGCGAGGCAGAATGTAGTCAACCTACCGGCTTTGTGCCACCGCGGTTGCATGCGCGATGGTTGGCAGTGTGGCGTATCACTTACGACGGGCGCACTTGGTGCTACATCTATAAGCTCATCACTTTGTTGAATGAAGCTATTGATGAACCCGGATACTGCACTAGGGTTCACGTCTTCCAGGCACTCAAGCCGAGCAAGCAGTTTTGCTGCCTTGGAATTCGGCTGCCTTGAGGTGGCTACCTTCAGAGTTCGAAGCCACATAGAATCCTCCGGCGTGTCGTAATTCGCTAACCATCGACTACGGATAGGCATGTTTTCTAAAAAGGGAATGAAACATAATCGCTGTTTTACCCGCCGGATGTTGATTCTCCTTATATAACATCAGTAAGTGGACGCACGGTAGCCACAGGTGGCAGTAAAATGCGCAAGTGCATGTGCCATTTGCGCAGTCGATGTCATACCGATGGTGTTGATCTTGAACAACAAACTGTAAAAGTAGAAACATACAAGAGGGCATATCAGTCCCGCTCCAATGTCTGAGTACACGGCACCTAACATCGGTGTTGCCGGATGAAGCATAACCAGGGTACCAGCGTACGTTGTTAGACGGCCTATCAACATCTGCACGTAGGCGTTACCTTCATCTTCAAACACCTGGTGTCTGTCACAGAAGTATGTACACTGCACCTGAACTTCTTTCAGTAGAACCTCAGACAGCTTCCACACTTTACTCACAGCCACAGCAAGGCGGTAGGAAGCATGGATTATTTTCTTTTATCTAAGATTGGCATTCTCGACACGGTTGTTCGTGGTGTTACCAAAATGCACCAATCCGGCTTGAGTGTAGTTTGCCCACGACCGCTTGATGAACTTTCAGTGGGAGGTTATATACCGTACAAACTAAGGACCCGTCCTCTGAGGTAGGCTAAGCTCCTGCTGTAATCTAGACCAGTGTAAATGTCGGAAAAGTAGCATACTCCATCTCCGTATCAATTGTAGACATCCGGTGAAAAAATAAGGTGAGCGAAGGCTATTGGTCTACAGATCGGAATAAAGCAAATCGCTTAATTCACATGCTTTCGAAAGGCCTCGCGGATTTAAAAGTAGCACAGCAGAATGTCACACTGGAATACTGCTTGTGCTGCGCGCATTTGTGCAGCCATTTTATCCATAACCAAACTTAGTAGAGAGAAGTCATGGCCCATTGCATCACGAAATAAACCAAATAATGTCACTAGCAATGTGAACGTTTCCTTGCGCACAAACCCATAAAAGCTGGTCGTCCGTAACCCATGCCGCCTGTCACCAAGAACTGGTACAGCTTGAAACTGTAGCGAAATTTAACGATGAATGACATACGTACCCAAGGCGTTTTGTACCATGCGATGCATCCAGCAACGCAACGTGTGGAAATCGCCGAAACATTTGCACTTGCTGATTACGAGCAAAGCACACATGCGTAAGTAAGCCATTTTCAGAAATGGTTTCCACGAAGCCATCCTGTTCCATGCTCTGCAGAGTCTGCCGCAAATTGACTAGCAATAATAACGTGACATTTCACCTACATGACACGGGCAAACGCAACCTACGGCGTACATTACGCAAGTCGTCGCTTGTAACATGTTTCTCGAATGCATTCTCGATGTATTGCTTTATGTCGCATGTAGGGGTGTTGTATCGAAATAAGTCAGCAGCTCGATTGCATTCCTCCTCAGTAAGTAGCCGGTTTAGAGGGTACCTTCCGAAAAAATAAACAGGTTGCATGGATGGTTGTGGGAGAGCTGGAACGTTAGAACATTTAGCTTACGGCCATCCCGAGCAACATTGACACGATCACTACAATCGGTGTCTCGAGAACTAAATTGGACGGTTTACAACATTATAAACCACGTACTAGACTCGCAGTATTCCATTGCTCCTTGTTTTGCGGCGCTTACAGCGCACGCAGTTATAAACGATGAGATCATACCTCATGCAATGACACTTGCTTCTTTTGCTGCTACAGCAAACAAAATTGACTTTGTTCCGATGCATAAATGAGGTAAACAGCGAATAGAACTCATCAAAGCTATGAAACGAACGTCCAACAAAGGTGCTCCAGAAGTCAGCCTCCAGGGACTGTTTGATAGTCGGAAGAAAAAGTTGTGTTGCTCCGTGATTTTCGGTGGTACAAATTGTACATAGCAACGGTTGCCTAGCGACATTACCAAGGAGGATGAATGTGCAAGTACCTGGAAAATAGGTAAGGGTGTGTGGGAATTGGATTGTGTGTTAAGTACGATACCGTGGAAAGGATAACCTGTACTGGTGCATGTGCATGCTGTTTGTTGTCTTTTTGTGGCCATACTTGTTTTTTCTGCTATCGCTATGGTTGTGGATGATAGTGAGCTGTTCAGGTCATTGGTTATTGCGAAGTATGAAAGGGTTGATGACCTGGAGAAGAAATTGGGACGTTTTCATATTGAAACGGTGAGTTGTTTTTCCCGTGCATCCTCCAATTCTGCTGCGGCGTTCCGTCGTGGAAGGAGGAAGCAGTTGCCGGATGGGGACTGCCACGGTTACATCATGTACCGTTGCGTTCATTGTAAACGTTCAGGATCGCGTGGCAAGCGGTAAGTTAATATTTATGCAACATGGAGACTAACGCATATAGATACAAATCCTACGATTGCGAGGCGCGATTCTCCGTGGTTTGCAAGGAAGGGAAATATGTCGTGCGAAGTTACTTCATGACGCATAGTCATGATTTTCACTTGGGTAACCCCTGGTTGTATGCACGCAACCGTCGGCTTTCTCCGGTGCAAGAGAAGGAAGTTCTTCGCTTGATGGGCAGGTTCCATAGCACGCCTGGTTTGCGGCGCTTCATTTATCAGGAGTACGGCAAACATGTAACCCGTTTGGACCTGAGCAAGTTGCGCATTCGTCATCGGAATGCGACCGCATGTGAAGTGTCCGAGGTGGAGAAGATGTTGAAAAGGCACGGTGTGTGCCGATTGGTGTCGGAGGGAAGTCAGATTCGTTATGTGTTTTTCTCTCCATCGGTTGTTCGCGGCATTGTGAAGCGTTATAGGGAGATGCTATTGTACGATGCGACGCAGCAACTCAATTTTGGCGGTTACATTTTGTGGCATTGCATGCTGGTGGACGTCACGGGTCTAGGGATTTCCTGTTTCTACGCCCTATTACCTGTTGAGACGTCGTACAGCTACAGGCGGGCGGTGGAGGCTATGCGGGAGATGGTGCCTAGCAGTGTACGTTGCCACACTCTGGTGATGGATAAATGTGCTGCGCAGTTCCGGGCGTTTGGACGTTTTTATCTCTACGCGAAGGTCGTGTTTTGCAGGTACCATGTTAAAGTGGACATGGCTCGACGTTGCGGTCGCTTACGTGGTACCTCAGATCCTCGCCGAATGCAATTACGCGGTCGACTGCATAACCTTATATATACTCGTGATGCGTCCGTATTTGATAGAATATTGAACGTGGTGCGGCGTTCGGATCCGGAATGCCATCGTTATTTTTGCGCAACGTGGTTTTCACACGCGGACTCTTTCGCGGCTCACAGACTAAGGGATACTGTGCTTTTTGGCTGCCACACTATGAACAGGGTAGCGAATGAGAACGAACATCTGAAGGAGTGTTTGTCTGAGAGGTCATCGCTACTCACTCTGCGTGGTTGGTAGGTTGGGCAGGATCGTACAGGAAAAGAACGGCATAATAGGTAGGCGGTGCACGAGCGTAATTGCTGTTCCATCGGAGGTGTCCCCAGTGGCTTCGGTTTTCGCAAACCTAAGCGATTTCGCAGGCAATGTGTTCATAGCGCATTTCCGTGCGTCAACGGTTCTCGGTTGCAGGTCTGACGGGCCATACTGGTTCGTTACGGTTGTGAAACCTGGCCGCTTAAAACAGCGGACCTGAGGAGGCTAGTTACGTTCGACCACCGGTGCCCTCGTAATTTAACTCACATCTGGTGGGAACACCGCGTACGCAACGAGCGTGTTCGACGCCTTATTTATGGCACAGGAAAAGGAAATGAACCGCTCAGCACCGTTATATCCTGCACCAGGCTCCAATGGCTCGGCCACGTGTTGCGCATGCCAGCCCACCGATTCCCGCGAGTTGCATTGTTTGCGCGCCGGGGGTGTGGATGGAAGAAGAGGAGGGGCGGCCAAGCGATGATTTGGTCCAGAGGAATGAAGTCCCTCACTTCTGAGTTGGCCTCGGTTGGAGCGTCTCGGCTCCCTGGTTAGGGTCCGAAAGACGATGAACACGTTTGGTTGGATACACTTGCTGATATGCCTAGGAGCCGACCTCGTTGGCGTTCGTGCTGTGAGTTCCTTTGTCCCACCACATCCCTCTTAGCCTCCCCACCAACGGCTCCATTAATGGTATTCCCCAGGAAATCTGTCCTGCTGTATACTAAACAGTGCCAATGCATTTGTAATTGCTAACGATGAACATATACTTATATTTTGCCAACTTCCATGCAAGAGCATCGGATAAATGTAAGCATTGATCTGAACCCTTTAGGGTGCAGCCTCTAGCAGGTCTAGAAATATACCTATTTATTTATATATACATAGATACCCCGTCGCACCGGCAGTCAGTTTGTTGGCTGTTAACAAATGCTTTATCAGATCATGGGTATCCGTGCTGCCTGCATGACTGATCCGGGACTACTGGTCAGCATTAACGTCACGGTTGCCGCCGCTACGTACTTCCTTTCACCTACGGTAACTGTATTGTGTGCCCCCAATGCCTCCTTTGCTACAGCAGTCAATCCGTCATTACTAAATGGGTGGTGCTGAAGTACCGCTCTGCCACGATATCACGTATGCCGCCCCCATCTACTCCGTTGCAAATCCCGTAAGGGTATGGGATATTAATAGATGCCTTTTAGAACACCTCTCTGTGATGATTACTGGAATGATGCGTCACTACTAGTTTCCCTGCATGTAACATATGCTGCCGCGTATGTACTCCGTTGCACCTCTGCTAAGCGCATTGCTTGTTCACTTTTGCTTACAGAACCGCTGTCCATCCCTGGTGCTTACTTCAGTGATCAGCCACTGCTGGTATGCATCTAATTTACAAGTGTCACTGCCGAAATGCTTCTTAGGACGTTAGGTTGGTGTATGAATCTGTAACCTCTTGCTTTCAGAACCCGCGCATATTCCCTTCGTATGCATGACTACTCTGACTGTCTCTTCTTTTCCGGAGTTATGCAAAAATCCATGGGTATGTTCATCACCGTGTATTTCATGACATTTTGTATGTCACATTTCCTTTTTAACAATATTACATATTTATACTGCCTTACCTGTTGTTTTGTCGAATGTCCGGTTAATATTGATTTCGTATTGTCGACGTGGCCTGTGATGAGGCTTCCGAAACCAATGCTCAGTGTTCACCTTTGGTGGGTTCAGAGCTACATACACGCTCACTCACCTAGTACTGAAAATTTCTGAATGGTCCAGACGTCCGTCACGTTCATGGCATCTGGTTTGCCTATGTAACGAACCGTTCACATCCACCGCCGCTTCTCACATATAACGTTAAGCTGTATGGTTGTTTTCGTAGCAGATAACGTTATACGGGTAGACATACATATATATATACATATATATATATATGCCCCATGATGAGGCTGTTGTTCCCTTCTTGATGCCTCTTCACCGCAGTTGGGCTAAACCAAATTGACCTTCAACTACCTCTTGTTAGGCTGCATCCAGTTCATTCCACTTCATTCAGTTTCTTCTGCATACCTGATTAATGTCCAAATACCTGGCCACGTTGCCTAAGCTAATTGCCCTTATCTTCGGCGATTTTGTTGCTTTTATGGCATTTATAGTTAAATGGTGGCCAGTTATTACTTATCGCGGATTCGTCGCTAAGCCATTTACTTCATATGGTAATTTAAGGAACAGTTCTGGCAAGGTATCTGTATGCATTTTGCATTTATTCCATTTCACCATGGCGTTTAAAGTGAATGGCTGTTGCTTGATATACCCCGTGTGGCTGACTTTGTTGTGCATGTTAACAAGGTGCATAGCTATGTATTACCCACTACCTCGTTCAGACTGGCCCCAGTTATCACTTGGTCGTTGAATGGGGTGGGCGGGGTGCACGGTCCTCGTGGTCGTGCTTCGCTCCAAGAGTCGTTCCATGCACTCAGTGTGGAGTAGACTACGGTCAAGCCACCACCTAGTGTGCGCTTGCTTCCCCAAATACAGCGTCACTGTGTTCGCCTGTGAAGGAGTGTGGGCCGGCTCTTTGATAAAACGTAGCTCCCATCCACATGCCTCCCGGTCATATACCTTCCGCTTTACTTCGGATATGGGTGTGTAGATGGAAGTGTAGGTGGCGCAGCGCAAGCCATCCATGGTCCCTATGTACGCGCACCCGGCCTTTGGTTGGCCACAGTCACAAGATAATCCGAAACCGCATGCCGCCAACCATATAGTGATTGGGATTATTTAACATTGCCAACGCTGTGCTCGCACCATCAGCTTCTTGGTCACTGTCACGCAATTAATTTTAACCACCAACCTCCTCATAACCTCTGTTATACATGTAAAATGCCCAAAATCTGGAGCACGTTTATCACTGGTTATGAAATATATATATATATATATATATATATATATATATATATATATATATATATATATATATCGGTTGGCTGCATGCTGTTTCGGATTTGCCTGTCACTGTGTCAAGCCACAGGACGCCTACGCCTACAGAGGGACCAAATATGGCTTGCGCTGCACCACCCACAGCTCCAACCACACACCCCGTATCCAGTGTAAACCCGAAGGAATAAGACCGGGAGGAATGTGGATGGGAACCACGTTTCATCAACGGAGCCGGCCCACACTCCTTAACAGGCAAACACAAGCACGCTGTATTTGGGAAATCAAGCACACACAAGGCGGTGGTTGGACCGTAGTCCGCTCCATACTGAGTGCATGGAACCACTCTTCGAGCCTGGCACGGCCACAAGGACCGTGCACCCCATCCCCTCCAGCAACGACCAACTGTCTCCTGGAGCCAGTATGGACGAGGTAGTGGGTAATAGACATGTTGGCACCCTGTCAACATGCACACCAAGCGCAGCCACACCGGGAATATCAAGCAACAACCAATCACCTGGAACGACAAGATGAAATAAAACAAATACAATAATGCATACAGATGCGGTGGCATATCTCCAAGCTAAAAAGGCATATGAAGTAAGTTGGTTAGCAACGAATCCGCGATAAGGAAAAAATGTCCACAAGTTATTTAAATGCCACAAACGCAACAAAGTTACCGAAGATAAGCGAAATGTATGTAAGCCACGTGGCCAGTTAAGAGCATTCAAGTAGGCAGAACAAACCAAATAAAGTGGAATAAAATTTAGCCAGCTTAAAAAGACCTACTTTAAGCTTTTGTTCATTATCACGGATTCGTTGGTAACCAACTTACTTCGTCTGCCTATTTAGCTTAGAGTTATGCCACCGTATCTGTATGCATTATTGTATTTGTTTTATTTCATCTTGTCGTTCCAGGTGATTGGCTGTTTCACGGGTTTCACGGGTTTGCGCAGAACGAGTAAGCGTAACTTTTCGGTGGTTCTGCCTCGGGATCTTACGGCAAGGTCCTGCGCTTGGTGTGCTTGTACATTTAGACATATATATATAAGTGTATATAATTTCCTCCCCATAAATATGCATAAATATATACATATATACATTTAGTTTCTTATATATATATGGCTTTCATGTACGACTTCTCATATTCCGCTTACCTATGTACCTTGGCATCTGAGCACATAACAACTTATTCTTATTTGCATAGCGCTTCGCAAACAAGTTTACATACATAAATAACTTTAACACTTGCAAAAATTCATCTTCACTGATACAAACAATAAACCCTATTCCGTGCATCCTAATTTAACATAACCCATTTATAGGCGCAACCATACAGTAATAGCAGATGTTATTCAGCCATTATTCTTTATCACATTTACGCATGTTATTCCGTATGTTTTAAACCATGCACATGGTCACCTATTTGTCATAACAGTTATTTCTTTCTTATTTCTGCAGATTCACGACATCATCTTTACTTCCAGGTTATCTTCAAGGCATAATCCGTAATTTCCACACTGATTACTTACGCATCTCCGTACATTAACATTAAACAAAATAAATAAATTGCCTTAAAATGTTGCATTTCAAGTCGTCCATGTGCAACATCCTTGCAATTAAAATTCCGTGTAGATTTCTCACCCTTCCGCCTGCTGCATTGTAAAAAGTCATTTCCACTTATAATACACAGACAGTTTCTGTATCAATACATGCAACAATTAAAAGCTTTTCCTAAGCAAAAATAATGCTACAGTTCATAAACGATTTTTTAGCTCATTCCCATCGCTTGATTTTCCGCCACCATTACGACCTTACGCACTTTAGCCACTTTACCTCAGTAAAATTTTTACACCGATACCACATATATTACTATTAAACGATTTGCATTAAGTAATGCTATCTATCCTTTGTGTTACGAAAACCATTTATTAAAGTCGAAAAACAGATGTATCAGCGCCACCACAAAAATTTAAATTTAGACCGCCGACCTGTCGTCAAACGGTTCCTCAGCCTCCATTGTTGCAACTCGAAATAACCGCCAAAACAATCTCTTTGATTAGACCTCACATAAAGTTGCAAATAACCACATGTGCTGATATCAGTCATTTTTTGGAAAATACCAGACATAGTCTTATTTTATGCCGTAAAATTATTTCAACTTATTTTTTTATTACACCCATTTCTTGCAGTTCTATGGTTGCCACTGCGTGGCAACACAACGGTCGATGCAACGGTCGATAAATAACAGTCCGAGGGGTACATCCAACGGTAGGAAATAAGAGGTAGTGGTATGAACAAACGTCGGCGTGTGAACATGGTAAGGAAATTACGAATAGATGAGCAATAATGCCATAATATGATGTTAAACGTAAAAGCATATATGTGATAAAATGAGAGACGGAAGGTCGATAGAAGTAGTCATGAAATACGAAATCATCGTTGCTATGACAGCAGCCGTTGCTGCGCGAATAATTTGTGATGTCTTCTGAAATGGAATATATAGCGAGAGTTGCCACTGATAAATGGTAGCTGTAGTACCTGCGCTATGTTTTAAAGGAAATAAACGTTCTTAAAGGGTCTGGAGGCAAGTGATATGTGGTGATGTTCACGTTTAAGGCACAAAAATGTCCGTATCAAGTAAAAGATAGGCTTCTATTTGAAACGCTTCATGCATGTTATGGAAAAGCCAGCGGAATAAATTGGTAACGGTTATAATGCCGTGTGTGGTGTAGTATATAACACTTTTAGAAGTTTCCCACTGCTCTAGCTAGTGATTTGCGGATTGAAACTTCATATTTCACGCAGTTGTTTACAGCATGGGTGCAGCATGGGATATAGTTCATCCCTGCAATCGATGAATGCAATTTCTATCTAGGAGATTTCGATGTACGTGGTTTTGGTTATATTATATGTTTTCTGTTATTGTATACAATATATATATGATGTTACATATTGTTTGATTTATTATGTTGATAATATAATTGTTTTATATAGTGAGCATATTTAGGTATATGGTAAATTTTTTTATATTTTTAATTGCCTTGTAATATATTACATGACAGATTTCTCTAACCTAAATGGGTAATGAAACATAATTACTAGGTATTTATTAAAATCCCGTTCGGGTTAATGTTTTACTGCCCCACAAGTGGTATTAGTCAGTGTTCTTCATTCAGCTGGCTTTATCATATCAGGCGTTCTGCAGGAAGTAAATTGGTTAACTGTTGTGTTATTTCACTTTTTTAACGGTTTGCTTCTCTCCATTTGTGCTAGCGTAGGGTTCCATCTAGCTGCAATCATTATCAAGCTATGCTTGTTGTATAATGGTTAACTTCATGTATGAAACGTTATAAGATATTGAACACTGGAACACTGTAGATAACCCCGGGGTTTGAAGTCCAGGTGTAACTATAACGATGGAAATAACGCTTGACCGTTCCATTTTTGATGGGTGGTTGAGCTAGGGCTTGATGCATGGCTCAGGTGTTGTTGAATCTGAAAGGGAAAATAGCGGTGTTTGCGTGTGGGTCGCAGCTGCTCCTTTAGCCAAGCGGTCCTTAGCAGTGTCCCACAAGGCTCGGTCGTTGGACTGATGCCTTTCTCCATCTATGTAAACGATATTCCTGAGAGCTTGGGGTATCATCTCTCTTAGTTGCTGATGACCTTAAGCTATGGGATGTTGTAAATGTTCCTGGAGGTTCCGAGGCCATACAGTGTGAACTGAAAAGATTATGGGACTGGTCAATTTTGTGGCTTAGGCCCATAACTCAGGCTAATGTTTCCGTCATTCGTAGATAGCAAATTTTTCGCCTATCAGCTACGTACTCGGTGGGGTTGAACTCCCCATTTTTTCTAACCAGGTAGACCTAGGCCACGTCCATTCCTCGTCTTTGCATTCTGGTGACAACCGGAAGAAGGCTTCTAGTAGGGTTTCAGAACGCTCTGTTTACTAAGCCGTTCTTTCGAGGTCTTAACTGCCAACATATTTGTGAAGCTGTTCTCAGTTTTCGTTCGGCTTCATCTGGAATACTGCGTCCAGGCTTGCCCGATCTGCCCCGTTCGGGACGAAATAAAACTGGAGAGGGTTTTGAGAGTAGGTACGCAATTGGTAGAGGGGTTACGGGGCATTCGTACCCCGAGCGTCTACCTAGCTAGTGTATGTACTCAATGCACTGACGACAGGTTCGAGGAGACGTGATGGTTACTTGTCGCATTTTAACAGCTGGGGTTGGACCGTACCTCAGCTGCCTATGTAGCCCGGCTAGTTTGCCTTGTCTTCGTGGTCATACCATGAAGGTACATAAGCCGCGTTCTGACCGGATCAGGGCGGAAACTCGGTTATCGCGTATAGGTATCGAGCGCTGTAACTCGCTTGCAGGTGTATTCAGTGAACCTACGGTTAAAGGTTTTGAGCGTGTTAGACACTCTTGGGCGGCAACACGAAACTTTCCGTTCTCCTGACCACATTCATCTTCAAACTTTTAGTTTATCTTCTGTCATTCTCTGCACTCGTTGGTGTTATCTTTTAATTTAAACACCTTCAGTCCCTTTATCTTCCATTTACTTTATACTTCTTGCCGACTTAACGTAACTTACACTGCCGGGACTGCTATTGGGCAGTAATTAGTTGATCATTGTGTTTCAGGAGTTTCGTTTAAGGTCTACCAAGACGTAGCACCTTATCATTTCCTGGCTGAACGATTTGTTCAAGAAGGAACACTCAAAGGAATTTCCTATCATTCCAATCCATCTGGACCTGAACACCCCTATGCCTCCCTGGGCACACCGTTAATGCCCAGGTTTGCTGCCCTATCAGTGCCTGCTTCGGCAGTCACGTGAAGCTAGTGAACCATAGGAAGTGAGCAATAGAAGGTACGGAAAAAAGAAGTGCACATTAAAAAAGGAGAACGATATCAATGCTTGTGAAGAGGTGGAGAAAAGGAGGTTGAAGTGCGAAGGTCGGAGTTACTCAGGGAAATGGAAGCGTTTTGTATCGCCACGCAAGAGCTTCAAGTCACCCCCGATGCAGCTGAACTCTAGATTCCCTGTGAACACTATGCAGAAGCATGTCCAAACGCGGTTAGTGCAGCTTAAAGGCGTGACCGCGTAACGTGGAAAATGATACCGGGAGTATATAGCTAAGATACATAACCACCAAGCCTCACAGGGAAGACGCTGCAGGTTAGGATTAGGTGTCCCCTAAGCATCTGGCAGTGGATGGAATGTAATCCCAAAGTAAGTGAACGCTGTGGGTATATCAGTCCCCCAGTCTTACGTAGTTCACCTGCCGCTCGCCTGTTGTTGACGTCCTGCTTGGCCTCCCTTACCTTTGGCCTATTGTCTACCAGAAGTTGCTGATGAACGCCAATGTGTTATGCAGTGCTTCTAACAAACATGATGCCACGTATTGCTGATGGGATAACAGACTGCCAGAAATGGAGATTATCCAGGACCATAAAACGGGTGGTCGTTTAAGCAACCGTAAGTAGAAGCGGCACGCAAGGTAAAGGAAAGGATAAGCTGTTCATTCCCAGGCGAAATGCTCACGCACGTATGGGTGAGGTCCTTCATACTCATCACCACGCGGGGGATCACCAACCAACTGGGAGTTGATATGATATTAAAAATGCTGTTTAAGCGCAAGGATAGCCTGTACCAGGTATTATACGCCAAGCGTGCTTCTTACCTTGTCAACGCAGGTTACCCAGGGGCCTTGCAAAGCGCAAGGTTTATTCAGGGTGCTTAAAAGATGGAGCTGTCACGAAGGAACGGATAAGTAAACATGTATCCTAAAAGGCAGCGGATATGCGGGTGCTTCGGACGTCCGTAGGTACACCTGACCACCCCTAATTTGTGAGCTCGTTTCCGAGGTTGGCGTACATGACGTAAACGTCATGTAGGGGAGACAATGCATATGGGAGCAGTGGGTGTACCTAACGATCAATCGGAACCAATGGATAGCATGGTTATAAAAGAACGAAAAGGCAGCAATATGAAAAAGATGGACTTACATATACCGATGGCAAGCGAAATGGTCCTATCCACTGTTCGAGGGGCACACCTGAGGATCCCAAAAGCCGCACTCGGAGCACATGACCCAATCAAACACCTGTCCACTCTGTGCCTCGCAATTAGTTTGGAGGCACGAAGCGCTCTTGTCATTTTCGTAGTTGGCTGAGCGTGTTACATGGCCACGAGGCTTCCTTGGATGCCTATACACCCTAGCCGTTTTCGTGTGCAACTCTCTAAAAAGAAGTGTCTTCCTTTCATGATCCTAACCGACTGACGATTCTTGAATCGGCACTAGACGTCGCTTACGCCTTGTACCTTCCCTGGTACTTTCACTCGTTCCCTCCGCAGTTGAATCCATTACGCTTGCGGAGGCTGAAACCGCAACGTCCTCGTGAGAGCTGCTTAAATTCCGTAGTAACTCACGCAAGTGATCCATAACCTCCCTATACTTCGAATCGCCCAGGCTGCAAACTTGTATCTGAATATCGAACAGAACCTGACTACATTCTCAAAGCTTTTGTTCCCTACTTACTTGTGCAACTGTGGAACTCGACGCTAGGGAGACTACGGCGGAGGACGTGGATGCGGTAACGCGCGGAGGATGCGCGTGCGACACAACCCATCGGTTGTTACGCAATACCTCTTCAACCGGTTTGCCTGCCGCGTGCAAGCATGCACAATGTGTGCGCACGGCAGCAGTCATTGCCAGCTGAAGTTGCATTGGCTGGTTAACTCCTCAAGCCTTAACACGGTGTACCTTCTACGGGTACCTTGCACTTGACATCTATCATCGGACAACTCCGTCACTGTCACCTTTTCCCTAGTGTAATGTCATGGCAGGCGCGTCCTTGCATACTCTGAACACTGAAAAGCAGCCTGCCCTAGGCTATGCAGGCAAGAGTCCATTGGATGCTCCGACAAATCGGTTTTACCCATGACATCTTTCCACTGAGCATGAGCATCAAGCACGCGGTTAACAACCGTGATAAACAGGTCTAATAAAGAGGTCCACTCGGAAAGACGTTCTTCAAATGCCTATTTTAGTTTTCCAGGCGGTTCGTTGTAAAACAGCCGAATAAACAGGTGGACGTCAAACGGTGCGCGGCCCATGATGAGACAAAAGGCAACCATGTCCTTACTAAGTATTTATGAGCGTCGACATTTCGCTTTTTAATGGCTGTCAAATACCTGACGAACAACCGAGAGCTCCTGGTGAACGCTAAGTTCCGTACCCACTGCTTACTAACCAAACTGTCGGTTGCTTTTTTTGCGGATAACTCGTTGCAGCGACGGGTGACATCATTCAGTAATTGGAAACGGCAGAATACAATCTGCGTGCAGGGGTACGCTGTTTGGAATGCAAAGACATGGGCCATGCGCTTATCAAGCTCTACCGTCCGTGATACCTCAGTCACTGGTAACATCAAGCGCGGGTTGCACACGTCATTCATGTACGCTGCCGTTGTCACATTAGGAGGCAACTCGTAGGAACTTGAACGCCCAACACCATGCACATCTACCAAAATACAGTGCTACAGTATGTAGCCACCGCAGTTCATCTGGTGCGTCGCGTCCGCCAGCAATACTTCACTATAAACTCCACTTGGGAACAAAAAACATGTAGCATATCTCCGACTCCTCATACTCCACCTTACATTGACAGACGCTCTCATGCAAAGGTATCACAGCTTCAACGAGTTCCCCTCAACATTTCCCCTCACCTTACCTCTTATGGTCCGGTGATTGTAAAGGTTCAACCTTCTACCGTAGAGCGTCAACGCTTGTGTGCTTGAAAGACTGAATCATCTGATAGATGTCCTCTTCCGAGTACCGCGGGAGCCGCCTGTTGGTGACATACAGCAACGGCTTTCCTACATGAATGTGATGGCTCTGCTCAAAGCTGCAGGACACTTTGTCGTAGCATCAGCCGTTATGCCGTATGGCAATATGTGCCTGGCAGCCATAACTTTTGTACCTAAAGTTAATAATCGTCTCACAAACAGAACATGTGAACTTACCGCTTGCATGTGTATCCTCTTCGGGAATAATGCACACATTTATAGTAAACGGCTTTGTATCGCACACCCTCAGGCAACTCTTTTACGGTTATCCTCTTATACCCAACCGATGTAACGACCTCTGGTTTAACAAAAATGCAGTACGCAGTTGAAAGCGCCTTAGGTCACTTTCGAACTACTCAGAAGTGCCATACACACGCTGAAGGAAGACAGCACGGAAAGAAGCTGTATCGTGGACAGCCATGACAGCGACTGAATCCGCCAACGCACCTTACGGTGCATTCAAACTATCATCTTACTCACACCAACCTAGGTCCGCCTTGCAACCCATGGCATTTTTCTCCACATTAACCTCTCTTAGGTCACAATGTCATCTTCCCTATTACTTCACCAAGGCAAACTTGTTTGTTGTCCGCTACGGCAACTTCTTAGTCACCAGCTGCTCACCGACCGTTGTGGAGCACGGCCCCAATCGGGGCGTTGTTCGCAGTTGAGTCGAGCGCGGCGAGGACGGATATGGTGTTCGTGTTTCAAACAAACAGGAACAACTTTCCCAAAAACAAACCGCCTAATTACCTATTACATAAGCAAGTTATAATTTTAATAGATTTTAGAATAGTTCACCGTGTCATACGGGGGAATCAACGGGTCACTAGATCGGTGCTAAAACCATTTATAGTTGATAACGAAATGTTTCCAGTTACTGAAATAGTACTCAAAACACAATTCCTTGGAATGCGCGTAAATAGTGAATTGAAAATAAATTTCGGAAGCGCACAATTAGCATCATTTTGGGCAAAGTTTTGTGCTGAGTATAAGTTGCTATCTGAAATAACATTGATTATGATGGTCCCATTCGCAACAGCTTTAGACGTGAAAGTGGATTGTGGACAAAGGATACAAGGAAAATAAATGCAAGGCATCAAATAAAATTGGTGCACAAGTTAGGAGATATTAGCCGAAACTGTACCAAATATATTAGCACTTGTTATCACTAAGCGTGGACGAATATAACCTCTTTATTGCGTACGATTTTGCACAAGCATATCAGTTTTCTATCTTTTCTTCATGGAGTATAGTTCCAACAGGCTACCACCTTCCGTAAGCAGAAGCAAAAAGAGCAGTAGTTATTCGTTGCTTATCGTTGGAAACGGAAATGGGGTGGTTTGATTATAGTTAACCCGATTCGCTTGTAACAGCCACATAAAGGTTAAGCACGGCTGGTTTACAGAAACAAGCAGAAAATAAGTGTGCTATCGCTTTATAACGGTACCATCAGTCGAATGCAGGACATGAGCAAGAACACGGTGGACGCGGTACATAAATGAACGAAAGTCATGACTTTTGTTCGGTATACACTCAGCTGAGCGGACCTTACATCTTGTTTCCAGCTGCTTGTTTATATTCAGTGGATAAAAGTTGAAGGCTTTAAAGAAGATTGCTTGCCCACAGAACCACTGAGCATCGCTACAAGACTTGTGATATACATTAGGCAAAAACCGCGCCTCATATGCCAAAAAATGTTTATTCGTCACCACTTGATTTAAGGTGAAATTGCTCAAAAGTAGTGTTCCCTTGCTTTGCATGGTCGAGAGAAATTACAGATAGTATTAATTTTCGGTAACTTAAATGAAAATGTGCTCTAGTTATTAGTTTTACGGCTTTTGAGTTCAGGATGTAACTACTTATAGTGAAGTCGTTTTGTGGGTAACAGCCTCAAACGGTTGGGGAACCACTGATGTAAATATACGCGGTGGCACATGGCTTGTGATGATTGGCAATGCTTGCCTAAAGCAAACTTTGGTCTATCTGCCAACAAATACTCTGCTCTGCTCGTAATTAATTCCTTCTGGCGATGACCACAAACGTAGTTTGCTGCTTTTGCAGCGGGTAGGACTAGTAGTTACTAGTCCGAAGTGTCTTTGCTCTGGTAAGGATACCAGAAAACCAGAAGAACTGACACAACCGATTGTATACGAGGAATATTATAATCGGAGGAAAAACGCATGGAACGACCAGAGCGTATTTCAGTGTCGGAAGTCACCGCGGAAAAAGTGATGAGCGGGACGTAGGTAAAAGCGACCGTAGGGTCGGCGTCAAACCGCAAAGCAATAATGTACGATAGAGTAGCTAATTTGTACATGAGAAGGTAAGTACTATCTTTTGGGTTGCTACAAAGCTCTTCTCTTAGAAGGCTGAACCAGGAAGCATTCGAAATGAAAAGTGGTTGTGGATCGAAGTGGTTGAACGCTATTCGTATTCAAAGGAGTTCTGTTATTGTTCGGAATGATATGTAGCTGCCAATTAGGTTCAGCTCTGCCATTCGGTGTTTATAAATGCTTGATCACAGGGCAGGGTGCATTACGGCCAGCCGTTAGATCCGGCTTGTCGGACTAAAAATATACTGGCTATCCCAGATAACAGCCGACAGGACCCTAACCTCCGCTGTTGCCAAACGGTGCCTTGATGAGTTGTCTCTAAACGCTGCAGCCCACCCCGTTTCAAAACGACCCTCGTTCCAGGAGAAAAGACCTTCGTCCGACATGGAAAAGACCAGCGTTCACGTTAGAATAAGTGTTGAATGCGCCGGTCATCAAATTCATTGCTTGTGTGAGCCAGTCGGTCGAAGGGGAGGGCTGGTGCCCGTAGAGAAAGCGAATAGCAAAACTAGAGCAGTAAAAGCCAGAAAGCAGAAACGACTGATCTGGGTGTATAGATATGTTAGATGTTGAGTATTTGTTAGAAAATGGTTTATCAAACATTTTTGAGTTCTTTTGTTTGCAAATGTTTAATCAACAAATAACGGTGTAACTATATACCATAGCTACGAACCTAAACATATTTACACTGTGCATAGTCATCAAAAGGAACAGGCTTACTCACCTGACTACCACGGCGGTTCGTCCTGGGAGGCGGCGGGCTAGATTCGGGAGATGTCGGGAGGGCTGACACTTGCAGACCGCGACCGTGGTCTGGTTGAACTGTTCTTGGAGTCTGCAATGTGTTTGCCGTAATATGCAACGTCAAACGAAGCATTAGTAGGCAAAGTACTCGAGGTGCCTTCTTCCATAACCACAGGCTTCAGGTGGTCAATGGTAACGACTTCGCGTCGGCCACTGCTGCCCTCAATGTACGCCTTAGTTGCACGGTGTAACACTTTGACAGGTCCTATACACGGGAACTGATGAGGCAGTCGCACACTGTCTGCGCAAAGAAGGACGTGTAAACACGTAGGCGGCTTATTGGGCACGTACACTGGTGTCTTCGGCGACCGTGGAGTAGGTGGATGTAGCTCACGCATCTGGTCAGCCACTCGATCAGCGTAACTTCCTTAGTTGAAAGAACAAGTAGAGGGATCTGGTGCTACGAGACGTCCCAGAAACCGCAACGTGCAGCCATAGACTAGATGCGCTAGTGATGCTTTTGCAATGGGTTTTAACCGGATTGCTTAAGCATAGGAGGACGAGGGAAAGTGTTTCAGTCCATGTAGGATCTGCGTGCGCACGTAGTGTTGCCTTCAGCTGGATTGAAAAAGCTCCACGCAGCCATTAGCGGCCGGATGATACGCCGTTTTATGAAAGTAGCGACAGCCCAATTTCTTAGGCAACGTGGCAATATTCGACGAGAAACGTGATTCTCGGTGTGAGGTTACAATGGCGGGACAGCCGGATGGGGCTAAGCAGCGCTGCAGAAAAGCTTGCGCTACCCTTTCCAGAGTGCAGTTGGTAAGGGAATTGCTTCCAGCTATCTAGTGAATCGATCGGCAGAGGTAAGTAACTATACCGAGCATTTGGGAGGCGGTAGAGGAGCTATGAGATCGACGTGCTGGTGACGATTACGTGCAGCTGGCGTGGGGACTGTTCCTACTGGGCTATTCGTGTGTTTATGCACTTCCACGTGTTGACAAGAATGGCAAGCAGCTGCTCAAGTAAGAACGCCACCATCGCCGTTGCGCCAGACGAACCGTGTGGCTACGAGTTTAACTGACACACGAACGCCTGGATGAGACCAGCCGTGCAACGTGTCGACCACGACCTGCCAAAGCTTGCATGGGGAGACTGGACCCGGCGTGCCCAGAGGCAAATTTCAAGGTATAGTTCCGTCTGATTGTGTCAGTAGAATAAGTCGTTTGTCCGGGGAGGGAGACCAGCGTATTACACCTACCTCAGTATCACTGAGTTGCCCTGCGGCCATAGCCTCAACGTCGATAGCAGTGCCAGCATCAGTGGGGAGAGCTTGGTTTAGGGGAAGTGCATCGGCGTTGTGTACACCTGAGACATGCCGTATATCGGCCATAAACTGAGCGATATAGTCAAGGTACCTTGCCTCATTTGGAGAGTATCGGTGGGTAGTCGATCCCAGCACGTAAGTCAGAGGTTTATGGTAGGTGTAGACGGCAAAAGCGCGGCCTTTTAAGATGTAGCGAAAGTGCCTTTTCGGTAGGTATATGGCTAGTAGTGCTATAGAGAACGTACTGTAGCGTGATTCTGTAGGTTACAGATATCTGGCGAAAAACGCTAAAGGCCTGCCACGTGTCGTCTACTTTGCTGCGAAACAGCGCCGACTGCCAGATCCTAGGTGTCAGTACTGATGGACATTGCAGCTGCCGGATCGTGATGTGCTATAGAAGCTAGGTTGGCGATAGCCTGTTTCGGCGATTTAAAAACAGCGCGTGCTGCAGTAAGAAATTCGAAATTCTTGATTTCCTTCGAGCTAGGTCCGTGAGAGGTTGAAGCAACAAGACGCATTTTGCGTAGAAAAGTCGATAAAATTTAACTAGCCCATCAAAAATCTTAAGCTGCTTGAAAGCATGTGGCTCGGTCGATGATAGTTTGAAGTTTATTCTGTAGTGACACCACGTCGGCAGAGAAGACATCAAGGCCAAAAATTGACTGTCAACACCAAAAGGACACTTTCTGCGTTGATCATAACCTCATGTTGAGATAAAGGAGCAAAAAGTGTTCGTACGTGGCGCGCGTTCACGTCTCGTGAAGAGCGCGCGATGAAAATGTCGTCGAGATAAGCGTACGCAAAATCTGAGCTGCGACAAACTTGGTCGATGAAGCGCCGAAAAGTTTACGCAGCATTCTGCAGACCGGAAGGCACGCGCTGGAATTCGAACAAACGAAGTAGAGTTGTCACGACAGTCGTAGCTATGTCAAGTTCGGCTACCGGAAATTGGTTGTATGCATTTACCGAGTCGAGTTTGCTGGAAATAGTTTTACCCTCTAGACTGGCGGTGAAATCCACGTTGTGTGTGGTCAGATAGTGAGCAGGTGTGGTAACCATTTCCAAGGTTTGATAGTCGCCGCAAAGACGCCAGCCCCCATGGGTTTCTTCGGGACCCTATGAAGAGTTGGCGCCCATGTGCTACTGGACGGTCTAACGATACCGGGCTGAAACATGTGGTCGAAGTCAGCTCGCGCAGCACGTAGTTTGTCCGGAGCCAGCCACTTTGGTCGTGCGCTAAATGGCTGACTGCGCGTGACTAAGTGGTAAGCGACCTCGGTCGTGACTGGAGGAAGCTAGTTAACCGGTCGAACCAGTCGCGGGTATCCTGAGAGGAGGCTCCGGTAGTCGAGCGGTTCGTCTGCGATCCGAAAACAGGCTGAAAGGGTGCCAGCGACAACTAGTTTTGTACGGTCGTCTAAAAGACTGTGTGGACCAGCATCAACAAGCAACCTAAAATATAGGAGGAAGACGAGACCGATAGTTGCGAACAATTCAAGCGCAACCATGAAGACCCACTGAAAACGTTGTCGAAGATTGAAGTCTTGGTTCGTCACGCGCTGACGGAATGACGCTATCGGAGAACCGTTGGCCCCTTGCAGGTTGTATGTAGGCTTGGAGTGCTTGTCCTTCGCGCTCGCAGGGACGGCACTTACCCGCACCCATGCAAATGCTGAACGTTATGGAAGTACATCGACCCTTCACGTAAAACAAGCGATTTGTTGGGAATTTACAGATATGTCGGTCCTGTTAGTATGTACGTCATTCGCTATCCCTGAAGCGGCTGAAGCGTGCCTAACGCATGGAGCCCGATAACCTCTAGCTCTTCCACCATATTGGCTGTGATACCAACATACTTCTTCGACGGGATTGGTATTAGCTGACTGAGAACGTGCACGTAAAAGTTTGCGCTTTGGTGTACAACGAGACGTACACGGTGCAAGCAAAGGCGAGCCGCAATGAAAGTTAATAATAATAATAATACAATAATGTGTCAGCTGTACGCCGTAACGGCGTTTCGCTGCCAAGCGACCACCACCAGTCGCGCGCGGACTGTGTTTAACGCGATTGCGCCCACCCCTACGCGGATTCGAACCGGTGACCTTATGGTTGCAAAGCAAAGTGCAGACCACTCGGCCACCGCCCGACCAATGAAAGGTAGCCTAAGCGTAGTTAGCATATGAGAGTGGCACGCGCAGCTTAGAAATTTTCATTGCTTTTATCCTGATGCGAATTAGCGCAATTTCCTTATCTTTAGGGTCAGCTCGGCCAAGTGACTTAGAGCAGTTATAAAATTCGGCTTTCCTCGGTGCGAATTCATCACCGGAGATACTGGTCGTCTGCAGCGAAAACCATTCGAACTCAATGTTTGCCTCGGTAGCTAGTTCGTTCAGGTTCATATCGAGAAACATGAACAGCATTACCGGCAATGGCTCTGAGTAACGTGCCAACCACAGTTCCTTTAACCCTTCTTTGCCCACGAATAAAGGCATAACCATGCGCCGTATATCGCAGAGCTACGTCCACGGCTTGCAACCTACCTGCTTGAGATCATTCAGCTGTACCAATGGAGCTCGTGCGCTGAGCTCTAACCCTTTTCGAATCGCTAGGTTCATCGTTGCATACTTATGACATATGATTGGTAGAGTAGAAAGTCCTCAATCAGCTTCACGACTGAAGAAGGATGGTGTGAGCCGAAGTAAAGGTACCTCGGACGGTCCTCCGTACTGCAATTATTTTTCAGTTTGATCTCAAATATCGTAAACGAAAACTGGGTTGTGTCCCATGAAACTTGGAACAACCAAAGTAAGCCCGTTTACGCTGCGTACGACTCGGCTGTTAAGTTCGTAATTTGGAACGTAAAGGGTAAACGAACACACGACGAAAAATACTAAAATTAATCAAGAACCTGATGAACACACTTATATAATCGAGAAAATAGAACGAGCTCACCAATAAAAAGGAACGGAAAAAAGATTAAATTTGCGCTTGCAAACCCTGGTTGCAACATCGTAGCAATAAACGCAGCAAATTGAGCAGAATCCGGACGGCAGTACAGATCGTTAATAAAGTGTAAGTCGAAGTTAAATGCGTTTATTTTGAACTTTGTTAATAAATAACTGACTGGTATGTAATTTTTATATACCTTGACCATAACGCCTGCGCTTTAGATGCATCGGTAGGTCATTTTATTTGCAAAGTTTCGGTTTCGTTAGGTAGTTAAATCTTCAAGGCAAGGACGCTTTTTGATCTGCTTTTCACCGCGTCTTTCTTTCTCTTTTTATTCACAGATCTCACAATGGTCAACTTCGCAAATGTAACTGACACGGAATGTGTGAATGAGTGCAAAGTGACTGAAAAAACGGACACTTAATCAATATTGGCCGAATGGACGGAGCCACTTATCCAACTACAACTGAAGACGGTGAAAATTCAGCTGTAGTGACCGCTAAAGTGCCACGTGCTCCAGCTAGCCAGAATGCCGCTAACGATGCCTCCGATGGCGTAATGGTCGCCGACCAATTTGAGACTAAACTTGGGAACACGCTGTCAGCTAAAAGCGAGCTAAACTTGACTAAAATAGCTCGTATTGGTGCCGGCGAAGTAGCACAAAGCTCTAAACCTTAATTATCCCAGCTTTTTTAGCAAAAGTGTGGACAGTGCAACCTGCGATCAGACAGATGGAATCTAGTGTCGAAGCGAAAACTCGTGGTGTATACATCTTGTAGAGATGGTTCTTCCAGGCTGGTAGCGTTATTGTCCTCAACATTGCTGAAACCTGCAGCTCATTTCAGAGAACACGTGTTGGGTGACCTCCAATAGTTCAAACTGGGCTTCAGCAACCTGCTCCCACCTGGTTTCACTGGCAGCATGTTGACCAGAGTGGTAAGCATACCCGACATACACCACGTCCGTGTACTACTTTCTTTCCCGGAAGAACGCAAAGTGTTCCTGAGCGTTACATTTAAATACAAGAATTGTGGCGTCGGCGTTCAACAGGAGTTCCTACCGGCAGGAGGGATGGAATTCCTGAGGCCCATCAGGAATAATAAACACAAGACATTTAAGCTGACGGTGAGCAGAACAACACTTAATGTGCTGCCATACAAACATGATGCGATACTAAACGTTACGAACAACATAAATTTCAGAAAAAAAGTCCTATAGTATTAAATGTCATATTACGCATTCAGTAAGAGACTGTAATTGGAGAGGAATTTAAAAAGCAGGGGGAAAAGTGAATCACACAACACAAACGCTTTTGGGGCCGGCACCTTGCCATATCCGTAGATGTATCTAACCAAACGTGTTCCTCCTCCTTGGGACCCCAGCCAGGCAATCGAGAGACAAAAGTTTCCATCAAATACCTCGAAAACAAGCGGACGGTTTGAAAGCAAAATCCTCATCTTGTAGGTTTTTAGGTGGTCGGCCGGGTGTCCGTTTCCGCATTGCTAGAATCCATCCTCTTAACGCACGAACTAGGGATGTTCTTACCGTGTTCGTTTAGGTAATACCTAGCAGCGTGCGTAGTCTAAGCAACAGGGTAAGCGCCGTGTGTCTACTTGTAAGTATGCTCGCTTGCATTGAAACTCGTTTGTTCCCGGATAGCGCGGACGGTGAAGTTTGGTACCCGGCTATGCGCTCCTTAGTTGAGATCGCTCCGTTGGCTGTCAAGATGAAAGCGTTACCGTTAGGTGAGCTGTGAAATAGATGTTTTAATAACCAGGCTTCGGTCACTGGATCAAACTGTTGTAGCCACCTGAACTGTTGTGTGCCACGCCTCCTCACAGTTTACAGTAGTACCTGCATAGCAATGCCAGGGAAGTATCTCCAGTGCTTTAGGATTTATTCGTACTAGGGCTGCCAATAGGTGTCTAATACTGTGGGGCTTCAAACATATTGAGGTCTTGCAGTCCAGCGATGCGCAACTTTGCGTTGAATCTCCTTGAACTGGCGTTGCAATTTTCTTTGCATCAGCTCGTTTAGCTCTCGTCTAGATACCTGAGCAGCTGCCATCTACCTCGGATTTTCTAACATAAGCCACGGCTTTCCCCCAGAGGGCCAGTGACCAAATTGGCATATGCTTTTGGTGTGCTCTAAGTTTCATCAGGCAACCATGGAGGTATGCCCAAATAGCCAAAAACCCTTAACACCTCGGGGAAAGCTATGGAGAAACCCTTACCATGGTAGCTGTCCTTACAATTCTAGAAGTAGTAGGTCAGTAAAAGACCCATAATTAAGCCGAGGTGCGCAGTATTTGTAGAGTGTTTGTTGGCGGTGATTAATAAGTCATTTGCTCAAGGTCCTTTGCGTTCCTCTTTTGCTTTGGGTTGGGCTAGAAGTTTTGTGCAGTAGTAAAACGCCTATTTCGGAATCGCATCTAGTGAGACGCTTCTAATACATGACTTCATCAATAGCGACTTGAATAGGAAAGGTGACAACGGGTTTCCTTGTCTCAGAGCGCTGGAGACAACAAAGGGCGACGACCGCTGGCCGTAAGCCCTTACACTGCCTGTGCTACGCGCGTATAATGCACGGATAATATTTACATATTTATCGCAATCGCACTCTGCCAGCTTGAGGCCATTGTGCTCGTCAAATCGTGCTCGTGCGCTGGGCTGTAACTCCTTTAGGATCGATAACCTCATTATAACACACTTGGTCTCATTCGATGAGCAGAGTATACAGTCATCAACCGGCGGCACAACCGACGAAGGAAGGCGTGGGAGGAGCTGATTGTACTCCGGACGGTCTAACGTAACGCCCTTGATTCCCATCTTGATCTGGAACACGGTACACCGAACCTCTGGGATGTGTTTCATGAAAGTTGGAACAGCCAAAGTAAGTATATTTAGGCTGCAAAACGACTTAGATGCTACTTTCGAGATTTAGATAGAAAGGCTAAAAACTGAACAAAAACACGCAGAAAATACTAAAAGTACGCAAGCAACAAAGGAATACACGTATATGATCAAGAAAATGAACGAACTAACTAATACATAGAAACGACAATAACTGGGCTGATGTCCACATATTTATAACTAAATAAATAAACAGTTTATTTTCGTCATTGCGGGTCACACCCTCAAGGGCATGATCAAGATAATACAGACATGTAGGATCGATAATTGCACAAATTCGTACGTTTTGTAAAACAGCATTAGAATTTATGTATGTGTTAACATGTAAAAGTAGGCTTAACCTTGTTTTTGGAAGGAGCCAAGTTGTGTGATTAGGTAAATGTGACTCTGTGTTTTACGTTGTGCTCGCCAGCAAAGAGGGGAAACAATGGAACACCTTGATCGGATGCCTTTCGTGATGTGTGCATGATCCTCCGGAAAAGGGAAGAGGCAGTGACTTTATTTAGTGGCGGGTCACATCCGCCATGCCGCATTGTTGTTAAACGGATGCCTGCTGTTGTTATAGGGAGAACGCTTGCCAGGCGAAATCCCACTACCTTCTGGATCACTGCCGCCGAACCATTTGCCGGAACCTGGTTTACCCGCAGAACCCAGCTGGCACCACGAAAGGTTTTTCTACAAGCCAGAGCGCCGGATCCACCAATGGAGATCAAGGATAATTTGACCGTTTGCTTTTGATACACAAGGTTGTTGGCTGATGTAGGAGAATATTGGGTTCTTGGATGCATGAGCATGTTTATGGAAGGCGTTGTTAATGTGCCAGGGGGTTGAATTAGAAATGGTTGTCCGAAACGTTTTAACTGCGCCACGGTAGTTATTCAATTTCCCGCTTCTCGAGACAGCAGCCATGGTGGATGGCTCTAGCTTATTCCTACGTATCTTCAAGGGTCCATATTTGGCCATTTTAGCGTTCTTTGAGGATTTGAAAATTTCAGATGGCAGCCGCAAAATCTTTTATTCCTTGGAGTATTATTACTGTGAAAACTTATCAATGGGAGACAGGCAGGCGCTACCGGAAGGATGCCTGTACCGATAAATGCAGTGTGCGTGCACGCAAAGCAAGCGCTCTAACGTTGATGGAAAGCGATAAATATTGTGTGACCACTTGATAATTCTTTATCGGTTACGGGTGTTACGATATTGCTTATCGGTTCTCAGCAGCTTTGAAGGGGATGTTACGAGGTTGGATACACCTGTCTTGGTCATTCGCACAATTTTCACCTAGGGAAGCCTTGGCTGTGTGCCAGAAATCGGCGGTTAACAGCGGAACAGGAAAGCACGGTGCTGAACCTGATGGTGACGTTTCGTCGGACGCAGATGAGAGTATTTATGAGCCTCCAATATATTATTCCCTTAACGAGGCGCAATTTGTATGAGCTACGGCGGTTTCTTCGTAACGCTCGTGTCACGAATTGGAGGTTACATAGCTATTGCTTGGAAACGGTCAAATGAAAATAACGCACGATGGAAATGAGAACCCCTTGCTCTTTATCGACCCTTCGCTCACCCTGGAATTGGTGGGCCAATGTGGTGAGGTGCGTTTGGCGGAACCTACATATCAGATCAACTACGGCGGTTATGCCCTGTGGCATTGTGTGTTTGTGGACGGTAGCGAACTTGCTATGAGGTTCTTTTATGCGCTGTTGTCTACTAAGACGGTGGCTGCCCACCAAGCGTTGGGGAGAAGTATGCTGAAGTTGGCCCTCGGGGTTCACCCCGCTCGAACGCTGGTTATGGACACATGCGCGAAGCAGATGAATGCGTTCCGCCATGCGTCTCCCATTTGCAGCCTAGTTTTCTGCTGGGTACGCATTATGAGTGGCATGCAGCGGCGTTGTGCTCACCTTCGCTTCGGTAACACAACTGATTAAAGAGCTCTGTTCCACAATCTGCCTTTCATGTTGCATACATATGATTATGCGCATTATCATCAGCAAATTGAGGGTATATCGTTTTGCAGCACGGAAAGCTACCAGCACCTCCGTCGAACGTGCATCCAACGGCGGCTTAGCTGGGCGACGCATTTGATGGGCATTGTGGTGTTATTCCGGGGTGACAGCACCAGGGGCGTTGAAAAGGAAATAAGTATTTGAAAGAAGCTTTAAGTGCGAGGCCTACTCTGCTGCATCTGTTTCAAGTGATAGTGCTGCGGTGCATTGACATTTTAGAGGTGGGGGAAGCCGTCCTTGCAAGAGATAAGCTAGGCGTGTGCGAGGTTAAGCAGCGTGCAAGCAGTGGGCAGTCGATTTTAAGGAACATACCGTCAAACTCCCGGCGGCAGTACGTGCGGCACAGCTTAAGAGCTTGCATACGCACAGTGAACCCGGACGGCGAGTATTGGCTAGTAGATGACGATCGCCTGGACATGCAGCATGTGATCCTAGAGAATGGCAGCGCATGCAATTGTCGGTCTACTCCTCAGTGGCGCACTCCATGTGTGCACATTGTGCATGTTGCCAGCCTGTATGCATCCGAAGCTGAGGTTTTTCTTCGTGGTTGCCGTTGGGTGCTGCCAATGGAAAAGGTTGGAGTGGCGGACCTGTCGGAGGACAGGGACGGAACGGTGTCGGTCACGCAGATGCCGGCCGACTGCCATTTCATGAGTGACTTAACGGCGTGTGATATCCGGCCTGCTCACAAGACTTCAACGTGTTCCTCATACTTACCGTCAGCCTGACTTTCCTGGGGTCTATTAACGTGCAGCCGAAAGTCCATCAGTGACGACCACGTCACCTACGGGGCCAGTGAACAATGTCAAAGTTCCGTTTCTTTCTCGGTTGCCAAGCCGTCATGCACTATCCCGCCCAACCAACATACGTAAGCCTGGTAGGGAAGTACCCGGGATAAAAACTACGCCAAACTGTTAGATGCGACGCGATGTTCCTCGTGACACGCGTCTGCGGGCTAAGCACCGGCCTGTCCAGGTTAACCGGCATGGTAATCTATTTCCATGGTACATTTATAAATGATAAAATGAAGAATCAGTTGCATATCCATAAGCTGTATAGTGTCTAGGAACCCGTCTTTGCTACAAGGTGGGAATACCTTGGGACACATTGTAGAACGGTAAGCTTGATGGATGGGCTCAGTGTATTGATGTAGAAAGGGTTTCACTTCTGAACAGCTGTTTTTGCGAACTTCGGCAGGCATTTATGCTACGTTTACTCTTTTTCTACAAGTGATCAGCGCTTCCTACCCGGTTCGTAGAGGGGCCTTTTGCTAAGGAGCAAGTTTTGGACTATAAATGTTGAACCGGATTTCTCCCGCTGAAGTAGTGCTGCTGCATTATCCGTTCTGCGCGTTCCTTGTATGCAGCTACGCGATTCCCTTCGTCCTACGTGCGGCAGTTCTTGCCGAAGGCACTTAGCATAAGTTTCCGCGGGTTAAAATGTACGTAAGAATGCGACCTTCGGCTTCGTTCGCCGGAGTCATGGTCGAGGAACGGACTACATAGGGTAACCTTTTGGTTAACACCCCGTTTTACACCTTGTTATCATCTGTCACTATTTCCGTTGACTACGACGCAAGTGACAGATTTTCGGTTTCAGCTTCTGATACTTGTAACACATTCCTTAAATGCTTATTATCGGATTTCCTGATTACCAGCGCCAATGCGTCTTCGGCGGCTTCATCAGCTAATTTAATGCTGTACGCGGCAGCCTGCTGTGCTTAAAGCCCGTGACGGACGCGTCAGGTAACATGTATTGCTCTGTACGCAACTGCTGGTATTGCGGTTGGGAATATACCTAAGCGACACTTTAGAAGTAAGCTTCTTCCGTACCACAAGGATTTACGTAATATAGGAGTAACAAATACAACTACGTTCTGCGCTTACGTAAATAGACGCAGCGGCACAAACTCGTCTGTACCGGGTTTGCCACAAGCCGACGGCTCCTATGTGCATACGGAGTAGGATAATGTTTGTATACTTAGGAACCAGTATACCGGTACATTTGCTTGAGGTGCCCCTCTACCGAAAGTTTACCTGGTCACAGAAGTCCCGGAGGATTTTAACTTAACGGAATGCTGCATAACGGAGACACGAGTGTTCAGGCTATGGAGGTGACTAAATCCTTCCAAAGCTTCCCGCTTTGATTCCATCCATTGGAAGCTGATGCATGCAAGGGCTGCTTATGTACGTGGCCCACGGAGGTGCACGTTTATAAGTTCGCTGGACCGCTGTGTGTCAAGCTGATGGTTTTAAACGTCAGTTAAATGATGTTGGTCCGCAGTACCAAAGTTCCCATTTTCCTAACCTGCTTGCATCTTCTACTTTACCTTCTTTTGCCTAACTTTACTCGCACACCTTCGTGTTACCATTATTTACCTGACTTTCCTCCTCTTGTATTCCTAGCTTACTTTTCACTACGTTACTTACATAAACCGGCCTGGCACTGACTGCTGGGCAGGCAAACGTGGGCAGTAATTGGTCGGACAGTAGGTGATGTCATCTCTGTTTAAGACTTCTCAGTATGTCAAGCAGGCTTATCAGTTCCGATCCGAGGATACGCGCAAGAAGGTGTAAAGGCGGGGTTATCCCATGGTTACGGCACCAACGCAACTTGAACTTGAACGCGCCTTCAATGGCAGGTAACCAAATTTACCGTTCATGCACACTAATGTTAACTTATAGGGTTAGACTGAAAGGGCCACGAAACAGTCCGAATGCAGCCAGTCCGCTGGAAAACAAACTCTCCGGTTTGTGGATACTCCCGTGGACAGCCGGTGGTGTTCCTCCATCTTATCTATGCCATTGAGTTTAGCGCGGGACCAAGTGCTGCACCTTATGAATACGTTCAGTTGGTGAGAAACATGGCGCGTTGCCTAAGTAAAATCATACGCGAGATAAGTATGCTGATACGTGGGTCTCATCCCGATATACCAGCAGCGTTGCATCCCTTTGAGTGCCTCGGGCATACATAGACAGATGGCCAAGTGTGGTGTAATTTTGGACCTCGGTTTTCCCGTCACTATACGTCGCACCTCCTCACTTTCTTCTCTCCTTTAGGTGCAAGTGATCACGCTTGTACATCAATCAGGTGTATTATAGTAGCACGTCACCTAAGCGTTCCTAAGCCGTATACAACTATGGCCTGCTAACTATCAGGTGTTGCGTAATAAAGCTGCTTGTTGTCCGTAAAACGCTGACTATGGTATTTCTGAATTCCGTTAACCGATGAGACAAGGCAACCAATTGGAAGGAGACTGGGATGTGTCGTATGTACAAAAGAAGGGAGTACTAGTTCGTGCTAATCCTGCTGGCTCCGTAGAACAACAGATGGCACTGAATAACTTGCGTTGGCTCGGGCACGTGCTACGTATGCCTGGTCACTGCTTATCTAGGATGTCTTGTTCAGTTCAACAGATGTAGGGTGGCTCAAGGCTCGAGATGGACAGAAATTGACTAGGCAGTTGGAAATGAAGTCACTAAAGACCGAAGCGGTTGCCGTTGGTCCGTCTCGTCTTCCGCACTGGAGTCCACGTGATTCTCCTTCTGCTTGGCTAGAGACGTTACAGGACATGGCTCGCAACCGACACCAATGGCGCGGTTGCTTCCGTCTCCTAATTGGTTTGCCTGTTTAAACTGTGCATGGTGTAGAGTTAGCTGTGGGGTACTGGCTGATTATGACGCAGGGCAGTGAAAGCCGCAAGGATGCTGTCTAGCCAATGCTGCCTTTTTGCACCATAGCCAGCTGTTTGTGCCGGCGTCTTTTCCGCACAATATGTAGACGCCTTGACCCTATTTGCTAGCTTAGGATCTTAAGGTATTCTTGTAAGCCCCTTTCTCTACCACTTATTATTCATTTTGCTTGGAGTGGGAGGCTAATCGGGATATCTAGAGACAAACTGATTTACCACAGATGCCATGGGGTTGTCTCCTAGCCATATCAACAAATATATCAGGGAACTGGTCGTTTTGGACTTTTAGCATCTGTGGAATATCGTTCAACGCTGGTACGGGCACTGAATAAACAGGGGCCACCTTCACCATCTGATGTTTGGGAACAGACTACCTGGTACAGCAGTTAAGCGCTCACTAAATTTGAACGTTTTCTTTCTTTGCTCTTTCACCGCCGGCCATTTATACGCGAGTCAGCTCGCGTATCGACTTTCCGCGCATGGAGTTTGGCCGTTGGACAATCCGCGCAGTGCAACTTGGCTAACGGATTGCTGGCATGGTCATGATGCACGCAAAGCATGTCACTTGCTTCTTTTTCTCTTGCTGGCCATTAGCTTTAAGGATCACCAATCCGTCTTGCGTTCTCAGTGCGCAGGCTCAAGCCCGTCTAGGTATTTGGAGATCTTCGCAGCATTTGTAGCCCACATACGACTGTTGATGGTTCGCGGCAGTCAAGCGTTGTTACTGCCTTTAATGCGGTGTACGCTTTTTAGTGCTGCTGGTGACCCTTTTACTTGGCATTCACGCAGTTCTGTGCATATTCGCACTAGGTTGTCCCATTGCCCTCCATGCAGTATCAGTGTATTGGTCCACATTTCTCCATGGGGCTTCTGTTCTGCTGCTCCAAGGTGTCCGCGCCTCACCGCAATGAGGTAGATGTGTTGTTCGCCTGTTTGTGGCACAGTGGGTTAAATCGTATAAACACTGTCTCATTGCTGCCACCGCGTGGGTCCATATGGTATTGCCAGTGCGTAGACGTTTACCTATGGCGGTTGTGTCCTGCTCTACCCTCTCCCTTCTCATTAGTTTGGTCTACTGCTTAATGTTTCAGTTCCAAAGATGCGTTGGTACGAGGTATTGAGGTACTATAGTAGATCGTTTTGATTAGAACAATCCTAACTAATTTAAGCACGATGATCATCGATCAACCGCTATCGATCACTGTATGGAACACTCCGTCATAGCCAAAGTAAACTTCGCATTGACATCATTAGCATACGCAGTACGATTGCTCAACTTCGGGCCTGTATTACATTGGCTCTTCTCTCACCATGTAGCAATACGCAATGAAGCAACAATGGGTCGTAGCCAGAGCTAAGCATAAGTTCGTCCTAGCCACCAGTGAAGTCAGTTTTCAAAGATGCTTACGCCTTAACGGCACAAGTGGACATGCGAGGCCAGCCGCCGTCCGCGCTTCACGCAGCCAATGGCCCCCTCTCGTACCTCCTAATACTACCATAGGAATTAACTCTGAATCCTTATGACAGGTAAGGTGAGATTTCCATGATGACTCCGTATTCACAGTCCCAGTTGACAGGAGCCTCTCTCCGCCGTCCTGGTTAATGCTGAAACTTCCCATGCCCGCACCACCTGGTATCACCATTTGCAGAATGAGTGAATCCTAGCCACAGGTGAGATTGCATTTCAATGGTTACTTCCCTTGCAGAGCCCAAGTAACATGCACCGCCCCCCGTCGTTCTAGTTAACGCTGCAACTGCTCACGCTCGCAACAACTGGTGCCACCATTTGGAGAATGTGTGAATCCCAGCCACAGGTTAGATTGGATTTCAATGCTTACTTCGCTTGTTTAGCCCAAGTCACATGTATCGTCCTCCGCACTCCCAGTTAAGGCTGCCACTGGCTCTTTTCCCAAACATTGCCACCACCATAGGATTCATCAGGGATGATTAGCCGCAGGTACAATTGAATTTCAATGCTCACGTAACTTTCATAGCCCAAGTAGCGATGCGCCGCCCTCTGCCATCATAGGTAACGCTGCCACCAGCCATCCTCCCCCGTTATGGCTCCGCAATATGACGCATCAATGACACCCAGCGCAGGTAAGCTTTCATTTCAACATTGACGTCGTTCTCACAACCCAAGTAACATACGCGGCCCTCCGTAATCTGAATGAAGGCTGCCACTGGTCATCCTCCCACGTACTGGCATCACCCTATGATGCATCATTGGCACATAGCCAAAGGTAAGGTTAAAGTTCAATGATGCACTCCCTTTCAAAGACAAACTAGAGGTGGGCAGCCCTCAGCCTTTCAGGTTACTGCTGCCACTGGCCCCCTTTGCAACAACTGGTATCACGAAATCAAGCATTATTGTGTACTAGCCGAAGGTAACATTTGCTTCCACTGATGACTTTGTTTTTAGTGACAGGGTACACGCACCACCTTCCGCCGTCTAGACTACCACCCTTTGTCACCTAACTGTCAAGTACGTTCAGTTGCAGTGTCCTGCCATAACACCGCTTACAGTCCTTCTTCGCATTACAGTTTTGTTTACCTTTTACATTGCATACAGAACGGACCAACGGCCCTGTTCACAGCCACCCCTGTTACTGTGTCTTGTGGCCCCATATCGCATATGAAACATGCAAAACCTGCAGGTTCCTTGCAGCAAAATACAAGGCCACAGGTTCGGGGGTGGTTCCGAGACCATCCGCCAATATATGAGCCAAATCCTTTATTATGAATTGTGACGCAACACTGCAAGCAATGCGGGCATAAAAGTCGTCCATTAAGAACCTGGTATGTTTTGGTTTTGCGGTTCATTTCAACGCTGAAGCTGCCGCTGTAACCCTACGGTGTTCGTAAAGCTTTGTTCACCGTTTCCCTCCGCTTTTTGCTGTTTACGCCTTTGCGAAGGTATTTCGTCTATTGAAACGAAGTGCTGAACCATTTTCCGTATCCTCGCTTGACTGGTGATGAGCTTTCGCA
The DNA here is from genome assembly GCA_944474145.2 of Dicrocoelium dendriticum. Taxonomy (NCBI): domain Eukaryota; kingdom Metazoa; phylum Platyhelminthes; class Trematoda; order Plagiorchiida; family Dicrocoeliidae; genus Dicrocoelium; species Dicrocoelium dendriticum. The sequence continues at coordinate 58,888,574 of OX104064.1, read as the reverse complement.
AAACTCCCCACTTGGACGAGAATATTTGCATATTGTTTGTGCATCCAGTTGTCTACGTGATAAAATCATACACCCTTATAACCGGCTTGCGTATATCAGTACCACGCGGTCCTGGGCGTTGATTCCCATTCCGCTGGCATTACGGTACTCCTAAAATTCACATGCTATTCATCACGTCATGCCACTTTTCCCAGCAAGATGTTACTTTATAAAAGCCTTACGACGCACTTACAAGTGACCTAAAAGCGCTTACACCTTGAGTTAAAATTAATGGACTAGGAGGACTCTGCCTTGTTTATCTATTAACACTGCCCGGCTTCAATATTTCTTACTTCACCGAATTTACCACGATAACTGTTTCACTTTCCAAAGCGATATGCATTAAACAATTCATATGTTCATATACACCTTTCCGAGCAAAACCTTATCACCTTCGCACAGATTACCTAACTCCTTTGGTGCACACGTACCATCACTTTGTGTATAGCCGTTCTTCATTGCGAGCATCAATAATGTTACCTTTAGGATACTTAGCAGGAATGCGGCCGCCGATCACAATATAAACATCTGCAGTCACCATAAACAACTATAATATTTTACTGCGTCCGCAATCGCGTACCATATAACCTTTTAAAAATAAAACGGATCTGTTTCTTTCTAGCATCATACAAGACCCAAACACTTCGAGTTTTACTTCTTAAGTAGTAGCAAACCATTATCCTTTATATATATATATATATATGCATAAACTATCCTTTTAGATCGTTTACAGCAGGCATGTATATGTATTGCGCAAAAGAACGCTTACCTTTATACACACTATGCTGCTTGATGCAACCACCCGCGCACCATTCCATGGGCTTTATTTGCCACCTATATATATGTATATATATCAACCTACCGACATATATACGTATCCATATTTATATACTTTGTGTTCGCATATTGACATATTTATGCACACATTCATACATATTTATAGACCCTACCATACCCATACAGCTTCATAATTCTACGTTTACACAAACCACAACATAACCACTGCCTAATATGAAATAATTTTAAATGCTTTTTAATAATAACATACACGTTGAACATATATCAGTATAACTTATCGTAACTATATATCTATCGGTTGACAGAAAGGGACATATTTACAGACAAGCGGTCCATTATGTAACGACTTGCAATGTTTCAGTTCACTATTTCGCTTCCACGGTTACCACTTCCACAGGTAAGTCCACTGTAATACAACTGGTACAAGGAACAATGAACAATGATTTATCAAGGATAAAAGCAATTGCTTGACACATCTCGTAGGATGGTTGCGGTGAATATGATGAAATTAAAATATGTGTTGGTCATCTATCGAACGTCTGCCGAGATGGATATGTTGATAATTAACATCAGTGTAAAAGAAAAAAGATAACGCGCCTAAACCTTCAGAAAGACACTGTGGTTCATTGATGGTTGAGGTTAGGAGTAAGAAAAGTAAAACATGTTCGCTCACTTACATCCATTTGATACATAAATCCTGTTTAAAACATGCTTGGCGTAATCCATAATAGAGGAGGTTAGGTAACAAAAAGTTGGGAGCTATATGGAATATCTAGTCGTTTTGTGAAAACATCCAAGGTAGGAGAGGATACCACTGAATCTGGGGGGGTGTTCCAGGGTCGGCAAACCCAAAGGAAAAAGTAATTCCGTCGACCCTCTAGACGGCTATATTGTTCCTTCATATTTAAACAGCTACCTATGAGCTGCGTGTTATGGCTAAGTTTCAGCAAATGGCGGCATACGTGTTTGTGGTCACTCAGTATCTGAGGTGCTAATATGCGATGACCGCGCAGCCTTCGATAGCGTCCGCTGAAAATTCCCAACAAGTTCAGCCTTCGGTGGGAAGAGTGATCGCGTAGGCTCTTTACATTCTTTGCTGGTCTTCGTTGTGGTGCCTCTAACGCTTCTAGGTCGCGCTTCAACAAAAGTTGCCAAGCTTGGATAGCGTATTCAGCATGCGTGCGCAAGTAGGAATTGTGCATCATTGGGAAGATTATTGGGTCAAATCTCCCGAAGGCCCTTCGAAGCATGCCGACGTGCTGGTTGGCTCTTTTTTCAGCTACCTCAACCAGTTTTGAACAATTGAGGTTTCTCGGACGACCACAACACAACGTCACTTTCCTGCCAGCTGGTCTGCAATCCATTTGTCTCAAGTTACTAGATGTAGTTATGTCTATGGCGTAATTGTACAACGTAACATTTGTCTACGTTGAACGGCAGGGCTTTTTGAACTGACCAATTCGACGCTGTGTTAAGATCGCACTGGAGTCGGTTGTGGTCGTCCGGCCCTCTGATCCTTCGCCATAACTTGATATCATAAGCGGAAACGAGGAAATCGGAAGTAAGTAACCTCGCCAAAGCCTTACTGAACACCAAGAATAGACGAGGTCCAAGAACCAATCCTTGAGGTACTCCACCCCTCACATCGATTGCATGAGAAAATAATGCTCGGACTCTCACCACTATTCGTCTTTCTTTTAAAAAATTACCGATCCAACTCAGGATTGGGTGCGTTAATGCCGTAAGTTCAAAGCATCTGAAGGAGAATTCAATGAGGTTAGCGATCGAACGCTTGTGAAAAGTCCGGGTAGATGACGTCGACTCCCACTTCAGCATCACCAGATTCACTCCAGCTATTGCGTGCAATTAATAGGATAGTGTTATGCGAATGCTTTTGAAGGAAGCCATGTTGCTGTGGAGCTACTAACTTGTGGCTTTCCAAGTATTGCATCAGCGCGTCTGCGATGATTGATTCCATCAATTAGGCTAGTGCGGGAGTTAGTGTTATTGGACGGTAGTTGGCAGGATCAATGCGGCTACCGCCTTTA
>OX104064.1:58575748-58885189 GCA_944474145.2 Dicrocoelium dendriticum | reverse complement strand
CGCTTCTCGAGACAGCAGCCATGGTGGATTGACTAGCATATTTCCTACGTATTCTTCAAGGGTCCATATTTGGCCATTTGGCGTTCTTTGAGGATTTAAAACGTTTTCAGGTAGCAACCGCGAAAACTTTTATTCCTTGGAGTATTATTACTGCGAAAACTTATCAACAGGATACGGGCAGACGCTACCGGAAGGATGCCTGTACCGATAAATGCAGTGTGCGTGCACGCATAGCAAGCGCACTAAGGTTTTTGTAAAGCCATAAATATTGTGTAACCACTTGATAATTTTTTATTGGTTACGCCGGTGTTACAATTTTGCTTTTCGGTTCTCAGCAGCTTTGAAGGGAATGTTAACGAGGGTTGGGTACACCTGTCTCGGCCATTCGCACAATGTTCACCAGTGTGCGCTGTGCGCCAGAAATCGGCGGTTAACAGCGGAACAGGAAAGCATGGTTATGAACCTGATGAAGACGTTTCGTCGGACGCAGGAGATGAGTGTATTTATGAGTCTTCAATATAACATTCCCTTAACGAGGCGCGATTTGTATGATCTACGGCGGCGTCATCGTAACGCTCGTGTCACGAATTGGAGGTTACATAGCTAGGGCTTGAAAATAGTCAAGTGAAAATAACGCACGATGAAGATGAGAACCCCTAGCTCTTTTATCGGTCCCTTTGCTCACCCTGGAATTGGTGGGCCAATACGGGAAGGTGCGTTTGGCGGAACCTACATATCAGATCAACTACGGCGGTTATATCTTGTGGCATTGTATGTTTGTGGACGGTAGCGGCCTTGGTATGAGGTATTGTGCACTGTTGTCTAATAAGACGGTGGCTGTCTACCAAGCGTCGGTGAGAAGTATGCTGAAGTTGGCCCCCGGGGTTCACCGCGAAGCAGATAATGCGTTTCGTAATGCGTCTCCCACTTGCAGCCTAGTTTTCTGCTGGGTACACGTTATGAGTGACACGCAGCGGAGTTGTGCTCACCTTCGCTTCTGTAACACAAATGATTAAAGAGCTCTGTTCCACAATCTGCGTTTCATGTTGCATACACATGATTATGCGCATTATCATCAGCTAATTGAGGGTATATCGGTTTGCAGCACGGAAAGCTTCCAGTACCTCCGTCGAACGTGCATCCAACGGCGGCTTAGCTGGGCGACGCATTTGATGGGCATTGTGGTGTTATTCCGGGGTGACAGCACCAGGGGCGTTGAAAAGGAAATAAGTATTTGAAAGAAGCTTTAAGTGCGAGGCCTACTCTGCTGCATCTGTTTCAAGTGATAGTGCTGCGGTGCATTGACATTTTAGAGGTGGGGGAAGCCGTCCTTGCAAGAGATAAGCTAGGCGTGTGCGAGGTTAAGCAGCGTGCAAGCAGTGGGCAGTCGATTTTAAGGAACATACCGTCAAACTCCCGGCGGCAGTACGTGCGGCACAGCTTAAGAGCTTGCATACGCACAGTGAACCCGGACGGCAAGTATTGGCTAGTGGGTGACGATCGCTTGGACATGCAGCATGTGATCCTAAAGAATAGCAGCGCATGCAACTGTCGGTCTACTCCTCAGTGGCGCACTCCATATGTGCACATTGTGGATGTTGCCAGCCTGTATGCATCCGATGGTGAGGTTTTTCTTCGTGGTTGCCGTTGGGTGCTGCCAATGGAAAAGATTGGAGTGGCGCACCTGTCGGAGGACAGGGACGGAACGGTGTCGGTCACGCAGATGCCGGCCGACTGCCATTTCATGAGTGACTTAACGGCGTGTGATATCCGGCCTGCTCACAAGACTTCAACGTGTTCCTCATACTTACCGTCAGCCTGACTTTCCTGGGGTCTATTAACGTGCAGCCGAAAGTCCATCAGTGACGACCACGTCACCTAGAGGGCCAGTGAACAATGTCAAAGTTCCGTTTCTTTCTCAGTTGCCAAGCCGTCAAGCACTAACCCGCCCAACCAACATACGTAAGCCTGGTAGGGAAGTACCCGGGATAAAAACTACGCCAAACTGTTAGATGCGACGCGATGTTCCTCGTGACACGCGTCTGCGGGCTAAGCACCGGCCTGTCCAGGTTAACCGGCATGGTAATCTATTTCCATGGTACATTTATAAATGATAAAATGAAGAATCAGTTGCATATCCATAAGCTGTATAGTGTCTAGGAACCCGTCTTTGCTACAAGGTGGGAATACCTTGGGACACATTGTAGAACGGTAAGCTTGATGGATGGGCTCAGTGTATTGATGTAGAAAGGGTTTCACTTCTGAACAGCTGTTTTTGCGAACTTCGGCAGGCATTTATGCTACGTTTACTCTTTTTCTACAAGTGATCAGCGCTTCCTACCCGGTTCGTAGAGGGGCCTTTTGCTAAGGAGCAAGTTTTGGACTATAAATGTTGAACCGGATTTCTCCCGCTGAAGTAGTGCTGCTGCATTATCCGTTCTGCGCGTTCCTTGTATGCAGCTACGCGATTCCCTTCGTCCTACGTGCGGCAGTTCTTGCCGAAGGCACTTAGCATAAGTTTCCGCGGGTTAAAATGTACGTAAGAATGCGACCTTCGGCTTCGTTCGCCGGAGTCATGGTCGAGGAACGGACTACATAGGGTAACCTTTTGGTTAACACCCCGTTTTACACCTTGTTATCATCTGTCACTATTTCCGTTGACTACGACGCAAGTGACAGATTTTCGGTTTCAGCTTCTGATACTTGTAACACATTCCTTAAATGCTTATTATCGGATTTCCTGATTACCAGCGCCAATGCGTCTTCGGCGGCTTCATCAGCTAATTTAATGCTGTACGCGGCAGCCTGCTGTGCTTAAAGCCCGTGACGGACGCGTCAGGTAACATGTATTGCTCTGTACGCAACTGCTGGTATTGCGGTTGGGAATATACCTAAGCGACACTTTAGAAGTAAGCTTCTTCCGTACCACAAGGATTTACGTAATATAGGAGTAACAAATATAACTACGTTCTGCGCTTACGTAAATAGACGCAGCGGCACAAACTCGTCTGTACCGGGTTTGCCACAAGCCGACGGCTCCTATGTGCATACGGAGTAGGATAATGTTTGTATACTTAGGAACCAGTATACCGGTACATTTGCTTGAGGTGCCCCTCTACCGAAAGTTTACCTGGTCACAGAAGTCCCGGAGGATTTTAACTTAACGGAATGCTGCATAACGGAGACACGAGTGTTCAGGCTATGGAGGTGACTAAATCCTTCCAAAGCTTCCCGCTTTGATTCCATCCATTGGAAGCTGATGCATGCAAGGGCTGCTTATGTACGTGGCCCACGGAGGTGCACGTTTATAAGTTCGCTGGACCGCTGTGTGTCAAGCTGATGGTTTTAAACGTCAGTTAAATGATGTTGGTCCGCAGTACCAAAGTTCCCATTTTCCTAACCTGCTTGCATCTTCTACTTTACCTTCTTTTGCCTAACTTTACTCGCACACCTTCGTGTTACCATTATTTACCTGACTTTCCTCCTCTTGTATTCCTAGCTTACTTTTCACTACGTTACTTACATAAACCGGCCTGGCACTGACTGCTGGGCAGGCAAACGTGGGCAGTAATTGGTCGGACAGTAGGTGATGTCATCTCTGTTTAAGACTTCTCAGTATGTCAAGCAGGCTTATCAGTTCCGATCCGAGGATACGCGCAAGAAGGTGTAAAGGCGGGGTTATCCCATGGTTACGGCACCAACGCAACTTGAACTTGAACGCGCCTTCAATGGCAGGTAACCAAATTTACCGTTCATGCACACTAATGTTAACTTATAGGGTTAGACTGAAAGGGCCACGAAACAGTCCGAATGCAGCCAGTCCGCTGGAAAACAAACTCTCCGGTTTGTGGATACTCCCGTGGACAGCCGGTGGTGTTCCTCCATCTTATCTATGCCATTGAGTTTAGCGCGGGACCAAGCGCTGCACCTTATGAATACGTTCAGTTGGTGAGAAGCACGGCGCGTTGCCTAAGTAAAATCATACCTACGATAAGCATGCTGATACGTGGGTCTCATCCCGGTATATCAGCATCGTTGCATCCCTTTGAGTGCCTCGGGAATACGTAGACGGTTGGCCACGTATGGTGTAATTTTGGACCTCGGTTTCCCCGTCACTATACGTCGCACCTCCTCACTTTCTTCTCTCCTTTAGGTGCAAGTGATCACGCTTGTACATCAATCAGGTGTATTATAGTAGCACGTCACCTAAGCGTTCCTAAGCCGTATACAACTATGGCCTGCTAACTATCAGGTGTTGCGTAATAAAGCTGCTTGTTGTCCGTAAAACGCTGACTATGGTATTTCTGAATTCCGTTAACCGATGAGACAAGGCAACCAATTGGAAGGAGACTGGGATGTGTCGTATGTACAAAAGAAGGGAGTACTAGTTCGTGCTAATCCTGCTGGCTCCGTAGAACAACAGATGGCACTGAATAACTTGCGTTGGCTCGGGCACGTGCTACGTATGCCTGGTCACTGCTTATCTAGGATGTCTTGTTCAGTTCAACAGATGTAGGGTGGCTCAAGGCTCGAGATGGACAGAAATTGACTAGGCAGTTGGAAATGAAGTCACTAAAGACCGAAGCGGTTGCCGTTGGTCCGTCTCGTCTTCCGCACTGGAGTCCACGTGATTCTCCTTCTGCTTGGCTAGAGACGTTACAGGACATGGCTCGCAACCGACACCAATGGCGCGGTTGCTTCCGTCTCCTAATTGGTTTGCCTGTTTAAACTGTGCATGGTGTAGAGTTAGCTGTGGGGTACTGGCTGATTATGACGCAGGGCAGTGAAAGCCGCAAGGATGCTGTCTAGCCAATGCTGCCTTTTTGCACCATAGCCAGCTGTTTGTGCCGGCGTCTTTTCCGCACAATATGTAGACGCCTTGACCCTATTTGCTAGCTTAGGATCTTAAGGTATTCTTGTAAGCCCCTTTCTCTACCACTTATTATTCATTTTGCTTGGAGTGGGAGGCTAATCGGGATATCTAGAGACAAACTGATTTACCACAGATGCCATGGGGTTGTCTCCTAGCCATATCAACAAATATATCAGGGAACTGGTCGTTTTGGACTTTTAGCATCTGTGGAATATCGTTCAACGCTGGTACGGGCACTGAATAAACAGGGGCCACCTTCACCATCTGATGTTTGGGAACAGACTACCTGGTACAGCAGTTAAGCGCTCACTAAATTTGAACGTTTTCTTTCTTTGCTCTTTCACCGCCGGCCATTTATACGCGAGTCAGCTCGCGTATCGACTTTCCGCGCATGGAGTTTGGCCGTTGGACAATCCGCGCAGTGCAACTTGGCTAACGGATTGCTGGCATGGTCATGATGCACGCAAAGCATGTCACTTGCTTCTTTTTCTCTTGCTGGCCATTAGCTTTAAGGATCACCAATCCGTCTTGCGTTCTCAGTGCGCAGGCTCAAGCCCGTCTAGGTATTTGGAGATCTTCGCAGCATTTGTAGCCCACATACGACTGTTGATGGTTCGCGGCAGTCAAGCGTTGTTACTGCCTTTAATGCGGTGTACGCTTTTTAGTGCTGCTGGTGACCCTTTTACTTGGCATTCACGCAGTTCTGTGCATATTCGCACTAGGTTGTCCCATTGCCCTCCATGCAGTATCAGTGTATTGGTCCACATTTCTCCATGGGGCTTCTGTTCTGCTGCTCCAAGGTGTCCGCGCCTCACCGCAATGAGGTAGATGTGTTGTTCGCCTGTTTGTGGCACAGTGGGTTAAATCGTATAAACACTGTCTCATTGCTGCCACCGCGTGGGTCCATATGGTATTGCCAGTGCGTAGACGTTTACCTATGGCGGTTGTGTCCTGCTCTACCCTCTCCCTTCTCATTAGTTTGGTCTACTGCTTAATGTTTCAGTTCCAAAGATGCGTTGGTACGAGGTATTGAGGTACTATAGTAGATCGTTTTGATTAGAACAATCCTAACTAATTTAAGCACGATGATCATCGATCAACCGCTATCGATCACTGTATGGAACACTCCGTCATAGCCAAAGTAAACTTCGCATTGACATCATTAGCATACGCAGTACGATTGCTCAACTTCGGGCCTGTATTACATTGGCTCTTCTCTCACCATGTAGCAATACGCAATGAAGCAACAATGGGTCGTAGCCAGAGCTAAGCATAAGTTCGTCCTAGCCACCAGTGAAGTCAGTTTTCAAAGATGCTTACGCCTTAACGGCACAAGTGGACATGCGAGGCCAGCCGCCGTCCGCGCTTCACGCAGCCAATGGCCCCCTCTCGTACCTCCTAATACTACCATAGGAATTAACTCTGAATCCTTATGACAGGTAAGGTGAGATTTCCATGATGACTCCGTATTCACAGTCCCAGTTGACAGGAGCCTCTCTCCGCCGTCCTGGTTAATGCTGAAACTTCCCATGCCCGCACCACCTGGTATCACCATTTGCAGAATGAGTGAATCCTAGCCACAGGTGAGATTGCATTTCAATGGTTACTTCCCTTGCAGAGCCCAAGTAACATGCACCGCCCCCCGTCGTTCTAGTTAACGCTGCAACTGCTCACGCTCGCAACAACTGGTGCCACCATTTGGAGAATGTGTGAATCCCAGCCACAGGTTAGATTGGATTTCAATGCTTACTTCGCTTGTTTAGCCCAAGTCACATGTATCGTCCTCCGCACTCCCAGTTAAGGCTGCCACTGGCTCTTTTCCCAAACATTGCCACCACCATAGGATTCATCAGGGATGATTAGCCGCAGGTACAATTGAATTTCAATGCTCACGTAACTTTCATAGCCCAAGTAGCGATGCGCCGCCCTCTGCCATCATAGGTAACGCTGCCACCAGCCATCCTCCCCCGTTATGGCTCCGCAATATGACGCATCAATGACACCCAGCGCAGGTAAGCTTTCATTTCAACATTGACGTCGTTCTCACAACCCAAGTAACATACGCGGCCCTCCGTAATCTGAATGAAGGCTGCCACTGGTCATCCTCCCACGTACTGGCATCACCCTATGATGCATCATTGGCACATAGCCAAAGGTAAGGTTAAAGTTCAATGATGCACTCCCTTTCAAAGACAAACTAGAGGTGGGCAGCCCTCAGCCTTTCAGGTTACTGCTGCCACTGGCCCCCTTTGCAACAACTGGTATCACGAAATCAAGCATTATTGTGTACTAGCCGAAGGTAACATTTGCTTCCACTGATGACTTTGTTTTTAGTGACAGGGTACACGCACCACCTTCCGCCGTCTAGACTACCACCCTTTGTCACCTAACTGTCAAGTACGTTCAGTTGCAGTGTCCTGCCATAACACCGCTTACAGTCCTTCTTCGCATTACAGTTTTGTTTACCTTTTACATTGCATACAGAACGGACCAACGGCCCTGTTCACAGCCACCCCTGTTACTGTGTCTTGTGGCCCCATATCGCATATGAAACATGCAAAACCTGCAGGTTCCTTGCAGCAAAATACAAGGCCACAGGTTCGGGGGTGGTTCCGAGACCATCCGCCAATATATGAGCCAAATCCTTTATTATGAATTGTGACGCAACACTGCAAGCAATGCGGGCATAAAAGTCGTCCATTAAGAACCTGGTATGTTTTGGTTTTGCGGTTCATTTCAACGCTGAAGCTGCCGCTGTAACCCTACGGTGTTCGTAAAGCTTTGTTCACCGTTTCCCTCCGCTTTTTGCTGTTTACGCCTTTGCGAAGGTATTTCGTCTATTGAAACGAAGTGCTGAACCATTTTCCGTATCCTCGCTTGACTGGTGATGAGCTTTCGCAAAACTCCCCACTTGGACGAGAATATTTGCATATTGTTTGTGCATCCAGTTGTCTACGTGATAAAATCATACACCCTTATAACCGGCTTGCGTATATCAGTACCACGCGGTCCTGGGCGTTGATTCCCATTCCGCTGGCATTACGGTACTCCTAAAATTCACATGCTATTCATCACGTCATGCCACTTTTCCCAGCAAGATGTTACTTTATAAAAGCCTTACGACGCACTTACAAGTGACCTAAAAGCGCTTACACCTTGAGTTAAAATTAATGGACTAGGAGGACTCTGCCTTGTTTATCTATTAACACTGCCCGGCTTCAATATTTCTTACTTCACCGAATTTACCACGATAACTGTTTCACTTTCCAAAGCGATATGCATTAAACAATTCATATGTTCATATACACCTTTCCGAGCAAAACCTTATCACCTTCGCACAGATTACCTAACTCCTTTGGTGCACACGTACCATCACTTTGTGTATAGCCGTTCTTCATTGCGAGCATCAATAATGTTACCTTTAGGATACTTAGCAGGAATGCGGCCGCCGATCACAATATAAACATCTGCAGTCACCATAAACAACTATAATATTTTACTGCGTCCGCAATCGCGTACCATATAACCTTTTAAAAATAAAACGGATCTGTTTCTTTCTAGCATCATACAAGACCCAAACACTTCGAGTTTTACTTCTTAAGTAGTAGCAAACCATTATCCTTTATATATATATATATATATGCATAAACTATCCTTTTAGATCGTTTACAGCAGGCATGTATATGTATTGCGCAAAAGAACGCTTACCTTTATACACACTATGCTGCTTGATGCAACCACCCGCGCACCATTCCATGGGCTTTATTTGCCACCTATATATATGTATATATATCAACCTACCGACATATATACGTATCCATATTTATATACTTTGTGTTCGCATATTGACATATTTATGCACACATTCATACATATTTATAGACCCTACCATACCCATACAGCTTCATAATTCTACGTTTACACAAACCACAACATAACCACTGCCTAATATGAAATAATTTTAAATGCTTTTTAATAATAACATACACGTTGAACATATATCAGTATAACTTATCGTAACTATATATCTATCGGTTGACAGAAAGGGACATATTTACAGACAAGCGGTCCATTATGTAACGACTTGCAATGTTTCAGTTCACTATTTCGCTTCCACGGTTACCACTTCCACAGGTAAGTCCACTGTAATACAACTGGTACAAGGAACAATGAACAATGATTTATCAAGGATAAAAGCAATTGCTTGACACATCTCGTAGGATGGTTGCGGTGAATATGATGAAATTAAAATATGTGTTGGTCATCTATCGAACGTCTGCCGAGATGGATATGTTGATAATTAACATCAGTGTAAAAGAAAAAAGATAACGCGCCTAAACCTTCAGAAAGACACTGTGGTTCATTGATGGTTGAGGTTAGGAGTAAGAAAAGTAAAACATGTTCGCTCACTTACATCCATTTGATACATAAATCCTGTTTAAAACATGCTTGGCGTAATCCATAATAGAGGAGGTTAGGTAACAAAAAGTTGGGAGCTATATGGAATATCTAGTCGTTTTGTGAAAACATCCAAGGTAGGAGAGGATACCACTGAATCTGGGGGGGTGTTCCAGGGTCGGCAAACCCAAAGGAAAAAGTAATTCCGTCGACCCTCTAGACGGCTATATTGTTCCTTCATATTTAAACAGCTACCTATGAGCTGCGTGTTATGGCTAAGTTTCAGCAAATGGCGGCATACGTGTTTGTGGTCACTCAGTATCTGAGGTGCTAATATGCGATGACCGCGCAGCCTTCGATAGCGTCCGCTGAAAATTCCCAACAAGTTCAGCCTTCGGTGGGAAGAGTGATCGCGTAGGCTCTTTACATTCTTTGCTGGTCTTCGTTGTGGTGCCTCTAACGCTTCTAGGTCGCGCTTCAACAAAAGTTGCCAAGCTTGGATAGCGTATTCAGCATGCGTGCGCAAGTAGGAATTGTGCATCATTGGGAAGATTATTGGGTCAAATCTCCCGAAGGCCCTTCGAAGCATGCCGACGTGCTGGTTGGCTCTTTTTTCAGCTACCTCAACCAGTTTTGAACAATTGAGGTTTCTCGGTACGACCACACCAACGTCACTTTCCTGCCAGCTGGTCTGCAATCCATTTGTCTCAAGTTACTAGATGTAGTTATGTCTATGGCGTAATTGTACAACGTAACATTTGTCTACGTTGAACGGCAGGGCTTTTTGAACTGACCAATTCGACGCTGTGTTAAGATCGCACTGGAGTCGGTTGTGGTCGTCCGGCCCTCTGATCCTTCGCCATAACTTGATATCATAAGCGGAAACGAGGAAATCGGAAGTAAGTAACCTCGCCAAAGCCTTACTGAACACCAAGAATAGACGAGGTCCAAGAACCAATCCTTGAGGTACTCCACACCTCACATCGATTGCATGAGAAAATAATGCTCGGACTCTCACCACTATTCGTCTTTCTTTTAAAAAATTACCGATCCAACTCAGGATTGGGTCGTTAATGCCGTAAGTTCAAAGCATCTGAAGGAGAATTCAATGATGTAAGCGATCAAACGCTTGGGAAAAGTCCAGGTAGATAACATCGACTCCCACTCCAGCATCACTAGATTCACTCCAGCTATTGCATGCAATTAATAGGTTAGTGTTATGCGAATGCTATTGAGGGAAGCCATGTTGCTCTTTAGCTAGTAACTTGTGGCTTTCCAGGTATTGCATCAGCGCGTCTGCGATGATTGATTCCATCAATTAGGATAGTGCAGGAATTAGTGTTGTTGGACGGTAGTTGGCAGGATCAATGCGGCTACCGCCTTTATGGATAAGAGTGATGACCCCTCGCTTCCATACTGGTGGATACGGTTTCCTTCTAGAGAGCGCTGAAAGAAAACAGCCAGCGATTCTGCTAGATCACTAGCTAACGCCAGTAGTGTCTTTGGTCGGATGTTGTCAGCTCCGGACGAACTGTGGATACACAAGGATAACAACTTCTGCAACACAGCTTCCGCAGTGAAGGTGCTGTTTTCCAAAAATTATGGTGGAGTAGTAGAAGTGAGGAGAATGTGCTCGTAACCTGCTGAAACTTTTGGGAGTAATGAAGCCATAGAAGACCAGCTGCTTCTATTGCTGGTTGCGTGCACCCATCAGCCGTGACTAGCGCTGGAACCCCCCGATTTACATTTCGAAAGCCGTTAACGTGCCTTTACAGGAGTTTGCGTTTAGTGCAGAATCGCTTCGTTAACTTTTGCTGAGGAGTGACCTTGTCTTCGCGGATCAGTTTCATACCGAATTTTCGATGTGTCACGTATGCAGTCCAGGTTTTGGCATTCGGGCAGTCCTGATGACCTCGCCATGCCAAATCCCTCCGGGACATACACTTACGTGTTCTGCTCCTCAGAAATGCCTTACGCTTGTTTTTGGGTTGGAAGGGCTTCTGTTCTAATGCGTTTGCTACCAGCGTGCTAAACCTCCTTGTAAATGTTTCCCAGGCAGCAGCTGGGGGCATTCAGTTACGAAAGTCCAAGATGTATCTTTAACCAGCTTAGACAACACATTGTAGTGCGTGACAGTATGCACCTTATCCTCCTCCTTTACAGGGTTCTCCGCATAGCACATATATAATCAAAGTGTAGAGTATCATGATAACTACGCCCCAATGGTGTGCTTGTAACTATCCCATCAACAATGCGTTCTTCGTTAGTTAGCACAAGTGGCGGATGTGACTCGTCACTAAAGAAAGTCACTGCCTCTTCCCTTTTTCGGAGGACCATGCACACATCACGAACGTCATCCGATTCAAAGCCTTCCAATGATTCTCCCTTTGCTGGCGAACACAAAGAACCAAAGCACACACAGTCACATTTACCTACTCACACAACATGTCCCCTTCTAAATACACAGTTAAATATAATTTTACATCTCAACACACACATAAAGTCCTATGTTGTTGGTCAAAATGTACTAATTTGTGCAATTGCCGATCATCCATGTCTAATACCATGATCACGCCCTTGATGGTGTGCCTCTCAAAGACGAGAATAAACTTCTTTTTTTATTATTATTATCGACGGCTTGTTAACAGTTCGAAATCTGGTGGGAGTGGTTACGTGGCTGTCAAGAGGGTGGCTAGCAATAAGCTTTTGCAAAAAAGGGTTGAAAATACATGCCTTCACTTGCCGGCGTTTATATGTCGTGCACGTTAAGGTCTTCCGCGATAAGAATGTGGGTGTAGGACTTGTTTAAAGCAAACTGAAAAACGTGATTCAGTTTGCAGTCCATTTCCGACGTTGAGTTTGGCGGGCGATAAATCACGGCTAGTAGACGTGTGTCCTTGTTTCCCAACCATAGGCGGCACCAAAGCGAATCAGGAGCTCGGATTTCCAGGTGATCGATATCTTCACATCGGAGGTTTGTATTATAATAGAGAATCACACTACCACCCCTCCCGGTTTCTGTCGTTCCGAAGCAGCGACATACCGGGTAAATTGATTTCAGAATCTGTTATCTAATGGTTTAACCGTATCTCTGTGACCAAGACGAGGTCCCGCGGTTGTGGGGCATGGATTGCTCTAGGTTTGGCTAACTTGCGTAGAAGGCCTTGGGCGTTTGTGTACATGCAAGGTAGGGCTTTTGTTGTTAAGAGATCATGGATAGGTGTCAAGTCTGTTTTAGTTTTTATGCCGGCCGTTAGGTGGCCGGCCATTACTCGTCTTTGGGTTTATGTATTTAGTCGTGTTGCATGGCATTATTGAACGTTCCTGAACAGACGTTTCACTCTTGCTGTGCTCGGTCCTCATGTGTGCCGAGGGCGCTGTTGTGTCGGTCTCTCCGCAGGACAGTGCAAATAAAGAATTTCTTACGTTTGCAAGTTCCATTGAATTGCTTCTGAATTTTGGACGTTCGCCTGCTGCCTTTAGCCGGATCTCTGTTGGCAACTTAGCTCGTTCCTTTAACCAGCTATTCAACAGAACTTGCATCATTCCCTCAAAGTGTAGTATTATTTGCATTAGCCTTGGACCACAACTCTTATAGTTAGGTGATGATGAAAATCTTGTCAAGGATTTGGCAATAACGCCGTCTACAGAGAGTGCTTCGCGGATGTAACACCACTGCTCTCGGTCATGTGTTTGCGCATCGTAAGCAAAATAAGGCGGAAGCTCATGAACACCATGAACAAATATTGTTTTCTTGTTATCCCTATTAGCAATACCGCGTTGCTAAACTGCTTCTTTTGGACGATCTTTCCAACGTAGATCAGGTAATATGCGCACTCAGCTCGGTGAGATGCGAAGACGAACTGCTGAGAGCAGGTCAGCCTCTGTCCCATCTGCTAAATTTAGTGTTACTCGAAGAATTCGAGGTCCACCAGCGTACACTGAGGTCGGGTGAGGTGCTGCGCGTTGCAGAATTGCAGGCTCAACCAGAATGTTAATCGCCTCGCACATGGAACTACACTGGTTGCGATCGTCCTGTAACTTGCCTCTTATTGTGCCCGCTTTGGATTCGAGAACGTTGGTGCACATGAGGGTTAACGCTGCATGGTTTTGTCTAGCGAGTGTTGGATATACTCTTTTGCCGGCAATTCGGGTTGTTTAGAGTGCACCGCCGGAGTTGACGGTGAAAGCTGCTTTGCGCAACGCGTACTCGACACTGAAGCTGGACCTATGTGTGTCGCTCCCAAGGCGCTTGTCGAAGCAATCGATGCGTACGTTACCTACTTGTTATCTGCACCGGATTGCCTTCGGAGCTGAGCTGTCGTTGTCATGGCTGAATCTCCAGGTGAAGCGTCTATGGTTGGAGAAGCGGAAGCAGGCATGTTTGAGGCTTGCCCACATATGGGATTGAAGTGACCCAATGGAGTTAGAGTCACCCGCACTGCGGTGCGGTTGGAGCGTCTAGCTCTTTTCTTCGGTTTAGACTCAGAGCTTACTTTGGACGGGTGAGGTATTATCCTGACCATTTTTGCCTCCAAGGGAGCAAGCTTAGTATTTAAAAATTGCGCGATAATTTTAGTCACGCTATCGCATTCTTTCATGAGCAACGATAAAAAGTTGACAACTGGACTGGCTTGACATGTTGGGTAAACCCAACTTGTGACAGCAACTTGGTTTGTCTGACTCACCCTTGGACAGATTACCCTGCACACGGCGGATTGTACGATCTAATGCAGCCCTAATGCATATGGTAGCACGGCTGTGACATGGTAATTGGATCCGGCAAGATCTGAGGAATACCGACCGCCATCTAATATTAGTAGTCATTTAGCTCCATTGCATGTGATAGCATCGCCGTGACAACTTACGTAGCGTCGGGAACATCTAATAAATACCGATAACCAGCTTAGATGAGTAGTCAGTCAGCTCTATTGCATATAATAGCATTGCTGTGACATTGTGTTCGTTGAGTTCGTTGATTGGTAGAGAACAAAAAAGAGGTCCCGGGTCAACACCTTCGCTTCCCGACCTTTCAAGGATTGCAGGCCAAGTGGCTGGGTCATGGCTAAGGATGTAGTGTCAGTCCTGCGTGATCCCGGAGTAATCAGTAGGAAGATGCCTAACACACGTTTGAAAATCGCTTCTGCCTGCGCACTGACAATCGCGTCCGGCAGTCGGTTACAGTCAATAATTACTCAAGTAGGGAGGAACTTATGAGTGGACCTTGCACCTCCTAGGTTTAAAAAGCTTCCAGCTGTGACCTTGAGTCAAACTGCCAAGTCTTAGCTGAACGACTTCCTCAGCTGGATTCCCAGTTCTCCTCGTATTACACGTCTGGTGAAGATGAGGTCTCCGCGAAGTCCGCGATAGTCTAGGGAAGAAAGGCTCATCATATTTGGTCGGGCGGAGTGGGGCCTTTCGTGCAACCCAAGGACAAATTTCGGAGCTAGCAACCTCTAATACATAAGAGCGGCCAGCTTTTGTGAGTAGTCAGTTAGCTCTATTGCACGTTGCATTATTGCCAAGACAATAAATGAGGTCAGCAACGTATATTACTTACTGACCAAAAGCTTATTTTGGCAGTGCGTTTTATGCAATCCGTATACTGAACAACATAATCGACTCGTTATCTCTTTGTCGTCCGAAGGTTGCCTTTCAGAAAGCCTTTGCTAACGTCTATACCTATTCAGTGTCTACGGCTTATTCATCCACCTATTAACTTTAAAACCTCACTCAACCTACTAAAGCTGCAAGTTAAACTCAGTTATTCACGGTAAAATCTATCAGGTGGCATTACACTACACTATTACACCAAATTGCTATATGCAGCATTTTCCTTGTCTACTCATTTCTATTTGACATTGCTTAATGCTACTGCAACAGCACAGCATCTTTTATTGCATGAAAGTTCCTTGTAAATATCTTCACCATTGAGTGTGCAATTACCGCCCGCTAACCCAGGGCCGATTATAGCATTCACCTTTCTTATTTACGTGCATTAGCTGCCCTTACATAACAACTCATTAACACTGAAACTTATGTCATTCCAAAAACACAAATAGGTTCAATTAAGCATTACTTTTCATACATTGTTCACATGATTTCATAGTTGTTTGCGTTTGCATATCTTTGGCAAGGATGTACCCAATTTCTGCGGCCACTAACTTAAGTTCGCGCGCTATAATGATTCAACCTTCCCCTCGGGAACGTACAAAGCCGTCGACACCCGTGCCGGTTGTAAGGAAGGTTGAAACAAGGAAGAATAATGTAAAATTGGTCAACAATTAAACGGTACATGAAAGATAACTGTTATCGTTCTGTGGGCGCAACAGAGCTCCCCTAGAATGCTGAGCATAGAAAGCCCTCGATCTCGAAAATGCCAGGTGAATCGAGGTTCGTAGAGAAAAACCGTACCGTGTAAGGATGAGTGAGCGTTCGTGTCAAATGGGGGTTCGCCGGAAGTCGGAGTTGGATGTGCCGGTTGTAATTTATTATTTATTGATTTCAGGGCAAGGCGCATTCCGGCGAGCCGTTGGAGCGGGCTTATCGAACCACAAAAAGCTGCCCGGCGCAGAGAAGCTGGACAGCGCCCCAACCTTCGCTGCTGCCAAACGGTGTGCTTAGTAGTGGTCTCACCCTTCGCCGCACCCCATCCCGCGCCAACACGACCCTCCTCCAGCGAAGAAACGACCAGGGTTCGCGTCAGGCTTCGCGAAAGTTTGCTCTTGTATGCCAGTCGATCGAGGGGTAATGGGTGTGAAGTGACCAGAAAATAGAAAAACGCGCAGAAAACGTCAGCAAGCACGAAAGATTTATCTGTGTGCTTACAATGTTTGATTTTTGAATTCTTTTAGTAGAGTTTTTCAGAGGGCTTATATGTATTTTTGTTACCAAAACGTCATTTGACCAAAATCGAGGCAAATAAAAACGATATCTACAAACCTAGAAGTAGTTCCACTATACATAGTAGGAGAAAGCAACGGGCTAACGCACCTCCCGACTAAGGTGATTGGTCATTGGAGGCAGCTGGCTTGATTCAGGAAGTATCAAGCCAGCTAACGCTTGTAGAACCAGAGCGTGGTCTGATTGCACTGCACCAGGATGCTGAAAGCTGGTGCAGTGATTTGTGACGTCTCACGAAGCACTACCAGAGGAAATAGGCGAGGTTGTTTCTTCCATAAAAGCGGGATTTAGATGGTAGGTGGTGCCAACTTTGCCTCGGCCACCGAGGGTAATAGCGTGCGTTTTATTCGCGCGGTGGGGCACTTTGGAAGGTCCCATGTACGGCGACTGAAGAGCTGTCAAACACCGCCTGTACGAAGGACGTGTGAACACGTAGATAGCTTATCGGGTACGTAGACTTGTGTGTTCTGCGAGCGAGGAGCTGGTGGACATGACCCACGCATCTGGTGAGCCAATCGATCGGCCTAACTTCCGCAATTAAAAGAGGAAGTAGACGGGGCTGTTGCTACCAACCGTCCGGTCAACCGCAACGTTTCAGACCACGATGGATCCGCGTGCGTAAGTAGCTCGGCCTTCAGTTGGCGGTGAAAACGCTCCACCATGCCATCAGTGGTTGGATGATACGTCGTCGTCTGAAGGTGGCGGCAGCCTAAATTCTTAAGCAGCGTGCCAAAGGTCGACGAAAAATGTGACCCTCGATCGGTGGTCACAATGACGGGACAGTCGTATTGAGCTCCAAGAAAGCTATCGCTACTGTTTTCGAAGAGCAGTTAGGTATGGGAATGGCTTCCAGCCATCTGGTGAATCAAGCGACACAAGTCAGTAGATAAACAGAGTCGTGCGAAGGCGGCAGAGGGCTTACGATGTCAACGTGCACGTACTGAAAACGTGCAACTGGCGTGCGAAATGTTCCTACTGAGCTTTTCTTGTGCTTCTTCACTTTCGCTCGTTAACATGGATGGCAAGCACCTGCCCAGGTACGAGCGTCACGATTGACATCGCGCCGGAGAAACCATGTCGCTACGAGTTTAACGGATGCACTAACGCCTGAAGGCGACAAGCCGTGCAACGGGTCGCACACCGTCTGCCGAAGCCCGCGTGGGACGACTGGGTGCTGTGTGTCCAGAGCTAAAGAGCGAAGTAGGGTACCGGCTAATGCTGTCAGCGGAACGGCTCGCGTGCCCAATGAGGGTGACCTGCGAATTATATCAACCTCAGGATCATTGGGTTGCGCTGCGGTCAGGGCCGCGAAGTCGATACCAGCGGTGAGAGCTTGGATTCGGGATAGTGCATCAGCGACGGCGTTGTGCACACCTGAGATATGTCGTATATCGATCGTAAACTGAGCGACATACTCAAGGTTGTATGACGCTCCAACAGAGTATTGGTCGGTAGTCCAGCCGAGCACGCAAGTCAGGGGTTATGGTAGGCGAAGACGGCAAATGAACGGCCTTCTAAGGCACACCCTATACACGTACGCTAGAGGTGAGAAACACCGCAGCTACTGTGCCGCCATACCAAAAAGAAAAGAAGGGAAAGGTGCTACAGATGCAAGCCAGCTGAGCTACCGGCAAAGGATTGGCATGGTTCCGGTAACCTACCTGCCTGTAGCTATGCAGCAGATAAAGTAATTTCTTATGTAAAATAATAAAATGTTAAATAACGAGATTGTGGTTGGAGGGAGGCTGAGTGATTGGGTGCGACAAAGAAACTCACAACACGAACGCCACTGAAGTCGGCTCCTGGCCATTTCAACAAGTGTATCCAGCCAAACGTGTTCATCGTCTTTCGGACCCCAACCAGGGAGCCTGAACCTTCCAACCGAGGTCAGCTACGAAGTGGGGTCCTTCACTCCTCTCGACCAAGTCATCGCTTGGCCACCTCTTCTCTTCTCTCATTCATAAACCCAGGGCGCAAACGACGCACGTTGCGGGATCCGGTGTGGGGCGCGTAACACGTGACCGAGCCATCGGAGCCTGGTGCGTGAAATAAAGGTGCTAGGCGGTTTATTTCCTTTCACAGTGCCGTAAACAAGGAGTCGAACACGCTCGTTGCCCACGCGGTGTTCCCACCAGGTGTGAGCGAAATTGCGAAGGCATAGGTTGTCGAACGTAGCTGGCCCCCTTATGTCCGCTGATCTAAGAGGCCAGGTTTCACAACCGTATAGTAGGGCCGAATGTACCGCTACACTGTACACTCTAACATTCAAGCCGAGTGTGATGCCGCTCCAACGCCATAAGTGGCGAAGGTAAGCAAAAGCGCCTGGAGCTTTTGCTACACGCTTGGCGATCTCATCTTCAATCCCACGGGCGCTGGTACAACTTCCCAGGTAGTTGAATTTTTGAAGGACTTCAAGCTGATCCCCACCAAGGGTCAGCGAAGGAGGCGGTACAGGCCAATCTTGGAAGAAAGCTTTGCACTTCGATGGTGTAATGCAAAGCTTCAAGCGGCTGACAGCCAGGGCTTATCCGTCCAGATTAGGGCACTATCGTCAGCATACTCCGTCAGGAAATCGTTCTCCTGAAAGCAGATGCACGCCTTCTAAGTCATATCAAGTGAACGCCATTTCCATGATGTCCGGGAGCAAGAAAGCACTGCATAGGAATTCCACTATTTTAGTGATTAATCGATTATTAACGATTAACGCATCGATTTAAATAAATAGATAGCATATTCTCGAATTTGTCGAGACACATCTAACCAGGCATTATCAGCGTTCCGGAATGTTCTAATTTCTGCACGTGACTAACAACCACCTGACCCCTCGGCATACGAAGCGTCGGATCCGCCAATCGCGCTGAATGATCATTTGACTGTGTGTTTGTGGTACTCATGGATGTAGATTGATGAATGAAAGCTTTTGGCCTTCCGACGCATGTGCGTGTTTATTGTTATGTTACCGTCGTTGTTAATATGCTAAGAGGAGATTTATAAATCAATAAAGTAAACGGTTTAAATGGGTTACGGTGGTTAATCATTTTCCCGCTTCTAGTGAAAGCAGTCATGGTGGATGACTCTTGCGCATTCCGACGTATCTTCAAGGGTCCATATCGCGACTTTTCATCGATGTATGAGACTCTGAAACCATTTCAGCTGGAAATGGCGACATCGTTCATTCGTCAGCGCGTTAAAACTGCGAAACCTTACCAAAGGGAGACTGGACAGGTGCTACTGGAAGGATGCCCGCAACAATAAATTCAGTTTATGTGCGTGCATAACAAACACCCTAATGTGGCTGGAAAGTAGTAAGTGTTGTGTATCCGCCTCATCTAGAATATCGCCTTCAGGCTTCTCCGCACTGCCTCGCCAGAGACACAATGGAGATAGAGAGGGTTTTACGGGTAGGTACTAGGTTAGTTGTGGGATTATGGAGACGGAGTACCCCGAGCGTCTACTTAGTTTTGGAGTGCCTTCAATGCAAGACCGAAGGCTTAGAGGGACCTAAGCCTAACCTACAGTATCTTAACTGTGGAGGTTGGTTCAGATCTATCTGAGCTATTCAGTCCCGCTAGATTGTCTTCTCTACGCGATCACTCCTTGAAGCTGGACAAACCGCGGTCCGATGGGATTAGGGCGGAAATCCGCCTGTCAAGCAGAGTCATCGAGCGCTAGAACATGCTTTCGGAAAGTATTATCAGGGAATCTACGGTTAGGGGGTTTGAGCGGCAACTTGAAGCTCTTGGGTGACAACACGAAGCATTTCCATTTTCCTGAGTAACTTGCATCTTCGTACTTCGATTTTCTTTTCTCTACTTTTTTTCACGCATTGGTACTATTTTCTTATTTAGAGTGCGCTTCCTTATTCTGTGCTTTCGCTTCCGCTTCCTAGCCTTTGCATACTTCAATGACTGCTACACCAGAGGCCGCTAAGGCAGGAATCGTGGGCATTAACTGGTTGGCCAGGGTGCGATACCGGTGTTCCGTTCAAGATCCATCAATAACTGAACACTTCAGCTTTTTCTGGCTCAACGATCCATTCAAAATCGAACACTCACGGGATTCTATTATCGTTCCAGTCCCATATGAACTTGAATTTGAACAGGTACCTGCTTTTACAATTGTCATGCTCGGTCCTCAGCGGTTTTAATGTGGCATGTTGCAAACTTGGGAACGCCTGTCTTCGGCGTTCGCACCGTTTTCAAGTGGGGAAGCCATGATAGTATATCAAAATGTGGTGGCTAACAACAGGTCAGGAAAGCATGGGGCTTAACTAAATGAAAATCTTTCGTCGGAAGCAGGAGGTGCGTGCATTTGTGCGTCTTCAATATAACATTCGTTTAACAAGGCGCGATCTGTAAGACATACGGCGGCGCCAGCGTAACGCTTGTGTCACAGAAGTGGAGGGGGTTAGGTAGCTGTTGCGAAGAAATGGTCAGGTTAAATGTATGCATAAGGAAAATGAGGTTTGGTACCTATTCTCCGTCCCAGCGCCTATGCTGGAATTGGTGGGTCAACACGGGAGGTAATTTTGGCGGACTCCATAAATCAGCTCGATTACAGCGTTGACATCCTATGGCATTGTATGTTTGTGGACGTTAGCGAGCTTCGTATGAGGTTCTTTAATAGGCATTTGCCAAATGAGACTGAGGCTACTTACCAAGAGGCAGTGAGCGGTATGCTGGTGTTGGCCCCGGGGTTTCCCGGGCTCTAAACATTGGTAATGGACAAGTGCTTTGCGCAGGTGAAAGCGTTTCGCAATGTGTATCCCACTGCCAAAATAGTTTTCTGCCGGGTACATATTATACACGACATGCAGCGGCTTTGTTGTCACCTTCCATTCTGTAACATGGAGAATAAAAGGGCTCTGTTCAACGTGATGCGATCGTTGTTGTATGCGCACGATTGCGCGCACTATCGTCGCCCAATGGTGCGTAGAGCGGAATGCTTCCAGCACCTCCGTCGCACGTGGATCCCATGACGGCTTAGCTGGGCGGTGCATTTGCTGGGCCCCGTGGTGTTATTTGGGTGCGACAGCACTAATCGCGTTGAGGCTGCGGATAAGCACTTGAAAGAAACTTGGAGTGCGCGGTCTGGTCCACTGCACTTGTTGCAGTAATACTGCAACGTTGCGGTGGTATATTTGTGCAGAGGGGAACCGTCCTCCAAAGAGCTAAGCTTGGTAGGTGCGAATTTGAGCAGCGTGTACGCAGTGGACCGGTGATTTTGAGGAAGTGTCGTCATACGCTCGACGGCACTTCGTGCGGCAGAGTCTTAGTGTTTGCATTCGCAGTGTGAATCCGGACGGCTGGTATTGGCTAGTGGATGACGAGCGTCAGGATATGCAGTGTGTGGTCGTAGAGAATGGCAGCGCATGTGGTTGTCGATTTAATCGCCAGTGGAGCACTCCATGTGCACACCTGGTACACATCGCTAGCCTACACGCATACGACGATGAGGTGGTGCTTCGTGGTTGTCTTTGGGTGCTGCCAGCGAAAAGTGTAGCAGTGCCGGCACTTTCCGTTGACAGGGAAGGAACGGTGACGAGTACGCAGATGCGATCCCTTTGTGAAGGAGTCATGAATCGCGCCGAAAATATACGCACCACTCGTGATATGTTTGCTGACTTGGAGGTGCATTTGTGGAGTAGGGGCACGGGAAGTTCACCTGCCCAATGGGCGTTATGGCATGCATTCGTGCGCTTCTGGTTAATCATATTAATGTGGAATTATTCGCGCGATCATCCAAGGTGGAACAATTGCACGGTTATCGTGAGAGGTCTTGCCCATATTCCAACGATTTGATGCGTCATCCTCCAATGCTGCTGCCCTGTTGGGTTATGCAACCTTCCTTCGTCCAGGAGGTTTGCATCGGAGACCAACGTTAATCAAGGGGTCCCGTTGGGGATGCAGGGGCTGGTGCTTCTAGGGATATCGACAAGGACGGCAGGCGTCACAAACGGCACTCCCTTTGGATACCCGTGTCGTGGAGGTTGCGGGTACCAGCATGGTATCACATCAATGGAAATTTAGTACCCTGGAAACAAGAACTTCCGCTCTTCACCACACAACCACGGCGTACAATGAGGGTGACGGCTGGTGAAGATGCGGACAGGGCGGGTTGCACTCTGTGTCAGCATGAGGATGGGGGCTCGCCGACCTGCGAGAAAGTGGATTGGATTAGTTGTGTCAGATGCGGGCGTTTGTTTCATCAAAGTTGTGCGGGATACCATGGTGAGCCGGCATACATATATATGCACTGCTGCGGGTAAGGGAACGGTGATGTACACAACGTTGCGTTTCTTTAGAGTTGCAAATCACGGTAAATCGTGTGTTAGCTCGTAAAGTTTTCCCTTTGGATTTCCCTTACGATCGGTAAGGGTGAACCTTACACATTTGCTTCACGGAACAGCTATATAGCCTGAAAATTTTGTATGCATCGTCCTTGTGCAATCATTACTCTCCGTGGATTCTTGGGGTTTCCACTTAAAGCGCTGTGCGCTTTACGTGCTAAGCAACTCCATGCATACCGCAGACGGACAATAGGAGCATTGATGCTCCCGTCAACTCACGCATATCACAAGGCCCACCTGCCGTCTTTTACCTGTGGTATTGTGGCGACAGAAGTGGGTGTAGGGTTACTTGAAATTCCGTGTATAACAGGCCCCAGTGTGGGCTGTCGTGCTGCATGTTAGCGAGGTGTGGCACGACCTGTCTATGCTACGTGCTGCAGGTAACTGCTTGCCGGTGTCACCAGTTGCTACGCTTCACACTCTTTGAAAGGGTATTGTGGTATTCACTGAATACCTGTGCCAATGAGTCCTCCGCTGCTTTGAGCAACTAACCTAATGCCGTACGCGGCAGCGTGAGATGCATACAGGTTGTGATAGAAACGTCTGTACTCATGCAGGGCACTATAGCATGCTATGATACCAACGAACTTACCAGGATTTCACCTGTCATCAGTAGGCCATGCATTTGATTGGCGACTAGCCGCCCTTCACCGCCCTACTTAACACTGCAACTGCGCCTATTCCCGCGTGCTGCCCCCGCTATGTATTGCACCATTGACACGCAGTCGCAGCTACCATTGGATTTCCATTATCACTTTTCTTTCAGTGACACGGATATGCTTCGCCGTTTGTCATAGTAGTTAACGATGCCACTGCGCCTCCTCCCAAGTACTGCCACACCTATGTAATGCATCACTGATGTGCAACCAGAGGTACACGACCAAACTGGGTGCCGTTGGTCCGTCTCGCCTTCCGGGTTGGAGTCCACCTGACTCACCTTGTGCTTGGCTCGAGACTTTACACAACATGGCTCGCAACCGACACCAGTGGCGCGTCTACTGCCGTCTCCTAATCGGATTGTCTGTTTAAAGTGTGTTTGGTGCTGAGTTATCTGCGGGGTAATGGCTGATTATGACGCGTGGCAGTGAAAGCCGCAAGGAAGCTGTTTTGTCGATGCCGCCTTATCTTTGCACGATAGCCAGCTGTTTGTGACGGTAGGTTGTTAACACAAGATGTAGGTACCTTGAGCCTGCATGTTTGCTTAGGGCATTAAGGTTTTCAGGTAAGTCCCGCTTCTCTCCCTCTTCTTATTCTTTACTTCATAGGTCCTCATGGTTGTATGGCAGCAAAGCGTCAGTTCAAATGACTGATGTACTGCTGTTGGTGATGATGATGATAATGAACTAGAGCTACTATTGATTTTCCATGATCACCTCTCTTTCAGAGCTACGTTTATATGCGCCGCCCTTCGCAATCTTACTTAATGCTGTCACTACGTCTCCTCAAACATATCGGCTCCGTAATATGATGCAGCTGTGAAACAGTTCCAAGTATCTTTCCATTTCGTTAAGGACAGCCCTTTTACAGCCCATTTAAAGCGCGCCGCCGTCCAAGTGAGCCCTTCCACTGTCACTTTCCCCATGTACCGGCCCCATTTGAGCGTTCATCAGTGATACATGTAAAAATGTAACGTTGTATTTCAATGACGACATTCCTTTCATAGCCAAACTACATATCAACCGCCCCGCCGTCAAGCTTACCGCTGCTCCTGGCCCTCCCAGCGCAGAATGATACCACTATATCAGGTTTTATGTTATTTAATCGTGTCGCCTTTTGGTTATAACAACCCTGCTGAGTATACGAACAAGACGTGCTGATTTGGAAGTGAATCTTTGGAGCGACTGCTTGTCAGTAGAATAGGAAGCGATGCGCATGATTACGTTTTACTGATATACGCCGTGCCTTTGTAAGGTTGTGTACCATTGTATCAGGTGGGCAGAGGCTCGCTCAAAACATATGCGACTATTCTCGTCTTAATGGGGAGCGTTGTGAACGTTCATCACCCACCAAGCGAGAGTACTGAAACATGGTTCATCAAGAATTATTACAGGACGAAATGAGTGCGCTACGAAGTATACTTGCCAAAGGCTGAGTGGAAGAGGGAAAAGGTTTACGAAGAACGTACGGCAACAGCGGCATATTCACGGTTGAAAATAATTACATAAGGCGGACATACCTCTTGCTTAATAGATGAGCGTGTTTTTTGCATTCCTTGCAATGTTTCTTCAAAGCTCATGAAGTAGAAATTAGTCCATAGGTTGTCTGAAGGTTTCAAAACCACCAAATGAACTTATGAGTTGTAGTCCTCTTCAAAGAACGTGTAGTTTTGCACGTTGCCTAAGCGACGTGGGACGACAAGGCATAGTGACAGAGGGTTGCTCTGAAAGAGATTGCTGCTCCTTTCTCTGAGGAAAATCACAACCGGCCGAAGCTGAAAAGCGAAGGGAGCCCGGGCTCGATGCAATGAGAGCAGATGGGACCTGCACGTAGGTTAACGAATGACCAAGGGTGGCAATGAAGATAGCGGATTGCGGCGCATGTGTGCTAGGTATATGAAAAGCAGGTCATCATTGAACTTGCACGTTACCTTATGCTGGCATTTACCAAAACCTGATATGTTGGTATCAGTCTGCGCTAGGAGGGCCAGGAGCAGCGGTAAGCTTGACGGCGGGGCGGTTGATATGTAGTTTGGCTATGAAAGGAATGTCATCATTGAAATACAACGTTACATTTTTACATGTATCACTGATGAACGCTCAAATGGGGCCGGTACATGGGGGAAAGTGACAGTGGAGGGGCTCACTTGGACGGCGGCGCGCTTTAAATGGGCTGTAAAAGGACTGTCCTTAACGAAATGGAAAGATACTTGGAACTGTTTCACAGCTGCATCATATTACGGAGCCGATATGTTTGAGGAGACGTAGTGACAGCATTAAGTAAGATTGCGAAGGGCGGCGCATATAAACGTAGCTCTGAAAGAGAGGTGATCATGGAAATT
Organism: Dicrocoelium dendriticum; assembly: GCA_944474145.2. NCBI lineage: Eukaryota > Metazoa > Platyhelminthes > Trematoda > Plagiorchiida > Dicrocoeliidae > Dicrocoelium > Dicrocoelium dendriticum. The sequence continues at coordinate 58,859,668 of OX104064.1, read as the reverse complement.
CAATAGTAGCTCTAGTTCATTATCATCATCATCACCAACAGCAGTACATCAGTCATTTGAACTGACGCTTTGCTGCCATACAACCATGAGGACCTATGAAGTAAAGAATAAGAAGAGGGAGAGAAGCGGGACTTACCTGAAAACCTTAATGCCCTAAGCAAACATGCAGGCTCAAGGTACCTACATCTTGTGTTAACAACCTACCGTCACAAACAGCTGGCTATCGTGCAAAGATAAGGCGGCATCGGCAAAACAGCTTCCTTGCGGCTTTCACTGCCACGCGTCATAATCAGCCATTACCCCGCAGATAACTCAGCACCAAACACACTTTAAACAGACAATCCGATTAGGAGACGGCAGTAGACGCGCCACTGGTGTCGGTTGCGAGCCATGTTGTGTAAAGTCTCGAGCCAAGCACAAGGTGAGTCAGGTGGACTCCAACCCGGAAGGCGAGACGGACCAACGGCACCCAGTTTGGTCGTGTACCTCTGGTTGCACATCAGTGATGCATTACATAGGTGTGGCAGTACGTGGGAGGAGGCGCAGTGGCATCGTTAACTACTATGACAAACGGCGAAGCATATCCGTGTCACTGAAAGAAAAGTGATAATGGAAATCCAATGGTAGCTGCGACTGCGTGTCAATGGTGCAATACATAGCGGGGGCAGCACGCGGGAATAGGCGCAGTTGCAGTGTTAAGTAGGGCGGTGAAGGGCGGGTAGTCGCCAATCAAATGCATGGCCTACTGATGACAGGTGAAATCCTGGTAAGTTCGTTGGTATCATAGCATGCTATAGTGCCCTGCATGAGTACAGACGTTTCTATCACAACCTGTATGCATCTCACGCTGCCGCGTATGGCATTCGGTTAGTTGCTCCAAGCAGCGGAGGACTCATTGGCACAGGTATTCAGTGAATACCGCAATACCCTTTCAAAGAGTGTGAAGCGTAGCAACTGGTGACACCGGCAAGCAGTTACCTGCAGCACGTAGCATAGACAGGTCGTGCCACACCTCGCTAACATGCAGCACGACAGCCCACACTGGGGCCTGTTATACACGGAATTTCAAGTAACCCTACACCCACTTCTGTCGCCACAATACCACAGGTAAAAGACGGCAGGTGGGCCTTGTGATATGCGTGAGTTGACGGGAGCATCAATGCTCCTATTGTCCGTCTGCGGTATGCATGGAGTTGCTTAGCACGTAAAGCGCACAGCGCTTTAAGTGGAAACCCCAAGAATCCACGGAGAGTAATGATTGCACAAGGACGATGCATACAAAATTTTCAGGCTATATAGCTGTTCCGTGAAGCAAATGTGTAAGGTTCACCCTTACCGATCGTAAGGGAAATCCAAAGGGAAAACTTTACGAGCTAACACACGATTTACCGTGATTTGCAACTCTAAAGAAACGCAACGTTGTGTACATCACCGTTCCCTTACCCGCAGCAGTGCATATATATGTATGCCGGCTCACCATGGTATCCCGCACAACTTTGATGAAACAAACGCCCGCATCTGACACAACTAATCCAATCCACTTTCTCGCAGGTCGGCGAGCCCCCATCCTCATGCTGACACAGAGTGCAACCCGCCCTGTCCGCATCTTCACCAGCCGTCACCCTCATTGTACGCCGTGGTTGTGTGGTGAAGAGCGGAAGTTCTTGTTTCCAGGGTACTAAATTTCCATTGATGTGATACCATGCTGGTACCCGCAACCTCCACGACACGGGTATCCAAAGGGAGTGCCGTTTGTGACGCCTGCCGTCCTTGTCGATATCCCTAGAAGCACCAGCCCCTGCATCCCCAACGGGACCCCTTGATTAACGTTGGTCTCCGATGCAAACCTCCTGGACGAAGGAAGGTTGCATAACCCAACAGGGCAGCAGCATTGGAGGATGACGCATCAAATCGTTGGAATATGGGCAAGACCTCTCACGATAACCGTGCAATTGTTCCACCTTGGATGATCGCGCGAATAATTCCACATTAATATGATTAACCAGAAGCGCACGAATGCATGCCATAACGCCCATTGGGCAGGTGAACTTCCCGTGCCCCTACTCCACAAATGCACCTCCAAGTCAGCAAACATATCACGAGTGGTGCGTATATTTTCGGCGCGATTCATGACTCCTTCACAAAGGGATCGCATCTGCGTACTCGTCACCGTTCCTTCCCTGTCAACGGAAAGTGCCGGCACTGCTACACTTTTCGCTGGCAGCACCCAAAGACAACCACGAAGCACCACCTCATCGTCGTATGCGTGTAGGCTAGCGATGTGTACCAGGTGTGCACATGGAGTGCTCCACTGGCGATTAAATCGACAACCACATGCGCTGCCATTCTCTACGACCACACACTGCATATCCTGACGCTCGTCATCCACTAGCCAATACCAGCCGTCCGGATTCACACTGCGAATGCAAACACTAAGACTCTGCCGCACGAAGTGCCGTCGAGCGTATGACGACACTTCCTCAAAATCACCGGTCCACTGCGTACACGCTGCTCAAATTCGCACCTACCAAGCTTAGCTCTTTGGAGGACGGTTCCCCTCTGCACAAATATACCACCGCAACGTTGCAGTATTACTGCAACAAGTGCAGTGGACCAGACCGCGCACTCCAAGTTTCTTTCAAGTGCTTATCCGCAGCCTCAACGCGATTAGTGCTGTCGCACCCAAATAACACCACGGGGCCCAGCAAATGCACCGCCCAGCTAAGCCGTCATGGGATCCACGTGCGACGGAGGTACTGGAAGCATTCCGCTCTACGCACCATTGGGCGACGATAGTGCGCGCAATCGTGCGCATACAACAACGATCGCATCACGTTGAACAGAGCCCTTTTATTCTCCATGTTACAGAATGGAAGGTGACAACAAAGCCGCTGCATGTCGTGTATAATATGTACCCGGCAGAAAACTATTTTGGCAGTGGGATACACATTGCGAAACGCTTTCACCTGCGCAAAGCACTTGTCCATTACCAATGTTTAGAGCCCGGGAAACCCCGGGGCCAACACCAGCATACCGCTCACTGCCTCTTGGTAAGTTGCCTCAGTCTCATTTGGCAAATGCCTATTAAAGAACCTCATACGAAGCTCGCTAACGTCCACAAACATACAATGCCATAGGATGTCAACGCTGTAATCGAGCTGATTTATGGAGTCCGCCAAAATTACCTCCCGTGTTGACCCACCAATTCCAGCATAGGCGCTGGGACGGAGAATAGGTACCAAACCTCATTTTCCTTATGCATACATTTAACCTGACCATTTCTTCGCAACAGCTACCTAACCCCCTCCACTTCTGTGACACAAGCGTTACGCTGGCGCCGCCGTATGTCTTACAGATCGCGCCTTGTTAAACGAATGTTATATTGAAGACGCACAAATGCACGCACCTCCTGCTTCCGACGAAAGATTTTCATTTAGTTAAGCCCCATGCTTTCCTGACCTGTTGTTAGCCACCACATTTTGACATACTACCATGGCTTCCCCACTTGAAAACGATGCGAACGCCGAAGACAGGCGTTCCCAAGTTTGCAACATGCCACATTAAAACCGCTGAGGACCGAGCATGACAATTGTAAAAGCAGGTACCTGTTCAAATTCAAGTTCATATGGGACTGGAACGATAATAGAATCCCGTGAGTGTTCGATTTTGAATGGATCGTTGAGCCAGAAAAAGCTGAAGTGTTCAGTTATTGATGGATCTTGAACGGAACACCGGTATCGCACCCTGGCCAACCAGTTAATGCCCACGATTCCTGCCTTAGCGGCCTCTGGTGTAGCAGTCATTGAAGTATGCAAAGGCTAGGAAGCGGAAGCGAAAGCACAGAATAAGGAAGCGCACTCTAAATAAGAAAATAGTACCAATGCGTGAAAAAAAGTAGAGAAAAGAAAATCGAAGTACGAAGATGCAAGTTACTCAGGAAAATGGAAATGCTTCGTGTTGTCACCCAAGAGCTTCAAGTTGCCGCTCAAACCCCTTAACCGTAGATTCCCTGATAATACTTTCCGAAAGCATGTTCTAGCGCTCGATGACTCTGCTTGACAGGCGGATTTCCGCCCTAATCCCATCGGACCGCGGTTTGTCCAGCTTCAAGGAGTGATCGCGTAGAGAAGACAATCTAGCGGGACTGAATAGCTCAGATAGATCTGGACCAACCTTCACAGTTAAGATACTGTAGGTTAGGCTTAGGTCCCTCTAAGCCTTCGGTCTTGCATTGAAGGCATTCCAAAACTAAGTAGACGATCGGGGTACTCCGTCCCCGTAATCCCACAACTAACCTAGTACCTACCCGTAAAACCCTCTCTATCTCCATTGTGTCTCTGACGAGGCAGGGCGGAGAAGCCTGGAGGCGGTATTCCAGATGAGGCGGATACACAACACTTACTGCTGTCCAGCTACATTAGGGTGTTTGTTATGCACGCACACAAACTGAATTTATTGTTGCGGGCATCCTTCCAGTAGCACCTGTCCAGTCTCCCTTTGGTAAGCTTTCACAGTTTTAACGCGCTGACAAATGAACGATGTCGCCATTTCCAGCTGAAAAGGTTGCAGAGCCTCATACATCGATGAAAAGTCCCCATATGGACCCTTGAAGATACGTCGGAATGCACAAGAGTCATCCACCATGACTGCTTTCACTAGAAGCGGGAAAATGATTAACCACCGTAACCCATTTAAACCGTTTACTTTATTGATTTATAAATCTCCTCTTAGCATATTAACAACGACGGTAACATAACAATAAACACGCACATGCGTCGGAAGGCCAAAAGCTTTCATTCATCAATCTACATCCATGAGTACCACAAACACACAGTCAAATGATCATTCAGCGCGATTGGCGGATCCGACGCTTCGTATGCCGAGGGGTCAGGTGGTTGTTAGTCACGTGCAGAAATTAGAACATTCCGGAACGCTGATAATGCCTGGTTAGATGTGTCTCGACAAATTCGAGAATATGCTATCTATTTATTTAAATCGATGCGTTAATCGTTAATAATCGATTAATCACTAAAATAGTGGAATTCCTATGCAGTGCTTTCTTGCTCCCGGACATCATGGAAATGGCGTTCACTTGATATGACTTAGAAGGCGTGCATCTGCTTTCAGGAGAACGATTTCCTGACGGAGTATGCTGACGATAGTGCCCTAATCTGGACGGATAAGCCCTGGCTGTCAGCCGCTTGAAGCTTTGCATTACACCATCGAAGTGCAAAGCTTTCTTCCAAGATTGGCCTGTACCGCCTCCTTCGCTGACCCTTGGTGGGGATCAGCTTGAAGTCCTTCAAAAATTCAACTACCTGGGAAGTTGTACCAGCGCCCGTGGGATTGAAGATGAGATCGCCAAGCGTGTAGCAAAAGCTCCAGGCGCTTTTGCTTACCTTCGCCACTTATGGCGTTGGAGCGGCATCACACTCGGCTTGAATGTTAGAGTGTACAGTGTAGCGGTACATTCGGCCCTACTATACGGTTGTGAAACCTGGCCTCTTAGATCAGCGGACATAAGGGGGCCAGCTACGTTCGACAACCTATGCCTTCGCAATTTCGCTCACACCTGGTGGGAACACCGCGTGGGCAACGAGCGTGTTCGACTCCTTGTTTACGGCACTGTGAAAGGAAATAAACCGCCTAGCACCTTTATTTCACGCACCAGGCTCCGATGGCTCGGTCACGTGTTACGCGCCCCACACCGGATCCCGCAACGTGCGTCGTTTGCGCCCTGGGTTTATGAATGAGAGAAGAGAAGCGGTGGCCAAGCGATGACTTGGTCGAGAGGAGTGAAGGACCCCACTTCGTAGCTGACCTCGGTTGGAAGGTTCAGGCTCCCTGGTTGGGGTCCGAAAGACGATGAACACGTTTGGCTGGATACACTTGTTGAAATGGCCAGGAACCGACCTCAGTGGCGTTCGTGTTGTGAGTTTCTTTGTCGCACCCAATCACTCAGCCTCCCTCCAACCACAATCTCGTTATTTAACATTTTATTATTTTACATAAGAAATTACTTTATCTGCTGCATAGCTACAGGCAGGTAGGTTACCGGAACCATGCCAATCCTTTGCCGGTAGCTCAGCTGGCTTGCATCTGTAGCACCTTTCCCTTCTTTTCTTTTTGGTATGGCGGCACAGTAGCTGCGGTGTTTCTCACCTCTAGCGTACGTGTATAGGGTGTGCCTTAGAAGGCCGTTCATTTGCCGTCTTCGCCTACCATAACCCCTGACTTGCGTGCTCGGCTGGACTACCGACCAATACTCTGTTGGAGCGTCATACAACCTTGAGTATGTCGCTCAGTTTACGATCGATATACGACATATCTCAGGTGTGCACAACGCCGTCGCTGATGCACTATCCCGAATCCAAGCTCTCACCGCTGGTATCGACTTCGCGGCCCTGACCGCAGCGCAACCCAATGATCCTGAGGTTGATATAATTCGCAGGTCACCCTCATTGGGCACGCGAGCCGTTCCGCTGACAGCATTAGCCGGTACCCTACTTCGCTCTTTAGCTCTGGACACACAGCACCCAGTCGTCCCACGCGGGCTTCGGCAGACGGTGTGCGACCCGTTGCACGGCTTGTCTCCTTCAGGCGTTAGTGCATCCGTTAAACTCGTAGCGACATGGTTTCTCCGGCGCGATGTCAATCGTGACGCTCGTACCTGGGCAGGTGCTTGCCATCCATGTTAACGAGCGAAAGTGAAGAAGCACAAGAAAAGCTCAGTAGGAACATTTCGCACGCCAGTTGCACGTTTTCAGTACGTGCACGTTGACATCGTAAGCCCTCTGCCGCCTTCGCACGACTCTGTTTATCTACTGACTTGTGTCGCTTGATTCACCAGATGGCTGGAAGCCATTCCCATACCTAACTGCTCTTCGAAAACAGTAGCGATAGCTTTCTTGGAGCTCAATACGACTGTCCCGTCATCGTGACCACCGATCGAGGGTCACATTTTTCGTCGACCTTTGGCACGCTGCTTAAGAATTTAGGCTGCCGCCACCTTCAGACGACGACGTATCATCCAACCACTGATGGCATGGTGGAGCGTTTTCACCGCCAACTGAAGGCCGAGCTACTTACGCACGCGGATCCATCGTGGTCTGAAACGTTGCGGTTGACCGGACGGTTGGTAGCAACAGCCCCGTCTACTTCCTCTTTTAATTGCGGAAGTTAGGCCGATCGATTGGCTCACCAGATGCGTGGGTCATGTCCACCAGCTCCTCGCTCGCAGAACACACAAGTCTACGTACCCGATAAGCTATCTACGTGTTCACACGTCCTTCGTACAGGCGGTGTTTGACAGCTCTTCAGTCGCCGTACATGGGACCTTCCAAAGTGCCCCACCGCGCGAATAAAACGCACGCTATTACCCACGGTGGCCGAGGCAAAGTTGGCACCACCTACCATCTAAATCCCGCTTTTATGGAAGAAACAACCTCGCCTATTTCCTCTGGTAGTGCTTCGTGAGACGTCACAAATCACTGCACCAGCTTTCAGCATCCTGGTGCAGTGCAATCAGACCACGCTCTGGTTCTACAAGCGTTAGCTGGCTTGATACTTCCTGAATCAAGCCAGCTGCCTCCAATGACCAATCACCTTAGTCGGGAGGTGCGTTAGCCCGTTGCTTTCTCCTACTATGTATAGTGGAACTACTTCTAAGTTTGTAGATATCGCTTTTATTTGCCTTGATTTTGGTCGAATGACGTTTTGGTAACAAAAATACATATAAGCCCTCTGAAAAACTCTACTAAAAGAATTCAAAAATCAAACATTGTAAGCACACAGATAAATCTTTCGTGCTTGCTGACGTTTTCTGCGCGTTTTTCTATTTTCTGGTCACTTCACACCCCATTACCCCTCGATCGACTGGCATACAAGAGCAAACTTTCGCGAAGCCTGACGCGAACCCTGGTCGTTTCTTCGCTGGAGGAGGGTCGTGTTGGCGCGGGATGGGGTGCGGCGAAGGATGAGACCACTACTAAGGACACCGTTTGGCAGCAGCGAAGGTTGGGGCGCTGTCCAGCTTCTCTGCGCCGGGCAGCTTTTTGTGGTTCGATAAGCCCGCTCCAACGGCTCGCCGAAATGCGCCTTGCCCTGAAATCAATAAATAATAACTTACAACCGGCACATCCAACTCTGACTTCCGGCGAACCCCCATTTGACACGAACGCTCACTCATCCTTACACGGTACGGTTTTTCTCTACGAACCTCGATTCACCTGGCATTTTCGAGATCGAGGGCCTTCTATGCTCAGCATTCTAGGGGAGCTCTGTTGCGCCCACAGAACGATAACAGTTATCTTTCATGTACCGTTTAATTGTTGACCAATTTTACATTATTCTTCCTTGTTTCAACCTTCCTTACAACCGGCACGGGTGTCGACGGCTTTGTACGTTCCCGAGGGGAAGGTTGAATCATTATAGCGCGCGAACTTAAGTTAGTGGCCGCAGAAATTGGGTACATCCTTGCCAAAGATATGCAAACGCAAACAACTATGAAATCATGTGAACAATGTATGAAAAGTAATGCTTAATTGAACCTATTTGTGTTTTTGGAATGACATAAGTTTCAGTGTTAATGAGTTGTTATGTAAGGGCAGCTAATGCACGTAAATAAGAAAGGTGAATGCTATAATCGGCCCTGGGTTAGCGGGCGGTAATTGCACACTCAATGGTGAAGATATTTACAAGGAACTTTCATGCAATAAAAGATGCTGTGCTGTTGCAGTAGCATTAAGCAATGTCAAATAGAAATGAGTAGACAAGGAAAATGCGGCATTAACATCTGGTTGTGCCCTTCTTTGTCATCATCTGATCAGTGAAATTCTCTGGAACTACTGCGATGCCTCCGGATATGTCGACTATTCAAGCCTCGTCTGTTCGGTCTCCGGCTCGCAGAGTTCTCCCTGACAACCGGGATATTGCCAGTGATATTTCAGAACTGAGCGAACCATACCTCGCACGAGAGCGTCCTTGGCTTCACCACACTTTAGCAGTAAACCTTTTCCATCCTGACTATCTTTTCGTAATTACTCCCACGAAATACTCTTCGCACTGCCATCCGCCTTCATCCGCCCACAGCTGGTTCTTTAAATTTCGTTTTCTTCTTGGAACGTTGCTTTACCTATGTAGCTCCCGCATTCGGTCTCAACCTAGTTGTCCTTAGTTTCACCTAAGATGCCGCTCGCATTCGGACTGCTGTCATCATCATCGGTTTACCTGTTTCTCTCCAACAATCATATTAGTCGCTTAACTTTGTCAACACGCTTGGTTATATCCGTCTCTTGACCCTGCGCGTGCAGATCCTTCTTCCTACCTAGTAGTTGTAGTCTGAATCACACCAGCGACGTGAGGCAAAAAACGCGCTTGCAAATCATGTATGTCAAACAAAATTACTTAAGTTTTAAGGTATCATAGGCACAGTTTCGCGCCACCAGTCTGTGTTTGTGCTTTTTGATTCATTGCTGTTTTGATGCCTCTTGTCCATTGCCCGTTTTTTCCCGAGATTTCCACAGTTACATCCGCCAAAACAAGAAGGTTTATCCGCTGGGACTGATTGACCCACCCTCAATAGCCAGATGGTTTAAACGCCTGATCATTTCTCTGGGCGATGAAGAACCTACACATCGTTCTAAATGGAGCTCTTTCCGCCATTCTGGAGAAGCTACCACCACGGGGTCTAAACAAATGGTTTAGCTCGCCTCGTACTCACAGTTATCACCGTTATCTGTTTCAAGCCCTGCTAACTGGGCAATCCCGTTTAGTGGCGGCACGCTTGGCATACGGTATATATGAACTGCCACTCAGGATGGGGTTCTGTTGTCAAACAAATAAACATTAAGTCCTAAAGGTCGTTCGTAGAGCCACTTACTAGGATGCCAAGTGGTATGTTCCAAGCGGTACCCAACAGCTTTCAAGCAGCGTGAGCTACCAGCCGGGGGAAAACATGCCGTTGCAGCACCAGAGGGTGGCTCTAAAAAGGGCCGGTTTTTCCTTCTCACGAGCATGAAGGAAGGGAAAATGGGTTAGGAAAAATGTTACTCACATGCAAAAGTATAGTGCTCCTCGTCCTCGTTGTATGCCGCACATATCTGAGGAAGCCAGCTTCTGCATTTGCAGCACATAACCCAGGGAACGACGTCTCAGCAGGCACTTGGTCCATCTTCGGTGTCGCAAATGATGCACGCGTTCTCGTTCTTGATTGCAAGTTGCATATTCCCTGCTCTTGCGCGTTTGTTCGCAGTTTCGTACACTGCAGAATTGAGAGTTGGGATGCGGAGATGGGAATCCGGCGGGCCCAAATTGACCAACGGCTCCCGTGTATAAGCCGGGTTATGTCAGCGGTTAACTTGCCAGCAACTCGCACAACGTGTGCGAAGGGCATATCCCACTGACTTACGAACGAGCAATCACAGCTCATTGCAGTACACATCAATACGTCGTGCATGCGGTCACCTTTAACTATTACTGCATACCCAGTGCCGTTAAGGCGTATCAATTTGGCCGTCTACAAAGAAATGTGTCGCAAAAATATGCCGGCAGCAGAAGACAGACAAGCAATCAACACTTTCACTTCCCAGTTCCCGGAATTGTGCGTGGTTTCGACATTCGCAACTCGGTTACCGACGTGGTGCAACGCGCTACTGCGTCGCGTGCTCTCCCTACAACTGCCGCAAAACTTTGCAAATGCGATGTCATTGCGCTTAAGCCACACATTAAATGGTTATTTGCGTTTTCCAATTTGTTTGTGGTGAAGGCACACAACGTGCGCAATTTGCACAACCTAAGATACGTAAAGCTTCTTGCGAAGGGCAACCGAGCCCGACAGAGGTACCTGAACGCCTCCCTGCTTCTAAGCCTTATAGATCTAAACAGCAGCTTAAACTGTAATTCGGTTTTGTGTCGACTAAGCTGTGCATCACCTGTTTCAGCAAAACTCTGTCCGCCTTTATCATGGTTGACCAAGACTGGCATTGATGTGAAACTTTCCACAGGAAATGGCGCCGGCATAATACCAACATGGTCCGTGTATATGCCAAGTTACTAGCCTTCATTTGACCCAGGCAATTATCCATGACTATTGTCTTTGCTGGTTGTGTGGTGGGCAACATTGCTGATAGCGCACGAGCAACTTCCAGGTAACTACGTGCCGTCTCGTTCAGCATCAAAGCGTAAAGCACGCAACGAGCTACGCCAAAAACGTCATTTACCAAGTCGAATCAAAGAACGTAACCATCACAGTTTACCTGATGCTTGGCATCCTCAAGAAGCACGTCCACATATTTCGCCAATACGGAAGTCAGCGATGCAGGAACATTGGAATATCGGAATGTAGAGAGCAGAAGGAAAAATTCTTTGTCAGCTCCATCGCCTCCCAGGAGCGAAACATAGGAACCGCACCTATGAACCATCCCTTTCTGCACGTACAGCGCCAAGCTTACGCAACAAATCCGCAACCCCGTTTAAATCGCCCCCTTAGTTATCCTAATTAAGCGATGGGGATAGAAAAGAAGTCCTATTGATTCGATCGTTTGTTACACCTTTACAACTCGTAGTCTCGCAGTGCTCCGGTATTATGAAAGGACTGCATAAAATCAAACATCTGCCGCTCCTCCTCGGGTGTCAGGCTCTGGTTACAAACGTACAATCTTGGATTCTCCAAGTAAAAAATTATGATTATACGCCAAATAACTCAAACCTATCTCATAGTAAATGCCCTTCGCACTGATGGCTATGCTCGCTTTACCACCGAGGCTGAAAGACTTTCGCAACATGAAACACACATAAAACAACCATCACACTTACCGACTGCTAACTTCTCTTTTCCTGCTGCAATGGACACAACGATAGTGTACCCACTTGACACTTGACTAGAAATGACATCTTATATGACCGAGCGGTCAAAATGTCATATTTGTAAAAGTTTGTCGCCGTCTGAACTTGAAACCGACACAAATCTTCCTCGGATTTCTCAAATACCCTACAAAATTAGCGAAAAGTAGCGTGGAACGCAACCGTATGATCCACATCCATTGCAGCCACGGCTGCGAAACCGCAACAAGCTGCGCACTAAAACAAACGCCCTTCCACGCATAGTAAATAATGTACCACCAGTTTCACTTCCTTTAAATCAATAAACACTTCATAAATCTTTAGCAAGTCTTAACAACGTATTCCATAACATTCCTACTTAGCAGCCAGTACTGCAAACAGTACCGCCCCCAGATTACGATCAGCTGTTTTCCATTAATCCGGCGTTCTCAGTTCCCGCGCTAACGTGTACTGTCTTGCTTCATCCATCCGCGTCTTCTTGTAGCCCATCAAATACAGTCCGCTGTGTCCGACTCCAATTGCCTTCTGATATCCGCACTTACTCGCGCACCGTCTCTGACTAGTGTGTACTAGTTCTGAATCTGAATCTACAGAGTGTACCGCTCTGCGACTTAAGTTTCATTGTGACTTTATCGCACCGTCCTTTTTGATAATCGCAAAAGTGTCGTCCACCTAGCGTTGCTATCCTCTCAGTACAATACGGTAAGTTTGTAATGCCAGGTATAACGCGAGTTCATATGTGGGACGGCCTATGCCATCAATTATAGGTCGCAATGGAACCTCGCCTGTTGCGAGTTGTTCTGTCCACTCAGGAGGAACGCCAAGCACTTCTGCGTTTCGCGTTTAACCTCAAGGGCACTGGTGTCATTGTGCACCCAAACCTCCCTTTGGCGGATAGGCTGAAATTGCGGGAAGCTGTGAAGGATCTTAAAGCCCGCCGTGAAGCAGGAGAAAAGGGTCTCCGCTTGGTGGGTTTTCGGGTGGTGAGCCGGCGGTCCACTTCCGCCCTACCAGAGCCGGTTCTGGTGGCGCACGATCCCGGACTCACAATGTTAAATCCCTTCAGGTGATCTTAAGCAATGTGCGTAGCCTGCGAAACAAGCTGTGCGAAGTCGGCGCCCTTATCGACGACTGACGTCCAGATGTTCTTGCATTCACTGAAACGTTGATGTCCACCGATTGACGGACAGTGAAGTGTGCTTGCCAGGCTACGCACTGCTGAGATGTGACCGCACCTCTGATCGGCGCGGAGGTGGCGTTGCTTTGTACGTTAACTCCGCACTTACTGTCTTTAAGACGTATAGTTTCAGATCACCAGAGGGTGATGTTGAGGCACTCGCAGTTAACCTGTGTATTGCCTCCGCGCAACTTAAAGTTGTGCTGGTCTATAGAAGCCCCGACAGCGTTGCTAAGGGGCTTGCTGATTTCATCCGCGAGCATTCGGCAAATAGGTGTTTAGTGATGGGGGACTTCAATCTTCCCGACGTTGACTGGCAGAATTTCTCCTGCGACGCTGTTACATGATGTTTGGCTACCGAGCTTCTCAAACTGCCTTGCATGCTTCCCTGCACCAATTTGTCGATCGGCCTACTATATTCATGACGGGTCAAAACCCGTCCCTCTTGGACTTGATCTTCGCTAAATCCATTAATTTTGTCACGGCTATTGTATACAACCCACCTCGGTGCTAGCGACCACGCATGTCTCCCATTTAAGTGCGTCTTTAGTCGTCAGACTAATTATCATCCCGACCGAGTTCCAAATATATAGCGCGCGGACTTTCAGACAATGAAAGCCAAGGCCGCAAAGTCGCCTTGTGTCATTTTGGAAAGTGAAGGCATTCAAACGGCGTGGGACAGATTTAAATCATACTTGAGTGAGCTCTCTTCCTCATATACCACTATCTGGCAGGAATAAAACTAGGGCAAAGCCACCCTGGTTTTCTTCTGCTGTACGCAAACAACTGAACAGACATGTCAGATGTTGGCGTACTTACTTGTCTGCTCCTTCATTATGTATCTTCAAGCGCTATCGTGAGGTTCGAAATGCCTGCAGGCAGTATCTACGAGGTGCTCGTCTACAGCATGAAGTAGAGCTTGCTCTTATAGCCTCATCAAAATCGAAACGCTTCTTCGCTTATGTCAAAAGACGAAGCAACACGCACACGTGCATTCCAGTGTTGTTTGGCCCCCCGACGGCACTGCTATTGTCACGGATCACGAAAAAGCTTGTTTGCTCGGAGAACAGTATGCTGGTGTTTATGTTAAAGAGTCATAACCGCCGCATATCAGTCTCCAGGCAAAAGTTCCTGAGGGTTCCCACTTGGAGGTGGTTTCTATAATGGAGGCTCAACTGCTCCGGCTTCTGAGGCAATCAAATCCCAATAAAGCTGCCGGTGGGGATGCTATTCATTCGAAACTGTTGTACGAGTTAGCTGATGAACTTTGCCGTCCGATTACGCAACTTTTTGTGAAGTCTCTACGAGGCTGCTCTCTACCCAAGGACTGGAAGGAGGCTATTGTTTGTCCCATTTTTAAGAAAGGTGATAAGCACCTCCCTGATAACTATAGACCAGTCAGTTTAACGAGCGTGCTGGTCAAGTTATTGGAAAAGCTCGTGAGGGACGCTCTCGAAGGACACTTGCAAGCGTTTGAGTTGCTTACTCCTTCTCAGCACGGCTTTCGTAAGGGGTATTCTTGCCTTATTGACTTGTTAACCGCTCGTGAACACTGGGCCGAAGCCGTTGATTGCGGGAAGGCAGTGGACGTGCTGTTCATTGACTTTTCCAAAGCTTTTGACACCGTTCCACATTTGCGCCTTTTGTACAAGCTGTATTCCTACGATATTTCTGGCTCAGTCTTACGATGGATTTCAGTTTTCCTGATCGGAAGGGAAATGTGTATGCTGGTGGGTTCAAGCCTGTCCTTCCGCCAATGTGTTCTCAGTGGCGTTCCGCAAAGTTCGGTTCTTGGCCCCCTTCTCTTCACTTTATACGTTAATGACCTACCTGATGAATTGGGTGTGTCGCCCCTAATGTTTGCAGATGACTTGAAACTCTGGTTCACGATAGACGATCCGATTGGTCCACTGACCCTACAGGGGACTCTGGATAGACTTTGGGACTAGTCAATTTTGTGGCAGTTGCCCGTTAATTTAGCGAAATGTTCCGTTTTACGCCTTGGTCCGAATGACCCGCCGACGCGTTATTTGCTTGGCGGCAATGAAATACCGCGAGTTCAACTTCAATCTAACCTCGGTGTTTTGCTGTCATCCAACTTTAAGTCCAGTGAACCCTGGACGACAGCTGCTTGCAAAGGTTTCAACATGTTGTGGATGATCCGCAGGTCATTCGGGATCATGACCACCGACATGTTCGTTAGACTATTTTCGGCTTTTGTAAGGCCGCACTTGGAATACTGCGTTCAGGCTTGTCCTCCATGCCTGGTTCGTGATAAGATGGCAGTTGAACGAGTCCTGCCGTCCGGGACGAAAATGGTGCACGGATTAAAGACGCTGACGTGCTCGGAGAGGCTACGTAAGTTGGATATGTTTTCCATGTATTACAGGCGGCTTCGGTGCGACTTGGTCCTCACATATCGTATATTGATGGGTCAGATTGGTCCTGATTTGACTGGACTGTTTCGCCCAACTCCAGTGCCAACCCTTCTTGGCCACCCATTAAAGTTGCACAATATATATATATATATATATATATATATATATATATTTATTCACAGTCTGTTAACAGACATTGTGCCATCAGAACCATGGCAGAAGAAAAAGGTGAAGAAGATGGGGACACTAATGCGATTAAAAAATATGGGAAACGAATTTTTTTGGTTTTACACACGCCATTTTGTATTTTTTTGTTTTGTGAGTTTTTGTGTGTATCAAAGGGATGGTGAAATTGCGGAACAACATTGCCGCCACTGATGTCTGTTGCGGGCCATGACGTCCAATGTTTCCAACCACTGCAATTCAGCATCTCGTGGTCCCCAACCTGGAAGGCGGACTGGTCCGACTGCTGCCAAACTTGAGGTCGCCTTCTTCATACTCCTTCTCCACGTCATCGGCTGTCCACCGCGGCACTTTTTCCAATCGCTCCCTGGGAGTGCAAATAGCGCTCGACGTGGAAGGCGATGGGCTGGCATGCGCAGAACATGCCCGAGCCAGCGCATGCGATGTCGGAGAATAACGTCTTGAAGACTGGCACTTTTCGCCCCAAGCACGCGGTCTCTCACCTCTGCGTTGCTTACGTGGTGTTGCCACCACACCCTAGCAATCCTTCGTAGACAGCGATTATCAAAAACTGATAGCCGCTTCATATCTTCCGAGCGAATAGGCCGTCTCACAGCCGTACAAGAGTACTGCACGGACGGAAGCATTGTACACCCTGCCCTTGAGCTTGAGACTGACATCACGACGACGCCATAGATGTCTCAGTTTGATGAATGCAAGGCGGGCCTTTGCAATCCGTTGTGAGACTTCATCTCCAACACCGCCACCAGCCGTGATGCAACTCCCTAGGTAAGTGAAGCAAGGGACTTGCTCCAGAACATGTCCAGCAATGGTGAGCGCGGGTTCAGGCACCTGCCAATCCTGGAGCAGCGTTTTACATTTTCCCGGAGTGAAGCACAGGCCGTACTTAGACGCCTCCATCGCCAAGCGGTCCAGAGCGTTCTGGACGTAATGTGGGTCGTCCCCCAGCAAGGCGATATCATCGGCGTAGTCCAAGTCCGTGAGTCTGTCTCCAGGGAGAAGTTCAACACCGCAGTCCTGGACACCTTCCAGTGCTCTTTGGAGAACATCTTCGATGGCGAAATTGAAGAGGAAAGGTGAAATAGGGCAACCTTGGCGAACACCGCTGGTCACAGCGAATGAAGAGGAGTGCGTGCCGTAAGCCCTAACTTTGCCCGACGTGTGACTGTAAAGTACTTTCAGGATGGTTACAAATTTGTCGGGCACACCTTTCTTCTGTAAACAGTTCCACAACGCAGATCTGTCTACTGAATCAAATGCCGCTCGGATGTCCAAAAACACTACGATTGTTGGCCGCCGGTGGATGTGACGAAGTTCGAGAACTTGCCGAAGCGTGAAGATTTGGTCGATGCAGCCACGGTCTGGACGAAATCCAGCTTGTTCTTCTCGGGAAAACTCCTCTCTAGTCGTTGAAAGCCTGCCAAGTAGGACCGACACGAAGATTTTGGATGCGACAGAGATTAGGGAGATTCCGCGGTAGTTGCAGCAATCGGCGCGGGAACCCTTCTTGTGAATCGGGACAATGACCGATTCTCCCCATGAGCTCGGAACCTTCTCCTCAGTCCAAACTTTCGTGAACAGCGATAGGATTTCGCTGATAAGTACACTCCCACCATCTTTGAATAGAGCTGGTGGTAGGTTGTCGGGACCCGAAGCTTTGTGGCGTTTCAAAGATTGGACTACATTTCGAATCTCTGCTTCATTTGGGGGGGCTGTGGAGACAGGCCAAGCATCATACATTGGGGCAGGAGGTGTCGCAAGGGACTGTGTTGGGTGGTTGAATTGAAGAGCGAAATGCTCTGACCAGCGACCCAATCGTCTGCGAAGGTTGATGATCTTCGTGCCGTCTGCTTTGCAAATCGTCTGGCTGATAGCGTGGAAATTGCAACCAGTGGCCCTGATGATGTAAAACAGACGGCGGAAGTTGCCAGCTGATGCAGCGGCTTCCATCTCACCAGCTTGTTTTGACCACCAAGATTCACGATCAGAGCGAAGGCTTGCTTTCAGCTGTTGCGTAATAGACCGGCGGTGTTCGTTGTACTCTGCGCCAGCAGGCACCGCCCGTCGACGATCCAGCAATTCTGATGATCTTCCCGAGATCCAGCATTTGGGAGTGCAGCGAGTGAGGCCACAGCTGGACAAACCGGCCGACAACAAGGCTTGCTGGAGACTTGACCAGTGTTGATCAACATCCAAAGTGTGAGAGAGAGGGAGCTTTTCGCGAAGCTTTTGTTGATAATCTCTCTTCACCATTGGGTCCTCCAACTTGTAGGCGTTCAGTCGGGTGTGTTTTGACCTAGGCGAACCACCAAAACGCATGCAAACGGTCGCACACACCAGTGCATGATCGGTGTCGACGCATGTTGACCAAAATGATCGGCAGTCGCGTACACTGCCGCGCCACCTGCGACTTATAGCTATGTGGTCAATCTGTGACCAGCGCTGGGTTGATGATGGGGGGCGCCAAGTGGCGTACTGGCGTCCAGGATGACGAAAGCTGGTGCTGGAGAGGAATAGTTGATGATCAGCACAAAGACTGAGCAGTCTCTCTCCATTGTCTGAGCGAACATCATCATATCCATGCGGTCCTCCGAGGTGGCGCTCACATGGCAGCAGACGACCGACACGCGCGTTGAAGTCACCTGCCAAAACAATGATGTCTGTTTTAGGAGCCCTTAGGAGCAGCTCATGAAGATTCTGGTAGAACTGGTCTTTGACGATGTCTGAGCTACAGTCAGTGGGCGCGTAGGCAGAGATCACGAAGAGTTCACGCTTTTCGACTCGACATCTGCTGACCTTACAAGAGCCATGGAGCCTCATCGCACAAAGGCGGCTATTGATCGGAATCCAATCAATCAAAGCAGTCTCGGCTCTAGCACTGAGGGCGATTCCAACACCAGCTTGCCCAGATGCGGCAGACTCGGCGTCACCAGAGAGGCGGAGATGGAACCGGGTGCGTGTGTGGAGCGGTGACACCAGCTGGTAGACCGAGTTAGAGTCCTGGAGTCGTGTTTCAGTCAGGCAGCAGATATCAATTCCAAGGGTCTCTAGCGTGCGTGCAACTCCAGCTTGCTGACCGATCTGCAGTAATGTGCGTACGTTAAAAGCTGCAAGTTTGAACTGCGTTCCGGGTTGCAGGAGCGAAGATAGGCGACTTTGGGGCCGGCAACTCTCTGTTGAGTACTGTGTGGTTGAGTTGGCAGATGTCACGGGAACAGGTTCATCAGTGTAGGTGGGATTGATCGTTGTAGAGGAATCAGGTAAAAATGGGTGTGAATGGTACACGGGAAGAGTAGGTAAAATGGTGGCGTGTGCTTGTGCAGTTGGCATATTAACATGAGTGGATAGCACGGTAACAGCAAGACAGCGGGTGAAAGGTTGTGTTGTAAGTCCATGGTTCGTCAGTGGGCGAGATACTACCCGGTTGCCCAGGCCGAAGTAGAGGGTTGTCTTAGGGGGCCCCACCCCGAGCCTTTGATCAAGGATCTAACCTACAAGGCAGCAGGGCGATATGAGGGTATCGCGACCCGTTGGGAGCCGGTGACCAAACAAATGGTTCATACGCCTTTAGGACCGCATAGGACCAGGGGCCCAACGCACCCTTGAATTACAATGCCACTCAGAGAGAGGCAACGGGCAGTGACTTTATTTAGTGGCGAGTCACATCCGCCACGTCACAGTGTTGTTAAGCGGACATATGTGGCTTTTTATAGGGAGAACGCTTGCCAGGCGAAAACCCACCACGTCCTGGAACACTGCCGCCGAACCATTCGCTGGAACAGGATGATCCCGAACCACCCAGCTGGCACCACGAGGAGGTTGTTCGGCAAGCCAGCCCCGGTCTGACCGGGTTTTGGCAACTTTTTGGTTATCGCGTAGGGTCATAGCTCATTGGAACGCGTTGCCTGCAGACGCTTTGATGACACCGACGGTGAAAGAGTTCCAGCATCGACTTGACGCACCTGGTCAGCACTTTAAAGTTTTCCCCTTCATGTCTTAAACTTTTCTTCGTCTACTACGGTCTACGCTTCATTAACTCATTTTAAATTACATCTTCATATTGCCTACGATATTCGAGAAGCTTGTCTTCTCCTCTGCTTCCTTTTCTTTACTGACACTGTTTTCTTTTATCCTTCACCTGGCCGACACAGCGGGGACTGCTAGTGCAGGGCACGTGGGCATTGTTTGGTTGACCACGTGAATCGTGTGTGTTGATTTGGCTCTCATTTTGCACATCAAGACACCGGTTTCCCTGTTGGATCAACGACGTTTTCCAAGGTGGAACATTCGCGGGATTTTTCTACAGTTCCGGTCCCACTTAAACTTGAATCTGGGGCTTCTGCACCTTTGAAAGACAATAATTTCTAGGTGGAATGGTCGACTTCGTTTAAATACTTTACCACGTCCTGTCGGCCGTCGCGCAGATTATGAAGGGTCGCGTTATCTGCTGCATAAAACAAGGCGGATAAGCGAAAACATGCTACTGCTGACGCCTCCTTTCTTTTCCACCTGTTCCTCTTGCTCCCATCCTGACTCCCATTATATACTTTCCATCCATAATTCCCAGCTTAATTGGCAGCAGCCGAAGTGCCACTGGAGTAGAACCATCTGCAGCCACCTTCTTGCGACACGCACCGGACGCCTATCGGCAAAAGTCCCCTGTAAGGCCACCCTGTCCCGTTTCCATGGCGACGTTCAATGTTCGCACTCTAAGACAAGTAGGTCAACAGGCTGCATTCCCACGCACCTTAAACACTCTGGGTATTAATATGTGTTGTGTGTCCGAAACTAGGATCAATGACTCTAATGGGGTTGTTGAGTTAACTGCACCCGGCTTATCCTCCCGTAATTGGTTGCACTCATCCGCGAACGCCGATGCAGCACACACGGGTCAAACTGCTGTAGGTATTATTATAATCTCCAAGGCTGAGTCATCATAGGTCGATTGGATTCCGGTGAACACCCGTTTATGTGCAGCCCGTTTGAGGACATCAGCTAAGGTTGCTTCACGAAGTAGTACAAAACGTTGTTTGTTTGTGATTTCCGCTTTTATCTCCACTGCCTGCAGTTCAAATGCTGTCAAGGACACATTCTATCACGAACTGAACGCGCTACTACACAGTGCTACTAGTTCAGATATTATAGTACTTGCAGGGGATATGAACGCACAAGTAGGGCATCTGAGCTCTTCAGAAGCTCAGCTGGGTGGTAATTGTGGGCTTAACTCCGAACGGACTGACAACGGTGAGCGTCTGCTGCAACTGTGTGCGGAGCACTAGTTGTTTCTTAGTAGCACTGCTTTTAGACACAGTGTGCTCCGAAGTGCCACTTGGCGGCCTTCTGTAGCTGACCAGCGATGGACCCAAATTGACCACAGCCATAAGCTACAGATGGCGTGGTTGCATATTGGATTGCCGCTCATACTGGAATACCTGTGTTGATTCCGATCATGCCTTGGTACGCCGTCGTTTCTCCATGAACTTTACCGGGAGGTGCACCAAACGTCTAATCCGATTGGCAACTGAGAAATTGTCTCAGTCTTCGGTCAGGCAAGCCTTTCAAAACGCACTACATACCGAACTGTCTTGTTCTAATGACACTGAGCTTCAGTGGAATAGCATCTCGGCTGCCATGCACGCCGCAGAACCATCTGCTTGTGGCACTATCCATCGTCACCTCGCCAGTCACTTGATATCCGAGAGGTCGGTGAACCTGTTGGAATCTAGAAGACATCTCCCGACTGGCTCTGAACACAATGTGACCAGACGGGCTATTAGGCGTGAACTAAAGCGGAGCCTACATGCTGACAAGGAAGCCTGATGGAGCAGTAGGGCTCAAGAAATGGAAGCAGGAGCAGTAGACAGCTATCGCAAGCTCTTCCAGCTGATCCGCACCACTGGTTCCAGGAAACCAAGCGTCAGTGAGACAATCAGAGACCGCGGGTGCGCTGATGCGCAACAAGGAGCGCCATATGGCTCGTTGGGCGGCACACTTTCAAGATCAGTCCAGGTGGCCCCCTGCTCCTGGACCTCTTCCTACTCAGGAGATGCAGGACGAGCTATAGACGGTTAGTTTAGAGCCTCCGTCGGAGGCCGAGGTCCGAAACGCGATCACAGCCCTTAATCGTTTTTGTGCCGCCGGCCCGCATTCCCTCCCACCTGCACTATTTAAGGATTGAGGTGAGGTCCACTGCAAAGCACTGACCTCCTTATTCGAATATATCATGAAGGAAG
Source organism: Dicrocoelium dendriticum (assembly GCA_944474145.2). Classification (NCBI taxonomy): domain Eukaryota; kingdom Metazoa; phylum Platyhelminthes; class Trematoda; order Plagiorchiida; family Dicrocoeliidae; genus Dicrocoelium; species Dicrocoelium dendriticum. The sequence goes on along the minus strand of OX104064.1, from coordinate 58,837,835 downwards.
AGAGTGTCCCGGCTAATTGGAGCGAATCGATTATAGTAGCAATATACAAGAAGAGCAGTCGCACTAACTGTTCTAACCATAGGGGTGTTAATCTAACGCCAGTTGTGACCAAATTACTGGTCTCGATTCTCGTTCGTCGCCTCACTGTGGAACGGGAATCTCGGATTGGGGAAGAGCAGGCAGGTTTCCGCCCAGGACGTGGCTGTATAGACCATATATTCACTGCGACAGGTGCTAGAGCAGCGCCACGCATACCGCAGACCGACAATAGCTGTGTTCCTTGATTTCAAGAGTGTGTTCGATTCAGTCGCTCGATCGATTCTGTTCGCAATACTTGCGCGGAAAGGTGTTCGCATGAAAAATGTGAACATCCTTCATGCTCTATACTCAAACACTACATGCCGCGTCAGGGTCTACGGTGTCCTATTGGATAGCTTTCCGACCACAAGTGGCGTTCGTCAGGGTTGTCCAATTTCCCCATTTTTTGTTCAATTTCATCGTGGATTCTATCATGGAGTGTTCACTTGCGGAATCTCACGATGTAGGCGTTGAAGTGTGTCCTGATGAAATTTTAATTGATCTTGATTATGCGGACTAGATCGTCTTGCTTTTCGACGATGTTGCGGCGGCACAATCAACCCTGAATAGCCTGTCTAGGGTGGTTCCATTATTTGGTATGCACTTCGCACCTTCAAAGTGCAAAGTGTTGCTGCAGGACCACCAGCCACTTTATGACCCTTTGACGCTTGCTAACGAGGAACTCGAGGTGGTTGATCAATTCACTTATCTTGGCAGCTGCATCAGCAATGATGGGCGCATAGAAACTGACGTCAGCTCACGCATTGCAATAGCTAGAGCTACCTTCTTGAACCTGCGGCATCTTTGGCGCAGAAGGGAGTTTCCCTCCTTCTGAAAGACAGGGTCTACAAGGCCACAGTGGGGGCCGTTCCGCTCAGGGGTACTGAGACTTGGCCCCTTCGGTCTGAAGATCTGAGGCGCCTTTAAAACTTTGATCATCGTTGTCTGCGAAGCATTGCTGGTGTCGGATGGCACCAGCTTGTCCCCAACGATGATGTGCGTAGGCGAGTACTATGTGGTGTTAATCCTGCTAGCCCCCTAGAACAACAGATAGCACTGAATAAGTTGCGTTGGCTCGGGCACATGCTACATATGCCTGGTCACCGCTTACCTAGGAGGGCCTTGTTTAGTGTGCCAGGTGTAGGGTGACGAAAGGCTCGAGATGGACAGAAGTTGACTTGGAAGCGGCAAATGAAGTCACTGACGACAAAACTAGGTGCCGTTGGTCCGTCTCGCCTTCCAGGTTGGAGTCCACGTGACTCGCCTTTTGCTTGGCTCGAGACTTTAGAGGACATGGCTCGCAACCGACACCAGTAGCGCGTCTGCTGCCGTCTCCTAATCGGATTGCCTGTTTAAAGTGTGTTTGGTGCTGAGTTATCTGCGGGGTACTGGCTGATTGTGACGCGTGGCAGTGAAAGCCGCAAGGAAGCTGTCTCGCCGATGCCACCCTTTTTTGCACGATAGCCAGCTTTTTGTGACGATATGTTGTCTACACAAGGTGTAGGCACCTTGACCCTGAATGTTTGCTTAGGGCATTAATGTTTGCAGTTAAATCGCCTTTCCCTCTTCCTATTCTTTAATTCATAGGTCATTGTGATTGTATGGCAGCGAAACATCAGTTCAAACGACTGATATACTGTTGTTGTTGTTGTTGTTGTTGTTGTTGTTGTTGTTGTTGTTGTTGTTGTTGTGGCCTAATATGTATTTCACGGTTCTTAGATAACTACCGACATCTTATTTCGTATTCACTGCCAATGTGTTCGTTTTCTGCTCAACTACTTTGTATGGTCCTGTAGTCATATGCACCCTCATATTTTCCAAATAATTTGCTTTATTCGTTACCATTGTTATTTTTATCCGCTTTTGTAAAGACGCTGTGTTCAGCTGGAGCAAGGTTCGGTTCTGCCGTCTGTTGCAATTTAAGCATATTTGCTAAATGTGCGCATCTTTTCTGCCTTCTCAATGGGTAATCTCGTCATACCAGTTTCAACTTCAGAAATCACATCTGCCCTTAGTTTAGATTTACTGATAGTAAAATCCAGTCATTTTTCTAACACTACGCTCCATAACACTTAACGCCCTATCTGACAATTTACCAACCCTATAATAGTTACTACTAGATACATGCTTTTCGGTACGACTATCGGCCTTATTATGTGCAGCTAACAACTGTATGAACTTACGTATTTGCCTTTCCTCCCGTCTTCTTGTTGCCTTAACTTCAGAGGCCATATTGAAAACTTTATCATAATCAGCCTGTCACCGCAGTCTATAAATCCAAGCTCAGTTGACTCGTATGTAGGCGGATTTCCCCCGGAGTATGAAGGTCTGCATAGAGACTCGGCTATAGCAATACATGCACTAGACACAGGGCACGCATTTGACTTCGAACATGTCGAGGTTATCAGGACGGCATTGCAATGAGCCAAAAAATGCTAATTGCTGTGGCTATAGAAATAACCAATACTAACAACTGCTTGAATAGAATAGACGGAGTAGGGCTGTCTAGTGCGTGACGTCCAATCTTACTCCGGCCAGGTTGATATGGTTGGCGGCATCCGGTTTCGGATTTGCCTGTCACGGTGGCCAGCCACAGGACGCCTGCGCCTACAGTGGAACCGCGGGTGAATTGCGCTGCACCACCCACAATTCCATGCACACACGCCATATCCAGTTTAAACCCGAAGGAATAAGACCGGGAGGCATGTGGATGGGAGCCACGTTTCATCAACGGAGCTGGCACACACTCCTTCACAGGCAAACACAAGCACGTTGTATTTGGGAATCAAGCGCACACAAGGCGGTGGCTGGACCGTAGTCCGCTCCACACTGAGTACATGGAACCAATCTTTGATCCTAACACGGCCACAAGGACTGTGCACCCCGTCCCCCAGCAACGACCAACTGTCTGCTGGAGCCAGTATTGACGAGGTAGTGGGTAATAGACAGGTAGACACTTTGTCAACATGCACATAAAGCTGAGCCACACCGGGGATATCAAGCAACAGCCAATCACTTGAAATGGCAAGATGGAATAAAATAAATCGGATAATGCATACAGATACGGAGACAACTCTTTACTAAATGAGCGCATAAAAATGATTACGAACGAATCCGCGATAAGTTCAAGAGGTCAGAGAGTATATTTTAAGAAAATACCAGAAACGCGAAATGTTTTCGAAATTAACTACAATTAGCTTCAGCATGGTGTTCAAGTTTATAGAAGATAGTAAAGCTTGACAATAATATGAGAGAGAGAGAATCCTTTGGACAAAATTGAAAACCCACCATCTGAAGTAGAGACTTAGCATGCAATCATGCGGTTACTAAATCGAATGCAGTGTACCTACTAACGCTGCGCCGGCTCTGTCTACGTTCTGCGCAGGACACGTCATCGCTTCAGTGGTAGTCCCGTGTGGCCTAGCTCATGGCTCACTAGGCCTACCTGACTCAGGCACTCGCGCTCGCGTGTGCTACAGCACCATGCGCTGGATGTCGATGGAGTACAACCCATCGATGCTTGCCGCTTCCACACTTGTCGCTTCTTCTCTACATGCATGAGGTCTTTCTCCCGCACTTCGGCAACTGCCTTCGTGATCAGTTCGCGCCATGTACGCCGATCAACTGCCTTCGATTCTCATGACCTGCAATCAAGATTAGAACGTGAGAGGCTTACTTTGATCACGTTCTGGTAACGTAAGTTTGGTATTCCCACGTGCCACTTCCCGATACTCAGCTGACCATATAATAGTTGTTTCCATATCCGCGTTGAATCCATACGGCTCACATGACCGAGTCACCTCAGGTGTCTCAGCGAGAGTATGCACTCCACTGCATATGTCTCACTTCGACGCAACACTTCCGTGTCCGCAACTCTGTCGTCACATCCGTTGCGCATAATCCGCCGCAAACACTTTTGATAGAACCGCTCGAGATATCACACATCCCGCCGGTACATCGTCCACGTTTCCCTGCTGTATGGAAGAACGGCAGCACCATGGATTTGTACACCATCAGTTTCGTGCCAATGGTAAGCGCATGTTTGTTCCCCACTCGGTACTCCAGCTTCCCGAATACCGCCGCTGCCTTCGAGACGCGGATACGCAGCTCACTGTGTAGCTGCTGGTCAGTCGGACATCACACTCCCAAGGTAGCAGAAGCGAGAGGTGGTTTCCAATACTTCAGCACCAATGCTGATTCGCGACAATATTGAAGATTGCACCTCCGGTGAAGGCTGAAAGAGACAGCCAATTTAACTTGTGTTGATGGTGCGCCCGAATTTGGTCACTGTCAGAGCCAGAGCACCATCCGCGCTGTTTGCAAACGCCGCACAGTCGTCAGCAAACAGCAACATACAGATAGTTGTCTCACAAACTAGGGTCCTTGCACCGGAACGACGGATGTTTAGCAACCTTCCATCAATACGATGCTCCACACGAACACCGTAAGCATAAGCGGCATCAAAAGCACAAGACATCATTGCAGGAAGATAAATATTAAACAGGGCAAGAGTTAAGACACAGCCTTGCTTCACACCAGAGACATCTGCCAAGTCATCTGAGATCCCTCCACTCAGCTGCACCCTCGCTCGCATACCACCGTGCAGACATTCAATTAAACTTACAAAGTTGCGCGGTCAACCAAGGTTAACAAACGCCAGCCACAATGGCTTGCAATTCACCGTATCAAATGCGTTGGTGCAATCAACAAACAGCGAGTAGAGCCTTCAGTTTCGTTCTCTGCACTTTTCCTGCAACTGACGTGCCGCAAACACCATATCCATAGTGCTGCGACCCGAACAGAATCCACACTGTTCTTCCGCCACGTTAGGTTCCACAACCTGACTGAGGAGACGGTTGAGCAGGATTCGGGCCATATCTGCATACAGCTGCGTACGACGGAGCGGTTATGGGAATACATGCTACCTATTTCTCTTACTCCCGTCTCGACTCCCATTATTAACCTTCCATGTATAATTCCCAGCTTAGTTGGGAGCAACCGAATTGCTACTGGAGTAGAACCATCTGCAGCCACCATACCACCGCACCTATCGTACGTCTATCGTCAAAAGTCCCTTATAAGGGCACGCTCTCCCTTTTTCATGGTGACATTCAACGTTCGCACTCTTAAACAAACAGGTCAACAGGGTGCACCCGCACGCATCTTGCACCCACTGGATATTGATGTGTGTTGTGTGTCCGAAACCAGGATCACTCACCCTAACGGGGTTCTTGAATTAAGTGCACCCGGTTTATCCTCCCGTAATTTGTTGCACGCATCCGCGGACGCCGATGCAGCACTCACGGGTCAACATGGTGTACGTGTCATTCTAATCTCCAGGGCTGAGCCATCGTTGGTCGATTGGATTCCGGTGAACACCCGTTTATGTGCAGCCCGTTTGAGGACATCAGCTAAAGTTGTTTCACGAAGTAGTAAAAAACGCTGTTTGTTTATGATTTCCGCTTATGCTCCCACCGACTGCAGTTCAGATGTTATCAAGGATACATTCTATCACGAACTGAACGCGCTACTACACAGTGCTACTAGTTCAGATATTATAATACTTGCAGGGGATATGAACGCACAAGTAGGGCATCTGAGCTCTTCAGAAGCTCAGCTGGGTGGTAATTGTGGGCTTAACTCCGAACGGACTGACAACAGTGAGCGTCTGCTGCAACTGTGTGCGGAGCACTAGTTGTTTCTTAGTAGCACTGCTTTTAGACACAGTGTGCTCTGAAGTGCCACTTGGCGCCCTCCTGTAGCTGGCCAGCGATGGACTCAAGTTGACCACAGCCATAAGTTACAGATGGCGTGGTTGCATATTGGATTGCCGCTCATACTGGAATACCTGTGTTGATTCCGATCATGCCTTGGTACGCCGTCGTTTCTCCATGAACTTTACCGGGAGGTGCACCAAACGTCTAATCCGATTGGCAACTGAGAAATTGTCTCAGTCTTCGGTCAGGCAAACCTATCAAAAAGCACTGCATACCGAACTTCCGCTGTCTTGTCCTAATGACACTGTGCTTCAATAGAATATGATCTCGGCCACGATGCATGACGCAGGAGCGTCTGTTTGTGGCACTATCCATCGTCACCGCACCAGTCACTGGATATCCGAGAGGTCGGTGAACCTGTTGGAATCTAGAAGACACCTCCCGACTGGCTCTGAACACAATGTGACCAAACGGGCTATTAGGCGTGAACTAAAGCGGAGCCTACATGCTGACAAGGAAGCCTGATGGAGCAGTAGGGCTCAAGAAATGGAGGCAGGAGCAGTAGACAGCTATCGCAAGCTCTTCCAGCTGATCCGCACCACTGGTTCCAGGAAACCAAGCGTCAGTGAGACAATCAGAGACCGCGGGTGCGCTGATGCGCAACAAGGAGCGCCATATGGCTCGTTGGGCGGCACACTTTCAAGATCAGTCCAGGTGGCCCCCTGCTCCTGGACCTCTTCCTACTCAGGAGATGCAGGACGAGCTATAGACGGTTAGTTTAGAGCCTCCGTCGGAGGCCGAGGTCCGAAACGCGATCACAGCCCTTAATCGTTTTTGTGCCGCCGGCCCGCATTCCCTCCCACCTGCACTATTTAAGGATTGAGGTGAGGTCCACTGCAAAGCACTGACCTCCTTATTCGAATATATCATGAAGGAAGAGAGTGTCCCGGCTAATTGGAGCGAATCGATTATAGTAGCAATATACAAGAAGAGCAGTCGCACTAACTGTTCTAACCATAGGGGTGTTAATCTAACGCCAGTTGTGACCAAATTACTGGTCTCGATTCTCGTTCGTCGCCTCACTGTGGAACGGGAATCTCGGATTGGGGAAGAGCAGGCAGGTTTCCGCCCAGGACGTGGCTATATAGACCATATATTCACTGCGACAGGTGCTAGAGCAGCGCCACGCATACCGCAGACCGACAATAGCTGTGTTCCTTGATTTCAAGAGTGTGTTCGATTCAGTCGCTCGATCGATTCTGTTCGCAATACTTGCGCGGAAAGGTGTTCGCATGAAAAATGTGAACATCCTTCATGCTCTATACTCAAACACTACATGCCGCGTCAGGGTCTACGGTGTCCTATTGGATAGCTTTCCGACCACAAGTGGCGTTCGTCAGGGTTGTCCAATTTCCCCATTTTTTGTTCAATTTCATCGTGGATTCTATCATGGAGTGTTCACTTGCGGAATCTCACGATGTAGGCGTTGAAGTGTGTCCTGATGAAATTTTAATTGATCTTGATTATGCGGACTAGATCGTCTTGCTTTTCGACGATGTTGCGGCGGCACAATCAACCCTGAATAGCCTGTCTAGGGTGGTTCCATTATTTGGTATGCACTTCGCACCTTCAAAGTGCAAAGTGTTGCTGCAGGACCACCAGCCACTTTATGACCCTTTGACGCTTGCTAACGAGGAACTCGAGGTGGTTGATCAATTCACTTATCTTGGCAGCTGCATCAGCAATGATGGGCGCATAGAAACTGACGTCAGCTCACGCATTGCAATAGCTAGAGCTACCTTCTTGAACCTGCGGCATCTTTGGCGCAGAAGGGAGTTTCCCTCCTTCTGAAAGACAGGGTCTACAAGGCCACAGTGGGGGCCGTTCCGCTCAGGGGTACTGAGACTTGGCCCCTTCGGTCTGAAGATCTGAGGCGCCTTTAAAACTTTGATCATCGTTGTCTGCGAAGCATTGCTGGTGTCGGATGGCACTGAATAAGTTGCGTTGGCTCGGGCACATGCTACATATGCCTGGTCACCGCTTACCTAGGAGGGCCTTGTTTAGTGTGCCAGGTGTAGGGTGACGAAAGGCTCGAGATGGACAGAAGTTGACTTGGAAGCGGCAAATGAAGTCACTGACGACAAAACTAGGTGCCGTTGGTCCGTCTCGCCTTCCAGGTTGGAGTCCACGTGACTCGCCTTTTGCTTGGCTCGAGACTTTAGAGGACATGGCTCGCAACCGACACCAGTAGCGCTTCTGCTGCTGTCTCCTAATCGGATTGCCTGTTTAAAGTGTGTTTGGTGCTGAGTTATCTGCGGGGTACTGGCTGATTGTGACGCGTGGCAGTGAAAGCCGCAAGGAAGCTGTCTCGCCGATGCCACCCTTTTTTGCACGATAGCCAGCTTTTTGTGACGATATGTTGTCTACACAAGGTGTAGGCACCTTGACCCTGAATGTTTGCTTAGGGTATTAATGTTTGCAGTTAAGTCGCCTTTCCCTCTTCCTATTCTTTAATTCATAGGTCATTGTGATTGTATGGCTGCGATGCACCAGTTCAAATGGCTGATATAATGCTGCTGATGATTGATTGATTTGGACAATCTCCTTATCCATACAACTCATCAAGTTGTTGCCACGTGAATTCGTGCAACATTGCTTGCTCCCTTCGCCCTTGTACAGTGATAGCACAATGCATACTCAGCTCAGGAGGCACCTCCTGCTCAATTCCCGAGCGTTGCACCAAGTGGTGCAGCGCAGTCACCAGCGTGGGTCCGCCATGTTTCAATACTTTAGGCGGGATCCCGTCGGCACCGGTACACTTGCCGTTTTGCAGCTAAGCAAGTGCTCTCTGCCTCTCATTCAGTGTCGGCGTGTCTGCCAGACTTGCCTTCCCAACGTACTGCTTAAGGCCTTTCAATGTAGGCCAGTCGATCTCTGAACGTTTCTTTTCCAGTCAGATAGGATGGGTTTAGTAGTCCAAATCTGATGATGATATCAGTTCGCGAGTGAGAGGAGGACCCCCATATTTGAAGTGGACCTGAATAAGTTCATCTGGGCCAGGTGACTTGTGGTGGTTTGGTCGGCGAAGCTCATTTCAAACAACAGCCTCAGTGGGTGGAGAAACATCCACGCACTAGGGAGCATTGTGAACCCCGTAAGATGGATTCGGTTGTGCTGGTGGCCAGTTGAACTGATCTTCAATGTGCTCTGCCCATCGTACCAGACGATGGTGACCGTTGTGAATTAGTTCACCGTCATTTTCACGCTAAACCCCACTCACTGTTGACCTTCTGCCGAATAAGTTGGAAGAGTTTGCGGGAGTTTTCTGATGAGGCTGCCCTCTCCATCTCAAGAACGCGCTGTGTCCACCATGCCTCGCGTTTCTTCCCGTGGAGCTGTCTGAGCTCAGCACCTGTGGTTCTGCGTAGTGCATTGTACTCAATTTCGGCGGAATTGTTCGGCGGCTTTCCCTTACTTGTAGAGACTGTGCTGTGATTCAGTGACTAGCAGCTCGTTTAGTGAAGCCACAGACCAAGGTAGCGGACTTTCGTATGACGCTCTGAGTCTGTGCCCAGTTTGTCTAAACATCGGAAGATAGAAAACGCAGGTTGGAGTCTGATGTGTTCTACAATGCGCCGAGAACATTTGGGGCAGCGAGCGTCAGTGTCAAGCCGTTTCCAGCGACGCTGTTGGGTGCCTCCAAATCGCAGACCGAACTTAGCACACACGAGCGCATGATCCAAAGTCAAGTACGTGTTTCACGATGACTTGCAGTCCGTTATGCATCCTGGCCAACGGTAACTAACGGCCATGGGGTCAATTTGCGTCCAAGCTTCACCAGCTGCCGGAGGTCGCCATTTGGCTTGTTGGCGCCAGGATCGCCGGAAATTGGTGCTCGTAAGGAACAAGCCGTGCTCGGCACACACCTTAAGGAGTCGATCGCCATTGTCCGTCCTGCGAGTACCTTGGCTATGTTGACCCCCAAGTTCACGCTCATGAGCCTCTGGTCTACCGACCTGCGCATTTAGATCTCTGGCGAGTACCACGATGTCCGTGCGGCGTTGCTTTTGAAGGAAGTTGGTGAGTTGGCGGTAGAATTTCTTTTTTAGCTTCATCCGGGCCGCAGTCCGTAGGAGCGTACGCCGCCACAATGTACACGCAGTGCCTATTGGGCCTGTTGCTGGAATATCGTACGGAGCTTTCTAAGCGGACTGCACAAAGACGGCTGTTGACTGGGAACCAGTCAATGACCGCTGCCTCAGCACGCGCGTTTAACGCAAATCTTACACCAGCGCAACCAGAGGCTGCCGCTGTCGCATCTCTAGATAAGCGCACGGTGAATGTGCAATTAGAACTTGAGGATGGTGAGAGCAATCGCAGTGTCGTGCTAGAGTCCTGTATACCGGTTTCGCTCAGGCAGCAAACGTCGATTAGGAGGAATTGCAAGGTGTGCACAAGGACAGCTTGTGATCCAAGCTGCACGACCGTTCGAACACTGAACGTAGCTAACTTGAATAGCGAGCGGAGTGCAATAAAATCCTTTCTGTTGGTATTGGATTGTGCGCGATCGGTTTTGAGCGGTTCACTGATGAGGCCAAAGGTACCGCTTTTATTCGCAATGCACTTTGCGAGACTCGAAATGGTAGGTGGGTTGTCAAGAACAGGAGGGTTCAATAAACATGCAACGGAGATGCTGGTTTGCGGATTGGTGGAGTGGGGTTTGACATGCCCGGCCGCCAGCACCTCGGCCAAAGTGTGAGAGTCTTGAGAGCGAGGATCGTGAGAAGAGTCGTAAATCTATAACTTCATGTATTGTGTGGGTATACAGCTCCCCGGTTGCCCAGGCCGAGGAAGGGGCTTGACTTAGGGTGCCGCACCCGGAGCCTTCGATCAAGGCAGCGGGGCGGATTCAAGGAATCGTGCCCATTCGGAGTCGGTGACCGATTTCTCGGTTCATACGCCTTTCCTTTGGCGGGCTGCCAAACAGACGCCCAATACACCAAGTAATTGAGCGTCCAGCTGAAGGATTACAATGCTCCAGCGAGACGGAGCAAGGGGCAATGACTTTATTTAGTGGCGAGTCACATGCCCCACATCGCAGTGTTGTTAAACGGACATACGTGGCTTTTTATAGGGAGGACGCTTACCAGGTTGGAAACGCACCTCATCCTGGAACGCTGCCACCGAGCCTTTTGCTGGAACGGGTGGCAGCACGAGGAGGTTTTTCGGCAAGCCAACCCATTGATGAAGTTATGGAAACAGCGGTCGCTGGACACGACCTACGAGATCTGGAGCTGCTTCCTGGTGGGCGACTTATTGCTTTGAAGTATGCTGACGACATTGCCCTTATCTTTGATAGCTCCCAAACGTGTTTCGCGGCACTGGACAGAATAACACTGGGTTTTACTTTGTTCCCTCGAAACGCAGTCTTTTAAGATTAGCAGGGACTCACCCTTGCGCTGACGCTTGGTGGTGATAAGCTAAAATTCATTCGGAAATTTAAGTACATGAGCAGATACATTTTCACTCACAAGATCGAAGATCAAGTCACGAACCGTATAGCACAAGCTCCAGGTGCTTTTGTCAATCCCCGCCACTTGTGGCTCCGACGCGACATGACTCTAGCCGTGGAGGGTGGAGCCGTTCGTTGGTCCCTCCTATACGACTGAAACCTTGCCCATAAAGTCAACAGACAATGAAACTAGGTACGTTCGACCATCGCTACATTTGCAGTTTAAATCATGTCTGATGGAAGTGCCGCGTGAACAATGAATGTGTTCGGCTTCGTGTATTTCGTGCAGTAAGAGCGAGTGAACCGCTCAGCATCATTATATCACGTACCAGACTCCGATGGCTAGGCGACGTGTTGCGTATAGCAGCACACCGAATCCTGCGTCGTGCGTTGTTTGTACGATCGAGGTCTTGATGGGAGAGGATTACGGGAGACCATGCAATGACTTGTTCGAGAGAAATGAAAATCCTCACTTCGAAGTTGTCATCAGTTGGTGTGTTCTAACTTCTGGGCTCTTGTCCGAAGCACGATGAATACGTTTGGTTGAATACACTAGCAGACTTGGCGAAGAACCGACCTGTGACCTTTGCGTTGTGAGTCTCTTTGTTCCTCTCTTCTCCTTTAGCTTCCCTCCCACAACAATCTCAAAGCCTATGCATAATGGCATATTTAGCCCTATGTTACATTTTTATAGCCTTTTTAGTCTGTATTGTTTACTCTCTTTTTGTATTGCGGCACATTAACTGTAGTGTGTCTCACCCTCGGCTATCGTGTGTTGATGACGTTGATGGATAGGAGGTGGTCTATTGCTGTAAACAGAACTAATATGGAATAAGACAACGGGTTGGGTGCCTTTCGCTCGATCACCGGGTAAATCTTGATATCATCGTACTTATGCCTATGTGTCTGTCTGAGCGGTCACCAACTCACCTGAGGTTCGCATGCTGCCCGTTACTTTTCGTATCGATTGGGATTGTTGCTCCTCTTATGCGTTATTTTTTCAGACATGCATCTGGGTTATCGCTTAAACAGCCCCTTTCTGCTCACGATGCTTCTAAACCTATTTTCTTCGATTCGTCTAAGATTATATGTAGTTTGCCTTGATCTAAATCTAAATGGGACAAATACTCGTCCAACTCGTTTAGCTTTTGGCATTAAATCCTACTGAATTACTTCCTTGTGCCATAAACTGCATCATATCCTTTCTTAACACATTTTGAAGTAATTTTTTCAATCAGATTTTCTGAAAATTTGCAATCATGAAAGTTCGCATGCTTTCAAGAAATCCGTCAGACTTCCGACGAGAAACGTCGGATGATATCTTCAAAAGTAAGCGTTTCTATCGGTTTGGTTGTCTTAGTTTATAGTTCCCCGAAACTATCACCCATCTGAGCATCCTTTGTCCTCTGAAAGGGAATATGTCCGAGCCATTAACTCTGCAAAGTTGCAACGGATGATGGCTAAACCTTTCTTAGGCTCATTAGAGGGAACTACCGAAAAAATGACTTGCATATCACTGAACTCAGAAACGCTAGGTCTTGCTGTGTTTGGGACTGCAGATGGAAAGGTATCGGACTTCCCTGTTAATCCCCATTTAGATACAATACTGGGATATTGCCAACCGTCGGCGTGTATTCGAACAGAGGGCTCATGATGGTGAAGTACGCGGAGTTTCTCACTGCAACCGTTCCAGTTTGATGTATACTGTGAGTTCCATCACTGTGCAATTTTGCAGATTGTACCTAGAGCTTACATTTTCCGGGGTCTGATTTTACAAACCTCTCATCGGCTACTGGCTATTATCATTGTTATGAACCATCACACCTTGATTGCTTTTTACTTCGTAAGGGCGATTGTGGATCTGGGTGATTTTCTGGATTGCATTTCCCATTCACAGTTGCCGAAGTGGTAACTGTTGTGTAGCCCTCCGAGAATCAAGAAGAAAGTTTGGGCAGCAACCACAAATCTGTTATTAAAGAAATACTGGGTAGTTTTATGCTTTTACATTACTATTCACTGAACTTCTTCTCAATGGTCGATTCTTTCCGGTGGTTCGCCTGACGTCCAACATTCGCTCTTATCCGTGTGGACCAGTCATAGCTTCTCTGGGACATTGATGCGCTTTGTCCACGCCTCCAAACCATTCCGGTCCGCTGATTCGGTGCATGCTCTGATTGGCTTGTTGTCTGCCGCCTCTGTCGGTTTCCGCTTGGCCTGTTAGCCGTCCTCGTGTGATGCGTATTGCGCCTGGAACCTGCGTAAGCTACCGGTGACTCGATTAGGTTAGAGACGGACAAAGGCGTGATTGTCTCACCACTGGGCAAACCGATCTCTCTTTGTCCATCCGACTTTGTTGTAGTATTGGTTGCCCTTCCTGTTCGCTTGCGTTGTCATCTACCATCACAATAACTACTATGTGTGATTTATTGTCAGCAGCTAACACGTCTGACGACATGTTAGCTGCTGACCACAGAAGATGCATTTACTTCTGTGCTACGCGTACTCTAATTAGGTATGCTCTTAATGCGTTACTTATCGTAGCCCCCAAGAAATAGGGTGTGCTAAATGGCACACATTGGACTTGAACCGTCGCATCTGTTCGACTGCTTCAGTACGCACTAGGTTTCAACGCAGCGACACTTCTCCGCTCGCACCCCTTGAGTTAGAGGATGGATGCTCCCCATTACTGATATATCTGTATGCGCCGTAAGTGCTTCAACATGTTTATCCGTTTGTAGACATGCCGCTCAGACCACATGCTTGCACATGACACGTCACTACTTCAACTAATACATGAAATCTAGCCATTCCCAGGTACAGAATGTTGATAAAGGTTAAACGGCGCTTACGGAACTCATTGTTAAATTGCCTTTATACCTTGTGGTCCTAAGAACAACTGCTTACCTCGAGCAAGGTCCTCCATTCTTGCTTCTTTAAAGAACCTGTACTTTCATTAGGTGCCCAACCGTCTTAATTTGTAGCTACGCAGCAGACTTGGAATGCGCGTTGCTGACGATTCCTGAAACACGAAGCTGCCGTTCTTTGTGGAGAATTTGAGCTATACAGTCTAAATTACCTTTTACTCCATTATACAGTTTAATAATGATAAGTGAGGAAAGTGAAATCGAACGTGCAATGGGACATAGTGAGATGGGAATTGTGGAAAATAGGTAGGAGAAGATACTGGCTAGGTGCAAAAGACCGAATGCAGGAGGGTGATCAATACTCGAGTCCGACCCTGTCGGCTGACCTCTTTTGTCACTGATGTTGTCTAAGCCAGTCTCGGTCCAAACTCACCAAGCCTACCAGCCCGTTTCTTCATGCTTTCCCGTCACATCTTCTATTCACCACTCCGCTGTCTCATCCAACTAGATACGTCGACAGCAAGCATCGTACATTAAGGTAGGTGAGGAACGGGCTTTCAAACTTCTTCAGTACTTTTAACCCCGTGTTCTTACCAAATATGAGCATCGCTACGTAAGCAGCAGCAGCAGCAGCAGCAGCAGCAGCAGCAGCAGCAGCAGCAGCAGCAGCAGCAGCAGCAGCAGCAGCAGCAGCAGCAGCAGCAGCAGCAGCAGCAGCAGCAGCAGCAGCAGCAGCAGCAGCAGCAGCAGCAGCAGCAGCAGCAGCAGCAGCAGCAGCAGCAGCAGCAGCAGCAGCAGCAGCAGCAGCAGCAGCAGCAGCAGCAGCAGCAGCAGCAGCAGCAGCAGCAGCAGCAGCAGCAGCAGCAGCAGCAGCAGCAGCAGCAGCAGCAGCAGCAGCAGCAGCAGCAGCAGCAGCAGCAGCAGCAGCAGCAGCAGCAGCAGCAGCAGCAGCAGCAGCAGCAGCAGCAGCAGCAGCAGCAGCAGCAGCAGCAGCAGCAGCAGCAGCAGCAGCAGCAGCAGCAGCAGCAGCAGCAGCAGCAGCAGCAGCAGCAGCAGCAGCAGCAGCAGCAGCAGCAGCAGCAGCAGCAGCAGCAGCAGCAGCAGCAGCAGCAGCAACAACAACAACAACAACAACAACAACAACAACAACAACAACAACAACAACAACAACAACAACAACAACAACAACAACAACAACAACAACAACAACAACAACAACAACAACAACAACAACAACGGTGATGACAGCATCATAATTTGGGAAAAAGTTGGAAATGGGACAATTTTGACGAGTTCCGCATGTTGTTGGGATGGTGTCTGGCATTTCACGACAGACCCTGATATGAATTGTAGGACGTTCACCTAGTTCATAATAACACTTATCCCAAAATGTATGTCGCAAGAGAAGAAGCAATCAACTTAGTCGGGTGCATTCCTGAATTCTAGGAGCAAGACTATATCGTGTGATACGTGACATTGTGCAAACAGCTGTCGCAGAGCATATTAGGATCTACGCGGACCCGTTCCTTTTTAAACTTATGTATGATGTTGCCCGGGACTTGCCATGGTCTTGGCCTCATCGATCAAATTTCCACACTCCGTCAAATCCCCGAGCAGTATCATGTGTACCAAGAGCCAATGATTGTTGTGTTCCTGCATATCCGTGCTGCCTTCGATTCTGTCGACAGGCCTGCATTGTGACACTGTTTCTTGTGGAATGACGTTCTCGGGAACTTCGTTTCAGTACTGCGGGCTATGTAGAGTCTGACCTCGGCTAGAGTTAGGGCTAAAGACAGGCTTTGGTCTTCCTTTGCTGTCACCAGTGTAATTCGGCAAGGATATCCTTTGTTATGGTATGCCTCTTTATATGGGATTCCGATTGGACGAAAGTCGTTCTCTGCTATCTCCGTATCCCAGCCGAAAGTCAATGCTTGAAGGCAAAAGCGTGTTGCAGAACCAGCTACCGAAACGGATACAAGTAGTGTGAAATCAACAGATTCTTATAGGTCAACTAAGGTAGATTCACATATCAGAACAGCTAGGTCAGCTGTCGGATGGGTAGATCAGTTCTGCTAGCCAACGTGAAGGTTGGTGCACACGTCGTATGGACACGAACGTTCCTGAGGCGAACGTTCCTGAAACAACTTGATGTTTCGGTTAGACACCATTGGGTCAACTAGTCTTCCCATTGAATTAATGAATCTTCCTGGATGATTTTTCTCTCCCGGACATCTCTTCTCTTGAGATCGTGGCTGCACTGTAGCATGATAACTTTGGATTGACTTACAGTCTTGAAGACGGTGTTCTCCGTCTTTCCACCCATTGCTTGGGTTGAAGTACCTTTTGCAGTTGACTCTGAACTACCAGACACATCATTCGGTTGACTGTGGCCTTCTCTGTCTGGTTTCGTTAAGTTGCAATGGTCAATAAGGAGCTCGAAATGCTTCTGGGTTAGGTTCCTTGTTTCTGGCCAGCACAGCGTTAAGCGTAGCTGATTTGCCTGGCCGACCTAGTTTTCTGATCCAAGGGGCACATCGCAAATGAGGTCCCTATGTTTACGTTTGATCTCACTTGGAGTCCATGCTGCACGGTCTTTCCGATAGTCGCGTGCGAGCACTGAATCTCCGGGCTTGAATGAGCGTTGCTTTACGCCATACCGCCGATTAAATTCTTGCTCAATTTTTCTGTTCCTCTCGCTGCACGATGACTCAGGAGCTGGTGGCAGTGTATCGGATGACTTGCGCAGCTTGCTCATCACCGTTTCTGCTGGTGACAGTCCGTTCGGTGCTTGAGGTTTCGGCCTACAAGGGTTACAAATCTGGTTCATGGGAACATCACAGTGTCTTGGCCTCCTGACCCAGTCAATTCCAAGAAGTTTTAGGTTCGGTTGGCCCGTCAGGTAGCATGTCCCGGTCTTTTTCACCCCGTTAGATGCGATTTAGCTGTTGGTTTCTCCAACCAGATTAGGCACTCCACCAGATGCGTTGTGAGTCACTTTGTCAGAAGTAGCAACCTTCGGCCACTTGTTGTGGTTCCATGTGCTCTTGGAAATGGTAATTCTATCATAAGCTGTGTCAAACTGCATCCGGGAAGCAATCCCGTTGCTGAGTACCGTAAGGTAACGTCTGCAGGATTTGAAATCACTCTGGAAAGCGGCAGCGACTGACATGGATTTTACAACGGTTTTTGTGTTTGCGTTGACTGGTGTTTTGTGTTGACTGGTCGAGATCGCTTGCAGAGTTTTTCCTTGTAGCCTCGTTTATGGTACTTTTGGCAAATATGCTTTTTGAATGGGTAGAATCTGGCCAAATGCCACTCATTGCATGACCAACAGGCAGTAGGCAATCTGTTCTGTGATTTCGGAGCGGAACTGCCGAGTCTGTTTCGCTTGGAACCTGTCACAGAGTGGATATTTCTCGGTTGTGCAAAAGATTCTTCGGCTATGGCGATGTCGTGTTTCAGAGTAATAAATCTTTTGCACTCGGCCATGAGGGATTTCAGCGTCTTGTCTTTATCCAGTCTGAAGAGTTGTCTTGTGCGGATCTCGGCATCTTGCGGGGACTGTAAGACACCGGGAAATATGCGACACTAATTGGTTATCTGTCAACTAGCGCAGCTTAAAGTGTTTGCACTCACGGTTGACCATGTCTGCAAGTGCCCCCTAGTCGTCTGTATCCCGCTTGACGATTTTTAGACACTGATAGCCAATGCGGAATAGTGATGACGACGCGCCGAAATTTTCGCTGAATTATGACACCGCTTCGGAAAAACTGTGATCCTTCGGCTGTTTTGGCAGTATGTGATCAAGGAACCTTGAGTGTTCATTCGCGCCAAGTTTACGCAGCAGTCGCACTTTCCTGGAGTCGTCCTGACGGCCGAAATCCATTCTGACCATATCCTCCCATCTTCTAATCCACGCATTGAAAGTGCTTCTGGATTCAGAATCATAATTAAATTTAGTAATGTAATTGCAGAGGAGATCAACGGGACTTGCCTTCATGTCCCGCGAAGCTGTTTCTGAAAACTGCAGATTGAGCCGCTGCGTCAAGGTTTCGGTCAGCGTCATTTGTGCCTGCTGTTGCTGTGGCAGCATTTGAAATTGTTCTACAGCGAACTTCATTGCACCGCCATTTTTCTCCCTCGCCATTTGTTTTGATCTACCACTTTACATGCCATTCCGGTTGAACGAAACTCGTTCTCTGCCATCTCCGTAGCACAGCCGGTCAACGTTGGAGGTAAAAGCGTGTTGCAGAACCAGCTACCGAAACGGATACAAGTAGTGTGAGATCAACTGAAATGTTTTTAATCCATCCAAGGGAGGTTCACGTGTCAGGATAGCTATGTCAGCTGTCGGATGGGTAGATCAGTTCTGCTAGCCAACATGAAGGTTAGTGCACACGTCGTATGGACGCGAACGTTCCTGAGGCGAACGTTCCTGAAACGTCTTGATGTTTCGGTTAGACACCATTGGGTCAACTAGTCTTCCCATTGAATTAATGGGTCTTCCTGTGAGGTTTTACTCCCCAACCCCCTATCTCCTTGTTCTTCTTCAAGTTTGCCATTTTAGATGTCCTGAAATTGCTCTTGAAGATCCGTTGAGCTCCTCCCAAGTAGCTGAGTTGTTGTTTTTTACTACGCTGATGATATCGTCTTGCTGCGTAACGGTACACAGGTCGTCTAACTTGCACTCGACCGCTTGGCGATTGATGCATCAAAGCGCAAAGCTCTTCTTCAAGATTGGCAGATGCCTGCACTCTCGGTGGTGAGACAATGGAGGTTATGGAGCACTTCGTCTACCTGGGAAGCTGCATCACTGTCGTGGACCTGTTGGAGACGAGATTTGGATGCATATCTCAAGAGTTCGTCTCACTTTCTCTAGGTTGAGGCACTTGCGGCGCTGCAATGACATCCGTCTATTCATCAAAGGACTGGTTTATTGTGCGACTGCCGGCACTGTACTTTTGTACATGGCTTGTTTGTACCGTTGATCTACGCCGGCTATCTGTCTTTTAGCGCCGTTGCTTGCGATTCATTGCCCGTGTGTGGTGGCTGTACCCCGTAACCATTGTGGTAGTTGATAGAGTGTCTTGGCTGGATGCAGCCACTCGCTCGAGAAGCTCGTCCTGCCGCGTCAGCTGCGGTGGCTTAGACACGTATTGCGCATGACCGTCTATTGTCATCTTCGTCGGGTGTTGTTCGCGGTTGCTGAACATGGCTGGAGTAGGCGACGCGGTGGACAACATACGGCTTAGAGAA
This sequence comes from Dicrocoelium dendriticum, assembly GCA_944474145.2. Lineage (NCBI taxonomy): Eukaryota > Metazoa > Platyhelminthes > Trematoda > Plagiorchiida > Dicrocoeliidae > Dicrocoelium > Dicrocoelium dendriticum. The sequence continues at coordinate 58,818,408 of OX104064.1, read as the reverse complement.
GCGGTATGAAAAAGGTAACAAAACAGTTGGCCTCGGTCGGTTTTCCTTGGTTCCCAGGTTTGGCTTTCAGGGATACAGAGTGTCGCTGCTTGCAGACCCTGGATGTCATAGCTCAAGACCGATGTTAATGTCGAACATGTATCTTTGCGCGTTTCGGTGATTTCCCTTACCTTCCAAAATAAAACCAACAATTAAAAGCTCAAAGACCGTAAGTGAAATACTGGACAGAAAGTTGCCTGGTTTATCTTATTCCGATCCTGACCTTCTATGCCGCTATAATTCCGATGACACAATATCTGTGATCTTGTTCCGATACTTTACGTGACAAACGCAATTGGTACCACCGAACTTCTTTCTCTCGTCTCATCAAATCACGCTTAAATTTTGTATGTTGCTGCGTTCTCTATGAAATTGATTACCACGCGAGGCAGCAAACTCTTCATTAATATTACCCTATCATCTCACGATAGTCGGCGGTTTGTGACGGTGACTTCTTGACACAAGTTGAATATGTCTTGTATCATTTTCCTTCACATAAAGTGACCTTTTATCGATTATGTCCTTTAGTTGTTTTACAACTGCATGTCATGGAGACACCAGCGCGAAAAATTGATGCTGTTATTGCTGGGGATGATGATATTGAAGTAGTCTGGTTTTTCAATTCTGCTTTCTCCTTAACCGAGTGTGTTAAAAGTGAATCTCTGATATCTGTTGTATTGGGTAACCTTGGTGCATTACTTATACAGGTGGTTCGTCTTCTTTGCATTTCTTTTTGTCTGCTTCTCGGCGCGCCTCAAGTTTGATCCGATCCGTTTAGCTACTGTCACACACGGATTCATCCGGACACACAAAACCTCATGTGCTCTCGGTTCACTTGCTTTTTCCTTACAACCTTTCATTTCTTCCCTCTAGACTTTTTACCAGTTGGTCTTATCAAGATGTAGTGCATAGGTGCTCTTTTTTCCTTTTTCTGTGTCTCTTCACGACTCACAGTTTCTCCACTCCTTATCCTAGCCCGCCGGGTTCCATCTCTGATTAAAGCTATACTTGACCTTTTCCATTACTGTCACAATTGGAATTACTTATTTAACTAGTCCACACCATGTTAACAGGTATGAGCACACGGTTTTTTGTTAGTGCATTTATTCTATACAATGCCTATATTTGTCCTCTTTTCTTTTTTGAATACCTACTGAACTTTTCTTATAACAATTTCTTGATGCTCTGGCCGTCGCGCCCGGTCTGCTTTATTGAGCAGGGTGGATAGAGGTTTAGATCATATTGCTCAGGCCTTCCCGTCTTCTTATCCCCCTTCTTGCACTTTTTCCTCCTCAGCGTCCCACTCCAACTTTACTTTTATCCCCCCCTCCTTTTCAAACCCCCAATTCTTGGCCCTTACCCACCTTACTTCAATAGTCGCTTGTCTTCTAGTTTCAACTGACACAGTTGCAGGGCGTCGCTCGGATCCAAGCGGACAACGTCAGTTCATCCGTTTTCCTTTGGAGTCCTCAAGATTCGCTAAAGCTGGCATGCCTCAGCTTGCGCACTTTGCTCCAGATCGGCCAACAGGCAGCACTTGCCCGCACACTAGAGACCCTATCGATCGATATTTGCTGTTTATCAGAAACCCGCCTGCCAGATTCGAGCTCCGTGCTTACCCTGATATCCCCCACATGCGACACTGGCGGCACATTCTCATTGCGTCTGTCTGACGATGATGCAGCTTCAAATGCCGGTCAAGCTGGCGTCGTCATTGTTTTGAGTTCTCTTGCTGAAACTGCCCTGATCGATTGGATCCCAGTAAACAGTAGGATGTGCGCCGTTAGATTAGCTGGTTCGTTCCATGCTAGGAAGTTGCGCGGGAACAAACGATGCCTGTTTGTCATTGCAGCCCACACCCCTACAAACTGTACCACTGATTCAGTGAAAGATGATTTCTATCAGTAACTTCACGATTTCCTTCGTTATAGAAGAAGCACGGCTGGCGATCCAAATGTCCAAGTCGGAAAATTATCTGCTGAGCTTCATCTGGGTGACCAACATGGTGTAGGCTCCCGTAATGACAAAGGTGAGTGATTGCTACAGCTGTGTGAAGATGATCGTCTCTTTCTCGCGAGCACAAACTTTCGACACAGCACCCTCAGGAACTTGAAATGGCACCCACCAGCCTCGCACCAGCCATGGACGCAAATCGATCATATCGCGATCAGTTACTGCTGGGGAGGATGTGTCCAAAGCTGTCGCTCGACTTGGAGCACCAGCGTGGATACTGACCACGCACTTGTTTGCGTCGACCTCCGGGTGCGTTTCGGTGGAAGTCTACAACGTCGATGTGAACGGATTGACACCAACCAGCTGGCGAAACTAGATGTTCTGAATGTGTATCAAGGTGCGCTAACATCCAGGCTGAGTAAACACCCACTGAACACCGTCAAAGATCAATGGATGCATATTCGCCAAACGTTCCTATCCGCAGGCATTTCTTCACATGGCAAATCAAATTGCCAAATTGGACATTGGGTCTGTCTCTGGAACTTATGGATGCTCGCCGACGTATTCCGGCTGGAAGCGGATACAATGAGGCTCGCAAAATTCTCAGGTCAAAACTGCGTGCTGGCCTGAAGAAAGACCGCGAAGTTTGGTGGTCTCATCTAGCCTCAGAAATGGAAACAGTCGCTACCGTTGGTAATCTTCGTAACTTCTTTCGACTGATACGGGAAACAGGCAGCAGGAGACCTGGTGTTAACGAGACCATACGCGACGAGAGTACGCAGTCGATCCACAGCCTGTCAAAACGCTTGGAGCGTTGTGCCGAACACTTTGCAAGACAATTTAACCAACCTGAGTAATCGCTTTTTCTCGCGCATTGAGCGCCCTCCTCCCTGGACTGTCTCCTTGCATCCGCCCTCCCGCGCGGAAGTCGAACGTGAGATCAGGCTGTTGAAATTGCATGAGGCCGCAGGGTCAGATAGATTTCCTCTAGTCTTCTTCAATTTCGGGGACCTGCTCTAGTAGATGATTTACACGAGCCGATAGTGAAACTGTGGGAGCAGCAAACTGTCCCGACAGATGAGCTGTTCCCTCATAGTCGCAATTTTCAAGCGAGACCCCTTCGGAATGCGACAATCATAGGGGATCAGTCTGATATCAATTACCACTAAATTGCTTGCTTCTGTCATTCTCCATAGACTGACCGGCACTCGCGAAAGCCAGATTCGTGAAAAGCAAGCCGGGTTTCGTCGAGATCGGGACTGCACGACCACATCTTCATTTTGTGTTAATTGTTGGAGCACCGCCATGCTTTTTAGGCGACCCAACATTGTCATGTTTCTTAACACAAAAGGTTCCTTCGATTCGATGGATCGATGTACCCTTTGGGACTGTTTGCTGAGAAAAGGTGTGCCTGATAAATACCTAAGCATTATCAAAGCGCTGTACGCGCATACTTCCGGCAGGGTTAGGGTTTGTGGTAAACTGTCGCCACCATCCAGTATCACCAGCGGTGTGAGACAAGGTTGCTCGCTGTCACCTTTCCTATTCAACTTCACTATTGATGAAGTCATGGAAATAGCGTTCGTTGGACACGACCTAGGTGTGGAGCCACTTCCTGATGAACGACTTCTTGACTTGGAATACGCGGACGATATTGCCCTAATCTGTGACAGCTCCCAAACATGCCAAGCAGCACTGGACCGATTAGCACTGGCTGTCAATCGTTTTGGGCTGTGCTTTGCTCCATCGAAATGCAAAGTACTTCTCCTAGCTTGGCGGGGACCTACCCTTGCGCTAACGCTTGGTGGTGATCTGCTGGAAGTCGTTTAGGAATTCAGGTACCTGGGCAGCTATATTAGCGCCCATGGGATCGAAGACGAGGTTACGAACCGTATAGCAAAAGCTCGAGTTGCTTTTGCCAATTCGCCATCTGTGACACAGACGCGACATTCGCTCTGAAGGGTAGAGTTCATAACGCAGCCGTCCGTTCAACTCTCCTGGCCCATCAGGTCGACAGACATAAAGAGGCTCATCACATTCGATCATCGCTGCCTTCGCAGGTGAGAGCACCGTGTGAGCAACGAGCGTGTTCGTCATCGCGTATTTGGTGCAGGAAGAGCGAGTGAATCGCTCAGCACCATTATATCACGCACCAGGCTCCGATGGCTGGGTCACGTGTTGCGCATGCCAACACACTGAGTCCCGCGACGTACGTTGTTTGCTCGCCGGGGGCACGGTTGGAAGATTAGGATGGGAGGCCAAGCGAGGTCTTGGTCTTGAGTATTTAAAATCCTCACTTCAAAACTGTCTTCGCTTGGTGCATCCCGACTGCCTGGCTGAGTTTCTAAGGACGATAAACACGTTTGGTTGGACTCACTTGCTGATATGGCTGAGATCCGGCCCCAATAGCGTTTAAGTTGTGAGTTCCTTTATCCACCCCTCTCCTGCCTAGCCTCCTCTCCAATCCGGATCTCCTGCAAAACGCATAATATAATATTTAACAGTATACTTTTATAGCGTGATTTGTAGTGTAATTTTCTAGTTTCTTATCTTTTTGTATTGCGTCACATTAGCTGGAGTGTCTTTCTCATCCTCAGTTAACGTGTACTGATAGTGATGAATCAGGAGGACCAGCGATCTCATTTTTGCCTCTCTTAACTGCCGTATCTGCACGTTTCCTTTATTTTATAACCCCATGTGTTCTACTTCTAGTTCACTGTCTCTGCTGTTGATCATATTTCTTTATCCAAATTCGACTTGTAAACGCAATGGAGTTTATATTCGTTTTTACTGCAGTGCAGCCTTGATGGACAGTTGAAACAGTGGCGCATGGATCATGATAACATCGATTCCTCTTGGTCATCACCATTGACTTCTGTCCTGCTAAAGTGGGCCCCATATTGCATAGACCACCACCCCACTGCCGACGAATTACTCATTGGAAGCTCGGAATCTTGCCTGCTGTACAATGCGCAACGCATGGACGTCCCCATTCGCGAATGGACCTGGGGTCAAGAGCCTGTTCACTGCGCCAAATTTAATCAAGTGGAGCACAACGTTATATGTGCCCTTTCGAAGGACAACTCTCTGATGTTAATCGATAGCAGGAATGACCAACCCACCAGAAAAGCAAGTTTTCTCTCTGCACTTGCAAACCGTTTTCTTTGTTGGTACAAATAGTTCTCGGTTTAATTTATATCCATAATTTTTACCCATGTAGTGCTTTGTCAATTATCTACATTATAATGGGCCCTAAGGTGAAAATCAGTAAACGGCAGCTCACCAACGTCGGAATACGTTTTAACTTGTTTGACAATCTTGCTCTATTATTTTTATCTTTTGTGTCACCGGAACGTGGGATTTTGACGCCTTACTTTCTGTCTTTGAACAGGATCGGCCTGAACGGTTGCCTTTAAAATATAATAACTAAATGAAATAAATAAAATTTTTTATTTTCGACAAGCAAGGCACGTCTTTACAGGCATGATCATATTAAGATACCAAAGCGTGATCAAACATGTAGAGAAATATACCCTGTTTGCCGTAAAAGGGAATGTTTGTGTAGGATTATGTATAGCTATGAAATTGTGTATCTGTGTAGTTGTGCAGTTTCTGCTTGTAATTTTGCCGCTGCATCCTTGGCTTTGTGATAACGTCAGCAATCTGAGAATAGGTGATTGATGTTCGTGTGTTTGATATGATTATCCGGATATTCACGGAGCAGTGACTTCAGTTTGTGGCTAATCACGACCGCCACATCAAAATGTTGATAACAGACATTTGTGGCTTTTTATAGGGAGAACGCTTACCAGGCGAAACTCCCACGTTCTGAAACACTGCCGCCGAACTATTTGTTGGAACGGGTTAGACCCGAAACACCCAGCTGACACCACGAGGAGACTGTTCGGTCCGACAATTTCACTCCCCAGTTACTCAATTTTGGTGTCGATTTACTCTTGATTCGCGCGAACGCCTCATGCTTCACCGTTTGAATGCATGCATTTATGTCAGCTGTTGCTAGCCTCCTACATCTTCGAAGGGGATCACACGTTTATGAGGGAATCATTCTCCTTACTACATATATCTTCAGCTTGCTTAGAGACGTCCTATTCCCCTGAGACGTTCGTCCCATTAAGGTGCTATTCGGCGTCGAAGTCAGTACATTTCAGTGTGTCAAGGAGGATCCGTGCACCAAAGTGCAGTTGATCAAGTTGCCTTTGCATACACCATAATTCAAGAGAAAGAGCTAAGTGATACTACTATCGGATGGTATAGTTCCTAGTTTGAAACAGGGAATAGCCGGGCAATTAACTTTGTGACCTCAGTATGTCCGCTATATCCACTAATGTGGCTGATTTCGTGGACCCCATTCACGAACTCGACAGGCACCAACCCGGCTCAGCCTTTCACCTTCTTGCTTTTACCATATCAATGGCTGATCTTCTCGGGTTTAACCCAACATCACATTATTGTCAAATCACGCACGCAGACATGTGGAGCACGTGACCTAATCGTAAAAGGCGATTGGAGTTCAACAGGCTCTCCGATGAGGCACCAGAAATTTACTGATAAAAACCATACCACTCACTTGCTTTACCCACCCGATATGAGCAACTCTGTGCCAGTTATCTGTGGTCACACATGGTCAGTCTGTACATGTCCTCAGCTCGCAGCGACCAGGTTTTTGATTCTTACTACACCACTGACCGCATCGCAGCGTTATACGTCCTTTCCCCAACCGTTAAGCTTATGTCTTGCTGTCCCGGAAGTTACTGGGCCTCAGCAGCGTGTGCAACTACCTTTTCGTCTTTAGGATCACCTGACATGGTACAGCCACCCAAGTGAGTGAACCGATCTATCATTAAGAGGTTGTTCAGCAATACTGTGAACTAGGGATGAGTTGACTAAGCCCTGTGACAGTACTTTGCCAAGCACATACCATAGCGTGAGGCGCTTGCGAAGCAGTAGCGTCTGCATATTCTAAGTTTGACATTCAATCGTCCAGTAGGACACCGGTCCAAGAGAATTGCAAACACACGGAAGGGCCCAGCTATTGCATATGATTTGCTAGCTTTATTATGGAAACTAGGAGCAGGCAAATGTGTCAACCGACTATAGCTGCTTTGTCATTCTATCGATCTTCAAGGGAGTGTGCTAACTTTTGGGATGCGGCGATCATGGAGGTAACAACGTTCTCTCCACCGCTTCCAAGTTGCCTGCTACTCTCGCATTTCACAGATTGACTGGTGCCTACAAAAGCCAGAGTCTTGAGGCGAAGGCCGGGTTTAAACGAAATTGTGACTGCATTTATCACTTCTTTACTTTGTGCCAATTATTCTGTCACTGTCACTCATATTGGTGATCTACCATTATCGTCTTCATGGACATCAATAGTGCCTTTGATTCGATGAACCAATGTACCATTTGGGACCATCTGTTCAAGAAATGTGTGCCCGATAAATATATGGGCGTAGTCAGAGAGTTTTACGAGGGGATGTTCAAAAAGAAAATGAACTTTTGCTTTAGCACCTTTGTTGCTCATTGCACAACATTTTAAGCACTTTCCCCCTCAAACTAGTCCCTGTTGCTGGCAATACACCGTTCCCAACGATGCTCCCATTTCCTGTAAGTCTCCTGGAATGCATTTTATCTCATGGCGCGCAGGTCTATTGTTGCATTGTCCTGAATCTCCTCTATGGTTTGGAAGCAACATCTTTTTAACGTGGCTTTAACTTTGGGAAACGGGAAAAAGTCTACAGGGGATAGGTCTGCAGAATACGATGGATTGGGCACGACGGGAGTATATTGTTTGCTAGATAGCTGCGGACAAGCAGTGATACGTGAACCGGCGCATTGTCATGATGCAACACCCAAGTTTGGTTTTCTCACAGTTCAGGCCTCTTCTTGCGCACAGCATCTCTCAAACGTGTTCTAATTTGATGGTAGGATCCTATGCTTATGCACACTTCGTCAGCAACTTCTCCAACAGTTAAACGGCAATGTCCACGGATCACAGCACGAATTCCCTCGACATGATCATCGTCTGTTGATGTGGAAGGCCGTCCAGGCTTGGAATTGGCACCGACCCACATCCTGCTGTGTTCAAAACAATTAAACCACTCATAGCATTGCGTGCGACTTATACACTCCTCCCCGTATGCTTGGCTAAGCACTTTTAATCTCTCCGTAAAACCTTTGCCAAGTTTGTGGCAAAATTTCACACACCTTATTCTTCAAGCTATTTCATTGGGCTTTTGACACTAATCCAACGAACAGTTTGTGCACGTGCTCACTTCAGCGGCTGTAGCTCCCCAACCAACAGTAAGAGCGAAATGCGACAAATGACAATTCTTTGTCCAAGCAATGCATCACATGCGCTCAGTTGCCGCAGCGCGCTCGCTCTCCTGATTGCTGCGCTATTTTCAGTTCATTTTCTTTTTGAACACTCCTCGTACTCCCGTAGCTCGGGCAGAGTGAGAGCTTATGACAAACTGTCACCGCTCTTCGCTATCTCCAGCGTTGTGCGACGAGGGTACTTGCTGTCACCTTTCCTTTTCAACTTCTCGGTTAGCGAAGTTAAGGAAACTGCGTTCACTGGACAATGCTTAGAAGCGGTAACGATGCACCGTGATCATACGGTACTCCACACCGTCAGTGACAACTACACATTCTTCCAAATGTTGCCTCAGTTCACTCTAATTATTACGGACAATGTGCTATGCTAGAAGGTTGAGAAATAAATTTTTTAACCTCTTCACTGTGCCTTTCAACAACTAACCGTTATCTGGACTGTTTTTTCCCGACATCGTCTCCTCTCCAGTTTTACGTCACTCCATTTCCTCCATCTGACCTTCATATTAGTAACAATGGGAGCTTTCCATCGCCAACTATTCCACAGCTTTATTCTATTTCTTCGTGAACACCCGTCTCTGTGGAAGGTCATTTGAGTTGATGTTTTGTACTTATCCTATTATGCTCCTGCCAGTTACACCACCCCGTTACCCGTTTGTCTAACGCATGGGTTTTGTTGTCGTGACTAACGTCTCAGTGGGTTGGTCCAGTGCTACTATGCCACATCAACGCTCAATATTCTCCTCTGTACCGTAATAGTATTATACGTCTTTGCTAATTACTCTACACTTGTTGACATGCTTACTACGTGACCTACTGTATACTGAGTATAGAGAGCTAGTAGATCTATACCTGTGTTGCTCCATCTCATTTGGATCAGGCACGTGCGCGAAATCAAGCCAGTGGTTCCTGCGAGTTTACAGCAAATTACAGATGCACCATAGGCTATTCGAGTGCGATGCGCTCCCTAAATATGAGATCCGCAAACTAGGTGTCTACGAGTTGCTTGAAATCCGACGCCAATTTCTCCTCGACTATTTTCGCAGGCAAACTGTACCAACATTTCACCACTTGCTGCTCGAATCAAAGTGGGTGAGAGCTATTCGCTTCAGGTCCGGTACCACAAATTTGTACCGGTGCGCGCGAATGCTGCTTGGTGCGCGCACTTGCAGCAGCGACCTTAGTATAAGGATGTCATCCAGGTGTAATATCCGTTGCATCATTATAATGTCCACTCGAAACCGACGATACGATAGTGCGAACAGCCCTAGTCGTCTACATCAGTCTTTCTGCGACATACCCCGTAAATTGGAATGAGTCTGGTAGTTACATGCTGAACACATCCCAGTCTCTGCACTTCGCCGCAGGTGATCGAGCAATAAGCAGGTGATTCGGGTTCTAGCATCGGTTTGATGATGAAAGAGAAGAGGCGCGCTACAATCCTTTCAGACCATATGCAGAAGCTGTGTTCGAGCCCCCTAAGCATTCACAGTCCATTTCCATATAGCTTGTTCGTATTATCTACGGAATTCAAATCACTGAATGTGAGTACGTCGAGATCATTTACGGAAGTTGTAAGATGTAGCGGTTGGCCGGCCAGAGCGTACGTACTTCCACTATCACATTTCCCAAGGCTCATTTATAACGATTTGACTGGGTTGACTGGCAGATCGACTTCCGCAGACCACATGAACTGTCGGTCGAGATCGTGGTGAAGTACATCGCAGTCTTCGGGAGCATCAACTACTCCAAGGTCGTCTGCAAACAATGCGCAGGGCGACCGAAGCAGCTGAGGTACTTCGTTAATGTGCATGAGGAACAAAATGCGCCGCAGTACTGTACCCTGATGTACGCCACTATTGGAACGGTACCAGTCCGTCAGATGGTTGTCCACCTATACCCTATATTTTCGGCCAGTGCGGAAGTCACTGATCCATTGGTGCAGTGCGCCACCAACACCACACATCCTCACCTTGTGGAGCAGGTTCTCATGGTTTACTTTATCGAAAGCTTTACTGAAATTCATGAAATGATGGTCACACACGACCAATTTGGCGGCGCCTACAAATTGGTCGTTGATGTTCTTTCCTCCTGGAGTACTTTTTGTTACAGTATTTACTGCAGATATATCTACTGTACTGTGCTGTTCTCGGGATTTGTTTATCTGAACCATTCTAAGGCCACCAACAATGTCCTACTCTGCCGAATTTATGAAATCCTTTCGAAGCGCCACGAGAAGAATGTGGTAAAAAGCCCCTAAACGAATTTTCAACAAACCTTGACAAAATGAGGAAACCTTGCACTGGTTGGCAAGTTGGCCTCAGACACCGTCCTGTAAACAGAGGACAAATCCCGCTGATTCTCTCCAGCAATGTGTATTCTTCTCGGTTAAATCGCTGACCATACTGCCACCATGATGTGTATGAAATTTGCAAATATAAGTGTTGTGATGCTTCTAGCATGTTAGCTCCATTCCTGTCGTTAAGGACGAGGTTATCCAATTCAGTGACTACAGTGTCATAAGGACAGATAGACCTGGAAAGCCATAGAATTGTGGAGGATGCATCATCAGTTATATCAGCCAACTCTGGTGTAAATCGTAGCCTTATTGTTTACACACTCAAAATTAAAGGTTAGCTGCCATCTAATTGTATGTAAACCGTTTTTGAGCGGTTTTCATTCTGTAGTCATTGGAAATGTCTATATAGCTCCTGACACATCACCGTCTGAGTTGAAGAACTTTGCTGATTATTTTTCCCCAGCGTTACTGCCCAAAATTGGGATCTCTCTGTATTCTTGTTGGTGATTTTCACAAAAGTGATACGGTATTCATTAAATCTCTCCGTCTAACAATTATGGTGAACTTCGAAACCAGACTGAACGCACAGTTAGATTTTGTCTTCCCAAATAAAACTCAGTTGTATTCTACACTAAGTAGGGCTCCTCTCAGCAACTCACACCACTGCATTCTGTAGGTGTGTCCAGTCATGTACTGCAAGACCAAATTTATCTCTTTGACAAAGAAGCCATTCAAAACCGTCAGCAGGAGAGACTGCTCGGCAGAAAATATTACGTAACTCCAAGCGACGTTGGCTTCAACTAACTTTTCAGTTTTCTTATATATTGCAAGAAGAAACGCAAGCGGTAGGCTTAAAGCGAACAATTGTTTTCGATTTATTCATCATCAGGCTTTGTACAGAAATATACGTTGAGTCAGTTTTCAAAAACGAAAATCTATATTTGGAGTGCGACCATTTCAGTAAACAAATTAGGTTCTGCTTCGATTTTTACTGCCCTGTTGAGACCATCTACCTACGGATACACATTTTCTTCACCGTTACTGAAGCAATTTAGAAGAAAGAACAAGCCTATAAATGCAAAAGGAGTGCACAAGTTAAAAGACTCTTTTTGGCAAACGAAACCAAGATGAAAAGTTTGAACCGCCTATAGATTGAGGCAGTGTTGGGCTCTCACGATTGTCGCGATCTCTGGAGACTTGTGAAACACCTATGTGGCCAAAGTTCCCATAAACGCATTGATAACGTGGAGGTGCACAAACTCGACGCTGAATTCTGTTCTTCTCAACAGGGTACTATTTCTTTGCCCCACTTCACCAACACAGGTCAAGTAGTCACCTTTGACAGGTTTAGTGTTTGCCGTGAACTCAACAAACTGATGATAAATAAGGTTACTGGCCCCGATGAATTAGCACCGCTTGTCCTAAAGCCCTGTGCAGATTATCTTGCGGAACCTCTGACCGTAATTTTCAACCGATGTCTTATGGAGGACACCAGCCCTAACATTTGGAGACCTGTTAGGATAACACCTATAAATAAATAAATAAATTGTATATTCCTCGACTATGCGAGAAGCTGTTCTCTATAAGGAACAGATCAAATAATGGTACAACTTTTCCATGACATTTCATCAATACATTTTCAGAGATAAACATGGATGCAATTGCAAATTATGTTACACAGAGTAATCAGAATCGTTCTGCTATTTTTGCCTGCCACTGAATCAGGATTCTTTACAATCACATGATAGATATTTGGGCCGAGAGAAAAAAATGTAATGAAAGGGGCTGTTGTCCGAAATGATATGTGTATGTGCTTCAGAAATTTATTCAGGCACCATGGATACCGTTTTCGAATGCGTTATCTAGGGACTGTGATGTCCCGAACATCTTAATCACGTTTTGGACGGTTAAATGCTTACTAATAGCAAGCTTAAAATTGCAAAGAAGGAGGTATCATCCAATAGCATGTACATTGGTGTTGTTGAAGATCTTCGAGAAACTACTTTCTCCTCAGATTTTCACACTCACCAATGCAGACGATGTACGGTTGGTGGCATCCGGTTTCGGATTTGCCTGTCACGGTGGCCAGCCACAGGACGCCTGTGCCTACATAGGGACCATGGGCGGCTTGCGCTGCACCACCCACAGCTCCAACCACACACCCATATCCAGTGTAAACCCGAAGGAATAAGACCGGGCGACATGCGGATGAGAGCCACGTTTCATCAACGGAGCCGGCCCACACTCCTTCACAGGCAAACACAAGCACGTTGTATTTGGGAATCAAGCGCACACAAGGTAGTGGCTAGACCGTAGTCCGATTCACACTGAGTACATGGAACCACTCTTTGAGCCTAGCGCGACCACAAGAACTGTGCACCCCGTCCCCTCATGCAACGACCAACTGTCTCCTGGAGCCGGTATGGACAAGGGAGTGGGTAATAGACAGGTAGGCACCTTGTCAACCTGCACGTCAAGCACAGTCACACCTGGGATATCAACCAAGAATCAATCACTTGAGACAACAATGTCAAATAAAATAATGCCAACATATATGCTGACATCATTGTTCACTAAATGACCATATAACTTACTTGTCAGCAAATCCGCGATAGGTTCAAGACGTAGGCAAATATATTTAAAGAAAATGTCACAGACACGAAAATGTTATCGGCGTTAACTACAATTTGCTTAAGCTCCGTGGGCAAGTTAATAAATGATAGTTCAGGTAGACAATAATGTGAGATGAAAAGCATTAGGATAAAATTGAAAACCCACCACCTGGAATAAAGAAATTCAGCAAGGAAGCACGCGGTTAGTAAATCGAATGCAGCGTACGTACAAACGCTGCGCCGGTTCTGCCTACGTTCTCAGCAGGACTCGTCGTCGTTTCGGTGTTGGCCCCGAGTGTCCTCGCTAATGACTCACTAGGCCTACCTGACTCAGGCACTCACGACAGCATGTGCTACAACACGATGCACTGGACGTCGATAGAGGACAACCCATCGGTGCTTGCCGCTTCCGCAACTGCCGCTTCTCCGCAGGCATCAGAGCTTTCTCATGCACCTCGGTAACTGCCTTCATGACCAGATCGCGCCCTTCACGCCGATCAACCGTCTTCGATTCCCACGACCTACAGTCAAGACTAGAACGTGAGAGGTTCACTTTGATCATGTCCTGGTAACTTAGTTTCGGTTTCCCCACTTGCCGCTTACTATCACTCAGATGACCATGTAATAGCTGCTACGGTATCCGCGTCGAATCCATACGGCTCACATGACCGAGCCACCTCAGGTACAACACTTCCTTGTCTACAACTGTGTCGCCCCAACCAATGCGCAGAATGCGTCGCAGACGCTGTTGATGGAACCGATCGAGATATCGCACATCCCGCCGGTACATCGTCCACGTTTCGTTGCGGTATTGAAGATCCGACAGCACCATGGATTTGTGCACCATCAGGTACGGGCCGACGGTAACCTGGTGGTTGTTCCACACTCGGTACTCTTGCTTCCCGAATACCGAAGCTGCCTTCGATACGCAGATACGCAGCTCACTGTGTAGCTGCTGGTCAGTTGACATCACACTCCCAAGGTAGCAGAAGCGGAAGATGATTTCCAATACGTCATCACCAATGCTGATTCGCTGCGCCGTTGTAGATTGCAGCTTCGGTGACGGCTAAAAGAGACAGACAGTTTTGCTTGTGTTGATGGTGCGCCCGAATTTGGTCGCTGTCGAAGCCAGAACACTAGTCATATGCTGCAACTCATCCGCGCTGTGTGCAAACAACGCACAGTCGTCAGCAAACAGCAACATACGGATAGTTGTCTCACAGCCTAGGGTTCTCGCAATGAAACGACGGATGTTCAGCAACCCACCATCAATACGGTGCTCCACACGAACACCGTAAGCACAAGCGGCATCAAAAGCACAAGACATCATTGCATGAAGACAAATATTAAACAGAGCATGAGCTAAGACACGGCCTTGCATCACACCACAGATAACTGTAAAGTCATATGAGGTCTGTTCACTCAGCTGCACCGTCGTTTGCATACTACTGTGCAGACATTCAATTAAACTTACAAACTTACGCGGGCAACCAAAGTTACCCAACACCAGCCACAATGCCTCGCGGTTCACCGTATCAAACGCTCTGATGAAATTAACAAGAAGCAAGTACAACGACTGGTGTTTTTCTCTTCACTTCTCCTGCAACTGACGAGCCGCAAACACCATATCGATGGTGCTGCTACCCGAAAGGAATTCACATTGCTCTTCCGCCATGTTAGGTTCCACAACCTGACTGACGAGGCGGTTGAGCAAGATTCGGACAATTACGTTGCCCATGCAACTCAGCAAGTTGATGCCACGATAATTCGTGCAACATTGCTTGCTCCCTTTGCCCTTGTACAGTGGTAGCACAAGGGCATCCTTCAGCTCAGGAGGCACCTCCTCCTCAATCCACACGCGTCGCACCACTCGGTGCAACGCAATTACCAACGTACACGTCGGCCTCAGCACACTTGCCGTTTCGCAGCTGAGCAAGTGCTCTCTGCGTCTCATCCAGTGTCGGTGTGTCCGCCAAACACATCATCTTGTGTTGCTTGAGGCGGTTCAATGTAGGCCAGTCGATCTCTGAACGGTTGTTCAAGTGACAGCCAAGGTGTCTGCCAGATCTCCATTATGTTTGCAGTCTGTGTGCAGATAGTGGCTGTGCTACTATTGATTAGCGTGCTCAATGGCTCCAACCTCGGTCCAAACACCGCCTTCAAGGAGTCAACGAAGTTTTTATGTTGGCAGCGTTCGGCTTAGCATTCCATTTGCTTCGCCTTCTTCGTTTACCATGGCTTTTTAGTGCGACGGAGCTCTCGGATCAGCGGTCGTCGAATTTTTCGTAATTGACTATTCTTCCCCAAGTCACTGGGGTCTGCCACATATGCAGCAAATGCTTCATTCCTCTCCGACACCAATGCGCAGATCGCCGCGTTGTTCTCGTCAAACCAATCAGGCTGCTTACAGTTTGCGCGCCTCGTCAGCAGCTGTCACCTGATTGCTAATGGGGTGTCACATGTCGCCCACTGTGGCTATGCATTCCACATCACACCGTCATGCAGCTATCGCCTTCTCCAGCTCAATTCGTTTCGCCACATTACCGAAGGAGAGATTGTTAAATTTATACCGATTCATGGCGGGAGTGCAAAACATATATCGCAAATGTATGTACAGTTTGGTGCGCACGAATTTGTGATCAGTGTCACACTCAGCTCCACCCAGTACCCATGTCATGCGCACTTCGTGCGTATCACGTTGACGCTCAATGACATAGTCGAGCAGGTGAGCGTGACCACTCCGTGAGTGCGTCCAAGTAGCTATATCACTCGCACTCAATGCTAACCGAGTGTTCGTGATCATCAGGCCGTGAGTGACACACAGTGAGAGCAGCCTGTCACCGTTCACATTCGCTGAACCAATGCCATACTGACCGATAACATCTATCCGCGCTAATGCATCAGGCCCAACGCGCTCGTTGCAATCACCCAGCAGATGTAGTTGATCGCTCCTCGGCACAGACTGTATCGCGGAGGATAACTGAGGGTAGAGTTGATCACGCGTGTCATCAGGATGACACATGGTCGGACCGCACGTGCTTATAAAACTGGCAAGCTTACCTCTTCCGAGCTGGAGGTGAAAAGTCATCAGTCGCGCGCTGAATCCTGTTGCTTCACCCACGAGCTGACCATGGAGGCTACCGGATATTGCAAATCCGACCCCATGTTCACGTGGTGCTGCGGTGGCGTTGCCCTCCCAGTAGAACGTGTAGTTAGCAATTGCTTCATCTAACTTACCTTGCTCAGCGAGCCGAGTTTCACTGAGCGCCGCAATATCGATTTTGTAGCGCGCCACTTTCATCGCGACCAGTGCAGTGCGTCTCTCTGGGTGCTCACTGGAGTTCCGGCCTGGTAGTGTGCGCACGTTCCAGCTGTAATGTATGTCAGCTGTACGCCGTAACGGCGCTTCGCTGACGCGCAACCACCACCAGTCTCGCGCTGGCTGAGTATACCGGGAGGACGCCCATCCCTACGCGGATTCGAACCGGTGACCTCATGGTTGCAAAGCAAACGTGCAGCACCCGGTGCTGTGTGCTTTGTGCGCAGGCATACGATTGCATTAGTGGGAAACCGCACGCGAGGTGGCGGTTGTGCTTCGGAGGTTTGCTTGATGAACTCCACCCGGAGCCTTTGGCCTAATAGCGTGACCCACAAGGCAGTAGGCGCTTTGGAACTTTGCTTGTGGGACTTCGCTCGGAGCCTTTGGCTCAATCGCTTAACCCACAAGTCAGTGGGGAGCAGATCCAGCTCTGGAATGTGATTGCAGAGACAGATTGGGGTCTGCTTCACGTCCATCGCACGCATCCTTTGAGGTACTGGAACAATTCATATATGTTTTGTTACCGCAGTAAGATACGCACTTGCGACCACGGCCAGACGCAGGTGGGTTTTGGCGGGTTTGCACCAATTTGACCAGGGGCTGGCTGGCTGGCCTGAGGTGTGCAGTAGCAAACGCTTTAGCACCGTGAGGTGCCTTCCCACTGTGGCGCTTGTGCTCTACGCCAATCGAGTGGTGAGCTTAAAACCCGTAGACCTGTTGTCTCCCATGGCTAGGTTTTATGGGAAGAGGGCCATCGACCACTTCGTAACCTCCGAAGTGGATGGACTAGGATATTGGCAGGGCGCTATCTCTGACATGGGAACGACTCGGGTTCTCAGTCAAAGCCTTCGATTAAATGTACACCCGAAAGGTAGCGGTCCTAGCACATAGTTAGTTCGTTGACTCATGCGGATTGGTGTCCATGCTCTTAGCTAAGAGAAGGGCGCCACGAGGGGCGTCCAGGACATGAGCCCATGTCACAACAGTAGCAGCAGTGGGCAGCCCATCTGTCAGGATCTGGATACCAATATCTTCAATGCTCCGTAGTGTCTCCCGCCAGGCGTTGTTTACTAGTTTACTTACAAACATGACTGCTCAACACTGGATGCGGTGTTTTATTTTGTATATTCTGTAGCATCTGCACCGGATAAAAATGCGGAGGTGTTCGCCTTCTGTTTCTTGATTCTACGTCTGCTTTCGGTAGCGTTGACATCAGTCCTGCTCAAGCAGCTGTCTGCAACTAGGGTTCCAACAAGTGTTTGCAGTGTGGTTTAAGACTACTTCGCAAACCGCATTCACTTCAACCAGATTAATGAAGCGAATTCCTCTGTTTGCTTTTTTTCGAGGTGTTTTATAGGGAGTCATCCTCTCACCCGCATATATATATATATATATATATATATATATATGTATTGGAAAGCTCTCCATACAATCTACCTGTCTTTAATGCAATTTGCTGTGGATGTCGTATGGAGATGTGTAACACCAACCGTTGTGACATCTACTTTTAAAAGTGGTCTAGATGAGGTCGTGCTTTGGTTCTCGTGCCGATCCCTGATTTTGAATCCTTCTACATGTCTTGGCTTAACGTTCTCGTTTCTCCAGACTGACAACTTGCAAGTTGTTTTGGACGCCACTTCTCCATTGGCAGTTCATTCTCAGGTCGTCGAGTATTAGATTTCTGGGAGTCATTTTATTCCGAAACGTGGTCGCTTTACGTTGCCGAAACGCTTTGTAAGGTTTGACCGTTGTCAAATTATGCTCTTTGACTTAAAGTACTTTCAATACCCCGTGATTTGGCTCTTAGATTTGCGACTACATGTATACTGCCATATTGACTCTACTGTTCCCCTGTGATCTTTCCTGGGTTCCACGTAAAGGACTATGCATTGATTATGCGGTCCATAAAACTCATTTCCAGATGCAGGGGATTGTCTAGAGCGTCCCTTATTGTAAACAAGCACCTAGACGATTGTACTAGATTTTCCTCCAAAATTCTAAATGACCCTCTTCATCCACTACATTGTAACCTATCAAAAACACTATTTCCTCTACCCGATCCAAATTTAAGATTTTATTTTCACGTACTTCAGCTTACCACAATTCTCTGCTACCGTACTTGTTCCGCTTGCTTGTTGACTCGTCTAGGACTATCAAGATGATGCATAATTAATTGTTCGAGTGATAAGTGTAGACATTGTTACGCGTTTTCTTTTTGCTGTAACAATCTTTTCATATAGACCACCATCCACAGTGATAGTGTAACATGCTGAAAATGCAACTACCCGGAGGCATAAAGCCTGCTTTCACTTTGAATTGACTTGACTAGATCCCATCCATCGACTTCATCCCGTTCAGCGCTTGCAGGCACTCATGCCGCGTCAACAGCAGGCTGGTGATTCAGGGACGACACTTCATGAGGCTGTGCTGTGCGGTAACCAGGAGGTTTCTCAGCCCCAAAAGCTTCAGTAGACCCTTGTTCACCATCTTCTCGAGTACTTTGGCCAAAACGGAGGTCAGAAAAATCGCCTGGTAATTGTCCACCTTACTTGGATCACCACCTTTCGAAATCGTCTTCATTACCGAGCATTTATAGTCGATCGGCATTGCGCCTTGGGATAATGATCTGTTGAACAAATAAGTCACAAAGGGCGCAATGATGCCTGACAACGGCTTGAGAATCAGCAGGTGGAGCCCATCAGGACCGACAGACTTCGTGTTGTCAAGACTGGCAAGTAGCTTTCGGACATCTTCCACATCGCAATCCAGCCGTGAGTTTTGCAGGGGCTGCACACGTGGAGTTTGGTATAGAAGCTTGCCCACTTGCAAATGCAGAAGCGTAGTGCGTCGCCAACGCGAACGCACGTTCAACGCTGGAAGTCAGAGGCTGTCGGTTTGAGACGTCCAACACTACTACCTCGGCTGCAGGTCTCAGGCGGTTGCAATATCCTCTTCGAACTGCTGACGCTTTTGTACCTCCACGCTATTACATGGATTCTGCTACCTTTTGTGCACCTCGTGATCTTCGGCATAGCCAGACAAGAGGCATTTATTCCACAATTCGCATCGCCGTCGAGCCAACTGGTCATACTCTTTATCGTACCGATGTGGCTTCACTGGCCCAGCTTTCCGATACTTGAAGGGTAAAATCGAGGATACAGCGAGTTCACACCCTATTTTATAACAGACAAACATGCTTCCGCAGATAAACCCTACGGCAGCGACCAGTCCACTTAACCAGTGGCTCGAGTTAGACCATCGAAGCCAGTCTTCCAGTAATTGTGTGATGGCTCCAGAGGATGTGACTATGACTGCAATAGTTCAAGGTTGACCATGATCATCGAGTGATCACGCGTTGCTATGGGCTGTAGGACAAAAACATTACGCACATGCTGTTCGTAGCTACTCACCATCAGGCCCAGTCACGGCAAATTTGAATGCGGTGCAATGCTGACAGATGTGCTGCCGCAGTCTCAGAAATCATCTCGACTTCACAATGTTGCAAGTGAATCTGAGGCCATCGTATTCGTGGAAAGTTAAAATCAAACAAGAGCATGCAGCGGGGACGACTCGTGTGATTTCGAAGAGGCAGAAACGAATACAAACAGTGACTTCGCCGATTGCGATAGTCTACACCCACGAACAGTACGCCACGCCTCAGGTGGATTGAGCACCACAGTTGCTCGCATAGGCCATCCTTGCTCCGGTTGGTGCTTACCAGTCTCCCGCACAAGGAGGACCAAATGTATAGCAGCACACCATCGCAGTCGTTCGATAGTTTGCCGCACCGCAAGCACTAGTAGCCCTCGATCTGGACTTCCTGGTAGGTTATCTCAGGCGTCAACCAGGTCTCAGCCAGTCCGGCCGACGAGAGGTAACGAAGTGGCACAAATCATCACCTTTGTTCATTAAGCTGCAAAGATTAGTGAAGGCTATGTGCAGTCCACCGTAGGAACTGGTGGCCGCGCATTCAGCGTCCTAGACCTGTTGATTCAAGTTCGGCGAACCCGGGAAACTACCCGGAAGTTTACAATGTGGAGGTTAATTTCCGCACATTAACTACGACACTTAAACTACACGATGGCGGACCTGGGTTCCACTCGGTCTGATTGATCTCTATCTGAGGGAATATGAGTCTACAGACCTCTTAGCCTACCGAGGCGGGATAGTCTCGGTCTCGAACTGGCTTCAACAACAAAAGTAATTCACACAGGCCGGGTTTTACCCCTTATCTCCTTCCAGGACGGGTGATTTGCTTCACCCTCAACCTTTGCTCACCAATGTCGAGGAGTCTGTCAATCATAATAAATACATGGTAATAATGTGTCAGCTGTACGCCATAACGGCACTTAGCTGCCGCGCGACCACCACCAGTCGCGCGTGGGCTGTGTACTGCAAAAACACCTGCCTCTACGCGAATTCGAACCGATGACCTTACAATCGTGAGTCAGGCGTGCAGACCACTCGGCCATCGGCTGGCAGAAACTCGACGTCGTGATAATAGCGAGCATATGCATTGGTATCAGTTTGTTCAGGCGCATGAAGTGTAGGGTTGCAACGCATCTGGCCGTCGGCGGTTGCTCTCTCTTTGTTGGATTTTCCACTGGGCTTCATCGCTTACACTATTGCACAGTGGGACGTTCGTGCCCTTATAACGCAACATAGACACACCAGCTATAAACCTCCAGTAATGGATAGAAATAGTTCCGGAGAGCCGGCAACCGGCGGGAAGGTGGGATCATTCGGACACAAGGGTGGCTGGATTTCCGATTGTTGGGTTGAGCCCACGGAGCTCCTCGCTATTGAACTTTTCGCTCTACTTGTTGCTTCGCGATGCTCATCAGCTGCTGATGATTGCCCTTTAGTCTGACATACCTTGCACAATATTTAGACAAAGTCATGCTAAATTCCACGCAGAAGTACAACTAGGTTAGTGGATGAACCGATGCATGAGATGTGAAAATTCACGGTACAAATCAATTATGTGACAGCATTTATTACCATGCTCAACAATTTTGCAACATGTGCAGCAGGGAGTCTACTTCGTCGCTAAGAACGGCTTAGCAGAAGTGAATTAGTGGAACGATCAGAACACCATTTAAAGACTACAATAAAATATGTGGATCGGACACTAATATACAATAAACAAATTCAGAACCGCACAGAAAACTGAGTTTGCCAAGAAAATCTATAATGCACAAAGTAGTAAACGGAGCATACTGGCCTGAAAACAGAGCGGGAGATGCCGAACGACATTTTAACCACGTTCCCGTGGCATAAGTTTCTTGTGTACTTTGCATCTCGGTGTTTTACCCGCTAACACCGTTTGTCTCATGCTACGTCACCATGCTATGTCCTTAATATTCGTGTGATTCACCAAGTTTTCTTACTCCGGTTCGTTACGATGAGCAAGCATTTACCCCCTTTCCTTTTTTCCTCAAGGTCAAAATGGACATGAAACTGAACTCCTTCTCTTGGAATCCCATGGAACCGTACGTCTTGACGGGAGCTTCGGAGGATTACAATGTATACACGTTCGATGTTCGTTACTTTAAATTCCCTCGTCGTGTTTATCGGGGCCACGTGAACGCAGTTTTAGATATTGACTATTCTCCAACGGGACGTGAATTCGTTACCGGTAGCTATGACTCCACGGTACACATATCTTTTGGCGTTTATATTGTTAGTAGATTCGACTTTGGCAGACAAGTGATGCCGAATCGTTCGACGTATATCACGGACGCCGGATGAAAAGGGTGCTAAGCGTTCGTTTCACATTGGACAGCAAATTTGTGATTTCCTCCTCTTCCGATCAGAACGTTCGAATTTGGAAGGCACATGCTAGCGAAAAGATTGGTCCTGTAGGTGTTCCGTTTGGAATACTTTTATCTTTCGTCTTCTATAGATGCAGCCTAGGCAGAGAAATGCATTAAACACCGCTGAGGCACTTAGGGACAAGTTCAAAGACCACCCGGAAGTGCGAAAGATCCTGAAGAAACGGCATTTGCCGAAACCTGTGTTCGCGGCCAACCGTGAGCACGCTATTATCCGGGCTAAGAAACGAAGGAAAGAACGAAATATTCGCATTTTCAACAAGAAAGACATTCCTTATGTCCCAGAAAAAGACAAACATACTGTGGCACAGTACAAGTGATGTAATCATATGCATTATTTTACCAAATGCACACCCTAATGTACAGAGCATCACATAACTCTTTTCAATTGTTAAACGGGTGGAAGTGTTGCTAACGTGAAAGATCCCACCTTTGCATTGTGTGGAATTCTGGGTTGAGTGAGAGTGGCTTCTTACTCCCCAAAGCGAACTCTGTTCAGCCCACAACCATGCAGTACTGGACACTTTGTTACTGCTTGTCAGCCGTTTCTGGCGTTACTGTGCAACCTCTGGATGCAAAGTTTTTCCCTACATTTGGCTGGGATTACCGCCTGGTAGTGATCAGCTGGAAGTTATTCCGAAATTCAACTACCTTTGGTATCTGTATTAGCGCCTGTGGCATAGAAGGTGAGGTGGGGAACAGTACAGCCAAAGCTTCAGGCGCTTTTTCTCAGTTTCGTTAACTATGGCGCCCTGAAGGATAGTGTATACGATTCATTTGTCCGTTCAACTCTGCTGTACGGCTGATGTGAAGAGGATAGTTGTGTTCGGTTTCCGTTGCTCATTATGTCTGGTTTTATGAATGCCCCATTTGTTTCGACTATCTTCCCATTTTTCGCTTACTTCTCAGTCACTGCCACGTTTACGACAAGAAGCTTTTGAGTGGGCGAGTATTTTTCAACATTAGCACTGAACCTTGAATATTTTATGGGTCTCGGATCACTGGATATATCATATTTTCGTTTTAAAGGCCATTTGGAAGTTTACATTAACCCATCTGTTCTGCACGTGACTATTTATACTGCCTCTTCTCTACGTTTTTTCTAACATTTGTCCACCTTGGTCAGTGAAAACCGATATTTTACCGACTCTTTACTAAGGTAATCACGCTGCTTGCACAAACATCTACTCTGGCTGCAGTGGTACACTTATCCATGAACCACCACACCCTTATTTAACTGAAAAGCTGGGCATCTGCAGCAGTGTGACCCACTGTAATATTTGATCTAATAAACCTGATTTCTTCATGAAGAGATTCGATAGCCGTAGACTTTGTTTTCACTCTCCCCCCGTACTACACCGGCTGTAGTTTGGCAGCAACACGTTCGCTAATGAACTAAGACGTTGTATATTTGACCGGCCACCCCCATGTGATTGGCATCATTTCGCCACATGATTATTACATAGTACTGTGTTCAAAAAGTAGGTGAACTTTCGCTACAGCATTTTTATTGCCCATTGCACAACATTTTAATCACCGTCCACTTCAAAGCAATCTCCTCTACTGTCAATGTAGCGCTCCCAACGGTGCTTCCATTTTTGCAACGCCTCCTGGAACGCACTTTCTGGGGTGGCACGCAGGTCTGTCGTCGCAATATCCTGGATCTCCTCTATGGTTTCGAAACCCCGTCCTTTCAATGTGGTTTTAAGTTTGTGAAACAAGGAAATGCGATTCTAGCTGAACTGAACTCGTTCTCTGCTGGCTCCGAATCCTAGCCAGAAAATCAGAACCCAACGCCTGGAGACAAAAGCGTGCTCTGGAAATAGCTACCGAAACGGATACAAGTAGTGTGAACACAATGGACATTTTTTAAAGTCACCTCAAAACAGGTAGGTCAGCTGTCCGGATTGGTAGATCCGTTCCGCCAGCCATTGCGAAGGTTCAGTTGTTGTGGAGTTCTCCGAGCTGGGCAACATGGTTGCAAACGTTTCACCACCATTCGAGGTGGCATCTTCAGTGCGGGATTGATAGCAGTAAAGTAGCACTAGCTGGTAGAAAGCAAACCCAATAATGGATGCTGTCAGCAGCCACTCCGTTCCTTATGTAGGCATACGGGCATGGACAATTGCACGGCAATTCGGAAAGTGTATGGTACGAATGATGATCACAGACGCTCACAACCGTATCCGAAAATATGAACGTTGTCTAAACGAACATCGAACCAATTGTTTACAAACAATTGGGCAACAACTGACTGAACAAGTGCAACGCGCAATAGATCGCAGAGCTAAAAACACAAAAGCAAAAAAGCAGACTGCGCTTCACAAGAAGTTGACCAAACTGACAACCAGCACCGACGAATGCATCAACAATGGTTGGATCAGGAACCTGTCAAAACGGCCACTCAGTGGTACGGAACAACAAATTCTCATCAAAGGCCTAAATTATAACTACAAAGACGCGACAACTACGGAGTTTCTGGCACGATTTGAAAGCGCTTTGCAGTCCAACGGACTAGACGACGAAACACAGAAACAAATCAGATACACAGTCGTCCCAGCCATGACGCATTTAAAGCAATGCAACCCTCTATCCCGACAAGAGAAAGAAGCAATAAAAGCTCTGAAGTCTGACGAATCAATTGTTATCCTACCTGCTGATAAAGGACGGATGACAGTAATTATGGACAAAGCAGATTACACCGAGAAAGCACAACAGCTCCTGAACGATACTACAACCTACCAATGCATTGAGAATGACCCAACGTCGCAACTAACCAACAAAATAAACAGAGTGTTGGCGAAGCTTAAGAAGTCGAGCGAAATATCGGAAGTGGAACGAGAAAAAATGAAGGCTCGCGACTCGAACATTGCACAATTCTATGGACTACCTAAAGTACACAAGGACGGAGCACCCTTAAGACCAATTGTGTCACTTCCAGGCACGCCCACGTACTATCTGGCAAAGGAACTATGGAGGCGCCTCAAGCACCTAATCAGTAAATCGCAACACTCCATAAACAATGCCCAACAATTCTTGACAAAGCTCAAAGACCTACGAATAGCACATGATGAAACCATGGTGTCCTTCGATGTAACCGCCCTATTCACTTCCGTCAACTTACAGCTGGCCAAAGAAATTATCGTAGAACGTCTGGACAACAGCGGAGGGAAAATTGGGAACATGACGACCAGAAGCGTATGCGAACTTCTCAACCTATGTCTCTCAACTTACTTCGCGTTTAACGGGAAAATGTATAAACAAGTGAAAGGTGCACCGATGGGATCACCTGTGTCCGGACTCATCGCAGAGATTGTCATTTAAAACTTGAAAGAGGATCTACTGCCAATGATTAATCCGAAACTCTGGGTTCGCTACGTCGATGACACGTTTGTGATACTCAAACGTAGTCAAGTATCGGTTGCACAACAACTGCTCAACAACGCTATGGACGGTATACAGTTTACCATGGAATCAGAGAAGGAAAACAAACTTCCTTTCTTGGATGTGCTGGTAGCCAGGACAATGGACGGCGAATTGCAAACCTCAGTTTACAGAAAAAGCACGCACACCGATCAGATTTTGAATTTCAACAGCAACCACCCAAGATGTCACAAAATAAGCTGTGTGAGGACACTGTTCCATAGAATAGAAACTCACTGCAGTACGACAGAAGCGAAACGAGCAGAAGAAAAACACTTATTCAGGTCATTCGAACGCAACGGATACCCACGCAGTTTCCTCCGAAGATGCCTAAATCGCAAGCCCTCAAAAACCGAACCTACGTCAGCTATGGCGAAACGTATAGTTCTGCCGTACATAAAGAACGTGTCTGAAATGACTGCTAGATTGTTCAACCAACATCATATCATGGTAGCCCACAAGCCAACCGCCACTCTGAGGAAAACATTGTCAAAACCAAAAGGAAAGCGAGAGGCACTAGAACGACAGAATGTCATATATAGAATAAACTGCGTAAACTGTGAAAAGCACTATGTGGGACAAACAGGAAGGAAGCTGTCCACCAGGATACATGAACACCAAAGAGCGTGCAAGAACCATTACGCAAACTCATTGGTTTCAGCACATGTGGATGAAGAGGGACACAGCTTCGACTGGAACAAAGTAGAGATCTTGACCGAAGGAGAAACACAAAAAGGGAGGGAGTTTCTCGAAGCCTGGTTCTCAACCACGAACTCAATCAACATGCATATCGACCTCGATCCAATATATCAACCGCTGAGACAGAGAGAGTTCAAGCGGATCAAAAACCGTTGTCCGAAAGAACCTAATCCAACACACGGACAATGAACAGCATGGTCAATATGAGCCCAGACTACTCACCCACACCCGTTGCACCAATCCGGGTGCGATATTCCCAACCACGTCGCAACAACTTTTCCGCAGCCAATGACAATGACTCGAGCACAACCGCTGAACACAAGGATTCACCAATGAGAACGAGGCAAATTTAATAGCCCCGTATGCCTATATAAGGAACGGAGTGGCTGCTGACAGCATCCATTATTGGGTTTGCTTTCTACCAGCTACTGCTACTTTACTGCTATCAATCCCGCACTGAAGATGCCACCTCGAATGGTGGTGAAACGTTTGCAACCAAGTTGCCCAGCTCGGAGAACTCCACAACAACTGAGCAAGCCTCCCGAGCTACCAACATTCCAAATCATTTCGATTGCGAAGGTTGCTGCGCTCGTCGTATGGACACGAACGTTCCTAAACTCACTTAATGTTTCCATTGCGCACCATTGGCTCAGGTTGTTTTCCCATTGAATTAATGGGTTTTCGGCGATTTTACTCTCCCTGACACCAGCCATCGGAAAACCATTATGAGCAAAAGTAAGGAAGGGAGTACACATGTTAAAAAAGTGCACACTCTTTTTGGCTCTTTATTTTTTATTTTCTCACGCCATTTGTTCATTGGTATTCATACCTTTTTCAAACATTTAAGTATGCAGTTCTTCCATTGATTCCAGTTTCGTGCCGTATCACCAAGTGTATCTAGCCATTGGAAATCCTCATCCTTGGGTCCCCAACCAGGAAGTCGTACAGAGCTGACGTTTGCGAGACAGGTCAGAGATTTCATGTTTTACCACCAAGTGGTTGGCGTACCTCCGCGCATTCTCTTCCAATTCAATCCCGTCCGAGCAAATAAGACGCGGCGTGGTAACCGCTCGCATGACCTGTGTAGGACGTGGCCAAGCCACCTCAGTTGATGCATTGCAACTAATCGATTAAATGGAACGCTTATGTCTTCCAAGACGCTACGCCGGACTTCATCGTTGCGTACCCGATGCTGCCACCACACACGGGCTTTACGCAAATATGTATCGTCGAAGACCGAAAGTCGATGCATGTCGTCCAAACGAATCGTCCAAGACTCATTTCCGTACCACAGGACCGCACGGACACATGCGTTGTAGACCCTTCCCTTTAAGGAGAGGGATATGTTCTGACGACGTCACCAAATGACTCAGCTTGATAAATGCCAACCGGGTTTTGGCGATGCGAAGAGATACCTCCTTCCCAAAAGTGCCACCAGCAGAAATACAGCTTCGGAAGTAGCCAAAGTTGTCCACATGCTCTAGCTGTCTTCTTTCCATGATAACTGTGGGTGCATCTTACTCCCAGTTCTGCAGTAACACTTCATACTTCAAAGAAGAAAAGCACATGACATACTTAGACGCTTTGATCGCCAGCCGGTTCACAGTGAGCTGTACACTCAGAATCGTCGCCAAACAAAACGATATCATCCACATAACCTTAATCAGAGGAAGCTAAACACCATGATTTTGGGCGCCTTCAAAAGATCTCAACCGGACATTCTCAATTACAAAGTTACAGAGGAATGGGAATAAAGGGCACCCTTGCCGCACACCACTGGAAATAGCGAAGGGTTAAGAAAGCTGGCCATAGACCCTCACTGTACCTGACACTTGGAAGTAAAGCGCCCGAATAATGGAAGTGTACCTTTCAGGGACGCCATTTCTTAGCAAACCGTGCCATAAAACAGGCTGATCGACCGAGTCAAGTGCAGCTCGAATGTCCAGGAAGACGACAATGGTTGGCCTGTGGTAAAGGTGGCGGCGTTCAAGGATTTAGCATAGCGTAAAGATCTGGTCCACACATCCTCGACCGGTGCGAAAGCCAGCTTGTTCTTCACGATAAAGCAACTCGCGAATCAGGGTTAGTCTACGGTGCACAATGCATACCATCAATTTGGATGCAACCTGCATGAGTCTGATTCCCCTGTGATTGACACATGGTGTGTGAACACCTTACTTAAACATAGGGGCAGTTACTGACTCACCTCCAGGAGGCTGGAATCTTCGCTTCCTGTGATATCTTGGAAAACGGCAATAACAACTGCTTAATGAGTGCTTGCGCGCCAAACTTGAACGTCTCCGGATTAGTTTGTTCGAGCTGGGAGACTTAAATCTCTTGAGGTGTCGGGTCTCGACGAAGATCTCCGTCTCGTTAAGTGTCTCTAATGAAATGACCTAAGGCTTGCAATTGAGTATACTTGGCCTACAATTGGACAATGGATGGGGATTGAATTGAGAGTGAAAGTGTTCGGCCCAATGCTCTACGCTTTTTTGCAGGTTAATGACCCATCCGGTTCGCAGATAGTCTCGCCGACACCAGGTCTTTTGGGGTCGGTCAACCGAATGAATTGGAAGAGCTTACGTAAATTGCCGGAAAGAGCAGCAATCTCCATTTCCGAGGCGCGCTGAGACCACCATGTCTCGCGGTCATTACGCAACCTTTGTTTGAGTTGCCAATTGAGAGTCTGGCATATAGAATTATGGGCTGACTTTTTTGGAATATTTCGACGGCGGTCAAACAGTTCCAGTGCGCGATTGGAGATCCGACTTTTCAAAGGGTGTTGGGTGAGACCACAAAGCGATTGACCAGAGGAAAGCATAGCTTAGTGCAAACAGGCCCGGTGTTACTCAGCATAGGGGATGCACTACAGATGAGAGCATCCGACAACGCAGCTTGATACCTCTGCTGGACAGAAAGGTCAACTAACCTCTTTGTGTCAATGTTACGGTGCAGTTATTTCTGTGGCCCACCGAAGCGCATGCAGGTATTCGCACAAACCAGCACGTGATCTGAGTCGAGCTAGGTTGACCAGAATGACTTGCATTCCTGTGTACTACTTCACCAACGGAAACTAATAGCGATGTGGTCAAGCTGGGACCAAAACTATGTTGACGACAGAGAGTTCCAAGTTGCGGAACGTCCGTTGTCACGCCTGAAATTGGTCCTCGCACAATGTGATTAGCCGGTCTCCATTATCTGATCGTCTTGTTAATCGTTTGATGGCCTCCAATGTAGCGTTTATATGGAAACAAGCGACTGACCCATACATTAAAATCACCAGCAAGTATAACGACACCCGACTTGTCCATTTCACTGAAGTTCGCGGTAAAAATTTTCCTTAACGGAGCTGCGGATAAAGCCAGTTGGGACGTAGGCAAAAACGACAAACATATTTCCTTATGATCCCTGTCGACATGACATGGTCCCTGAAGCCGAACTGCACATAGCTGACTGTTAACTAGGAACCAGTCGAACAATGCGGCTTGGGCTTTTTTACTTAAGCTACCCCAACACCAGTCAAACCTACTGCATTTGCTTCTGCATCAGTGGATAGACACAGTTGGTATATGATTCGGCGATCAGAAAAGGACGTCAGCCTGAGTACACTGCTGGTATCCTGCAACCGGGTTTCAGAAACGCAGCAAACGTCAATAGCGAACGACTCCATGGTACGCGCCTGGCCGGCCTATTGACTATTCTTCATAAACGTTCGTACGTTGAGGCATGCCGATCGGAACAAAGATCGAGGTCGAAGTATGGCCTCCGATTGAGGTTTTCGGGTATCGGCTAAACAGGGGTCGGAAGTGGGATCAACGGAGGTGGGATTGACAACAAATAAATAGTTGGCGTGTGATGGAAGCTGGCGGACAACAAAAGGAGCAATAACTGAGGCGCGAGAAAGTGAGAACACGGTGGATGGAGCACAACAGGAGTTCGATGTTCTGCTAGATAGTTATGGACAAGGAGCGATGCTTGCGCCGGCGCATTGTCATTATGCAACATTCACGTTACTTTCTCCACAATTCATTCCTTTTCTTGCGCACAGCATCCCTCAGACGCGCTAGAATTCCCTGGTAGACCCATTTTTCTTTCACTGCGAAGACTGCACATTCGTTTCAATATCACACCCATAAACCCACGTATCATCGCCTGTTATGATGTTTTTTGTCATTGGTAGTGGCAACTAGTTCGTGGCTGGTTATTAACACGGTTTTGTTTCTGATCGTCAATCAGCGAACGCAGCATTAATTTTACACTGACACGACACACCTCAACTTTGTCATTCAAACTTTGACGGCATGATTCTACCCTGATGCCAACTTCGTCAGCAACTCATCGAACAGTTAAACGACTATTAACTTGGATTACTGCACGAAGTCTCTCGACATGGTCAGCTTCTGTTTATGTGGAAAGTCGTGCAGGCTTGAGGTCATCACCGATCGGCGTCATGCCGTGTTCAAAACTCTGAAGCCACATAGCACTGCGTGCAACTCATACCGTCCTCCCAGTATGTTTGGTTAATCAGCTGAAATGTCTGTAAGTTTTTCCTAGTTTGTTGCAAAGAGTTACACCCACACACGTTGTTCTTCAAGCCCTTTCAGTGTCACTTTGACGCTACTCCGACGAGCAGCCTGTACACTTGCTGTAGCTTGCTAACTAACGGTCAGAACGAAACTCGGCAATTAGCAGTTAGTTGTCTAAAGATGCCTCTACATGCGCTCAGTTGCCGCAGCGAGCTATCTCTACCGGTTGGCTCGCTATTTCAGAAGTTCGCTCTCTTTTTGTACACTACATTGTTCACTGCATTGCGACTTGTTCGTAGGTGCCCTGTGCCTGAAAGAAAGTGTTGGGTGAATGATTCATTACTTGTCTTAGGAGCATAAAGAAGCCTATGTTTATTTCGATTTTGGCTGTTATTATTGCTTCTAGGCAGCGGCTTCACATATCTTGTATATTACTGATCATACGACACTTGGACCTTAATCTGGTGTGGCGGTTTGCGTACCTCCGTGACCCATTGGGCTACACTGCTTGACTCACTTCAAGCCCCTTCAGTGTCACTGATGCCAGGCAGATCAATGGTTGGGAGTCAAATCAACTCATTCTGTGTCCATTTCTTTTAAAATTGAGCCATGAGAGACAATAGCTGACGAATACTGATATTACTATTGATGTGCGCTGTCTTTCCGAAACACGCATACAAGATGACGAATCTTCTGCTTCCTACTACGACTATTCTCTTCGCGTCTCTGTCGGTACTGGATCAATAGCTCGAGGTATTTATAGTATCTGTATCGCCCTTAGCAAACATATTGAAGCCAATCTACTCTACTGCATACCAGTGAATCACCACATATATGCAACTTAACTTCAACTCTCTGTTGGGGTTAATAGGCATCACCTGAAGATAACAAGTCTTCTCATCGCTTCCGTTTATCCCCCTACTGACTGCACTTCGAAGGGTATGGAAAACGAGTTCTATCGTCAGCTCTCATCACTTCGTATGACGAAAAATACTGACATCGGGATTGTTGTTGATGACATGAATACCCAAGTTGGTCGACATTCAGACTCTGAACAGCATTTGGGAGGCGGTGTTGAGACACTAAAATTTAGTACTGATCGGTTCGGGCAACCATGTGCTGCTCGCAATGTTATCAGCATTGATTTCCAACGCAGGTAGCCGGCCCGTGGCCAAAAGGACAAGGCGTCTGCTTTGCAACCCGGTGGTCGCGGGTTCAAGCTTGCTAGGGGACCGAGCCACCCTCACGCGACCAGTGGTGGTTGCGTAGCAGCCAAACGCGATTCCCTGAATTCGCTCTGCTGCCTTGCAGGCAGGCTATTCAGCCAAAGGCTCGGGGTGGTGTTCCCTAAGTCAACACCCTACTTCGACTTGGGCAACCGCGTAGTATCTCGCCATCTGACGATTTCATGGACTTTGATGTTTTGTGTTGTGTTTTCTTTTACTATTTCTGTACCCCATGGTGTCTGATGACTTTATGTCTATTCGTAGACCGTTGCAAGTATATATAGCCAAGCGTCGGTACGGCGTACTGGCTTACAGCTGATACTTTTCCAACGCAGACATACACATCGTGTCATCTGGCACCGAGCGAACTGCTCCATGACTTGGACCCAAATTGACCATAATGTTACCAACTGCAGATGGCACACACCGGTTCAAGATTTCCGGCCGATCTGGAGTACGGTTCACTGCCGTGTATAGTAGTGAATGGCAGTTTAGTCGCCCAATGGGCTGTCTTCATTGGCTTTGTATAACTTACGAAATTCCCTATATTTTTCGTTTCATCCATGTGTTTGGTTACGTTGCCCTTTTTTGCTGCAAAAGGCCGATCCGTTTTGCGAACGTGGAAGGATCTTACATGGTAGAAACTCACGCACTCCTCACGAAGCGTTAGATGGCTCAGAAGTTCATCCATACTCTGGTCCGCTTCCATTTCTTTTACCCTCTGAATAAAGACGCAGCCGCTGCTGAGCCGTTGCATATCGATCACGTCGGTTCGACGCGGCCTAATGCATCCTATGCAGCTCCTCATTCAATTGTACCCCTACTGCGACAGGAAAGTGCCTCTCATCGAAACCGAGCTTCTTCCGGTCCCCCTGCTTGGGTCATCAAACAGCGATCGCGCTACTTGATCTGTTATTGCTTATCATCTGACTCGGATGGTCTGTTTACCAGTGTCGGTCATTCTAGCAATGAGCGTTCGGGCCTGGCACTGTTAGGAACGCTCAATCAACGCTACTGATGCTGGATCTCCAGGTCAGCTGACTTGTGCGGGCAACGTTGAGCCAGCTTACTACTCCAGTGTGGCCGGCATGCTGGCACCTAACGACTATGGAGAGATGTCCGAATCCGGTTCCCTGCGGCCATACGACTCTTCAACTCCACTGATAAGTTCTCGATCGGAGATTTGTACGCTGGCGTTATATTTTGCTTGGGACGATCCGGACATTCACAGCTATAGGCAAATGTGGAGTAACTTGAGGAATCATGCCTAACAGATGCTTGCGACCTCCATCAATGCCAGAGACAGTCTTCCGCTGCC
The DNA here is from genome assembly GCA_944474145.2 of Dicrocoelium dendriticum. Lineage (NCBI taxonomy): Eukaryota > Metazoa > Platyhelminthes > Trematoda > Plagiorchiida > Dicrocoeliidae > Dicrocoelium > Dicrocoelium dendriticum. The sequence continues at coordinate 58,784,809 of OX104064.1, read as the reverse complement.
AGAGCGCGCCTGTGGACTGGTCGATCATACTCGAGCATCCCATCTTCGTTTCCTTTCTTGAGATCCCGAGAAAACAGTACCTATCGCTAAAAATCTAGTCAGTACATATAGTTTATGAAAGAATGACCTAGATGGAAATTCCTGAATTTCAGCAACTATTAGATGCCTGAAAAAGCGCTTGTTGGCTAACCAAAGAGCGTTCGCTGGCAGTCTTCAAGGTAGATCATTCTCATTAGTAAACTTCAAGGTGTGTTTATCTCATTAGCTGTCCATATTAGCTTTAATCTGTGTCTGGCCACACTACTCTGGGATGCTAACGCTGGACTGGGTAAGAGTGTACGAGAATATGTCTCTTGGGTTCCTGCGATAGGTGGGACCTGCAAGGCTTGTCCCATGTCTCCTTTCCTTTTCAACTTTGTGATCTTAGTAATCATAAATGACTCTTACAGGATGGGAGTTCTGCCAGGGAACCAGTGACACACGGTTGAGTATGTGGACTACATAACTCCACTTTGGTCGGGCCAAGCGGCTATGCAAGTACAGCGGAATTTTCTAACCTGTAGCGCTACGTGTTTCGTCTTGCATCTTCAGAGTGCAAACTACTGTTGCAGGACTGGAACGAACCGCCACCGGCTCTAGCTATCAACGGACAGCCATTCTAACTGGTAGACCCGTTCGTTTATCTTGGTCGTTGCCTACCGTCTGGTGGTCACATCACCGAAGAACTTTAGTTCGGTTTAACAATGCCTACTTACTTTTTCAGGTGTTGTACTCTATGTAGGCTGTGGGATATCACTCATTGGAAGCTAGTAGGGTATGTAACGCTGCGATAAGGCCGGTGTTACTGTTTGGAGCAGAGACCTGGCCAGTTTGCGTCAAAGACATTAAACGCTTGCCGGTGTTCCAACACCGGTGTTCGCAGTGTATTACTCATATCAAGTGGGAAAACGGAGTGTGCAATGCTGAGGTCCACCAGTTGACTTTTGGCAAGGAACCCTCTGGTGTCTCACTCGAGTGTTTGCTAAATCTTAATCGCTTACCTTGGCTGGGCCATGTCCTCCGTATGCTGTTGACCTGCTTCCTCGGCGTGCCTTGTATACGGTGGCCGCACCAAGCTGGGCACAACCGCTCTGTGGCTAGTCGGTGACTTGTCAGGCTGGTGCGTGCCGTCTCCGTGGATGGAGGCCTTGTGATGACCCACATCATTGGTTGGAAACTTCATTAGATATGTCGCGTTCGCTCAGTTCTTGGCGGTTTTTTGAATATAACTGTCAGGATTCTAGCACGATGACTTCCACTCACTTACTTTTTATCTCTTCTTTGTACTCTGATCTTTTTCTACCTTGTTTTCTCATCATTGTTATCCTGGCGACGACAGTCATGGTAATCGGGTCCACGGTACTTCGATACCCGAATCATGATACCTAACTTTAGTGAATTGGTTCATGAATGTTTTTCTGCTTTGACCGCGCAAACTTATTTTTATTTATGCTTAAGCCTGTTCGTACTCACTTTGGGTTGAAATGATCTTCAGGGTAAGTTATGTGTAACTTGGTTATCTACGAAACTCTACGCTTCCGGCCTGTGACTGAATAGATAGGGCAGCTGTCTTGTAATCGAAGTTCACTGATTCGAGCATCCTTACCTAAAAATATTAAATGTGCCTGGTGTATACCGTAACGGCGCTCCGCTGCCACGCGACTAACACCAGTCGCGCGTGGGCAGGGTAGACCCCGTGGACACCTGCCCTTACGCGGATTCAAACCGGTGACCTTCGGATTGTCAGCCAAGCGTGCAGACCACTCGGCCACCGGCCGTCTTACTTGCAGGTGACTTAACAGTCTCCCTAGCCCCCACGCACCACTCATGGTTGTCGCATGGAAGCGGAACATCGTTGTGACGTTCCGGCATGCTGCTCATGCTTTTTCCAACTTGTTCATTGGCTCCTCTCTGTTCATTGCTTATAGCCTGATCCATTTAGCACCAAGATAGACTTTTCTTCACTTTATTGAGCTCGTTTTTTGCTGCTGCCCCTCGAATACAAACCACCTTCTCCTGCATCTGTTTCAACTTTTGCAGCTGAAAGTGTTCACTACGTAACATTTGAGTGTCTAGCTTACTATCTTTCTTACATACCTACTTACTATCCTGTGCATTCCATCGTTGCTTCTATGCTCCAGATGTGATGGTGTGATTCTGGCGTCTACCTTGTAATCTGTGCCCTCTGAGTTCGAATCCCAAACCACGCGAAGCGTTTGCGGTTGCTTAGTCTTGAGGCACCAGCGCAATTTTGATGGCATACCGTTGACTACTAATTTTTCTTTTTTTCACGGATCACCAGTAATTTAGTGTTTTCCCTTTCCTTAGACTGTCCTGTCACGAATTGTAAATAACATATATATGCGCGAAATATGCACCACTGTCCCGTCGAAACTATCTGGTTAGAATTGGCCCCTCACTTAAACTTTCATGTCTTCTGCTATTATTCTTGTAGATCAACGAGCAACCACGCAGTGCTTAGTGCACCTGATCATGAGCAACATTCTTTGTGAAATGTAGTCTGTCTGCTCGTTACGTTTTCGTCATCATCATCACACACGCCAGTAGAAGTGAATAGCACGTCATCTATTGTTCCGCAGTACTGTACAATTACAGTGGTACAGAAAATACAAAAACAAACAAATTAAAGACAATGTACTGATGTTGTGATCGTGGTTAGCGAAGGGACTAGGTGGGAGAGGGAGGACAAGGAAACTCAACATGAAGGTCATTGAGATTAACTCTTGGCCTAGTTAGCACGTGTCTTCAATCAAAAGTGTTCGTCTTTCAGACTCCCAACCCCGGGACTCGGAAGGTACCAACCGCAATCAAGTTGTAAGTGAGGGTCTTTATTCCTCTTAATCAAGTTACCTTTTACCTAGATTTGTATTCCATCCAAGCAGCAAGCTTTGCTTTCCTTAGTTGTCTACGATGCTGTTGGCTGTACCCTCGAATTCTGCGGATTTTTGAAGTACCGTTTTCTGGATACTACTTTTGTCTCCGAATTACTGTCTTATACATTTTTTTCTATGTGAATTGTGCACCAATATTCTTTCTTTGGTGTATTTTCCAATCTTTCCTAATTCGGTGGATATTCTCTGGTTACTTTCGGACATCTCAGTGATTGGCCCAACTGCTGTCTCAGTTGCCCATCTTGGATTTGTTTGTGGCCTTGTCAACTAGTACCAGTGCACACCTTTGGGACCGACGCGCAGCCAAATTAACTCCATCGACCGCTCACTTGACTTTTACCACCAACGTTCGCTTGACGCATATCGCCACGGACGTCGGAGAACTCATCAGTCAGCCCACTGGCTCAGCTAACAACACCAGGCCGAATGACAAACATCGAGTAAGTGCACATCCTAAAGGGCTCCAAACTAAGAGTCTTTACGGGTCAGGAACATGTAATCCATTAGTCAAACTCGGCTTAGTTTGCTCGCATTGTTCCAAGTGGTACCATCCGATCTGTGCTAGTTTATCCCAACAGCGGGTGCGAGAGACGAATAGCTCTCAAGATGTCCTTTGTTTCTGTAATACCTATTCGACCATCCCATTTGTCAGTTGTGTGCTTGTCCTAGTCCAGAAATGCAACCAGTTGGTAGCAGAAGCCGAGCAACGAATGAGCACTAAGATAAACTCATTGGAAAAAAGTCAACCAGTTAAACCTGAGGATATTTGACCAAAGGAATAATGCACAAGTTGTTGCTCCTGTACCACGCTCAACCAGGTCCCGCTCGTCGTTCTCCTCCCCATATTTGGCAGAACACTAGGCGAAAATTGACCGTAACTCCGAGTAGCAACCAGTGCCCATGGCAACTAAAATCAGGCACCAATCGAAACATGTGAGTAATCAAATCCCACCAGTCTTGGTGACACATGTATGTAAAAATGATGAAGCAGCCGAACAGCAACACTGAGCACTATGCAATCATCACTTGGTAGCAAGTCAGGACAAACGATCCCCCAACCTTACAGCTCAACGAAAAAGGGATCTAACAATAGTGCCCTGACTGTTGTGTGCTCGAACGTACCCGAATCAGCAGCTATCACATTGCAAGGTAAATTGTCCGACGACCTAAACCAATGGGATTCATTTTGCTTTCTGATGAAAGTAAAAGCCAGACCTGATCAGGCGTCCATGGGCGTGCCTCGCATATTCGATACTAACTATTTATTTATTTAAATATTTACGAATTACTCGTCACCCGAACTCTGCACACTTTGGAGAGCCCAGAATTATTACATTAACACTATTGTCCTCAACCGATATGAGAAACGTCCTGCTCTCTTCAAACGTGCTGCAACATGGATCGTGTGGGATACATGTCTATCCTGATGTACCGTGGAACATGCGACAGTCGAAAAGCAGTTCCGAAGGACATTGCGCGCCTAAACGTTATCTTCATCCATAGTGTGCCATAGCTTCCTTTACACGAAAGTCAAGAGGCCGGAAATCACGATTTAGAAAAATGGCGATTCATCCGCGAAACCATTTCCTTGGATAATGTTGTGTCGCGATCGCTCAAAAGGTTACCTCTCTCCTCCAATTATAGAGAATGCGGCTTGAGAATCCTAAAACCCGTGGTTCAGTTCGAGAAAACAGCGATGGATGTGTTAAATAGTTGGCGCAAAAATCGAAAAAGCCTTCCATCGGAACTTCGCTTAAGGACTACAGATGCTTTGCAGTGTCCACTTACGAAATAAACTAAAAAAGCAGACCTACCGGCGATGATTGCTCCTTTACCCGATACTGGCGTAGATTTAGATCAGGGTTGGGACTCGCCTTGGCCAAAGCAGGGTTCCGAAGTAGTATCAGTATCTCATCAGGAAAACGAATAACGGCCGACCTCCCATCGATTGGCACTCCCACACAACTGAATTCCTGGACCCTCTATGGTCTACCAGAGACCGATAAACTAGCTTGCTTGTATACGAATGCTCAGGGCCTCTTCAGTAAGCTGGCAGAACTGAAAGATAGCCAAGTTTCCTAGAAATATGATATCATCGGCATCACGGAGATGTGGTTACACGCTGAAATGACGGACGCTGAAATTCCACTACCTGACATGTCACTTATTCGGAATGACAGACTGACAAAAGGAGGAGGCTTAATTCTTTATTACCGAAGTGACTTACAGTGCAAAGTCATTGTGGATTCTGATTCCTGATTCGCTTTGGTGTTGCCTGCAATTAAGGAGCAGAGACACTTGCTTTAGAGCCTTGGTGTACCGTTCCCCTAACCCTATATCTGAAACTGACTACCAAATTACGACTGTCCTACGGCGAAATCTAAATGAAGGGTACACTCACATCTTGACGATGGGTGATTTCAATGTGTATTGTTTAGAAACCCCTGCAACGAGCGGAGAACAATTTGAAGGTGATCTTCTGGAGCTTGTAACCAGTGTTCCGCTTTATACTTATGTCACTTCGCCCACTCGGTTCAGAATAGGTAACAGGTCATCTGTGCTTAATATTGTGCCTACCTACGGAGAACTTATGATTGATGCGCTGGTTGTAGACTGCCCGTTAGGTCGCAATGATCATGCAGTTATTGGCTTCGACTTCATCTGCTATGCAGTATCGCTAGCTGTACGCCGTAACGGCGCTTCGCTGCCACGCGGTCAGCAGTCGCGCGTGGTCTGAGTATCCCACGAGGACTCCCGCCCCTACGCGGATTTGAACCGGTGACCTTGTGGTTGCGAACCAGCGGCACATACCACTCGGCCACCGACCGACGCTAAGCCCAGCTCGTCAATGCAGCAACCTGGTCGTTCCTCGCCCACGACCCCCTGGATGTTGCCTCGCTCGAGTTCGTAAACCAATTCTATCGGCTGGTTACGGATGCTTCAGAAACAAAAGTTTGCCAACGGTCTGAAACAGTTACTTATTTAAGGAGCAGAACTAGAAAATTACTAGCGGTGTAAATTATCCCCAACAACAGAAAGCTGGAATAACTACGTAGGCCGACACACACGTACACAACTGCTCAGAGAGGACAAAGCCGCGCGTCAGCATAACCTAGCAAATTCTTCAGCGCCAATCACAAACTGCGGTGTAAGCATGTCAATGGTCTGCGGAAAGTGAGGCAAGCAGTTCCGCCACTCACGACGGCTGATGGCTCAACACGAACGGCTGCGGAGGCAGCAAATGCGCTGCAGATGCAATATGCCCCCACATTCCAGAGGGTATTACCATCAGGAGATACTCCAGCTTTTATCATCCCGCCACCGGGACTCACTCACATTTCCTTTATTACCGAAGATGTCTTACAGAAGCTGACCACTACGCATGCGAAGTTCCCAGAGACACTGGGAGCAGTACCACTGGCTCAGTTCTTTCAGCGGTGCATGGACCAGAACCAAGTTCCTGCCATGTGGAAGCTTGACATAATAACACCCATTCACAAAGGTGGAAGCAGAACCGAGCCTTCAAACTACCACCTAGTTTCCCTTCTGTCTGCATTGTCCAAGGTGATGGAATCCATCACAGCCGATGCGCTGGGGGGCTATTTGGGAAGGTCTAACATTATTCTTTCTGAGCAGCACGGCTTCAGTCGAAATCGATCGTACACAACGAATTTGCTAATAGCACGGAGTAGCTGGACCCAGCCAGCTAACCCTGGAGAGGATGTTGATATGATCTACCTGAATTTTTCGAAGACATTCGACAGTCTACATCATCGGATACTCCTTTCCAAGCTACAGCGTTACGGGATTGGTGACCCTCTTCTAAGCTAGATCGCCAACTATCTCCTTCAGAAGCAATTGGTCGTCAGAGTTCGGAACTCCTTCTCTGATCCCATACAACTTGCATGTGGTGTGCCTCAAAGCTCGGTGCTAGGTCCCCGATTGTTTTGGATAGTTATCAATGACCTCACACAGGCAATTACCTCTAACTTCCTGTTGTTTGCCGATAACGTCAAGATTTGGCGTAAACTTCAGGGGAATACTGACCAGCAATTTATTCAGAATGATCTAGACACGGTACATCAGTGGTCCATCCAAAATTCACTGCAATTCAATGTGAATAAATGCAAGTTGCTCTCCATACAACACCAGAGCAACCATTGTTACAGGCTTGGAACGCATGTGCTGCAACGAGCTGCCATCGAACATGATTTGGGCGTACTGGTTCAGGATGATCTGGGTTGTTCCAGGCAATCCGCGAAAGTCTTCAAAACTGGTAACCAACATGTGGGCTTGTTACGACGGGCGTTCGAACAAATAGATCGCTCTATTTTCCGGCAGACGTTTAGTGCATAGGTTCGTCTTCATGTCGAATATGCAATTCAAGCCTGGAACCCATGTCTAAAACACCATCTTAGTGCATTGGAGCAGCCCCAACGCCGAGCACGAAAGTTCGTTGCTAGAATGCACCCTCTTTTATACGACGAAAGGCTGGAACGATTGGGAGTATTCAGCGGACGTTACCGCCGCTTACGAGGTGACTTGATAATGGTGTACTTAATTCTGCACGATCCACATCATGTGTGCCGCTCTTTACTGCAACTCAGCAGTAATACTAACTTGAGAGATCACTCACGAAAACGGGCAGAACAGTACAGCCACCTGGATTGCCGCAGGAACTTCTTCTCCGTCCGCGTGTGTCACCCATGCAATGCTCTCCCAGAATCGGTCATTTCTGCACCATGGCTATTCATATTTAAAAGACGTTTGGATGACTGACTTACCTACACATTGTTACTTAATACTTCATCTCATCTCACTCCTGGCATATACTTTGGATTTATTTGATATTACATGTTTATGCTGTTAAACTACACGGATCGCAGGACTAGAACCAGACAAATGATAAGTCCGTCTTTTAAACGTAACTAACCCACTGTTATTTTTATTTTTCGATAACCCCACCCAATGGGACATGTAAGACTTCTTAACCCGTATAAATTCATTGTTCCATTTTCTCAGACGCATTACATAAAATGGCTTGCCTATACATGGTTATTGACGCCGTATGACTTGAACAGTGCGTTAGTCTTCAGGATAACTGCAGTCTACTACACACTGAGTTACCGTCTTGGCAACGACTGCCCCATGAAGTTCTAATAAAATCGCCTTGTCTCTTTCGATAATGTCACTGTATTTGCTCCTGACATCCGATAATCGAATCACTAATTCACTTGGTGCCGATTTCATACAATGGTTGTATCTACCGATTTTGTCAATTTGCCTTTTTTGACGTCTTTCACTTTTCCTTTGTAACACCTCTGATTTGTTTAATCGTGATTCTCGAAATGGTTACTACACATCGCCTCTAATAGCTCGAGATAAGCTACCGACGTGTGCTTATCCTTGTTGTTCGACATCTGGTTGCTACATTTTTCAGGTTTAACATAGCAGCTCTGATTTCTGCGGTCGCAAACGGTTTTTGCTAGGATACGTTCATGTGCCGGTCTACAATATTCTCTTTATGCATCAGATTCAGTTTCATCGGGTTCATTCATTCAGCTTAAGTTTCGTGGCATTCTTCGTTGTTTCTCGAGCTGTTTCTGCAGTTTCACAATGCAGTATACCGATGCCCGATTAAGCTTTGCTGCGTTGCAATTCTTCGAGGTTTTAGCTTCTGAGAACCGGTCGATGGCCTCTGAAATCGCTACAGTCCATCAGTGGCGCCCACCGCACTGATTGTGTAACATTCGCTGATTTCCGCTGTGAACAGTGGCCTGCCGCAGTCATTTTTCATTCAACATTTATCGTAAACTTAGCAACAGCAACACGTATTTTGTTTCACATTTTCTAACCAGTTTGTAAAATTCCTTTTTTAGTAAATTCTACATTCTACCGATTCCACTGACGCTTCATCATCTTCCTTATGGAGCTGTCTTCTTTCAATGGACTTGGCTTATCGATTGAACGATCACTCCAAGTTGGGGCAAGCTTTCCGAAAGATTTTTCAACCAGCTACTTATTTGCTTATCGGGAGCATCGTAAAAATCGCGTTGCTCCGTCACCGCCTGAAAATCATCAACAGGGATGTGCTGATCAGCGCCTGGAAAGACCGGCCACCTGGAACCCCTCTGATCACGGTGTCTAATCATCATTCCTGTCTAGATGACTTTATCTTGTTTGGTTCACTTTTCTCGCTTACTGATTTAACTAAAGGTATGACCTCTGCTGTAATGATTAACAGTTAGTTGAAAGATTTAGGTGGACCCTAACAGCCGTGGACATATGTTTTACGAATCCTATTTATTCCCACTTTTTCTTTTGGGGAAAAGGTATTCCGATTTGGAGAACTGTACGTGACCTCAGATCACGCAAGTTGATCCATAAGGGTGGTGGCGTGGATCAACCCAGCATGAATTTTACGCTTCAAGTTCTTAACCAAGGCGGTTGGGTTCATATCTTTCCACAAGTAAGCTTTATCTAGCCTGCTTACTGGTCAGTCTTCTGTTCCTTCATGGATTTAGTTGGCATTTTCCTGTTCACTTTGTATGTCCTCGTATGGATCTCCAAACCTCTTACTGTGGGGTGATAACATAGGATGTTAACGTGGAAACTGCTTACACCTTGCAAAATTTGTCTGATTCGCTGTCGTCACTTTGAATTGGGTCCTCATTCTCCAATTCTCCACTTGATATCCGACTGGAGGTACAGGTAGCTCACATGTTCACTTGTGAGCTGCGGGTAGTCGATTCGAAGCTGTTTAGGTAAAAGCGATTTTACAGCATTCGAGACCACCTGCAGTCACTGTGAGTTGCGTGACGGAGATGCACCAGTATGAGGCTCCGGCGCATTGCTGACATTTTCTTCTGCAGGGTTTTCCACTCAAAATAGCAAGATGGAACATTTCAATAGCTTATTCAGAACTCGATATTTCACTTATTTTTCGCAAATGTATGTAAACGATGCACGAGGGTTATATGGTGCATTCAAGGACAAACGAAACGCCAACTCTTTCTGTTTAAAAGTAGGTACTCACCAAGACAAGGTGGGGCAGCACACATTCATCTGATTGCACAAAGTACGTTGCATCCACGGAATGGCAGAAGCCTGGGCAAACTGAAAAAGGCGTACAGTCCTCTGTCGGTTAATTATTTTGGATGATCCGCTCGAATTGTGGCACGTAGAGATCTTGATTGTATGTTAGGCAACCGAACTAGTACACCGGTTAAGAGCAGATTGCATAAGTTCTGATATTCTGCTAGATAGCCACTTTTCCATCCCACCAAGATACTTACAAGTACACTGGAACTATTAAGTGTAGAAGAGTTTGGACTGTGGATATTGCATTTGCATAGTTGGTCCCTGTCTTGGTCCAATAATACTAGTTTGCTCATAGCTTGATGGAAACGAAATCGGAATCTCCTGCCTGCTTGGTCGTGTACTGATTACCTCTTGCCTAGGGACATCGGTCAAACTTCTCTCACGGGCTTTTGCACTCAACTTCTGTGTTGGTGTGACGCGTTGCGGTTCACCTCTGAACACATTTGGTTGGCTCATGCGTATCTGGTGAGGATTAATGTTGGTTTGGGGGACAGATGTATTTGTCTATCCAAGTAAGCTTGCGATTCGCAAATCGATTGGCTATTCTGGATAGAATTTTGTTCAGGTTTACATTCTAGGAGCGGTAGTTGCGCGTATCCTTGGTAGCAGTGTGGCATTTATTCATGACATCAAGTGCGTGTTCTACTATTTGCGCACTTCATCCATGACGACGATCGTGCCATCAATGTATCCATTGTTAGAGCGCACATTTTGTGTGCAGGGACATGGTTTAAACTATTCCATGTTACCCATGGAAATGTCGGCTACGACCATGCCAAGTGAGTTACCAATAGCTACTCCGTCGATCTGTTGACATGTGGCTCAAATGAATTATATATCAAGGTCTTTTAATCTAAATCATCATCAACAGCAATACATCAGCCATTTGAACTGATACTTCGCTACCATACAACCATAACGACCTACTGAACGAAGAATAATAAGAGGGAGAGAAGGGGGACTTACCGGAAAACCTTAATGCTGTAAGCAAACATCCAAGGTCAAGGCGTTTACACCTTGTCCGCGACATACATTCACAAACAGCTTGCTATTGTGCAATGATAAGGCGGCATCAGCGGGACAGCTTCCTTGCGGCTTTCAATGCCCCGCGTCATAATCAGCCATTACCCCGCAGATAACTCAGCACCAAACGCACTTTAAACAGGTGCTCCGACAAGGAGACGGCAGCAGACGCGTTACTGCTGTCGGTTGCGAGCCATGTCCTGTAAAGTCTCGAGCCAAGCACATGGCGAGTCATGTGGACTCCAGCCGGGAAGCCGCGACGGACCGACGGCAATAAGTTTGGCCTGAAAGCAGTGCTACTAAGTTACAGCTGGTGCTCGGCACACAGTTGCAAAAGACGCTCGCCATTGTCCATACGGTCGGAGTTAAGCCCATAATTACCACCTAGCTGAGCTTCTGAAGAGCTCAGGCGACCTACTTGTGCATTCGTATCCCCTGCAAATATTACGATATCTGGACTGGTAGCACTGTCTAGCAGCGTGTTCACTTCGTGGTAACATGTGTCCTTTGCAGCATCAGAACTGTTGTCCGTGGGAGCGTAAGCGGAAACCACAAACAAACAGCGTCGTGTACTGCTTCTTGACTCAACTTTGGTCGATGTCGTCGAACAGGCTGCATACAAACGGCTGTTCACTGGAATACAATCAACCAACGATGACTCAGTCCTGGAGCTAAGGACCATACCTCCCCTTGCTTGACTATAGAGCCTGCCGCATCAGTGTCTCCGGATGCGTACAACCAATAGCGAGAGAATAAGCCGGGCGAGATTAATTCAACAACCCCTTATGAATCATTGGTCCTAATTTCGGATACGCAATGCACGTCAATACCCATTGTGTCCAACGTACATGCGAGTGCAGCCTGTTGACCTATTTGTCATAGATTGCGAATGTTGAACGTTGCCATGGAAATCGGACAGCGTGGCCTTATAAGGGTCTGTTGCCGATAGACGTCCGGTGCGTGTCGCGAGAAGGTGGCTGCAGATGGTTCTACTCCAGTGGCACTTCGGTTGCTGTCAATTAAGCTGGGAATTATGGTAGGAAGCCATGTAACGGGGATTAGGAAAGGAGTAAGAAAAACAGGTGGGAAAGAAAGAACAGAGGTGCCAACAGTAGCATGTTTTTGCTCATCCGCCCTGCCGTATGCAGTAGTTGAGGCGACCCTTGCTGAACTGCGCGAACACCGATGCAAAATGTAGTTAACGTTTGTGGAAATTGTCATGGTTGTATGTCTGCTAAAATACTGCAAGTGCACCCCGACCTACACAGGAGGACGATTAGGATGTTCAATCTAAGCCTTTGGCTTAAAAGTCTGTCCGCAAAGCAGTGGGGAGGTGGCAATGATTTAGTTTTACATAAATGGACACCATCCCACCTCAAATCCTCAGCCTGGAGGACCAGGAGATTGAGTTTGTCTGACCTCTAACTATTGACCAACGTGGTAGGAGTAGGTCTCAAGGGGCCCTTTGGGGCCCTACCCCGTGTAGTTCAATGGATCAAAGAGGTACGCAAACCGTCGCACCGCATCAACCTCCAGTCTCGTTGCAACGGTTTGATCTAAAAGAGAGCGATAAATTGTGGCGGTTTTTGAAACCTCACTTTGTCGATATGAGTGACGATGAATATAGTGTGTGTTACAGAGGAGTCTGTGTTTCAGGTGTTGAGTTTGCTATAGTGTCCTAATACTTTCTTACAACAATGTCTACCTGAACTATCTTACATAACTTGCACATCTCGCTTGAGCTAACTGTAGTTAACTTCGATAACATTTTCGGGGTTGTGGCATTTTCCTAAGATATATTTTCTGACGTATTTAACCTTCCGCGGATTTTTGGCAACCAATTTATTTCATACGCTCATTTAGTGAAGAGTTGTATCACCGTATCTGTATGTATTATTCGATTTATTTTATTTCGTCTTGTCATTTCAAGTGATTGGCTGTTGTTTGATAACCCTGGTGTGACTTCTCTTGATGTGCATGTTGACAAGGTGCCTACCTGTCTATTACCCACTACCTCGGCCATACTGGCTTTAGGAGGCAGTTGGTCGTTACTGGAGGGGACGGGGTGCACAGTCCTTGTGGCCGTGCTACGCTCGAAGAGTGATTCCCTGCACTCAGTGTGAATCGGACTACAGTCTAGTCACCACCTCATTTGCGCTTGATTCCCCAAATACAGCGTGTTTGTGCTTGCCTGTGAAGGAGTGTGAGCCGGCTCCGTTGATGAAACGTGGCTCCCATCCGCATGCCTCCCGGTCTTATTCCTTCGGGTTTACACTGGATATGGGGTGTGTGGTTGGAGCTGTGGGTGGTGCGGCGCAAGCCATCCATGGTCCCTCTGTAGGCGCAGGCGTCCTGTGGCTGGCCACAGTGACAGGCAAATCCGAAACCGGTTGCCGCTAGCTGTATTTCCTCTAACTTCTTTATCTGTTTTCGGTAAATCCGCGGGGCGTACGTTTGTTCACGTAGACCAACGCGTTATCTAATTCACTAAAGGTGAACCAAAATGATTGCAACCGCGTGCACTTTCCTGTCATTTGAGCTGTGTCGTAGTATGACAGATGTTAGAATACGCCTGCTGTGACGACGGGGACAGCCGAGAGCAGCCGTATAATCCAACCGAATTTCAAAGGCCAACGACTCCTTAAAAAATGATTGTGGCCAACCCTTCAACGACCGGTACTATCTCCAACGTTAGTCCAATGTTCAATGATTCACTTTTGATTAGCGAGAAAAACTGACTTGCTTGTATACTAACGCACAAGGCCTTCTTAGTAACTTGCTCGAACTCTGTTACCGTCAGTCTTCCGAGCCTCGGGGTATCTTAATGGTCACCGAAATTTGACTGAACTTTGAGATTACCGACGTCAAAATCGCTCTAGCCGGTATGTCACTCATCCGGAACGACAGAATGCGTAGGGGAGGTGGAGTAATCATTTGTCACAAAACAAACGTGCGACATGAGCTTATAGATGATCCTCAAACGCGTGCCACTGATCTCACTTTGTGCAAACTGTAGCGAATCTGATATGACTGGCTCTGAAGACGCAAGAAGCACCAACCAACATATCTCATTGGGTCATTGAGGCACACAAACCACCACATTGAGGTCCAGTCAGGTGTGTTTATCCGTTTCAGTAGTTCAATTACTCGTATGTTATCATTTATTGCTAGCATTGTACTATAACGGTCCGAGCAAATGATGGATACAGAAGGACAGCGAAGCTGTTCGTGACGTTGTTATTTCTGTTTACACATGCGCGGGTCCTGATGTCACGCGTTTATCTGGCATGTTAGTGACCTTATACTTGGGCGCTTGACTGTGACCAGACTAGTGAACGCTGTACTCACTCATCTAGAGATGAATGCGGCTTAGATTGTTGTCCCGGATTACATTCACTTGAACCGGCTATAGCTATTTATGGCATAGTTGATTTTATACTAGTGTGAGCCGCCCCTCGAGTTTTTAATAATAGGAGTTGTTATGAATGTCGTATGCGGTGCACACTGAAGGGACTTGACTGCCCCCATCAGCGTTAGCCTCGTAATGACATCTGGGCGCTTATCTTACCATCGATAGTTCTATTGTTCTCCTTTTTGATTAGATGGATGAGGGACAAGGTTTCCCGCTGGAGCTCGTTGAAGATTTCATTAGCACCGTTTTGCAACAATACATGTTCTTTTACTTCCGAAGTTGGGTTTCACGTGTTGCAGTCTACATCTATGTGGTTCGTTTTTTCCTGTTTGCGGGTATTTAGGTTTGTTTTGCTAATTGAATACATATGCTTTCTGAGCCTTGTCATCATTTCTATTATTTTGTTTGCTCACTCGCTTTCACCTTCTCACTCTTTCAGGGGCGTATTATTCACCCATTTGAATTCGATCGTGAGTCGAATTTTCGTTTGAAGTGGGGCGTCGGACGTTTACTCGCTGAGTCCAACGTGGTATGTCGAGAGTGAGCATCGAGTGTATTTCGACGCTTCATACCTCCGCATTGCATTTTTGAGTGGATCATGGTTGTCCACATCAACCTCATCACATAAACTTAGTTTCGGCACTTCATAAGAAGTTGTGCACAGGCGACGAAACATTTTCCATTAAAATTTTGCGCAACAGCGCTGTACGGGTTATAAACTTAACCGTATTGGCGTAACACAAGACTGTTCGTGACGATTGGAGAGCACAACTGTTGATCGCCGCTTTGTTACCATTTGTCTCAAACCAAAAAGTCTTTCGCCGGTACGATCAGATCTATGTGTGTAAGGGTTGTTATCTACTGCGATACAACCTGTGGATTTATCGCAGGTAAAATAGTAATGCTTAACAATTTCCTTAGATAAAGCGTGAAAACAGGATGTGAACGTGTCAGGAAAAGCTAAAATATCGCATATCGGTGAACTCACCGAAGTTTCACTTGTGCACGTAGTTTGGTTTTGTCATGATGTGTTTAAGTAACATTAGCTAAGTCTTGTTTTGCATGTGGTGTAATATTTCCTCAAGTTGAGTTTTGTATTCGGTCAATGTGAAAGCGGAGGTGACGGAGGTGAGCGTTCCACTCCTGGGACACACGAAGTGAGAAAAATGCCGGCGGCATTCCAGCCGGCCGTGCTGTGTGGCTAACTTAAAGTGATGGCCTCGGAGTGAGGTGTCGTGACTTAATTTCAATGTGTCGAAATGCCTGGTTTGGATCCCTCAAGATCTGAAACACGAAAATAAGGCCACCGCGCAGGCGACGGGATTGACCACCGAAAACTCGTAGGATCTGTCGTCTATGCTGGTAAGGGAGCTAAGTCAAGCGCTTGACATTTTTTACTCTTCTTTTGGAGTCTCGAGGGCAGCAAGCTCATGCTGTTGCCAGGGGTGCCAGACCTGGATGGTGTATTCAACACGTGGACACACGTAAGTTGAAAATTTGTGAAAAGATGATAGGGTCAAACTGGCCAAATGCTCTCCGCAAAAAGCCAAAGTGCTTATTGGCCTTCCTTGCTGCTTTTTCAGCCTGTTTTGAGCAACCGAGATCGGCCTACACGGACACTCCACAGGGTATTCTCCTAGCCGGTATGCGTAAGTTCTCTAGTGACGGATGCTCAGTACTCGACGTTTGGCAGCGTTGAATTCCAGCATATTCTGAACTGACCAATCGGGAGCTCTATCGAGCTCACTTTGTAGTGCCGTGTTGTCGTTTACCCTCCTGGTTGTCCGCCAGATTTTGAGATTGTTTGAAGAGTGAAACATTTGCATCGATCACTCCCACGAAGTCGGTAATAAAGACGATGAAAAGCCTTGGTCCTTTAACCGAGCCTTGTGAAACGCGACATTGCAACTTCATCGGATCAGATAATCCGCTATGAACTCACACTTAGGCGATGTATGAAACCCAAGATGGAGTGTATTGTTCTCTATTTTCCGAGGTCTGATATACTTTTTCAAACAAACCATCAATACTTCCCTTGTTTCACAACACACACAAACTATTCGACTGTGTCTACTGCAGGTACATTTCTGTCTCAGGTCTTCCAAAATTCGCACTAATCGGATCGATCAGGGGTTAGCACTAATTATCACCGTGTTCCCCTTTCGCACCAGACGTTTGCGTTCCCCCATGCACGCACACAGGACAGCGGCGTCGCAATGTATCGCCGACCGCTTAGTTCACACTGCGTTGACAATGTCGACATCTTTCGCGTCACTGGCGACGCCTAATTGCTAGTTGGGAGTGGGGGTTTTCGCTGTCCGTGCTGCACTGCTTCAAGTGGCTGACTCTTGTGGATCCCGCTGAAAGATGCCGCTTGTATACTGGTCAATATCGTCACACCATCAGAGTTACACGACAGCAGTTCGAGCGCCATCAGATGCTAATTACGTCGGTGTCTCCTCTCTAGTCCTTATCACCAGAAGAAAGTTTTGGTGATTTTAACAAGTGACGAGAATAATAAGATTTTCACCTGGGCACCGTCGTGGATCACCTCTCGCGATCGATGCGCATCCTGCTGACAGTGACTATCAGGGCTTCCGTTATGCCGATAGTTCCGTCTTTCAACACAAACGTTCGTTTTGCATTGCCCAGTTTCTACCGAGCAGTATGCTCGCTTGGATTCCGACAAGCTGTCACCATCATTTGAGGGTTACACACATAGGTGCAATCTCGTCGGTCGATATGGTGCACTTGCCTAGTTTCCAATTACATCTTGGTACTCGCCCACACGATGCTCGTTCATAGAGGCTACTTACCCATTGCATAAAATAACACTCATCCAGTTGACGCTATCGATCCGACTTTGGACGCTATCTGTGATTAGCCAGCTGCAAAGTTCCAGCTGTCGTATAAACTCACAAACAACCCGCAGATCATCTGTGTAATGTGGGGCCTCCAAAAAGGGTCGCGTTGTTAAGCTCTCCATCTCTTTGATTAGAACACCTCAGAATCGATTTGGATAGAATCATGGACGACGGTTTAGCGCTGAGTGACCGAGGCTTCCAATTCCACCAAGTGTTTGTGGATGGTGTGCTTAATTGTTGACATTGAATACATTCGCGAAGACCGTCATCTTCCTAGAGAAGCACCAATCTTTTGGACAGCGCTATTTCGTCATATTCGAGAGATGCTACCGTCACGGAGGATGAACGTTAGGGGAGCGAAACCCTACGAGAGGGCCCTCAGCTGTTGTTCGGCGTTTTTATCTTGTGCAAACACCATCCTTAAGTAAACCCGTCGGGTAAATATTGGACGACTCCACTTCGCCTCACCCACAGCCGGTAGAAGCGCACGACAGTATCCGCCAATGGGTGTGTTTTCGAACGAGCGACAAAACCAGCACGAAGGCAGAGATGATAGAAGGTGGACACGCAGTGGAAGGGTGTACGGAATTTCAACACCGAAAGAGCTTAAACTGAAAGAAGCGGGGGTGTGGTGTGAGCACGGTAATGGCAGTTATTGGTATTCGCCTACGCATTCGGAACGGAGAGGCAAGTGGCTGCTCGATCGATTGTCCGCCGCCAGTAGAACAGCAACGCCTGTACGCCTGAGCGAGAATCGTTTTGAAAGCCCGCACGACCAACTGGCTCGAACGATGCTAACTTTCCGCCAGAGGAAACCAATCAAGGAAGTGCAAATCGGCATCGCTCAGCAGAGCGTAGGTTACCCTATAAATAATACGTTGCATTCTGATAACCGCGAAGTCTTCGTTTTTGATTCTTGGAGGGCGCTACATGTCACGAACCATTTGCTACAACGGGCTAAACCCGAATCACCAAGCTTGCATCACAGATTCTTCGGCGAACCAACCCCCGTATTTTGTTTCGAGATTTCGTGACTGTATGTATTCTCCAACATTGGTTACACTGTTCGCCTGTTATTTCCTCTAAATGTTTTCATAGGGATTATGTCCTCTATGTGCACTCACTAAAATTTATTTCTTGGTGTTCTTATTTAAGGAACGAGACACGCATTAATTGTATCCTTTGCAAACATTTCGATACACATTTTACATTTTCCTTAAGAATTCTAAACTACCCCTCTCACTTTCTGCATATTTTTCTGTCCATTACTCTGTCTATTCCACGCGGTCCAAATTCTAAGCTATATGTCATGCTTCCTAATCCACCCGATAGCAATGGCGCACACGTTGCTTGACTCTGTGTTTGAGTGCAAATGCACTCATCAACCAATTGTTCGCATATCTATCTGAAACCATGAGTTTCGATCGGTTCCAAGCATATTTCAAGTGTTGGTACTATCTTTCTTTGTTTACCGTGTCAGTTGTTGATATTACGTTGTGTTACATCTGAACTGGAACAATTTATTTATCACGGATAAAAAGCTATACGCTTAACAGTGTTCTAAGCCGACCACTGATAAGCCTTGTTGCGATCGTCTTACAGTGCTATGTGGTCGTTTATTCATTTGATTGCCAGCCAACTCTTGTGCTCGACCGCAAATAGTATTGATAGTGTAAGGAACTGAAAATGCACTTATATGGTGTATAAAGCCTATTACGACTTCAGCTGAGACTCGAACTGTTGTGCCACTTTCTTACCCTCCTGGCTCTTACTATTAGGTTCTTGTTTACAGATTTGAGACATAACCTCTGGTTATTTGCGCACCACTTCCATTTCAGCTTCTAATTCTACTTTTTGACTCACTTTGCTATACTTCAGACCATCACTCCTTCGTCACGTTTCATTGCTTCGTCTATAGCGCGACCAATCGCAGTGAATGGATCTGTTGCGCATCACTCAATACTGGTTTTGATAGGCTCATCGTTTCGTTTTATCACCAACTCCTTAAGGTTACTTGTATAAACCGCAACACCCAACCGTTGTGAATGTTGACGTTTTTTCTCATTTGTCGCAACTGACATCTCAATGTGTCTACCGTCAGGTCTCCGTCATCAGCGCCAACGTATTCCTACTCTCTTTTGCATGGACATAATATATTATTTCGCTTGCTTATTATTATTATTATTATTATCACAACTATTCTGCTCTATCGGGTCCGCTACAAAGGAACTCCTTAACCATGCCCTTTGCACCCGTTTCACTCCTGCGCGGACACGGGGGTACATTATCATAATCATCGCGCCCGATTAGTATCCGTGCACAATACCTTCGCTCTCCTACATATTATATAGGCAATCAGTGCCGCATTGTGTCCGTCACATTACTCGCCAGTCGTGTATGAACAGATGTTTATTTTTTCCGTTATTCGTTCTTTTTTAGTTACCGTTGGTTCTTCCCATTTGGCATTGTGGTCTGGAGCTTTTGAACCCCTCCGAAACGTTTAGTACTTTTGAGACGTTGCGTCGTATCATTGGCAAGCCACGGACCCTAACGATTGCCGTGGGTAATGTTATTAATCCTGATGGCATTCGAAGCATTCTCTCAGAATATCGCAACCACCAGCGTTCTGAAGCGGAAACTCGCCGTGAAGTGCATTCACTTCTCACAGCGTTGGTGCAAGCAGCCCTGTATTCGTTGAAATCAACCACTGAATTGGAACATCAACACCATTTTCACGGTCCAGATGCGTGATGCTGCTCACATCATGTTGGAGTCTGGTCGTCTCAAAATTTTATTTTTTCTAACATTCCCTATTGGTATATAACGGAGGAATTTTGTGTTACGACGCTTAACACCTTGTCAACTGTCTTTCTCTTATTTGACCGGCACGACCGTTCCTCATTATTTTCTCCATGTACATATCTGGTGCGTGCGAAGTATGTCCACCAGTTGTCGGGTCACTATTTTTCCGGGATGTATTTATCTCCACCCTTACGTGTGCCTTAATGCACGTTATTAGTTTTTTGCAATTAGCACCTTCCATCTGTCTTGGAAAATTTTTTATGCGCATACTCTACCCGGATCCCTCCGGCTGTCCGTCGCATTGCCAGTTTCTTCGCAGTTACTGCCTCATCGCTAAAGTGCCATTGATTCCTTGTTTCAGGCCCAGGTTCTCAACTTGTAATCAGGTTCTGCTACCATTATCACCTTCACTCGAACCACAGACATTTTCCTCGCGGGCTGGGATACCGCTTTGGCACCCAAACCCGTGCAGGAGAAGTGCAGTGGTACCAGACCAGATGTATTAACCACGGATCGCATTGGGACGGGCACAACCACGTTGCGGTTCATCCATTTTTTAAATTCCCGCATTCGTGCCATATCTTTGCTGACTTCTCGCTGATGAGCGACAGCAATCACAATTTCAACATTAGCGCATAAACTACCTACCATGACTCACTTTCAGGGTCATTGAATACTAGTTGTTAGTAATGGCATCCTATAGAATCTAAGTTTTGAGCTATGGCATGACAACTGGATCGCGTGTGTTGGCATCACCTATGTACTTCGGGTCACGTTCTCGTGATAGAGTATAAACGAATCATCGTCATACCATCACGTTAGGGTGAGAAACACACCTCAGCTAATGTGCGTGGGTCACAAGTCAAACTAATACCTGTGCTCTCCTGATACCAATGCCTTAGATACTTTAGTTACTGTTCTCTGTAATCCTCTTAGCCAACGACTGGCGTTGTTCCTCTGCGTAGAGATCTAGCGCAGTTCAGGGTTTGTCAACCATTTATCAGCTGACTCGTCTGTTCCTTATGGGTTGTATTCCAATACAATGTTCTAGCTGCGATGCGGACCACTTTATCGCATCAGTATCTCAAATCTTTCGTTTAGACTCGCAGTGGCGAACCTGTGTCTGTTCTCTGCTCAACCCAATCTCCGTAGTATGCTTCGACCATCCTCCTGGGACCCTTTTGGCTTCTTTTGCACCAGGCTTACCAAAATGGCATTGTTCCGTGTCTAATTGACGACCATCTAAAACGCTTGCTGCTGGCAAGCGTTCTCCCTATAAAAGGCTACAAATGCCTGCTTAACAACACTGCGGCGTGGTGAATGTGAGTCGCTCCTAACTAGAGTCACTGCCTCTTACGTATACGGATGATCGTATCCAATCCAAAACGATAATCTCCATTCATCCCTTCTCACGCTGACCACCTGACCGAAATCAATCACAAATACGGCGTCACCTTTACAAATTCAAGCAACGTAGCCACACACATTCTTACCTACATTCATTTACATCTATCACATTGGTCCATATATCGCTGATCAACTTTTACCTTTTTATATTTATTGGTCCCTAAAGTTTGTATCACCATGATCATGTCTTTGCAAGCGTATGTCACATTGCCGAGAATAACACTTTTATTTGTTTATATCTCTTCCATAATTCGTTTTGGTCTTAACAACTTAAGTGTCCTCTTTGGGACGATGACCGGATTGTTCACGCGTCTGTCTTGTTATCTACCAGCCCCTGGTTCTAGCCTGCGTAGATACTGCCGACTTGACATTATCTCAGCCCACATGCAACCATTGGTGTTTTCTTGCGAGGAATCGTCTGTACGAGGTTCTGGCGCACTTCTGATGCCCTTCCCTAAGTGGTCTCACCAACCGTCAGACTCTACGTTACCTCCATCTGACGTGACTCCAGCATATGGAAGGGGTAAATAAGTATTTACCCACCCCATCTGTGCATTTTTCACATCTTCACTTCGTAGCGCACTCAACAACAGTAGTACATCAGCCATTTGAACTGATGCTTCGCTGTCGTACAACCACCATGACTTAGTGAATGGGGAATAGGAAAAGGAGATAAAGGGGTACCTGGTATAAAACTTAAATGCTCTAAACAAACCTGCGGAGTCAAGTCACAAACAGCTGGCCATCGTGCGAAAATGAGGCAGCATCAGTTCGTCAACTGTCTTGTGACTTTCACTACCCCACACAATAATCACCCGTTGCCACGAATATAACGGCATTAGAAACAGTTTGATCAGGCAATCCGAGTGGTCGATGCTTTTACATGTCTAGTTTTATCCCGTTTCTCTCCATTTTGCACCTAACCGTGCAGTACTACCTCTGATGTACTGCACTACACGAAGTCATGAGGGTTACTTATCGTTATCCAGCTGCTGCAGAAGTAACCGATTTTTGATCTTGCAATCCTCCTAATATTAGGGATTGCGTAATATCTCAGCCGAGTGCTACAATGATATCAGACTGTTTTACAGTGTTTGTCAATTGGACATGTTCGTCTAACGGGATGCGCATCAAACGCAGCTCATTTCGGCTTATTTCAAAGCTAAATTCAGTATATTCTCGTGCGCACGCTCAGGAAATGATTGCGACCACCTGGCTTGCTTCCTGTGATTCGGGCTTATGAAATGTGGCTAATGCGGTTTACCGGTCTGCTTACTTACCACCGTGGCTGGTGGGTTGGTCTGAGTGGGAGTTACGCACACGTGACCTATACACTGGCCGGGGAAGTCTAATTGGCCTTCATTCCGTTTGAACACCAGTATAAACCTCAGTAGGATAAATATAAGAACGCCATTCTCCACAGACGATATTCTATTGAAGAGACGGGCAAACTGATTTTATTTAGCAACTTCTTGTATGTGGTTTGCAGGCATTTATTGTACTTTGACTGATGGGGACCTGTCATCCCAACGCGACTTAGAGCTCATGAAGTTCTACAATTGACACAGCCGTAAGTAGTCGAGTTCACACCGGCGTGCCAGACTATCTTTCCTCGTTCCTTTTCCCCCACTCTGGCCTAGGCAGCTCAATTACTTGAGATTTAGGATTGAGAAGAGCCTCATTTGCCTCATGCTGATACCATAGCTTTCAATCAGACCACTTGATAGAATTCCGTGTTTTCATCTCGGTTTCCTATACTTTCAGGTCAGTTACGAAACAAGGCAATGAAAACTAGACTGCCGTTCTACTTGCAATAGCTGTCCACTCCTAGTTTGGCTACATAATATATTTCCTTTATATTGGATTATGTACAATATCATTTTGACGTTGACCTTTTATCGATAGAAATTTTGCGATTTAGCTCACTGCTACACAGAGGTGATGCCCTTTTGCAAGATGACACTTTGGAGCGTTCTAACATGGACACCTACTTTCCTACTATATGTTGTTGTGTTATTAGTGTACAGGACGCTATTTCATAGCAATTATTCAATATACCTTCAACAGAATGGTTTATTTTTTAAACGAGGACACGTTTTTTCACGCTATCAAGAACCACAACTGTAAAAGCCTGATATGACTCAGTTTTTGCACCTCCTTTGTTTTGTCATTGTTCTTCTGACAATGTCTCCGACTTCCCGATCCGCACGTGATATACCAGTGAAGTCAAGCGAGATCAGTTCTGGTAGTATGGCAAGGACCGTGTGAAAATAGCGCTGTCGGTGAAAAATATACGGAATAATGATGGATGCACCACTTGAGGTTACAGGGAATGTTCAACTCATTTATGTATGCATATTACTGCTTCATGAAGTGTAATCGCCTACAAACTATCTTCAACGACGCAATCGTGAGCTCTTTTCACCTTATCTGCCGAGGGTGAACTTATGACTGTCAACTTTTGAACACTCCTTAGGCGCAGTTTTCGCTTACATTTTACACTTGCATCATATATATATATATATATATATATATATATATATATATATATATATATATATATATACAAAGGCATCGGAAGCACGCCGCTGCCTCCCATCAATGCTTCACTGTGACGCGACCGCCATTAGTCGTGCATAGACACGGTCAACCACACCTACACGGATTCGAACCGACGATCTATAGGCCATAAGGCTGACCACCTTATTCTCATGACCGAAGGAATACCTCTTACTTGATTGCTCATCGGATTGCCACCAGTTCCTGCAGAATTCCACCGGATGTAGCAAGTGCACCAATTTTCTCTCCAGTATCCCAGGTTAACGTGATTGGTTCCATTTTGATACACAAAAGCTCTCTTTGCTCTATTCACCATCACACTGTTTGCCGTCCGCTTATCCAGCTTCGGGAATCATACACACACACACACACACTATACACGTTAGCTAGAGGTGGGAAACACCTCAGCTACCGTGCCGCAGGAAACATCTCAGCTTCGGGAATAATGTATGATTAATCATTTTCTGCGCCATGGTATCTACCGGAATCAATCAAACCCGCACTGTGAGGTTAACTTATTGACGTGGAGTGCAAGCAACCATGTTATTTCTGCTCCTACGTGCATCACATTCGTCGATCACATCTGGGTTGATAGCGCTGGCTATTTTCTAAGGCACAATGCCCACCCATTGTTCATTTTGTTACTAACTTCTCCTCTTCCATGGTAAAAATTCTATGAGTAAGGTGCTATACGATGTATTTATTAGGTTGTCCCGAAATCAATTGACCTGTTTGGCACACCTTTACAATCATTATTTATTTTAAACAAGCGACCATATTTAATCAATGTAACATCCATTGTTATTGCCCATGAATTGCTAACGCTCAAGCAAGCTGTCGATGCGTCTCTCATAGAACAAGCTGGACTGGCTGTCAAAATATTGGGCTAGGTGCTTGTCAATATGGTTGCGGGCATCAAAACTATTGTTCTTGATGTGGTTTTATGGCTAGCGGAAAATGTGGTAATCAGTAGGAGCGAGGTCCGGGCTGTATGCTGGAGACATAAGAGTATCGATACAGAGATGCCGAACCTTGAGACGCGTCATCTTTGCCACACGATGACTTGCAGGCGAAGGAGTCGACCTACTCTTGGACGCTTTTTTCGGTGTTTGTCGACCATCTTTTGCAGTGATTGGCACTAGACATCGCTAGTAACCGTGGAATTGTCAGGTGGCAGTTCCCTATAAATGACACCGCGGCGATTTCACCATACTGACAACAACACTATTTGCTGTGCCGTTCGTCTTTCGGGAATTGTACGTTCTTTTCATCTGCTGCGATCCACTGACGCTTCCTGCTATGGTTGACATGGAGCACCCACTTTTTGTCTCCAGTGACGATATCGTTCAGCCACTGATGATTGCATCTTCAGGTGAGCAATGAAAGTGCGAAGGCACAATGGTTCACAAGCTGCTCATCAGTCAATTCTTGTGATACAAGTTATCCGAGCCTTGGGACCATTCAGAATTTTCGCTAACGGCGATGAACAGTGATGTTTGGAAGAGCAAGATGTGACGAAACTTCCCGAACACTTTGTCTCGAATTCTCCTGTAGAGCTTCCTGGATGCTGCTGACAAAGTTCACAGGCTTGCGTCCTTAACCAAGTTTTGACAATTCGTGATTCCCTACTTTTAATCAACGAAACAAATATTTCATCATACCATAACTTGGAGCATCTGCGTCTAGTACACCAGGAATATTTTGACTAGCCTCGACCGCGTTGAGCGCTTATAGGAACTCGTGCAACAATCATCCGCGAACATCACGTTGATCATTTGCCGATACCACAGCCATTGTTAAAATGTAGGATAAATGAACAATGAAAGATTGTTGTTCCAGTGCTACCTTTATATACATTTATGGGAAAAGCTTCCCGAAAATTCCGTAATGGCATTAAAAATTCAATTGCTTTTGGTACAACCCAATACTATGCTAAATCTGGGCATACAGTAAACAGTTGGAGAATAACATCTGCATTCTAGACCCAATCTACGATACTTGCTCATTTTCTCATTCCCTCCCTTCTCAGCTCTCTCCCATCAATTGAGCAAGAGCTTGCTGCTGACCTCACAGCTGCTGCCACCGATACACGTAGCTCGTCCATCAAACCAAGAGTCTCATTTCATATTGGTTCTTTTAACGTCTGCATCCTGATTCGGATCGGCCAACAGACAGAACTAGCTCTTACTCTTCACTCTCTTGGTGTTGATGTGTGCTGTCTCCGAGACGCGCGCACAGGGTAACAGTATCATGACTAGTCTTGAATTCCCTGCTTATGAATCTGCCGAGAATGGCTACATTCTTCGCGTCTCTAGCGATACTGAGTCAATGGCTCAAGGTATCGCCTTGAGCAAACATGCTAAAAGCAGTCTACTCAACTGAATACCAGTGAACAGCCGCATGTGTAAGGTTCAATTTCGAACCTCTATTAGAGTTAATAAGGTGCCCTTTCATCGCCCCAGTTTATGCCCCTAGTGAATTTAGTTCAAAGGGTATTAAAGACGATTTCTGTCGACAGCTCTCATCTCTTCGTCTGACGAAAAGTACCGCCATCTGGATTGTTGCTAGTGACTTGAATGCCAAGGTGCCTTGCCTTTCGGACTCTAAATAACACCTGGTAGGCTGCTTTGTGGTCGACGCACGCTGAGCAGACAAAAATGATCGATTCCTGCAGCTGTGTGCCTACCAAAATCTTTATATTAGCAACAATACTTCCTTGCACAAATGTCCACATCCTGTCACCTAGCGTCCACCGAATTCTTCTTAACCTGGACCCAAATTGACCATATTGCCGTCAGGTATAGACGGAACATCAGTCCAGAATTGTCGATCAATTTGGAGCACGTGCCTAGAGTCCGACTAGAATCTAGTGCACTGTCGCCTAGCGCTCACTCTTCCCGCTTCAGAGAAGTGTCTAACATTTAAGCTTCTCGCCTGTATATGAAATTAAAAACCCGCATTTTGACAATATCATGACAAACTGACCGACCATTTGTCAGTGCTAAATGACGTTAGTGAGCCGAACGCTAACTGGAATCGTCTCAAGTATGCCATGTTGTCCGGAGGAAAGTAAAAATTTCCCGGAAATATCGTTATTTCAGTAATTATTGGATTGCTACTGTTTATCGCAGCGATTTGGAACATTCTGGCATGTCTCAAGGCTGCACCCGACAACACAACCTCCTGAAGATTGACTGGATCGGCGTTACACTGCTGCTTTTACCAGTTGACCTTTCTATTCTAGAAGTCGAAGTTCCTTGGTTGATCTATAAATATGGCCAGGTTCTTCCTCAGCTGTACAGTATTTTTGGTGGCGGTTAACACGTCAATTAGTCAAAATTGTTTGACTTCGGATATTTTTCTTAGGTCGGACCGGGATTTTTGCGGAGAAGTTGAGTGTTTTATACGGAATCGCAAATAATTGGGGAGATCTAATACATGAAGAATGCTTTTGACGCCTGCAGTACGTTTAACGCTGTCCATAGGTTCCTTACACATCGATCAATTTAATCGAAACATGGAAATAGTTAACAGTGGGGATTGAGTTTCAGCATGTCCCTAACGCCCTGAAGCGATGACTGTCTAGGGGTTTTAAAATTGACCGGGAGCTTTGGTGGGTGGCAGAGACCCATGATACGAAGAAAATCGGTGCTATTGGGAACAACTGAGTGCTATTATAGCTGATCCGGAATACGGGTTCGAGAAAGCTATCAGCTAGTCAAATAATATCTGGGAAAGATGGGGAGTTGGCCTATTCTTAGCCACTTTGACTAACCCGTTGAACGGAACATTTTGAAGAGTAGTTCAGCAGATGTTCTTTGATACTGCCGTTTGCTGTCCCCTGGACCGACGTGGGAACTTGCTGCCATACCCACTTTGGAAGATATTCAACATGATCTGGCCGTATTGAAATGAAACAAAGCTCACGAGCCCGATGGCCATACAACGACTTTACCTTTAAACCGTTTCTTGATGCCCTGGCCGTGGCCTATCTGCTGCATCGAGCTGAGTGGATAGGGGTTGGGATAATACATCTCAGACCTGTCCGGGATGAAGACTCTTGAAAGGTGCGATTGCTACTCTGCAAGCTCGGAATCAGTGAACATTGGTTCATAGACCACATTCTGCCCAATCAGTCGAAGGATCTGACGGTTGACGAAGTAGTGTCGCAGCTGAAGGAAATTTTTTGTAAGTCATTATCCTTGTTTAGCATTCGCCATAAATATATGAAAATTGTGAAACACGAATCGGACGACTTTGGGGCCCTAGCAGACATGATCAACCGTGAGTGTGAGCGCATCAGACTACGCACTTAACCGGGCGAACAGTTGAAGTGTCGCATTTTCGTCAGCTCTCTACAATCCCCCAGTGATGCTGAGATCCGCACGCAGCTTTTAGCTAAGCTGGAGCAGGATCCTGATCTGATACTGTAAGCCCTCATAAGCGAATGCAAACGGCTGCTCACTCTAAAACACAGCACCTCATTGGTCGAACGGAATGGTCTCGCACTACCAGATACCGTGCACTTCGTGAGAAAGGCCAGGACAGTAAACCCAAGCAAACCATCCAAGACGTCTACGAACAAACCGCCTATAGCATGCTGGTTATGCGGATAATGGCATTTCGCGCGCTTTTGTCGCTTCAAACGTCATATTCGTCCAACGTGCCATAAACGTGGGCATACGGAGGAATTCTGCAGTCAGATCCGGTCGAATAAGGTGAAGTTTTATCGAAAGGAGAATTCTATGAAGGATGGCGCAGAGCCTCTGTCCATAGTTGCCGCATTCCAAAGTGAGTGTAAACCTAGACGACGATTTGTCACTGTCTCGATCAATGTGATCCCAACGAAGCTGCAATTTGATACGGCCTCGGACATCACGATTATTCCCAGGAGCACATAAAGTGGCCAAAAGTGGTTGAGTTTCAAAAAGTTGCACATAATGCATCCGGCGGTCTGTTAAGCTTAGTGGGCGAACTTACTTGCAAGATTGTTTTCAAAAGTGATGCAAAGTCAGGAATAGGCTGCATTTCAGACCGGCCGAATTTGAATCTTCTTGGTCTCGACTGGATTGAAAAGTTGCAACTCCTCGATGTTCCCTTGAATCAGATCTGCAAATGAACAATTGATTAGTTTGAGCAACTCCAGACTCATCATCAAAGTCCGCCGAAGACATGACAGGTGGCTTGAAGCAAAAATTTGCCTCTGACTTTCAGGATGGCTTGGGCCCTTGTACGAAATTCAGGGTAACGCTGAGCTTGCGACCAGGTGCTAAACCAGTGTTCAAGGCTAAAAGACCGGTACCATATGCCGCCATGTCAACCGTTGATCAAGAAATCGATCGACTGGAACGTGCCGGAGTCATCACAACCGTCAACTACTCATCATGGGCCGCAACTATTGTCGCAGTGAAGAAGATAAATGGCAAGGTACACGTCTGCGCTGACTTCTCAGCTGGCCTTAACGCCGCGCTGGACGACCACCAGTACATATTACCCGTACCGGAAGGTATCTTTGCGAAACTGAATGGTGGTAAGTGCTTTGCTAAGCTTGGTCTTTCCGATGTCTACCTTCAAGTGGATGTTGATGAAATCTCGAGGGAGTTGTTGACGATCCACACTCATCGTGGGCTATTCCAATACAACCGCTTACCCTTTGGTGTAAAAGCGACGCCAACCATTTTCTAACAGTTGATGGCTACCATGCTAGCGGGCGTTTCTGGAGCCGCTGCATAGCTGGATGATATCATAATGATGGGTCGAACATGGGAAGAGCTATTTAATTGCCTGGATGAAGTGCTTGGTTGTATACAGTCGTACGGTTTCCGGATCCGTGAGGATAAATGCACATTTTCACGACGATCATCAAATACCTTTGTTTTATCCTTAAAAAGGATGGACGTCGACCAGATCCGGAAAACGTAGAAGCCATTAGAAACTTGCCTCCACTAACCGATATACAGTACTTGCGTTCACTTTGTGGGCTCATCAGCCACTATAGCTCATTCTTTCCTGAGATGCACCGCCTGTGTGCCCCGTTAAACAAGCTACTATCTAAAGGCCAAACTTGGAACTGGACGTCAGAATGCCTTCGAACGGGTCAAGACATTGCTGTCCTCGAACTTGCTTTTGACTCATTTTGATCCCTCCAAAGCGATGGTCCGAACCACAGATGCATCAAGCCATGGGATTGGCGCAGTAATTTGACACACTTACACCGATGGATCTCAGAAAGCAATCGCCGATACCGCCAGAACACTTACGAAGACCGAGAGGAATTACAGCCAGATCGAGAAAGAAGCATTGGTCATGGTGTTCGCGGTAGAGAAATTCCACAAAATGCTATACGGCTGACGCTTCAAGCTTCTGACAAATCGCAAGCCCTTTCTAGCTATACTTGATTCGGGAAAGGGCATCCCGGGCTACACAGCCCACCGGCTACAAAATTGGGCACTTACCTTAATGGGGTATGCTTTCGAAATCCACTACCAGTCGCCAATTTCCATTGGCCAAGCGAATGCACTGTCACGCCTAATTGACGCCCACTAGCAAGAATATGAGGACACAATCATTGCCTCGGTCGAGATCGAACCTGACGTCAACTATCTGGTGAGTGATGCATTGCACGTTCTACCAGTTACCGCAGAAGCTGTACGAACCGAAACGCTTCGGGACCCAGTACTCAAGAAAGTTTCAGTTCCATAAAACAAGTTGGCCACGTTCATGTCCATTTGCCGAGTTGCAACAGTACTTCCAGCGGAGAAACTCGCTCTCTATTGTAAACGACTGCGTACTAATACGTAGCACCACTAAGCATGTAACGCACGCTTCCGAGACACGTAATCCCAGCAAGCAGAAGACGTCTAAGCAGCAGGAGGTTTATCAATCAATTGAGGAAGGTACAAGACTCACGGAAGTCGCGTTGCGAGACCGGCGGTGTGTGTCTGATGATTGGCTGGCTGTTTTGTGTGGTAACCAATCCACGCACGGCTGAGTAACCGGATCGAAGTCATTCGCGTACGTGACATCCCCGCACCTCTTGAAATGTTTATACTCCTGGCACGAACCGGTCAACGGGTTTATGCGTACGTTGAGATCTGTGAAGCGTTGGTTCATCTGACGATTGTACAGAATCCTGGGGTTTTGCTTCCGTTTCCGGCTGAACGGTTGCTGATTCACCCAGACGTTCATCTGCTGTTGTCCCCACAAAACGTGATCGTATATGGTCCGAGTGTCGCCTTACTATTCGACCATTTAATTCAACATCGGCTTGGGTACAGTCACCTTTAATTACGGTTGCGGGTTGCCAGCAGTGCTCATGGGGAAGTCTTGTGTATACGGGATCACTCGGCTGCCAACTAGAGTCTTGGTTATTTTGCGATGCGGCAGCCTTGTCTTGTTTCTTCTCCATTTGTGCTCTATGATTTGGAAACAGAAGATCCAGTCTGGTACGGAGTGTTCTGCCAAACATCATCTCCGCTGGTGATTTACCAGTGGCTTCCGAGGGCGTTATCCTGTAAGCAAACAGCAAGCGATCTAACCTCGTCTGAACAGTTCCTGGTGCTTGTTTCGAGAGACCTCTTTTAATTGTCTGTACCGCCCTTTCCGCTAGCCCATTAGAAGCAGGGTGATACGGAGCTGTACGGACATGCTGGACACCATTGCTATTCATGAAGATTTCAAATTCTTTGCTAGTGAAACATGGCCCATTGTCTGTGCAGAGTGTCTCCGGTATCCCAAATATTGCAAATGACGACCGCATTTTGGAGATAGTTGTCTCTGTAGTAGGGTGGGCAACGGGATAAACATCTATCCATTTCGAATGAGCGTCAATTAGCAGCAGGAAGAATACACCATTAATGGGTCCAAAGTACTCCGCATGGATGCGCTGCCATGGCTTTTCAGGCCAACGCCAATTGTGTACCGGACCGGGAGGTTTATTTGACTGATACTGCTGACACAAACCACATGTTTTCAGATAGTTCTCTATCTCTGTATCTAGGCCAGGCCACCAGCAATAACCGCGCGCCAAGGCTTTCATTCGGGCTACGCCTGGATGTGCGTTGTGGAGTTCCTTTATGATGAACGGCCGTGCCTTTAGCGGTAGAATCAGACGCGATCCCCAAAACAAGCATCCATCGTGAAGGCTCAATTCATTTTTCCGTTGTGCGTAAGGTTTAAGATCGACGGGAACTGTAGTAGGCCAGCCGGTTTTTGTAAATCGCACTACAGAAGATAGCGTTGGGTCACGATCGGTCCACTGACGTATGGTGTCACCTGTCAATGGAGTGGTGTCGAGGTGTTGCATTAGATTTACAAGCTCTACTGGTTCCTCCAGTAATTCGTCTGGGGTCGCATGTGGTAACCTTCTTAATGCATCCGCTGTATGATTGTTCAACCCAGGAATATACGAGATTCGATATTTATATGCACTTAATATTAATGCCCAGCGTTGCATTCTCGGTGAAAACATCTGCTCGATTCCCTTTGACTCACTCAGCAAAGATATCAGTGGTTTGTGGTCAGTTTGTATTTCGAAATAGTTCCCCCAAATGTACTGATGAAACCTCTTGACGCCAAATATAACTGACAGGGCTTCTTTATCCAGCTGGGAGTAATTCTTTTCGGCTGGTTGTAAAGTTCGTGAAGCAAATGCCATCGGGTGTATGATACCATTGGACATTTTGTGACATAGAACTGCTCCGACTCCGTATGGAGAGGCGTCACATTGTAAGATTAACGGTTTTTCACTATCGTAATGGACCAAAATAGGTGCGGAAGCAAGACACTTCTTTGCACAAGTAAAAGCAGATTGATGCTCACTTTTCCACATCCACGGGATGTTTTTGTGTAACAGTTCGTTTAATGGAGCAAGAATGGTCGAGGCATCAGGTAGGAAACGAAGATAGTGGGACAGCATTCCCAGGAATGATCGTAGTTCATCGCTATTCTTGGGCTGAGGTGCCTGCACAATAGGCGCTATCTTATCTTGCAGGACATGCAAACCGGTTTTGTCCAGTTTGTAACCAAGGTAACAAACAGAATCGGATAAGAACTCACATTTGGACTTTTTTAATTTTAACCCACACTCTTCCAGACGCAGGAGAACAGTTCGCAATGTGTTTAGGTGATCAGAGTCACTGCGACCAGTAACAAGGATATCGTTCAAGTATGCACAGGTGAACGGTATATCTTTAACTATATTATCCACTATACGCTGGAAAATACTGGGTGCTGAATTTATTCCAAACGGGAGACGCGTGTACTGGAATAGTCCGAGATGGGTAGTTATTGTGGTCAGTTCCTGTGACTCATCATCAAGTTCGACCTGAGAGTATGCGTGACTGAAATCTAGCTTGAAAAACTTTTGGCCGCCGGCTAAAGTCGCGTACAAGTCTTCAATACGTGGTAGGGGATATTTTTCCACTTTTGACGCTTGGTTGACTGTCAACTTGTAGTCCCCGCAAATACGGGCGGAGCCGTCAGGTTTGAGTACAGGTACAATGGGAGTGCCCCAATCCGAATGTTGCACCGGAACTATGACTCCTTCTGACTGTAGACGTTGTATCTCTGCCTCAACTTTAGGGCGCATTGCATAAGGTAATGATCTAGCTTTGTAAAATTTTGGTTCGGCACCCTCTCGGAGTTTGATGGAAGCCTTGAAATGACGCATTTTTCCCAGTTTATTTTCAAACAACGATGAGAACTCGTTCAATAATCCATTCAAACTGCCGTCTTCAACAGTGAGTTGGTTGAGTTGCATGGTCTTGGGAAAGAACTGTATCCAGTCTCGACCCATGAGATTCGGTTTGTTCCCAGGTACAACGATTAACGGCAGGGTGAATTCTCGCTCCCCGTGCCTGGCTTTAACGAAACATCTGCCCAACACCTGAATTGGATCACCTGTGTACGTCTGTAATCTCGAGTTGTACGGTAGCAAAGGGGGTAGCTTTTTCATTGAACCGCGGTTTACAATGGTGACCGCCGCCCCAGTATCTAGCTCCATGTCTACCGGTTCATCCTCTATCATCAAAGGTATTGTATAAGGAGGACAGTTTTTGTGTGTCACACTCTTCAAGTACACGGAGTTAAGCTCACTGTTCAAATTTTTTAGGACATTATCTTCCCGTAACTCTATCTTGCTTTGACGATTTGATTAGGCGATGTTCGTGGGGCGGGAACTTTCCGATCTACAGACGCGTGCTAGATGACCTATCTTGCCACATTTCCGACAGATACTTTCTTTGTACCGGCAATCGGAAGCGTGAGAATGCCACAAACCGCAACGATAACACACAAATTGTTTTCGATTTTCACTGCTGTCTGATTTACGGATCGCCTGCACATCATCAGCTACCGGCCGACCGGTGAACTCGCGTAACTGGTGTGTAATGTTCTCACGTTGGCGAACGATGAGACAAACGTTTTCCCACGTGGTGGCCGACTCATCCAAGGATAGTAACTTCTCTCTAGCGGTTTCATCCGATATTCCCGCAATCAAACATTGAATTTTCATTTGCTCTTCAATTTTTCCAGGTGGAATATCATTATACTTACAATCAGGAATGGATTGGTGAATATGTGCAATAAAATCATTGACGCTTTCGTTCGGCTTTTGGATAAGTTTTGAAAAGCAGTATCTAGCAGTGTAAACATTTTGTTTCAGCCCCCATAATGTAGTATAAGTATCCAAAGCAGAACTGAGGGTGGCATAATTTTCCAATTGTAGGGCATCGTAGTGTCTCTGACCTTCATCGCCAAGCACCTGCCTGAATAGTGTGATTTTGTGGGCCTCAGAAAGACAAACGGTCGGATTCAGTACAGGAAGTAATTCCACGTAGTTAGTAAATGATTTTCTCCATCTTATCCAATTCGATAAGGTCGGTTTTTCCTCAGCAAATGACCAGAATATAGGAGGTGTATTCAACACTGGGTTGGTCATTTTCGTCGCCACTAATACGTAGTACCACTAAGCATGTAACGCACGCTTCCGAGACACGTAATCCCAGCAAGCAGAAGACGTCTAAGCAGCAGGAGGTTTATCAATCAATTGAGGAAGGTACAAGACTCACGGAAGTCGCGTTGCGAGACCGGCGGTGTGTGTCTGATGATTGGCTGGCTGTTTTGTGTGGTAACCAATCCACGCACGGCTGAGTAACCGGATCGAAGTCATTCGCGTACGTGACACGTACTATTTTCGGAGTGGTCATCCCCAAGGCACTTCAGGAGCGTCTTATTCTGCAGTTCCACGGCTGGCATCCTGTGATCAATCGGATGAAGGCGCTTGCCCGCAGTTATGTAAACTGGACCTTCATGGACAAACAGCTAGAAGAAATATCTAAACGCTGTCAAAAGTGCGCCAATGTCTTGGAAACGCCACAAAAAGCAGAGCTCTATTTATGGCCAATAGTTACTAAACCATGGTGCCGCATCCATGTCGACTTCGCAGGACCGATCAACGACCGAAGTTTCCTCATTATAGTCGATTCATACAGCAAGTGGCCTGAAGTACTTCTCATGGATAGCATAACCACCAATGCCACTGTATCAAAACTGCGCCAAACCTTCTGCAGATTCGGCTGTTCTGAAACAATTGTAACTGACAATGGCACAATTCACTTCGGCAGCTTTTACGGAGTTCTGTAAGGAACGCGTTGTCCAACACATTCGCTCGCCGCCGTTTTACCCACAGTCGAATGGTCAGGTAAAAGGGCTTGTCGATGCGTTCAACCGAGCTATCCACAAATCAAATGGGCAGGGACGTATAGAGGAGGTGGTTGACCGGTTCCTTTTCCTCCACCGATCAACACCGAATCCATAAGCGCTGGACGGAGTTTCTCCAGCACAGACTGTGATGAACCGGAAGCTCCGCATGTCTTTCGACGCCATCCGACCGCGCTCGGAATCCTCTGTTGGTGAAAGTACCCGCAGAATGGAGCGAGATTTTAACCGGCGACACGGAGAAAAGAAACGATCGTTTACACTGGAACGGAAAGTGCTAGCACGCGACTATCGGGAAGACCACACGAAGTGGACGCCACGGACGGTCAAAAAGCAGCGCGGAAATTTCGTGGATGACCTGGTCGTGGGCGAACAGATCTGGGTCTGGCATGCAAACCAGTTACGACCAACATTGTGCCAATCAGAACACGCAAGACCCACCGACCTCCCGTTCAACTTATTGGTGGAAAGCTTCAACTTGCTGAAGGAAGCAGTGGACGACTGCTCACAGTCAAGTAAGGAATCCAGAACACGGACATAGGAACACAGTTCTCGGGCACTTCTGCCAAGGAGATGGACTGACAGGCACATAACACCGTCCCGTAGAGTGCGTTAATCCTAGGCTTCCATCGTATACCTCGGACGATATCTCAGAAGGGGAGTTGTCCGGGGAAAAGTAAGAATTGCCTAGAAAATCCACTATATCAGCGATTACATGATTAGTAAAGGTTCTCGATTTCGAACGTTCTGATATCATATATATATATATATATATATATATATATATATATATATGTATATCGGCAGTCTATAAGATAGACATAAAGCCAGCGGAAACCATAAAGCGGAAGTTATAAATACAGAGACAACAACGAAAAGAATGAAAGTTGCAAATGTCCTTTTTGTCTCTTTTCTTTTCTTTTTTGTTTTTTTTTCACACGCCGTTTTATCTTTCTTTTGTCGTTTCAATATTTGCCGTGTAAATCAACCAAATCCAGACAAACATTTGTACACATTTTCCATTGAGCCCGGTTTTGTTCCATATCCGAAGGAGTTTCCAGCCAGCGGTGTTCTTCATCTTTGATCCCCCAGCTCGGAAGACGCACGGGACCTACGGCAGCCAAACTGGAAGTCAGCGCTTTAGTCGTTTGTTGCCACATGATAGGCTGACCCCCGCGCGATTTCTTCTAGCCTCGTCCTTTGCGAGCGAAGAGAGCGCGTCGGGGCAGCCATTCGCATTGCATGTGTATAACGTGTCCCAGCCACCTCAGTTGGCGCAGTGGTACCAGTCTGTCAAGTGGAAGTCCCGTGTTACCCAAGACGCGACGTCTAGCATCATCGTTGCGTACGTGGTATATCGACCTCGGCCAAAGCTATGGGGAACATTTAACCTTAGTAGTTGACCTTTCCATTCCCCAAGTTGGTCAGTAAGTAACCTATAAATACAGCCAAGGTCCGCGGTGGTTGTACAGTGTTTGCTGACGGCGATTAATACGTTGTTTTGTCAAGGTCATTGGCGTTCTGCTTTTTAATTAGGTTGGGCTAGACGTTTTATGGAACAGTAAAGTGCCAATTTCGGAATCGCGTCTAGTGTGAAGGTTATAACACCTTCCCATCTTACGCTTTTCCACCTTTAACATCCCATTCTAATTTCGCTTTTATCCTCTCGTTTTCAACCCGAAACCTTGGAACTCTCACATCTTGCTTCTATATTCGCTTGTCTTCTAATTTCAACTAACATGCAAACGCGAAGCGTCATTTCTACCCTATCGACAAGCCATGTCGAAAGAAACGGACAGTCCAGTCTATTTGGAGCCTTCAATCCTCCCTCCCATTGACGTCTCAACGTACGCACATTATTACAGTTCGCTCAACAGGCAATACTTTCCCGGACATAAGAAACGCCCTCAATCGAAATCTGTTGGTTATCGGAAATCCGCCTTTAAGACTCGAGCTCTGTGCTCACTCTGCGTTCCCTTTCAGGTAAAATAGACTTACTTACTGTACTGCGGATAACTTCTGCGACAGCATGAGCCGGCTTTATGAATGCTGCAGATTGCAGCTGTCCATGCGTGGCGGTTAGCGGCAAGCTTTACGCAGATATTGATCCAATGGTATCTTCAGTGACGAGCACGATGCACAACCTGGATTCTCAGACGATCGACATCCGATTTAACTGCAGCGAGCCACATCTTCACTTGTCCAACATGGTGACGACACCAACCCTGGCAAGTCCAGGGCGAAACCACAGCCCTAATGAAACCAGTGTCTGGTCTGCGAAGGACGTGACCGAACCACCGAAGTCTGCGACTTTGGACGATCGCTGAGAGCTTTTGAAGACCGTAAGAGCGCTTACGAATTTGGACATTGGATCTCTTCGCAATCTAAAATTTATCGATACTCTTCGGTACGTTCCGGCTGAAAGCGAATGCAATGACACTCGCAAAATACTCAGGGCAAAACTCCGTGCTAGCCTGAAGGGAGACCGCAAATCCTGATGGTATCATCGTGCGTCAGAGATGGAAGTGGTCGCTGTTGTTGGCAATCGTTAGAGGTTATTCCGTCGGTTACAGGAAACGGACAGTAACAGACTTGGTTTTAGTGCAACCTTTTGTGACGAGTGTGGACAGCCTATCCCCTAATTGTCAAAACGATGGGAGCGTTGGACTGAGCACTTTGAAAGGCGATTTGATCGGCCGGAATTGTTAGATTTCTCACCAGCCGGCGATTGCCCTGCTTCCTTTGGATCCACCCTGTCGCTCAGAAGTCGAACGTGAAATTGAACTGCTAAGGTTATATAAGGCCGCGAGACCAGATGACCTTCATCCAATCCTCTTCAAATTTTGGAGACTCTGCTCTTGTTGCTGATTTGCACGAGTTATTAGTGAAACTGTTGGAACAGAAACTGTGCCAACAGACTGGAGCCGCTCCGTTATAGTCCTGATCTTCAAGGGAGGCTCACGTTCGGAATGCGGCTACTGTAGAGGTATCAGTCTAATCTCAATCGCCTCCAAATTACTTGCCTCTGTCGTCATTCACAGACTTACTGGCACACGCAACTTTCTTTAAGCATCCCCCTTTAATTTAAATTCCCCTTCAATCCAGATCTCATAGCAAATTAACATCCTAGTACATGATTTTTAGGGTTATTTTTAGTACCTTATCCTTTTATGTTGCGGAAAATTAGCTGGGGTGTGTTTTTCACACCCAGCTAACGCTTATTGATGATGTTGATGACGTGAAGTCCAACTTCGCGAAGTTCAAGCCGGGTTTCTTCGAGGTCAGGGCTGTATCGATCACATCCTTATTTTACGACAACTTTTGGAGCACTGTCATATATATTGGTGACCCACGGTTGTTGTGTTCCGCGACATCAAAGATGTCTTCGATTCGGTGGATCGATTTGCCTTTTGGGACTGCCTACTGAGGAAGTGTGCCTGGGAAGTATGTAAATATTGTTCTAACGCTTTACGCGTGTACGTCGAGGAGACTGACAGCTTACGGTAAGCCGTCGCCAACCTTTAATATCACCAGCGTTGTGAGACGAGGATGCTAGCTGTCACCTTTCCTCTTCAACTTCGTTATTGAGGAAGCCATGTATATCGCATTCACATGACACGCCTTAGAGCAAGGGTGTTCAAATCCGGCCCGCGGGCCACATGCGGCCCGCTTTAACGTTCCAACTGGCCCGTGGCCTCATCACGAATAAATTCAAGCTTTGATTTTTTCCAGACAGCTGTTATCCAATAAATTACAAAAAATTTAAGAACATCATGACTGAATATGGCCCGCTTTATTTTTACCTCACAAAATGTAGCCCGTCTTGCGAAAAGTTTAGACACCCCTAGCTTAGAGGGTTTAGAGCTGATCCCTGGCGAGCGAAGTCTCGAATTGTAGTATACTGACGACATTACCTTCATCTGTAACAGCTTCCAAACGCAACAAGCAGCGTTAGACAGATTAGCACTGGCTGTCGGGCTTTGCGTTGAACCCTCAAGGTGCAAAGCGTTCCTCCAAGCTTGACAGCGACCGCTTCCTGCGCTGACCCTTGGTTGTTATCAGCTGGAAGTCGTTCCAAAAAATTTAACTACTTAGGCATCTGTAACAGCCTCTGTGAAATCGGAGATATGGTCACAAACCATATAGCAAGAGCTCGAGACGCTTTCGCTAACCTTCGCAACCTATAGCACCGGCGCGACATCACTCTGTCCTTGAAGAGTAGAATGTACAATGCAGCCATACGTTCGACCTTACTGTATAGTTGTGAAACCTGGCATACAGAAAGAGACTAATTACCTTCGACCACCCGTACCTTCACAGTTTGGCTCATTTCTGTTGGGAACACCGTGTGAGCAATAAGCGTCTTCGACGCCTTATTTATGGTCCTAGAAGAGGAAATGGGCGGCCCAACACCGTTATTACACGCAGTACGCTCTGATGACTGGGCCACGTATTGCGCATACCAGTCCACAGACTCCCGCGAGTTGCGTTGTTTGCGCGCCTGGAGTGTGGATGGAAGAAGAAGGTGGGTGACCAAGCGATGACTTGGTCAAGAAGTTGGACTCAGTTGGAGCCTCTCGGCTATCTGGTCGGGGACCGAAGGATGAGGAACACGTTTGACTGAATACACATGTTGACATGGCTAGGTACCGACCTCAGTGCCGTTTGCGTTGTGAGTTTCTTTGCCCCTCCTGCTTGGCCTCCCTCTTTAAGCAGGGTCTCATTTCCTAGGCATAATATAACTTTTTGTGGCACAATAACCGGATGTTAGCTCTCCGGTATAATGCCCATCCCTTATTAGCGGCTTATCTGGCGTGCCTCTGTTGTGTCTTTTTTTTCTTCCAATGCATTGCGGCATCATAGTTGAGGTATTTTCTACCCATAGCCTTCTTGTGTAATTATGAATTAGGACCCGATTATCATCCTCCATCTTGGTTAAAACATGGAGATGCTTATTTGTTGGCTGAACTTGCTGCTGTATTCTACACGATTTGGGACGCTGAAGAGGTGCCTTCATACTGGCGACTGTAAACTGTCGTGCCCATCTTTAAGAACGGTCAACGGACTTTGTGCGATAAACACGGATGCCATAACTTCTTTTCACTGCCTCCAAACTTCTCACAATTATTATACTTCAACGACTTTTCGGTACTCGTGAGGGCCAAATCAACGAGAACAAGGTTAACTCCCGCGATGACAGTGGTTGCATCGACCACATGCACTTACAGACGACCGACTATGATGGTTTTTATTGATCTAAAACTCAGCTTCGACTCTGTTGATCGAACCAGATTGTGACACTGTCTATCCGTGAAGTGAGTACTGGAGAAACCATTTGTTTCTGTATTTTTTCTGTCGTTACTCCAACGCCGTGCTAGAGTCTACGAGAAGCTACCTCCCCAGAACAATTTGGCTTAGTCTGGCTTACCTTAATTCTCCTTTCCTTTTCAACTTTTTGATCGTATTGACCATAAATGACTTTGTTCTTTAGGCTTTTCCAAAATTATAGTTCTTCAGGGTATACGGACAACATTGCTCTCTTTGAGTCTGTCGTGGTGGTTAAGCAAGCACTGCTGAATAGATTGACGCGTGACGCCGTATATCTTAGACATGTGTTTTGCACCTTCAAAATGCAAAGTACTGTCGCAGGATTGGACTGATACGCCACCGCTTTTACCTATCAGCGAACAGTAAGTGGGATTGGTCAACCGGTTCACTTACCTTGGGAGCTTTGTCATCCCCAGTGGTCACATCACTAAGGAAGTTAGTTCGCGTAACAGCAAGGTTCCTGTGGCGTTTCAGATGCTTAATTGTCTAAGGAGACGGTGCGATATCAGCCTGTCAGTCAAACGCATGGTGTGAAACGCTACGGTATGACCGGTGTTAGTATATGGATCAGAGACCTGGCCAACTTCGCAGATGCTCAACGCCTACATTCGGACTCATTCTGAGTACGTCATCCACGCCTGGCAGCCATGGCAAAAGCAAGACATTACCGCTCTGGAACTGCCACAACGAAGGGCGACCAAGAATGTAAAGGGCCTGTTTCATCTCCCTTACCGATTGAGGCTGAAAAACCTCGAGGTCTACAGTGAACAATATCGACGCCTGCTTGTCGACTTGATAATGACTTATATGCTCTTGAAGAATCCGAACCATTCTTGTCGTCACCTAATAAAGCTGAATCGCAATACCACACTCAGAGGACACACAATACAGCCGGTTGGAATGCCACCGGAATTGTTTTTCCCGTCTTGTGTGCCAACACTGGAACGCTCTTCTCACATACCTTGTTTCTTCCCCCACGCTAGCGGTATTCAAAAGACGTTTGGATGATTCTCTTGTCCACCTACATTACGCTATATAATCTGAGATGTCGACGTCAAATAAACGCGAAAAAAGGTGCTCATTCTCAGCTCATGTGCTTCACTATTTACACACTGCTGTTGTGGAATATAGTTTCGGATATATTACAACTGCATTCATCAATTACCTCAGTCTAAGAAAGCGGCGCACGAGTAAGCGTTGTCGTTTCTTTTGTTCTTAAGACATGCCTTCTCCATATTACTTCCCATATTACTCTACAGTAACACTTCAGTACACATTCCACAATGTTTATATGAATAAGGGGCACCTGAATCATTAGACGCTTAAATTGACGATTTACACCTATGCTTACTTTCAATTCAACCATCCTACGGGATTTGTTAAGTTATCGATTTTTTACCTCTAATATATCAATGTTCATTGTTCATTGCATTTATACGGCAGTGCAGTTAAATCTGTAATCGCCCGAACTGACGACCCCAGTATCCCTTGATCTATCTTTTCTCACTCTAAACACCCTACGCGACATGTCAAGCACCTGCTTTTTTACCCGTTATAAATCATTGTTCATTGTTCAAATGATCGACCGTGTACCGTTGCTCTGGATTATTGCTCACATCTGATGGGAACGCCGAATGAGCAATGCTGAGGTCCGCTAGTTTGTTCTTATCAGGATACCTTCTGATGCCTCACTCGAGTGTTTGCTGAAGCCTAAACGCTTACGTTAGCTACGTCATTTCCTCTATATGCCACTTGACCGGCTTCTTCAGTGCGTGCTGTATCCTATGGCTGCACCAAGTCGTTCGAAAACGCGAGGTGACCGGTTGGTGATGTGGCATAAAAACGTGACGAAATTGATTGCGAGACTTTGTCAGGCTGATGGATATCGTTTTCGTAGATTTGTACCCCGGTATAGTCCGCATCAACGGTTGGATACTTGGAGCTGTCATTGGCGTTCGTGCATTCAGTTTATTGCGTTCATCTGTTAATAATCACTCCATCTCTATTGATTGTGCGCAATTCTGTCTTGATTACATTTTCTTCCT
Organism: Dicrocoelium dendriticum; assembly: GCA_944474145.2. Taxonomy (NCBI): domain Eukaryota; kingdom Metazoa; phylum Platyhelminthes; class Trematoda; order Plagiorchiida; family Dicrocoeliidae; genus Dicrocoelium; species Dicrocoelium dendriticum. The sequence continues at coordinate 58,741,599 of OX104064.1, read as the reverse complement.
ACTCCATTTGCGTTCACTTTCATTCTCTGATCGTTGTTATTTATTGTGATTCTGGTGATGTGAATCCTGGTAACTGGATCCACCGCATTTCGGTGCCAGTGGTTCAGATGAACTGAACTGAAGAAGTGAGTAGAGGCTCAATGAATCTACTCATCGGACTGACTGCGCACTGCATTTAAATTGGTGATTGTGATTCCCATTCTATTTCTAATTATGACTCGAACATTGTGTGGTGAGGAGTGTTGCAAGATCTCCCATTATTAATTTGGTTAAAACAGTTACATGAAGATTCACATAGGGTAGTGAGAGCTATAATTCATCTGGAATGTCAAAAAATACTACAGGAACCCTTCGGATTGATGAGCAAGAGAGTGAACGCAGCGATCCTACCTACCTGTTAAATGTATCACGTCAGTTGTCTTTTCTCGCAGTGTTATGGGTGTCACGTGATTCCCATCCTGATCCTGACACGATATGATCCTACATTGTGCTTTTTGGCACTTTTGTCACATAATCATTTGGCCGCCATGCGATTACATCCGCACGGAAGCATTCTCGGCTGACAGTTGGCCTGAATGCAACAGGTTATGTGATCGGCATAGGTCATGTATGCATATCAAAGAGTCCAGTTAATGACCTGAATGTAGTACTCAATATAAACTTGTTAGCCCTGGTTACACTTATGCGGTTGCATGGTAGGCACTGCTGATCAAATACAAGTAATCGATACACACTTTGGACTTGCACCGATTGTGTCTGCTCCACCCACCATCATTCCTTGAAGCGCGATGTTGGATAACCCATCTGTAAGACGGGATTGTGTAACGCCATCTCTAGAAGTATTTATGGCACCGTAATGCCACATGAGCATTTTTTAAACTTCACACTTACCTTTTCGTTCCACCACAAGAGGCGATGCGACCACGCGGGAGTAGACTAATGAGGTACTGTTGGTCGTGGGAAGAAGTACATCTGCCCGGAAACACCACTGCGCTTTTACTGTGAAGAAACGATTCAATTGCTAATCCTGATGACTTGTCTACGTGCTCACATTGCAAACCGCTTAGCGAGTGGGCCTGGTTCCAACCTAATGATTTGACTTGGAAACTTGGTTGTTTAGCATGAAATGTGAAACATCAGTCTCAGTGTATGAAGTCGTAGTCAACCCGAAAGATCTTCATACTTCTAAATGACTGTCAGCTAACGCTTAGTGTAGAAAAGAATTCAACTGACACCTCAGCTAGAGCCATTAACACAATCTGGCCTCGTCAACCAAATCTCAGGTCTCCAGTATAAATCAGCCTGGTTAGACGTTCCTGTTTCAACAATTAGACTGTTTTCTGATAAATTTATGGTCACTTTACTCATTTCCTACTTGCACCAGGTCTTCCATAGTCCCAGTTGATTCCGTTATCGTGATCCTCGGCACCTAACTGGCGAGATTTATGCTAAGTATCCTCAGGGATTAGCAATAAACCGGAATACCTTTGGCTCGGGTTGTATGTTGCTTTCGTTCTGTTCTCCGATCTGAACAGTTAGGTTGCAGACTTTTCATCACCAACTGTGGTGACTTTTTCAGTGTGTAGTAAGCAAACTGACTGATTTGTCGATTCTTGACCGGCGAGCGAGTGGCTTTTGAAATTGGCCTCTTCGATTCACATTCTGTGATCATTGCTAGTTCGCAGTTCGGGCGCCGCCTCTTTTTGATTCATGTACTGAATGGCCTACGTGAATTCTTTTTTTCGCAGCTGGTGGTATACCGGATCTAAGTCGATGTGTAACTTTATTGAGTTATTCGTAGAGAACCACGCTTCGAGAAATTCTCTTCTTTTTCTGGTCTCTCCCTGCAGTAGGCCCTCCGTTTTCTCCCAATCAAACACGTGCCCTTCGTCATCAACGTGTGTCGAGACCAATGATGATGGCTAGTGGTTTCCATAGGCTCGTTTGTGTTCTGGTAATCTTGTAGACCATTTTCATCTCGTTTGGCCCACATAGTTCTTATCACAATTCTTACATTATATCCTGCAAATAACGTTTCGGAGTTCGTGCGCTCTCGTTTTCCCTTTCGGTCTAGACAGCGTTCCTTTCAGAGTGGCGGTTGCTATGTGAGTTATTAACAGATGGTGAAGTTTGATGAGTCTAGCAGTCAGTTCCGATACGCTCTTGATGTACGGCAAAGTGATCCGCTTCGTTGTTGTTGGTTCAGGTGTGGCATTTGTACTCTTGTAGTTTAGGTATCTTCGGATGAAACTGCGTGGATACCCGGTTGCGTATGAAAGATGTAAACATATGTTTTCTTCTTCGCATTTTGCTTCCGCAATATTACAATGTGATTCTCTTCTGCGAAACAAGGTCCGTATGCAGCTGATTTTGTGACATTTTGGAGGGTTGCTGTTGAAATTTATGATTTGATCTGTATGCGTGTCTTTCCTCTGAACTGCTATTCATAGTTCTCCCTCCGTTGCTCTAGTAACTAGTACATCCAAGAAAGGTAGTTCGTTTTCCATTTCTGACTCCATGATGAAGTGAATACCGTCCACTGCATCATTCAGCAGGCTTTGTACGGTCTGCAACTGGCTGCGTTTGAGTATGACGAACGTATCGTCAACATATCTGACCCACAATTTCGGGTTCATGAATAGGAGTAGATTTTCCTCTAACGTTTGCATGACAATCTCCGCAATGAGTCCAGATATAGGTTATTCCATTGAGGCTCCTTTCACTTGTTCATAGAATGCCTCATCGAAGTTAAAGTAGGTCGTGAGATACAAGTCAAAAAGCTCGCATGTACTATCAATCGTCAGATTCCCAATTGTTTTTACGCCAAGCTTCAGGCGTTCTCTGATGTATTCTTTCTCCACTTGTAAGTTGACAGAAGTGAATAGTGCAGTAACGCCGAAGAACACCATTATTTCTTCGTGGTCAATTCGCAGTCCTTTGAGTTTCCAAAAACTGATGCGGGTTGTTTATGGAATACCGCAATCCATCAATAAGGTGTACGTTATGTATTGTCATCACTTGACAACAGAACATATCAACTGCTACGTGTTTTCTTAAGTATGACAACGCATTCTGCTCTGTATACCGCGAAATGCTGAAATATCTACTCATTTTAGGAACACATCCATCGTCCATTTGCCGAGTGATTATTTTGCTGGACGCACACAGATTACACGAAGAAAAAGATTCATCCGCAAATGAGGAGACACCAGAGTACACAAGTCAGTGTCAAATTCTCCTACTCTCTAAGCGCTAATTTGGGTGTTCAGGGAGAAATTCTGTCGCCACATCACTTTCTACTTACATCAACTCAATAATAACCTAATGGTAATTGACGTCTGCTACAACAAAGCAGCGCCTACCCGCCTTGTAGCAAAATTGCTACAGTCTTATTTCGGCATTAGGGCTCCCAGTGGAACGCCAATCAAAACGTCTCTTTTACCCAAGGGGGCCACCTGTCAACCTAAATTTCAATGACGAGTTGCGCAAGCCCCTTTTGTCGCTTTACTCTCACGCATCTCATAACATTTTGGCACCACAGGTCCCAATCATTCTGTCATACACCTGTGAGTGTCTTGATATCCGGACACACCGACCCTTCATGAGCACGATAGATCGTACTAACGGTGTCATCCCACAACCTTCGTCTTCTGATGTATTTGGAATTATAAAGAGGATTTCATGTATAAAATTATTTTCTCGAGTTTTTCGCTTCGCGCCGTAGATGTAAACTTATGGCGGACGATTAGCTGCCACCAAATGGACGTATACCATTTAACATGCAACCATCCCTGCTAAGTCAACATTTCACACTTCATTTTATTGATAACCTTATGTAATTTCACTTTCTTCATTACGGCTACGCTACGGAATATGTCAAGCGTTAATTTAATCGTTATATACCATTGTACTGCCATCTGCGATTGTTGACTACGTGTTCACAGGCCGTTAGATAGAAATTGTGTGTTATTGACCACGCGGAATTATGGCTTTTGTAGATACAATTACCGTAAGAAGGAACTGAGGCGTTGCTCACCTAGATGCTGTGTTGGCCTAGTACCTTTGCTGGAGAATAGGCGGTGAAATGGCCAGACAAAGCTGCCAAGCAACGATGGAGTGGTTCTCATGTGCGAACATATAACACGGCTGGGATATTTACATTTTTAACAGGGACGGTATACGAATTCAGTTGTTGCGCACTGACTTGCGTGTCAATCAGTTGCCCATACGTCTGCACTAGTCCATAGTGTGCCAACCGCCAGTCCATTGACGTCCATGAACAATGAACAATGAACAATGAATTTATACGGGTTAAGAAGCGTTGCTTTACAAGCCCCGTTGGATAGTTGGTGGGGATATCAACATAATAATTATGATGAAAAGGATAGTAAAATAGTTAACACTTTAAATACGAAAATAAGGACTTATCGTTTGCTTCGCTGCAGTCCTGCGATCCACTTAGATTCACAACACCCACAGTTAACAACAAATAATTCCATGGTAAACTCCAGGTGTAGAATGGAGACGTAGTGTTAAGTAACAAAGTGTAAGTGGATGAGTGCATCGTCCAACCGTCTTCTAAATATCGTTAGTGTCGGTGCAGAGACGACCGATTCTGGGAGAGCATTCCACGGGTGACAGACACGGATGGAAAAGAAATTTCTGCGGCACTCCAGATGACTGTATTGTTCTGCGAGTTTTAATGAGTGGCCCCTCAGGTTTGTATTGCTGCTGAGTTGCAATAAAGGGCGGCACACATGATGAGGGTCTCGCAGAATCAAGTATGTCATAATCAGGTCGCCTCGTAGCCTTCGATAGCTTCCACTGAACAATCCTAGTCGTCGCAGCCTCTCCTGGTAGAACAGATTGCGCATTCCAGTTACGTTCTTAGATGCCCGGCGTTGAGGCTGCTCCAGTGCATTAAGGTCGTGTTTCAGCCATGGATGCCAGGCTTGAATTGCGTATTCGACATGGGGGCGAACATACGCACTGAGCATTTGTCGAAATATGGAGCTGTTTATTTGTCCAAACGCCCGCCTCAACAGCCCAACGTGTTGATTCCCGGTCTTCGAGGCCTTTTCGGATTGCCTGGAGCAACCCAAGTCATCTTGAACCAGGACACCCAAGTCACATTCGAGAGTTGATTTTTGCAGTACATCCGTTCCGAGTCGGTATGAGTAGCTGCCCTGATGTCGGATGGAAAGCACCTTGCATTTACTGACGTTGAAATGCAATAAGTTTTGGATCGACCATTGATACACTGTATCTAAGTCACTTTGGAGCACATGTTGGTCGGCGTTCGCCTGGATCCTGCGCCAGATCTTGATATCGTCGGCAAACATTAGGAAGTTTGAAGCGATTCCCTGTGCAAGGTCATTAATAAACACCAGAAACAAACGTGGACCTAGAACCGAGCCTTGCGGCACACCACACTCGACTTGTATGGGGTCCGATAAAGAGCTCCGAACTCTGACCACTAAGTGCCTTTGAAATAGAAAGTTGGCGATCCAGCTTAAAAGAGGGTCTCCGATCCCGTAATGCTGCAACTTGGATAGTAGTATCCGATGGTCTAGACGATCGAAAGCCTTGGAAAAATCCAGGTATATCACATCAACACCTTCTCCAGCGTCGGCTGCCTCGGTCCAACTACTGCGTGCAATGAGTAAATTAGTTGTACATGACCGCTGTCGACGGAAACCGTGCTGTTCAGGAGTGATGAGGTTGCAGTTTTCCAGATAGCATACCAGTGCATCGGCAACTATGGATTCCATGACCTTGGAGAGTATAGGAAGAAGGGTTACTGGGCGGTAGTTGGAGGGATCAGATCTGCTTCCACCTTTGTGAATCGGGCTGATTATTCCAAGCTTCCACATGGCGGGAACTTGGTTCTGGTCTAAGCAGTGCTGGAAAAACTGAGCTAAATGTCCTGCCAGTTGGTTTGCTGCTACTCCCAATGCCTCAGGACGAATGGCGTCGACACCCGGCGAGCTGTGTTTGCGTAGAGAGGTCAGCTTTTGCAATACAGCCTCTGCGGTAAAATTGATGTGGGTTAGTCCTGGTGAGCAGAAGACAAAGCTTGGTAGATCGCTTGGTGGCAAGACCCTTTGAAACGTGGGGGCGTATTGCATCTGCAGCGCGTTTGCAGCTTCCATAGACGTTCTTGTTGGGCCGTCAGCCGTCTTGAGTGGAGGAAATCCTTGCCTCACCTTTCGTAGGCTATTAACGTGCTTGTACAGCAGTTTGTGGTTAGCACTGAAGGTTTTTGCGTTGTTCTGCTGATAGGCGGCTTTGTCTTCTCTTAACAGTTGAGTGCAGTGGTTACGTTGGGCTACGTAGTTGTCCCACGTTTCTGGTGCTGGAGCTTCTCTGTACACTCGCCATGCTGCATTGCGTACTGTCATCCATTTTCGAGTTCTGCTCCTAACGAAAGAAACGGATTTGCACTTATTGTAAGCTTTTATCTCTGAAGCCTGTGCAATCAGCTGACTGAATTTTTTGACGAACTCGAGCCAGGCGAGTTCTGGGGGTTCTTCTTCGAGGAAAGACCAAGTTGTGGCGCTGACTAGCTGGGCGAGTCGGTCGTATCTTGTGATGGTTCGCACAGTCTCATCTTTATCATTCCGATATTCTGCATAGCAGACGAAGTTGAAACTGATGACTGCGTGATCACTGCGACCCAACTGGCAGTCTAAAACCAACGCATAAATCATATGCTCTTCGTTGGTAAGCACAAGATCCAACACAGATGGCCGGTTACCAGTTCTGAACCGAGTGGGCAAAGTGATGTGGTTGTAAAGAGGAGCAGTAGTTACTAGAGCTTGTAAATCGATTTTGAATTGTTCTCCGATCATGGCAGGGGCTTCTAAACAATGTACGTTGAAATCACCCATGATAAGAATGTGAGTGTACTTTGGTTGTAAACTGCACCTTAAAGCAGCCATTAGGTGGTAGTCGGTTTCGGGTGTTGAGTTAGGGGCGCGGTACACCAAGATAATAAGGCAAGCGTCCCTACCTTTTAACTGCAACCGGCACCAAAGAGAGTCGGGGAACTGCGAATCTGAATCCTCCACGGCTTCGCACTGTAAGTCGTTTCGGTAGTACAGGATTACCCCTCCTCCTTTTGTGAGCCTATCGTTCCGGATCAACGACATGCCGGGTAGCGACACTTCAGCGTCCGTCATTCCCGTGTGCAACCATGTCTCGGTGATACCAATGACATCATACGAGCCGGAAGCTTGGCGATCTTTCAGTTCAGCCAGTTTGTTAGAAAGTCCCTGAGCATTTGTATACAAGCAGGCCAGTTTCTCGGTCTCTAGGAGCCCGCAGAGAGGTGAAGCTGTCAAGTGTGGGAGAATGCCGACCGATGGGAGGTCGGCAGTTATTCGTTTTTTTTGATGGGTCAATGATACCTCGTTTGCAACTTGATTCGGCCAAGGTGCGTCCCAGCCTTCGTTTAAACCTACTTCAGAGTCAATTAAAGCAGCAGTCAAGTTACACTTCTGTACATCCGTCGGTATGCTTGCTGCTTCAGTTGCTTTAATACACGTGTGTATGGATCAGCCGATGCAAAGGTCCGACAGTCCCGTCGTAGTATCTTATTTAATTCAGGGATCACCAAGTCGGTGTACTGCATCCACCATGACGGTAAGTGACGCTTGCTGTAACAAAGCAGCGCCTACTCGCCTTCTAACAAAATTGCCGCAATCGTATTTCGACATTAACCCTCTCAGCAGACCGACGCTCTCGACGGTTCATTATTATGGAACAATAGAACAATAGATTTATACGGATAAAAATATTTAATACATAACAGGTCCCGTAGGATGGTTATGATGAAACTACAAAATATAAAATGTTTTGTCAAGAAAATTAGGTTTACATCGGTGAACTCACTAAACTATAAGTAGTATAGATCGTAAATCCAAGATAAATCCATAAGAAATGACGTCAAATGGGGTGTTTGTAGAAATCCTGTCTCTTTCTGGTGTACACATACAGGAGGAGAAAATCCTGGAACGAAATCTGGGATTTGACCGCAGGTGAAATCTCTTACAGACACTTGTGTTTATCCATGGATAAGCGGTCATGTAAGATGGTGCAGCGAAATAAGTGTACGGTTAACTCGTGCTTTGAACTCTGCCAGCGTGGGAGCACATATGACGGATTCCGGTAAGACACTCCACGTTCGGCAAACGCTTACGGAAATGAAATTCCAATAGCATTCCAAACGACTGTGCTACTCTGCCAATTTGAGATAGTGACTTCTCAAATTGCTATTGTGACTGAGCTCTAACAAGTAGCGGTATGTGTGGTCGGGATCTCGCAAAATCGGGTTAGTCAAAATGAGGTCCCCGCGCAATCGCCGATACTGTTCGCTGAAGACACCGAGCATTTGTAGCCTTCGTTCATACGGCAAATTATACAGGCCCTTGACATTTTTGGTTGTCTGGCGTTGGAGTACCTCCAAGGCGGTGAGATCTCTCCTCAGCCATGGCTGTCAGACCTGTATTGCATATTGCACATGTGGTCGTATGTATGAGCCGAGAAGTTGTGGAAAAATCGAAGGGTCGAATCGTCCGAATGCATACTTCAGAAGACTCACGTGTTGGATTCCCCGCCTTGACGCGGTTTCAGCCTGATTCAAACATGCAAAATCGATCTAGATTAATACTCACAGATCCTACTCACCAGAACATGTTTGGAGCTCCTGTTTGCCGAGTTTGTAGGAGTGCAGCAACTTGTGCCGTAGGTGTAGTAATCCACATCTGTCCAAGTTGGTTGGAAGTAGATTCTAGGTTGCCCACACGTTCTGTCCTCGCGAACAAACTGAGTACAGTACCTGTAATTTCAGTTGCGCAGGCCCCTTCCGTCACTTTATTCGCAAGTCTGTCATAATGCCTTGGCACCACCGGCCCCGATCATTCGTAGTTATGCCTCTGTGACAGTTTTGCTATCTGGGCACAGTGCAGTCGCATGTCTGAACGTTGTAGGTCGTTGTAACCATTATGGGCTCCAACACAATACCAAACTAGCTATAATATCGCTAACGGGGTGCCGCATTGCCGTTTTCGTGGCCGCCTCCACACTGGTGCCGTGCGCGAAGCATGCCTTTTCGTACATTGTAGTTCACTTACGCCCGCTCAACCCTGCACCCAGCGCACCACATGTTTGATAACCTTGTGTCCAAAACCTGCGTGGAACTAGCTTCAGAGTAGGCATCCGTCGCTGAATAGAGGTTAGAATGCCCACGCGTCTTCACCACACACCATCAACTCATACTATCCATGCAACTGGTAGTACATCTACCGTCAACTGCAATTTAAATGCGTTAAGGACTGTGTTCAATTGGCTTACGATGCAAATCAGATCAGGAAGCAATTCAATTATACTGTGGATGTGATGAATCGGGAAAAGGTGTAGATGTGAAACTACGCTGGCATCTCAGCGGACCCCTCACAATTCCCCTTTTAGACCAAAGAAGAGATCAGACTTTCCAACCTCACCACAGCTTTTCAATCGTCAAATGTCCAAGATGTACTTCACTTCCTTAAGTGGACCGCTAGTTAATACTTCTGAAACTGTCGAGGTCTTTATCAGCTTGAATGCTTCTGTTTCCTACAGTAGTGTAGCAATCAGTAAATCAGTTGCCATACTAGAGACCCAAAACGATAGTCAATCAACGGTAAACAACAACTCGATATCATACTCGTCGATCGCTGCCAGGAAAATGCCAGAAACAGCAATCATGACTACACTTGCCGGACTGAGTAAAATCGAGGGGCGAGAGCATGATTTGCTGCCACCAGTGCCGCCCAGAAAACAACAGGATCTAGTGCTTTTAAGCCTATAACAAGCAGACGCAACCATGATGTCTTAAGTCTTGTGCGCACTAACATGCCCGAATCTAGATCCTATACACTAAGGAGTAAACTGATAGACAATTGTAATCAACGGGGCTCCATCTGTACTTACATCCGCGTCCTTGCTAATCCCACTAAACCGAAACGTATAACGCGTCACACAAGCTCGTTGTACTACGGTGAGCCTCGGTTACTTCCAGTAACACTGAATTCCGCGGATGAGATGGAGGCCATTCTGCTGTCAGTGAATCGGCTTCACAGTGCATCAAGAGGAGCGTGCATAATACTTGACATCCCGTGGAAGGAACATTCCGAAATATGAACAACCAAGTTGGAAGTCAAAAACACGCTAAGGAAACTCATTGTTCACAGTATCCTCTAGTCGCAAGCTTCCTCTTTCGACGCAGCGCAGGCACATGACCGGGAGCAATGAAGATATATTGATGAGGCACTCCCTCTGGATGTTGTTGCTACTTCGTTGACAAGGATTCCCGTGTCTCATAGTCACAAAGGATGTGGTCCTAGTTTGCCGAAGTTGGTTTTACAGTCTGAGCCAAGAGTACAGGCCCTCCTAGAGAACTGGGCTAAGTTCCGTAATATGCTTCCATCACACCTTCGACTGAAGGCGGCAGGACCACGACCACGAGCTACTGGGGTGGCAAACTCAGCGAAGACGCCCGATGTAGAGTCCAGCGCAGCGACTAGTGTAACAGCCGTCAAATCATCCAGAGGAACATCGCAGAATGCGATTGACGATCAGGGCCATCATGGCCTGCAGTACTTGCTGCAGCAATATATCCCAACGTCATCTAGAGAGCCGGTGACTATTAGAAAGATGAGTGGCAGCCGACCTCACGAGGCTCGGGCAAGTTTCAAATCTGCTGTCTACCACTTGCACCAATCTTTTAACAAATAAAACAACCTCTTGTTTTTATTTAAAGCAGTTAGTTCCCTTCAGAAATTTGAAAAGCACGGTAAGAAGACGAAAACTGGTAGATGCATGCATTTCGTATTGTCTCCTCAGTACCATTAACAATAACCGGAATGCAACTATATACTTAAATATGCGTGTGACCGAATAAGCATGAGGTGAAAAAGGAATGACGGAAGTTCCACACCTATGTCCACGGCAGTCTTAAGCTGATAAATAATTGTTTTTGAACACACAGGGCCGGATTCATCCGGTTTATCGCAACGGCCTCGGCGAAACGGAGGAAGCTGGGAGCAGGGTGACGTAATACAAGTGTGAACGCTGATCCGAGCTCTATCCGGTGACGCGTAGTCAGTAGGTGTTTACCTATTGAGGAAGCTGGCGGCTTGCGCAAGCACGGAACTTCAGTAGGACAGGGATGCTGGTCAATTTCAAGTTGAACCCACATTGGCACGTGTTCCATTATTCAGGAAGTCAAAGACCGATTGGTTCTGCCTATGTAACTGTCTCCGCAGTCGCATACGAATTTGTATATGCAGTGTGAGTTGGCCCCTATCGGTTGAGCTTCCTTCGCTGGAGGCACTGGCAAGTTACAGGTTCTTTTGATGACCACAACCTGAGCAGCACAGTAACTTCTCTGCGTAGCAGAGATTAGACGTTTCGTGGTTCTCAATACAGTAAAGTCACCCTTGAATGGCAACTAGATATAGATTTTTTTGGCTGCCGTATGCACCAAGTCTTTCGGGCCTCGCTGTTGGCTGTGTCTCTCTATAAATTTACGTGGATAACCATTTGCAATGAGTGTTGTTGTAATTAACTCTAGCTCATCGGCTAGACAATCAGCGGAGCAAATTCGTCTAGCACGACTAACTAAAGTTTTCACAAGGGTCCGCTTGTACCGCACTGGTGTGAAGCTGATGAAGTGCAGGTATTGGCCGGACCAGGTTGCTTTTCTGTAGATAGACCTTCTAATGAGCCGTCATCTCTGCAACTGATGAGGATGTCTAAGAATGGCAGACAGTTCTTCTGTTCCACTTCGCAGGTTACCCGCAAGTTGGTATGTGCGCAATTCAGTTGCTGCACCAACTGAACAATCTGCTGCTCCGATGAACAAAAGGCCAATATGTCATCAACATAACGCTTATAGTACGGCAACTGGGATATTTCTGTGCATATGTCTCTTTCTATCATCATCATGAAGAAATCAGCAAGTATAGGGCCTAGTGGGCTACCCATTACTACACCATCGATTTGACGATATGGGGTGTTCTGAAAGTGGAAGCCAACATTTGCTGTACACAGCAGTAAGGATTCCTTTAGAAATTCGACTGGAATTGGTAACGAATAACTAGAGTGCTCAGCTAGCTCACATATGTATTCAACGGTTTGTTATAGTGGGACGTTGATGAATAGAGATTCAACATCCAATGAACACATGATCTTATCGGAGAGGTTGATGTCATCTTAGTCAAGGATAAGTTGAAAAGAATCGCTAAGACTATATGGATTGGACAGTTGTCGCAGAGGCGAAAGTATCTTCACTAGCCAGCGAGCCAATTTATGCTGCTGCGCATTTACCATTGATAGAATCGGCCTAAGTGGTACTCCACTCTTGTGCGTCTTCGGTGACCCATATAACTCCGGAGTAGGGCTTCCACTTGGCTTCAAACAATTATAGGTGTCACTATCAATCACGCGATGAAGGAGAAGCATTTCAAGATGGGCAGCTATGCTAGCTTCAACGTCGGATACGTTCTCCATCTTATTAAGTCGTTCAAATTTACCCGTGTCGTTGAGTATGCTACTCATTTTCTGAACGTACTCGGCCTTGTTCATGACCACCACTCCAGAGCCCTTATCCGGTTTCATGACAACTACGTTCTTAGTACGCAATTCACGCAGCGCCTGAAGGTGTCGGCCTGTAAGAGCGCATTTTTCAGTCACTGGCACAGTCTTAACTTCGTGGGCAATGTCGGTCAATTTGTTCCTAAACCAAACAACACTCACAGGAGTGGATGGTTGAAGCTCCTTAAACTGATCAAAAAGTTCCCAAACTGAGCTTCTATAAACAACCCGTTCAGTCTTCTAGGAGGAATTTTGTAATCAAGCCAATATGACAAAGCTTCTAACTGCAAAGCGTCTAGTTGTACGTCTGATAAATTCACCACGCACTTACTGGGATCACGAACGATTGGCTCCTCATCCTGGCTGTTCGTAAGCGAGTTATCCAACCGAGTATTCCGATTTCGCCTCGTACGGTCAAGAGTGGATTTGCAAAAGTTAGCAAACACAACACGACAACACAAAAATAGATCCTCTACCACATGGAGTAGGCGTGAGTGAGTTTCCAGTAAACTCGGAAGTTTGGACTCGGCCGTCTCCAAGTGAGCGGATGCCACACGTTTGAGGTTAGCCACAGATGGTTTGAGTTTATTTCTACGCAGCAGTGTGAGAACCGAGCGGGGGTATCTACGCAGGAGAAGACATTTCCTAAGAAAGGATATTTTCGCAAGTGCGCACACGATCTTGCACCTCAGGCTGACTATACGATGAAGCAATTTGATAGTTTCAGCGGGAATTCGTCGTTTGAGAAGTTTAAAGCAGTTAGTTCCCTTCAGAAATTTGAAAAGCACGATAAGAAGACGAAAACTGGTAGATGCATGCATTTCGTATTGTCTCCTCAGTACCGTTATGTCAGTACCATTTATGTCCATAAATAAGGTCTTTTAATCAAACTGATAGAGCTTAGACCGTGCCATGCTTCGATGCAGTGGGACCTCACCATGGTATCGGAGACATGGTTGAGTCAAGTGATCACTGACGCCGAAATCGTACTACCCAGAATGTCCGTTCTGCGCAGCGATTGGCCGAATAGAGGGGGGTGATGTACTACTGTATTGCCGCAGTGAACTACCCCTTGATCTCATCTGTGACGCGGCTGTCCAGGTTGTCGACGCGCATTGGTGTCGTCTTCAGCTAAGACGTGTTGACGCATGTTTAGTGGGCATTGTGTACCACCTACGTCGTCCACTACAGAAATGAACAGTCGCCGAGCCTCCACTATGAAAACTACCCTCGCACAGTCACATTCTCATGGTTGTTGGATTCAATCTTCACCCCGCAAAAACCCCAAGTTGTCTCGACGAGGACTTCAAAATGGAATTGCAGAAGCTTATCATTGGATTACCACTGTACAACCACGATATCTCCTCCCAAGTATAAAGAATGAGCAATGAGTTATCAGGGACAAAAAGCAAGTGCTTGACAAGTCCTGTAGGATAGTTGGGATGAGAAACAATAGATCAAAGGATAAGAGACGTTACATCAGTCACTGATATTGATTAGTTAGTTCAGCCACACCGCGTTTTTATTGGTTTTCCTCGCATTGACCAATCAACAGATCCTCACTCATGCTTTAACTCGTGTGTCACGTGGGCCATGTCGCACTGCTTCGCCCGATACACTTTGTTTCCTACTGTGTCATGTTCTTGCCTAACTGCGGTCTGGTGGCGCGCTTTGCTTGAATTCATTACTACGTATTATTGGCGACGGGATCTAGATAAAACTTTTCAGTAATCCACCTGCTAACTTTTGGTCTTCCGCTGAGGACTGACCTTAACAAACTGGATGCGGTGGAAGAAATCATTTATTAACTACCTTGAACTACTACCTGTTTTGAATCCTATGATTTCACTTTCGGAGTCCCACAAAGTACGACTATTCAGACAATTGCTGGGAGATGAATGCCATCGACATTATGATGCACTACATGTAGAAATTTGTGACACTATTACATTGGCGTTGGATAAATATACCACACCGTGGGGATTGAAACAGAATGTTTATACTGCTAGATACTACTTTTCAAACCTTGTACAGAAAGCGGACGAGAGCACCAACGACTTCATTGCACACATCCAACAGTTTATTCCCGAGTGTAAGTATACTGAAATTCCGTCCGACAAATTTGAAGAGGAAATTAAAATGCAATCCTTAATTGCGGGAATTCTGGACAAAAGCACACGGGAAAAAATGTTATCTCTGAACGAGTCAGATACCATGTGGAAAAATGCTTGTCTAATCATTCGCCAAAGGGAGAATGTCTCGCACCAGCTACGTGAACTCACTACCCATCCAGTCCTCGATACTGTTCACGCAGTTGTTAACCTACGGACTATAGGAGAACCACGGAAACAGTTCGTGTGTTATTGTTGCGGGACGCAAAATGCTTGTGTTTCTGAGTGTCGTCACAAAAACCAGCTGCTGAAAATTTGGTAAAATAGGCCATCTAGCCCGCTTGTACAAATCGGAACCCGCCCCACTGACTAATCGCACTAAATCGAAGTACTATAATAAGCTGCCGCTTACGGAGAAAAATGTTCTGGAAGACCCAGACAACGGTCTAACTTCCGTCTACTTGAATACCCTATCACCCAACAAGTACCCTCCATATATGATGCGTTGGATGATTGAGAATGAAGCGATCGATGTGGAAATGGAAACAGGAGTTGCAGTTATGATTATAAACAGTGGTTCAATTATGAGTCTGCAGCTCTTACAACCATGTGACTCCAAATTGCAAACCTACACGGGGGATCCGATTAGGGTCTTGGGAAAGTACATGGTCACAGTCAGATACGACGAGCGGGAATAAACTCTACTTTTGATCATATATATATTATTTATATATATATATATATATATATATGTGAATATATAGTCTGTTAACAGATATTGTGCCATCAGAATCATGGCAGAAGAAAAAATTGAGAATATACAAGCACGAAATGCGATTTTAAAAAACGAAAAACGCTTTTTTGGTTTTGCCCACGCCAGTTTGAACTTTTTATTTTTGTAACTGGAGAATTCCCATTTAAGTCTCTAGAACGAAAGACCATCTGGTGAGCAATTGTTTTCAATGATTCAGCGTCAGGCCATTACAATCATATGGAGGCTAGAAAGAAAATCGACCCAGTTAGTTCAAAACGACTTGATCACGTGAAGGTCTATGTCAGAGTTGAGAAAACGAATCACGTCTAAGAGGGCTAGTTGTTTGCTACCACGTCTGACCGAAGGCAGTCGACCTGGGCGTCTTCCCTTTTCGCTGGCCAGGGAAGCTGGAGAGCCTGGACCAGCTTCTTCTGTGAGCATAAGGACGGTTGAAACAATCGAATGCATATTGCTTCAGCTGTCGCAAGCGGAAGAAGGCGGTAACCTTTCGTTCGGTGCGGTCGAACCTTGTAAACTTTTCGGAAAGTGCGTTTCCAATCCACCTCAAGGCCGGTGTCCACAATGTGGGCCAGAATAGCGCTACAAATGGTTCCGGCGCCCCCTTGATGCTGCCAATGAGGGCAATGTTCGTTCACGCGTTCGGACAACTGCCGCGCAGTTCGACCAATATACGTCGAGCCACAGGCGCACACGAATTGATAAATTACCATTGAGGTGGTCAGCATCGGCATCTTGTCCTTGTTTTGTGAACGAATGAGTGGTTCCGTTGAAAACACGCACTTCAACGAGGCTGCTGGCAAGTTCGACTTTACCGCGGCCGAAATGCTTCTGGTTAGACGCTCGGTAGCCGCGTCCCCTTTGAATGGTAACCGAATAAATAACTTTCTTTGGTGCTGTTAACACTGGCACTGGTCTAGGTTTTTCTTGGAAGCTCCATAAGACAAATCTATCGGGATAGCCGTTATCTGTATGAACATTAACTCCGCGTCTAGGGTGTCTTCCGTACAGATTCGACGTGCTCTTGACGTAAAACAGTGAACCAAGTTGCGCTTGTATCTCATGGGAACGAAACTATAAAAGTTCGTGTACTGACCTATCCACGTAGTTTTTCTGTAGACCTGACGCTGGATGGATCCGTCTGTTCTCATAGTTAACAAGACATCGAGATATGGTAGCCGATTATCGCTTTCCTTCTCGTAAGTAAACTGCACTGCTGCATGCATTCGGTTGAAGTGGTCAAGGATTTCATCCAGTTTAACATGTGTATCCACAACAAATATATTGTCAATGTATCGATAATAGCGGTCAAAAAGGGCTATCGCCACCCGCATTTCGGTTCTCTCTAGCTTTGCCATGAAGAAATCCGCTAATGGCGGTTCGAGGGGGAAACCCATGACTACGCTGTCCTTCTGCCGGTAGTATTTCCCGTTGTATAGAAACTGCACATTCCAGATGCAACGTAACAGTAGGCGTTTGAGCTCACGCGTAGGTATACACACTTTTATGCCTGACCCCGCTATATAGTCGCAAATGTAATCGATTTTCTCGACCAGTGGGACGTTTGTAAAAAGCGGGACGACATCGAAAGATAACATTAATTTCTCATTAATGTTATCATCCTTGATGCTTTCGACGAAATGGAAGCTGTCACGAAGACTGTAGGTAGCGAGCTGTTGTCGCACAGGTTCAAGAAGTCTTACAAGCCACTGAGCAACGGCATGAGACGGTGAGTTGACCATTGATAAAATAGGACGAAGTGGTATGTCGGGTTTGTGAATTTTTAGTAATCCGTAAAGTCTTGGGACGCTTGTGCCACTCGGTTTAAGGCTGTCATACAGAGCAACAGAAATGTGCCCCTTGGCCCGAAGTTTTTGCAAGCTCTTAGTTATCTGTGTTACAACTTGTTCAGTTCGGTCTCTTTCTCCTTCAGTACGTGCATTATAGGAGGGATAAAATGGCAGAATCACACTGATGCCACTGATATGTGCTGCGGGTCATGACATCCAATGTTTTCAACCACTGAGATTCCGTATCTCGTGGTCCCAAACCTGGAAGACGGACTGTTCCGACTGTCGCCAAACTTGATGTTACCTTCTTCATGCTCCTCCACGTCATTGGCTGTGCACCGCGGCACTTTTCCAGTCGCTTCCTGGGAGTGCAAATAGCGCTCGACGTGGAAGTCGATGGGCTGACATGCGCAAAACGTGCCCGAGGCAACGCATGCGGTGTCGGAGAATAATGTTCGGAAGACTGGCACTACTCGATCCAAGCATTTGGTCTCGGACTTCTGCGTTGCCCACGTGGTGTTGCCTTTCACACCCGAGCACTCCTTGGTAGACAGCGATTGTCGAAGACTAACAGCAGCTGCAGGTCTTCCGAGCGAATAGGCCGTCTGACAGCCGTACAAGAGTACTGCAGTGACGGAAGCATTGCACACCCTGTGCTTGAGCTTGAGACTGACATCACAACGACGCCAAAGGTGTCTCAGTTTGATGAGTGCAAGGCGGACCTTTGCAGTCCGTTGTGAGACTTCATCTCCCTAGATAAGTCAAGCAAAGGACTTGCTCTAGAACATGTCCAGCAATGGTGAGCGCGGGTTCAGGCACCTACCAGTCCTGGAACAGCATTTTACAGTTTCCCGGAGTGAAGCATAAGATGTACTTAGACGCCTCCATCGCTAAGCGTTCCAAAACGTTCTGGACGGTTTGTGCGTCGTCCCCCAGCAAGACGATATGATCGGCGTAGTCCAAGTCCGTGACTCTGTCTCCAGAAAGGAGCTCAATACCGCGGTCTTGAACACCTTCCAGTGCTATTTGGATGACATCTGTAATGGTGTAATTGAAGGTGAAATAAAGCAACCTTGGCGAATACCGCTGGTTACAACAAACGAAGAAGAGAGCGTGCCGTAAGCTCTGGCTTTGCCCGACGTGTGACTGTAAGCTGCTTTCAGGATGGTTACAAACTTGTCGGACACACCTTTCTTCCTTCAACAGTTCCACAACGCAGATCTATCTACTGAATCAAATGCCGCTCGGATGTCCAGAAACACTAGGATTGTTGGCCGACGGTGGATGTGACGGAATTCGAGAAATTGGCGAAGCGTGAAGAATTGGTCGACGCAGCCGCGGTCTGGAGGAAATCCGGTTTGTTCTTCTCGGAAAAACTCTTCTCTAGTCGTTGAAAGCCTGCGAAGTAGAACCGAGACGAAGATTTTGGATGCGACAGAAATTAACGAAATTCCGCGGTAGTTATAGCAATCCTCACGGGAGCCTTTCTTGTGAATCGGAATAACTACCGATCCTCCCCTGGGAAAAGACCACATCTCTTGGGCAGAATTTGGATCCGATACTTCCCAGAAACGATGCAGATTAATGAGGTCGTGCTCAATGACAGCAGTCTAAACGATCTGCTCAAGCAATTTTTTCTTCATTCGAAAATAAGTTTGGAAGGCTGAAACATTTCAAAGCTTCCATCAGTCTACGGGAGGACACCAATGCCAGTTTTTACAAAGTAGGAACATTACCGTACGTTGTGTGTTCAACATTTGAAGTAGAACTACAATGGCTACAATCCGAAGACGTTTTCACGCCCGTACAACACTCGGATTGGGGTACCCCAATTGTTCTTGTACTCAAACCCGACGGTACCGTTTGTATCTTTGGAGACTTTAAGTTAACTGTCAATCAAGCTACCAAGGTGGAAAGGTATCCTTTGCCCCGCATCGAATATTTGTACGCTACGTTAGCCGGTAGTCAAAAAGTTTCTAAGCTTTAGCTTAGTTACGCATATTCTCAATTTGAACTTGATGAGGACTCACGTGAATTAACCACCATAACTACACATCTTGAACTTTTTCAGTATACCCGTCTTCCTTTGGGATAAGCTCCGCCCCCAGCATCATGCAGCGGCTAGTGGATGACATCGTGAAGCATATACCTTTTACTTGTGCTTATTTGGATAATATCCTGGTTTCTGGCGGAAGGTGCTGAAACGTTTGGAATCGAATGGATTGAAACTGAAGAAATTTAAATGTGTGCTTTGTAGGAATCTGTCATTTATTTTGGCTCCAAACTTGATAAGAGAGGTCTGCCTGCCTTGTAGGATAAAGTATCCCCCATTATATGGGCACCGCAGCCTAAAAATGTTGATGAACTCTGATCATTCTTAGAAATTTCACCACCTTATTTTCAACTATGTTAGCTCCTATGAATGCACTGCTACCTAAAAAAATCCAGTGGTTGTGTAATGATGAGCATCAGTCCGCTTTATTCGTGCTAAAATCTGTTTAGCATCAGCGCTAGTTTTAGTTCACTACAACAGAAAAAGCCCCTGATTGTTCAGTTTGATGCTTCTCCATACGGAGTTGGAGCAGTTTTGTGTCATAAAATGTCGAACGTTACAATGCATCCGATTGGTTTCGCGTCGCGTGTCTTAAAATCGGCTGAAAATAATTACTCACAACTTGATCGGGAAGCCCTACCAGTCATCTTTGGTGTCAAGAAATTTCACCAGGATATTTGGGTCAGTCACTTTGAGATCCAAACTGATCACAAACTGTTGGTATGCTTATTGGGTGAATCCAAGGGGATCCATGAAATGTTTTCACCTAGAATGTAACGATGGGCCCTGATCCTTGGTGCGTATGAATATAAAATCTCTTACATCCCAGGCTCTAACAATAGTAGGCGGATGCCCTGAGTCGGTTACTGCACGCGACCCCCGCAGGGCCAATAGATGAACCAGTAGAGTTAGTTCATTTGATGCGAAACCTCGACACTCCCCTTTCACAAGTGACGTCACACGTTGATGGACCGAATGGGATCCCAAACTAGCCTCCGTGATACTTTTCACGAAACTGAGCAGACCTAGTAGAATTCCGGTTGAACTGCAACGTTTCGCGCTTCGGAAAAATGAGTTGAATATAAACGATGGTTACTTGTTTTGGGGCTCACGTCTGATTTCACCGTCAAAAGCGCGCTCCTTTATTCTTATCGAACTTCATAATGGACATCCAGGTGTTGCCCGAATGAAGGCCCTTGCACGTGGCTAATGCGGGTGGCCCGGCTTAGATGCCGAAATTGAAAACTACCTGAAAACATGTGAGCTCTGCCAACAATATCAGTCGAATAAACCTTCAGGTCCAATACTCACTTGGCGTTGGCCTGAAAGACCATGACAGAGTATCTATGCAGACTATTTTGGTCCTTTGAACGGAACACCTTTCCTGTTGATACTTTATGCCTATTGGAAATGGATCGATGTTTATCCAGTGTCTTATCCCATGGCTGAACTAACTAATCAATATCAGTGATGGATGTAACATTCACTGGGCAACATCCCCTACGTTTTAACTGAATTGTCGGTTTAAACGACTGTGAATTTAGCTGCAATCTGTATAACGGTAGGTTGAAATTCGACTTGAATGTGCGCACACAAAGCAATATGGGGGGCGGTTATAGTTCATGTAACACGTGAGCAAATGTAAATAAAGCAAATGACAACGCTTACGCATGTGCAGTTTCCCCGGGCCGGCCCCACAAGTAAATGCAGTTTCTATAGCAATGGCGTTTAAAAAATTATGCTGAAGGTGAAAATGCGCACTTTGGTTTGTAGTGCTTAGTTTCCGCCTGCATATAGGGGATTATCTGACGTAATTTGAATGCATGGGCGCAACTTCAAAACGTTTTTTGTATTCCGTTAGTGTGGGGAAGAAACAATGGGAAGGGCACCCCATGGTTGGTGACAATCCAACTGGCTATACTGCGTGGTCAGCTTTAGCTGGTGATCTGTCAGAATGGTCTCGTGATTCAACTTAAGAAGTTAACTACAAGCATGGTTTGGATATCTTAGGACCAGATATGTCATCAAATCGCCACACAGCAGTCAATATTGTCCACTGTAGACCAAAAGAGTTTTCAGCCTCAGTTAGTAGGGGAGATGAAACATTGACGTTCTTGGTCGCCCTTTGTTACAGCATTTCAAATGCTGTGAGGTCGTGATTGTGTCAGGTCTGCTAGGCGTAAGTAGTGTATTCTGAATGGGCCCAAATGTATGCACTAATCATCTGAAGGAAAATTGAAGGGTCAAGGCGCCCGAACACTCTCCACAAAAGGCCAACGTGTTGATTGTCTTTGTAAGACGTCCGCGGCCTGACGTGAGCAGTCTAGCTGCTTGTATTATCACACCTAGATTACATTCAGTAATAGAACACTGCAAAGCTTGATCCCCCAACCTGTATTCGCAAGTGGATTGATGGCGTATGCTCAATGTCTTAAACTCGGTGGCGTTGAAGTGAAGCAGGTTCTGGGTCGCCCATTCGTATACCCTATCAAGGTCATCCTGAAGCGCTACATGGTCACTCGTTGTTTTGATGGCCTGCCATATCTTGAGATCATCAGCGAAGAGTAAGAAATTGGAAGTGACCACTCTTACAAGTTGTTCATGTAAATCACCGAACGTCGATATGGTCAGAGATGGCATTGTGAACTCTTACATTAAGATGTCGTTGAATCAGAAAGTTACCTATCCACCCGAAAACTGAGTTACATAAAATTCCATATTTCTGAAGTTTGTGAATGAGGATGCAGTGGTTCAGAGAAGCCCAGGTAGACTATGTTAAATCCTACACCGATGTCAACGATTTCAGTCCAAATGGAATGAGCAAGCAGCAGATTTGCGGTGCAAGACCGGTTCTGGCGAAATCCATGCTGTTATAGTGCTATGATTTTGCAAGCTTCCAGTAATTCATGAGCACCTCGGAACTAATAGACTCCACGACTTTGGTTAACACCGGCTGGAAAGTTATCGGGCGATAGTTGGCTGCATCTGCACGATTTCCTACTTTGTGAGTGGGAGTGACGATATAGTGCTTTCACATTGTGGGAACACACATCTCGTAGTGACATCGTTGAAGAGCTTAGAGATTAGATCCACCAAATGCAGTGCAGTTTACTTCAGCGCCTTTGAGTGGATGTTATCAGCACCGGGAGCGGTATGCTCGAGTAGGGAATTTACCATTTTCAGACCATCCGTAGCGATAAACGAGATATGACTAACTCCTGGTGGTGGTGTAACTTGCGTGAATAGCATAAGCGACGAAGCCGTGTTCGCGTAGTTTGGGGAGAATTGATGACGTAGTGTGTTTGTCGCTTCGACCGAGGTTTGTGCTTGTAAAATTAACGTGCGGAGGGAAGGAATACCACACTGCATTTTGAGGAGTTTGTTAACATGTCTGTAAAGGAGTTTGGGTTTTAAGGAGAAGTTATAGGCTATATCCTGTTGGTGTTTTAGCTTATCCTCGAGCACCGGTTTCGCGCAATGATTTCGTTGGATAGTGTAGGACTGCCATGTTTCGATACCCGGTGCCTCTTTGCATGTTCACCAAAGTGAATCGCTTGTGACCATATACTTACGCGTCCTGCTGCGTATGAATGGTTTTACTCTCATCGCACGCAGGAGCATATTCATCGACTCACAGGCTACTAACTTGTTAAATTGAAGAACAAATCTCACCAGTCTAGAAATGACTAGTCAGTTGCATTAATAAGTGTGGTTAGAACGCCGTACTGAGTAATGAACTGAGAGTCGTCGGCATTTTCTGCAGAATACTCTACATTACAAGAGCGTTGCCTGGTCGCTGCGGCCCAAAGAAGTAGCTGTCAATACCGTTTCGATCATAACCTCCTTGTTGATGAACACATGATGGAGGATACTTGGTTTGTTCCCAGTTCTGAAAGTTACGGGAGAGATAACGTGATTGTACCCGACGCAACGAGACTGATCCTTAACGTCGTGCGACGGTTTGATCGCCTTTGACCCACTGAACTATAATGGGTGGTGCCTCCTGACCCCTTAGGAAGTATTCTTACCAGGTTGGCCAATAGTGAGAGGTCAGACAAACTCAGTCTCCTGGTCCACCAGGTTGGGGGTTTGAAATGGGATGGCGTCCATTTCTGCAAAACTAAATCATTGCCACTTCCCTGCTGCCTTGCGGATGGACTTTTGCGACAAAGGCTTTGTTTGAAGACCCTACTCGTTCTCTTGTTTAGGTCCGGGCGCCTTGGTATTATCTCAGCCCACATAAAACCATAACAATTTTCACCAGATTTAACTACCCGCTGCGTCAGACGCTGCGCAGCTTATCAAGGATCGCTTTATCTGCCGCATACAGCAGAGCGGATAAACGAAAACATGCTACTGCGAGATGATAAGGAAACCTAGTAGACAAATCGGGCTCAAGAGATGAAGGCGGGATCATTAGGGAACTGTCGCAAGCTCTTCCAGCTGATCCGCGCCCTTGGCCCCAGAAAGCCAGGCGCTAGCGAGACAACTAGAGACAATGCGGGTGCTCTGATTAATAATAAAGACCGCCGTATGGCTTGTTGGGCGGAACACTTCAAAGATCAGCTCACTTGGCGCTCTGCTTCCGGACCTCCTACTACTCAGGTTATACTGGGCAACCTATAAACGGTTATTTTAGGGGCTCCATCGGAGCCTCAGGTCCAAAACGCGATCATATCCCTTATTTGTTTTCGTTCTGATGGGCCTGATTCCTCCACCCTATACTATTTAAAGGTGATAAGATCCTCCCCAGAGTTATGACCGCCGTGTGCGAACATGTATGTAAGGACGAGACCGTCCCGGCTAATTGAAGTGAATCGATTATACTGTCAATATACAAGTAGGGCAGTCGCACTGACTGTGCTAACCAGAGGCCATTAACCTGACGCCAGTTTTGACAAAATTACTGGTCGCATTTCTCCTTCGCCACCTCACTGCGGAACGGGAATTCTGGATTAGAGAAAGCAAGCATGTTTTCCCCCTGGACGTGGTTGTGTAGACCACATATTGACTCTGCGGCAGATGCTAGAGCAGCGCCACACATACTGCAGACCGACAATTCAAGAGTGCGTTTGGCTCATTCGCTCGATGCATTATGTTAAGAATACTTGCGCGGTAAGGTGTTCCCATCAAATATGTGAACCTTTTACGGGCTCTGTTCTCGAGCACTGTAGGCCGCGTCAAGGTCTACGGTGACCTGTCGGAAAGCTCTCGGACAACAAGTGTCGTTCGTCAGGGTTGTCCGATTTCCCCACCTTTGTTCCATTTCGCCGTGTTCTCTATCATAGTATGTTACCTTGTGAAATCCAGTAAACAGGCGTTGAGATGCCGTCTGGAGAAAGATTAGTTAATCTTGATTATGTGGGCGATATCATCCTCCAGTTTACTGAAGTTGGGGCGGCGCAACCAATCCTGGATAGTAGATATAGAGTGGTCCCATTATTTGGTATGCACTCAGCACTTTCAGAGTGCAAATTTTTGTTGTAGGACCACCAACCATCTGATGAGCCCCTGACCGTAAGTAGCGAAGAAGTTGAGGTATCTGATCAAGCCACTTACTTTGGTAATAATGCACCAGAAACTGAAGTCAGTTTACATATTGCAAAAGCCAGCTATGCCTCCTTGAATTTGCGACAGTATTGGGGACAGAAAGTGTTACCCACCGTTTGTAAGGCGTTGTTTACAAAGTCACAGTGAGGGCCGTCCTACTGTATGGGAGTGAGACTTGGCCTCTTCGGTCTGAAAACCTGAAGCGCATTCAAGTTTGTCACCATCTCTGTTTGCAGAGCATTACTGGTGTCGGGTGGCACCAGCGTGTACGCAAAGGTGATGTGCATAGTCGAGTATTAGACAATGATACCCAAGCTAGTTCTTCGGAACAACAGATAACACTGAATAAGTTGCGTTGGTTTGGACATGTACTACGTATACCCGATCACCGCTTATCGAAGAGGGTCGTGTTTTGTCTGCCGGATGTAGGCTTGTACAAGGCTCGAGGTGGACAACAGTTAACGTAACAGCGCGAAAAGAATCCACGGACAAACAAACTGGGTGCCGTCGGTCCGTCTCGCCTTTCGGACTGGAGTTCACTTGAACCGCCTTGTGCTCGGCTAGAGACTTTACAGGACATGGCTCGCAGTCGACACAAGTGGCTCGTCTGTTGCCGTCTCCTATTCGGATTGTCTGTTTAAAGTGTGTTTGGTGTTGAGGTATCTGCAGGGTAATTGCTGATTATGACGCGGTGTGGTGAAAGCCACAAGGAAGCTGTCTCGATGATGCCGCCTTGTCTTTGCAAGATAGACAACCGTATGTGAATGTATGTTATTGACAAGGGGTAGGTGCCTCGACCCTGAATATTTTCTTAGGGCACTAAGGTTATTCTTCTTTCCTTAGATCATTATGGTTGTATGGCAGTAAAGCATCAGTTCAAATGACTGATATACTGCCGTTGGTGATGATGACACAGACACAGTGGTGATGATGGTGGTTGTGTTACTGAGAAACGGCCAGTGTTACTGAGAAACGGCCAGTGTTCCGTGCACAGTGGCAACAGACGCTCGCCGTTTGCCGTTCGGTTGGTGTTCAATGCCATATTTACCACCTATGCAGCAGCATTGTAAGTTGCTTTCTCAATGGACTGGACCAAAGTGGTCAGCATAAGGAGGTTCTATGCAAAAACTTATGGTAACCTACTTTTTCGTTGTGCGTAGTATAGTATGTGATTTAGCTTCACATATACCCGTTTCGAACACATTAGACGAAGTTTCACGCATCGTCAAACAAAGTTCAACTATACAGTATTATAAGAAAGCAAAATATAGTGTACATTTCGAAATTTAAATCATTTTTGAAGAAAAAGTTAATGTTTATGTTTCTCTTATCACAAAGGTAACTGAAAACAGCTCTCTCAGCACAAGCCACACTACTCAGCATGCTTTGACAATTTACCACAGCAAATGACTTTAATTGCAGTAAATATGTCTAACTTCACCTTATTTTGGAGCTTCTGTGATTTCCAAATCATCGTCAGTCCTTCGTCTTCTTTATCTGCATTATCAGGTGTCTGTTCTTCGTTTCCTAACGGTAGTACCGCAGTCAGTACCTTGGAAAATAACATCTGGGTCTGGTTCAGTGCAAGTTACAAGTCATGGACTATTTCAACAAACTTTAAAATCTATTCCTTCGATTTCTGCCAGTGGAGATGACATGTCTAATAAGGCGACGGCATCTCGTTCGAGTGGCGTTAGTCGGGGTTGTCCAGTTCCTTCTTTTTTGGTCAATAACGACGTTGACTCCATCATGGAGTGTTGCATTGAAGTTTCTTGCAATGCGGGCGTTGATGTGCTGCCTGTTGAAAGGTTAGTTCATCTTGATTATATGGACGATATCTTCTTGCTGAATAACATATGGAATGTGTTCCCATCATTTGGCACGCGCTTCGCACCATCAGAGTGCAGTTTTGTTGCACAACAACCAGCCACAAGATGATCCACTGGCCCTCGATAGTGAGGAACTCGAGGTAATTGATCAATTCACTGCACTTGACAGCTGCAAGGGCAACCGCGGACGCATTACCACTGAGATTATTTTCACGTATTGCAAAAACTCGAACTGCCTTACATCTACGGTGTCATAAGAAGATTTCGCTTGGCCAGAAAGGCCGTGTTTACAAGGTCATAGTAAGTGCCGTCCTACTTTATGGGAGTGGCACTTGGTCCCCCGATCTGACGGTTTAAGTGCCTTCAAGTCTTTGATCATCACTGTCTGCGAAGCATTGCTGGTGTCGGGTGACACCAGCGTGTTCGCAACGATTATATGCGTAGGCGAGTACTAGGCAATGATAACAAAGGTAACTATTTAGAACAACAGCTAGCACTGAATAAGTAACATTGGCTTGAGCATCACTACGTAAGCCCAGTCAACGCTTACCTAGAAGATCCTAGTTTTTGTCCGCCATATTTAGGGTGGCAAAAGCCCCGAATGAAAGAAATTTGAGTTGTCAGCGGAAAATGAAGTCACTGATGACCAAACTTGGTGCCGTCGGTTTGTCTCGCCTACCAAGCTGGAGTGGAGGTGACTTGCCCTGTTCGTGGCTCGAGGCTTTACAAGACATGGCTTACTATCGACACCAATACCGTAGCTGATGCCGTCGGACAGCTTGTTTAACCTGTGTCCGATGCTGATTATGACGCGTGGCAGTGGAAGCCGCAAGGATGCTTTCTCATCGAAGCCACCTTATCGTTGCACGATAGTCAGCTTTTTGTGAATGTATGATTTTGGCATGGTGTAGGCGAAAATGCATACCCCAACAGATTTATTTAAAGAAACCTTGGGGAAAAGCCTAAACAGGTGCCAGTGTTAACTGCGGCGAAGAAAGAGCTATTCACATGACTACTGTTAAAAGGGGATGCAGTTACTGAACGTTTAACCCGAAATCTTTTGGGCGCAACTAAGGGGACCTTCGCAGCAGCTACGCTAAAGTGCGTGTTTTTGACGGAAGCATCTGTCCGTTCACGAAACAAGGATAGGATACCCATTCTGATTGTCTCAATGGTTATTTATCAGTTCGAGTTTGCCTATGGCGCAACGTATGTCCGTCGAACGGCGTGGCACTTGTCCAAACGAGTGAATTAACATTGCCCACGTTGGCTGCATCAAGCTGGCACCGGGACCATTAGTAGTTTCATTTTGTTTCATGTTGTCAACAGTGAGCATCAGATGGATCTAAAGTGTGCTTTTAGAGTGCGCCTTTAGAGTTGTGCCTTTAGAGTTTTATGCGATGTTACACCGCACAGAACAAAAGAGTAACGCCTTCGTACACTTGCGAGGCCCGAAGCAATTTGCATTCGATTATTTCAACCGTCCTTATGCTCGCAAAAGAAGCTAGTCCAGGCTCTACAGCTTCCCTGGCCCGAAAAAATGGGGATACTGAGGTCAACGACATGAGGTCAAACTCCGTTACATGTAATCAACTCGTTGGGATTTTTCGCCTATTTTGCTTGATCTAATTGGTCGATTTTACCCTTCCCATTTTTAGTCCTATATGTGATTGTACTGGTCTAATGATGAATTCTTGAAGGCAGTTGCTCACCAAACAGTCTCTTTGCTTTTCTTAAGCTATAGACACTTGACGCCTAATGTTTGCTTAGGACATTAAGTTTTCCGGTAAGTCCCTCTTCCTTCACTCTTATTATTCTTCGTTTCATAGGTTATTGTCGTTGTACGGCAGTAAGGTGTCAGCTCAAATAGCTGATCTAATGCTGTTTATAACTTTCTATTACAATTGGCTAATCGTGTAATCAGATTCTTGCATATGGTTTTTCTCTTTTGGCCAATATCCTTTGCCATTTAGTTTTTTTTAGCGGTTTTATTTACATCATATTTTATCTTTCTTTGTGTCTATTAAATATTCTTCCTTGCTGCAGTTCCGAAACACGTACCTAATCTATTTCGCGCGACCTCAAACCCAAAAAAGTCCAGAAAACCTTCCCAAAATAACCTGTTAACTGCAGTCAAATAGGAGCTGCATAAAGATGGCAGATCATGGTCATATTTACAGGTCGCCTCATGACCTTCGACTTCTAGATCTAGAAGGTCAGACGCCAAGTTTAGTTGCTCCACATAGATTTGGCCGACCTTCAGAAAGTTTTTAGTCTCTGCTGTTTAGAATATTCCAGCAGATTCGAAATCGTTGCGATAATCGTTAACAATCAATAAGCGCCAAAATAATGGATATTTTCTGGAACTTATTAATTGCTCCCGAACACCTTCCCTCCTGAGATGGGATATAATAGTGCGTCAGCTGTACGCCGCAACGGCGCCTCGTTGCCGTGCGATCACCAGCAGTTGCACGCGGGCTGAGTATACCGCGAGGACGCCCACCCCAACGCGGATTCGAACCCGCGCTGCAAGAGTAAAAGGCAACCTCGTTACCTCTACGCTACGGGCCGACTGAGATCGTATTTATGGTGTAAGAAGAAAGCCTGGGGTTGACGTGTAACCTCCTGGACGGTATTCAAATTCGGTCGGTCTATCGCCTCGGCTGAAATGCGCGAGAAACTAGTCCCGGGGTCTGTCGTGCATTTTTCGTTCCTGGGCTGACAGCCATTGTGCGTAGACCCCTTCGGCAAATTGAAGCACTCTGCCAACAATTCAAACAGAAGCTCAGCAGGCTTTACTTCCTCTGGTTGGCCCAGCGTTGTCCATAGCTGGGTTTTGTGGCAAACCCATGTCTGGGTCCCTACGATCGGTTCATATATCACATTCCCGCGCTTGCCTTTGATTGTACTAAGAGTACAACTAGCGTACCCTGACCGATAGGCCCGCACTAGCACTGTCTGCTTTGGCTTGAACGTCCATTGCTTATAACCATGCCGCTGATTAGAATCCCATTCCATTCTGCGGTTCGCTGCGCCAACAGAGGGTAGCGGGCTTGGTCCAATGGCATCAAATGGCATACGCAGCTCTCTGCTCATCATAGCCTGTGCTGGCGAGACTCCGTCCGGCACTTGTCAATCTGGCGCTGATCGGTATAAAAATAGGAATCGGTTAATCATCTACCCTATACATTCTTTCCTTTTCGCTGTGAAGAGCGCTCGCTGGAAAGTATCCAGGAATATCTCTGCCTGGCCATTTTGCTTGTGGGTGAAACGGAGGTGCGCGGATGTGCTGGACGGCGCATTGTCTGCAGAACTCCGTAAAAAGTACAGAGGTGAACTGTGTGCCGTTAATGTTTCTGGACTACAGAATCTAGAGAATGATTGTCATAGTTTTTTTCACGGTCGCTTGGGTCGATGTGCTGTTTATCAGGAAGAGTGTCAGTAACCTTAACAACCATTTTGTACGTTTTTTAATCATCAACTTTGAGTACAGCATCAGCAGCACGATCGCGTCCTGCTAGTTTCGCCTGCTGCTCTGTGTTTGTGCTGTCACCATGTTGTCCAAGCAGTCGGCTACGTAGCTACGAATCACCAGTCGGCTTAGTACTGACGGTAACTGTGGGAAGAACTATAACGCAAGTGAGCCTTATTGTGCTTCCACTGCGAGGTTTTGCTTAAGGCGGTATTTTGCCTCGAGATTTGAACTTTTCCGGTAACCGTCCACCACAAACTACTTCCGTTAGTAATCTTTAAGCTTACTAGCCGTTATATCTTTCCGTTCAAATATGTTAAAACTCTCAATCTGACATTCAACGGTAAACTCTTGGTCAGAGAATTTGTCATAAAGGTATGCATTTTGTGCAATATGGTAACAAAAATATGCATTACGAAAGTATGTGCCAAACCGACCTTCTCATTTTCAATAGGATTTCCATGTAGAGTAAGTTTTTTCAACTCTTTCAATTTCGTCAATCTTTGGACGTCCTGAAAGTACTTTATTTGATTTCCGTGTAGATAAAACAACTTCAATCGCGTCAGCTTCTGTATGGACTTAGATAAAGATATTCGTAATCGAAATTGTTCACACCACAGGAATAGCGTTTATCTTATTGCAGGAAAGGTCCAACCATGTGACCCAGTCGAAGCTTCCAAACAGTTCTGCCAGTATGTTGGGCATTTCAGATAACTCTGTCAGTTGATTGTTGGTCGCTTTAAAAGATCTAGTGAGCCACTTTCCGTCTTGGTTTTTAGGGCATTCTAGTGTTAAACCACGATAAATCCTGGGTTGTGACTTAAGTATATCTACTTCTACTGTCACAATATAGAATAAACTACCTGGTGGGTCCTTGATGTCCATAAAAGAATAATCTAACGGTTGGTAAATTTTAAATTTCTCATTATCGTCCGCAACATCCATACGCTTTAGTTAGCGTTATGTGAAGTCGTGCACGGGTCGACACACTCACATTTCAGCCAGGTCCTAGGAGGAGAGTGGGTCTACGGTGACTCATCCTTGGAGTAGGTATAGGTAGCATTTCGTATTTTTATTAGATTGAAATAAGTTATGCACCGTTTAATTTGGAGAAATTTTCACTTATTTTCCTTTTGTGTCTATTTTTCTTTTATTCGCACCTATAATTAACGTGTATGTTTCCGACTGCTTTAGTCGCTTGTACACACAACAAGAGATCCAATTTCGCTTACTTTCTTTTTGTAATCCCTGGTTTAATTCACTTCTTTGGTGTTCATTCTCCATCTACCTAATGGTTGTGAATTAATTTTTGTTGCACTCAATTGTACCGCTGAACGCCGACCGTCAAATCCTGTTCCCGCCAACTGTGAGCGTCCAGTGCGCCGTCGTGCTATCTGTACCATTCTAAGTTGTCCTCGACAGTGTCCATAGCAACGTCCTCGGTTTGCCTCACATAAAGATTCAGCTTCAGGTGGACTGGAACGACAGGAAAATCCCTCGAATGTTCCTACTTGATCAACTCTTTGAGCCAGGAAATGATAAGGTGCTAGGTCTTGAGAGAGATAAAACGAAACACCAGAAACACACCCTGACCAATCAATTGGTGCCCACTTTCCCTGCACTAGCAGTCACGGCTGTGTAGGTTACGTAACGTACGAAAGAAGTAGAAAGTAAATGGAAGATAAAGAGAATGAAAGTCATTAGATGAAGGATAACCCCAAAGAGTGAAGAGAATGATAGAATAAGAACTAAAAGTTTGAAGATGGATATGGTCAGGGGAAGGGAAGGGTTTCGTGTTGCCACCCAAGTGCTTCTAACTGACGCTCGAAACCCTTGACCGAAGGTTCACTGACTACACTTTCTGGAAGCGAGTTCCAGCGCTCGATAACTCTACGCGATAACCGAGTATCTGCCCTGATCTGGTCAGAACGCGGCTTCTGTAGCTTCATGGGATGACCGCGAAGACATGGCAACCTAGCCGAGCTAAATAGCCAGCTCAAGTCCGGTTCCACCTTCCCTGTTAAAATGCGGTAAGTATGGATTAGGTCGCCTCGAATTCGTCGGTAGTGCATTGAATACATGTCCTATCTAATTAGACGCACGGGGTACGTTTGCGCTTGTAACCCCTCGACCAATTTGGTACCTACTCGCAAACCCTTTCGAGCTTCATTTTGTCCCCAACAAGGCAGGGCGGACAAGCCTGGATGCAGTATTCCAGATGGGGCCGGACGAAAGCTGAGAACAGCTTCACAAATATGTCGGCAGTTAAGATCCCGAAAGATCGATGTATTAACCACAACATTCTGAAAACCCTACTTGCGGCCTTCTTCCATTTGTTACCAGAATGCAAAGACGAGGAAAGGAGGAAGCCTATGTCTACCTGGGGGGAGATAAGTGTGAGTTCGACCCCATCGAGTACGTAGCTCGAAGGTGGGAAGTTGCTCCTATACGAAGAACGGAACGCTTGGCCTGAATTATGGGCAGTAGCCACAAATTAGACCAGTCCCAGAGTATGCCCAGTGCATGCTATATGGCCTCAGAACCCCCAGGAACACTTACCACAATAAATAGCATAACGTTATCAGCAAACAATAGAGATGATACCCCAAGCTCTCCAGGGAGATTCTTTACGTGGATGAAGGACAGCATCGGTCCAAGGACCGAACCCTGTGGGGCACCGCTAAGGACTGCTGGCCTAAAGGATAAGCTGCGACCCACACGTACACATAGCGATCTTCCCTGCAACAACGCAGATACCCAGTGAAGGGCGCGGTCAAATACGCCGTAGGAGCTTAGCTTCTGTGATGGCCTCCAGTGGGGTACCTTAGCAAATGTTTCCGAGAAGTCTACGGAAAACACATCCACTACGTGGCCATTGTTCACTGCCTTGGCCCAAGCTTCACGAGCAGCCAACAAATTCGACAAACACGAAGACCCCTTCCGGCATCCACATTGTGCACTACTGAGTAGATTAAATCTATTCAGGTGACATTCCAACGAATCTCTCACCAGCGTTTCAAGCAGTTTGACCACGACGCTAGTCAGACTGACCGGTCTATAATTGGCTAACAGACTCTTGTAGTCCTTTTTGAAGATAGGACAGATGACAGCCTCCTTCCATTCAGAAGGTAATGTAAGCTGTCAAGTGACTTCTGGAACACCATCGTTAGCGGCCCACTTAGTTCCCCACCCAATCATGCAGCAAGTTCGGGTGAATTGAATAAGGTCCAGCCGCTCTGGAAAGGTTCAGTTCATGCTGCAGTTTAAAGCCGTCTTTCCACCCCAGTAAACTCGGCTAAATAAGAACCATCAGGTACTCTGGGGGCAAGTTCAACGCTAGTCAACGCGGCCTCACGTACGAAAGCCCTTGCATACTGTTCCCAAGTACGCCAGCCTTATCTGCGTCCGCATGCGCACGAGTTACATCGGCCCGCAACAAAGTTGGGTTACCGAAGTTGAACCACAGCGTCTCTTAACAAAAACGAAGAACTTCTGCGGATTTTCCAAATCTCTAGTCGCCAATACTTTTTCGTACGGCAGCCGAGCTTTCCTTATGTGTTGTTTACATATTTTTCTATCTTCGCGGTATCTATCATAGGAGCTAGTTGAAAGAGCCGCACGGTACGTCCACCAGCACCTAAAGGCTTCTGTAGCGGGTACATGCCTGTGGTATCTAGCCACTGCGTCCTCGCTCGCAGTTCCTATCTCTTCGCAAGCGGGATATAGAGAGTAGACACTTCCGTGATAAGATGTGCATCACAGGTAAGAACATCCAGTCACTTTGAAAGTAATATAGTTTGTAACCATGCATTTTGTGGTTTAACGCAATGCTCTGCGACTAAATTGGGACAGATTTCCAGGCAAGATAGGAATATTGCAAGTTTTAGAGTAAGAATGTAGCGAACCCCTCAGTCGTACCCTTACTATCCTTGGCGTTACATAGCATTGGATCCCATAGTCATCTCTGGTAACCCTGATAATCACTGATTAACCTTACTTCACTATCGCTCTAACTCTTTTCCTATAGTCACGCGCACTCTCTGATCCGTGTGGGATCGGTGCTTTCTCTTTGTGACGTACTGTTCTCGTTATCACTATGGTCATTATTGATCCACCTGGTTTTACTATTCGATGTGTGATAACCGTTGGGATTGAGTGTGCGTTACTTTCAGCACATCGGATCTACTTTTTTTCTACTAGGACCACTGCATTTGAGGGGAGCTTTTTCCGTAGTGGACTCAATCGTTTATATTTTAGCTGGGGCCTAAATGGAGGGTGCCGAGGCTAGGTAAACCAAACAAAAAAGCGCCACCCATCATTGGAGTACCTTCTTTACAGTTACTGCACATTGAAATCATATAATTTCAGCACATTATGACTTACATGATTGTTCCTTGCTGTTGCAGTTTAGGTTGCGTTTTCCATGTACTTCGTCATCTTAATTGTAAGGTATATTTTTCGGCGTTTCCTATTTTGTAGACAATGGGATATGTATTTTCCTTTTTCCTCCGACTTTTATCAATTTATTTTACTTATGCTTTATTCACTTCATCCTACGCAATTTTAGTTAGCACTTTGTGTCATACGCATTTGTAC
This sequence comes from Dicrocoelium dendriticum, assembly GCA_944474145.2. Taxonomy (NCBI): domain Eukaryota; kingdom Metazoa; phylum Platyhelminthes; class Trematoda; order Plagiorchiida; family Dicrocoeliidae; genus Dicrocoelium; species Dicrocoelium dendriticum. The sequence continues at coordinate 58,706,790 of OX104064.1, read as the reverse complement.
TATTGAAAGTAGGTCGCCAAAACGTGTTCCCGCCAAACGTCTGCAACGTATAGCAGGTCAGAACGCCGCGGTAGCAATTCATCAGGCAAGATGGCGCCGAGTGTAGCCTAGCATGGAATTACCATTCCTCTATTTTTGCTTACCAACTTCGTGTTCGATGTCCCCAGAACAGCCATCTTCATTACGCGTTTTCGCCATTTATTCGGTCACTTAAGGTTCTGCCCTCCATTGATAGTTGTGACAATGTCGTCCAACACCATGCGGTGCAATTCAAGAGCACTACATCCAACGGCGACTCTAACTAAATGGTCGTCGCGCCGCATAGGATTTACTTCGTTTTCTTTTCGTCCAATTGTTCTATTTCGGTTTAGGTACGCTCAGGATTCGGAAACCCTCGTATCCCTCGACTGGGTAAATTCTACACCTGCCTACCGTTTCTCTATCGGATTAGCCAAAGCGTGAAATCAAAACCGACCGAAATTGGGTTGTGTTGTCCGGTATGGCCGATGTATTAGAGCCATTGTGCAGGAAGAATAAATAACAAGCGATAACTTCTTGCGTCTGAACTTGTATACACATAGCCTTGCGCAAGATTTCTTAGTTAAATTTTTAAATTTCCTTTATTTATTTAAAAAGTATATTTTAGGCGTGTGCTGTGTTTGAATTAACTAAATAAATGTTTCATTTCCAACCGTACGAGACCGCATAAAAAGGCGAAAGCATACTACTACTGACGAGTACAGTCAGTAAACCGCCCAAATATTACAATTTAAACTTTAGGTCCTAGATGTACATTGTATGTATATAAATGAGTGTATGGATTAGTAATCAGGTTGTGTGACTTTGTTATATTCATGCTGATGTTCCTGTTGTGTTCATTGCATTCTGCAAAATAGACTACGATCAATTGATAGCTCCGAATTGGCTGACGTGCGAGATTGGGGTACATTCCTTCAGCATGGAAGGAGGCAAAGACTTTATTTTGTGGCGTGTGATGTCCACCACGGCAGAGTGTTGTTTAACGGATATGAGTGGCTGTTTAGAGGATGAACGCTTGACAGGCACAACCACCACGTCCTTTTACACTGCCGCGGAGCCATCTGCTAGAACAGGAGGAACCCGGAGCGTCCACCTGGTAAAACCTTAAGGTTGTTTGGCTAGCCAGCCGTGTTGTTAGCGTTCGCAATCTCAGGAAGGAATTTTTGGGTAGAGAAGATTACCTTTCGTATGTTACGCCTCCAAATGTTGGAGTTTGTAATACCAGTAGTTATCGGACGACATCCAGGATGTTTGGATGCGCAAATACATATGGAAAAGAGAAGAACAGAAACGAGATATACAGGCCCCAAAAGGAGCAACATATTGTCCGCTATCCACAATGTTCTGTACGTCAGTTTGACTTAACTATTACACCATCAAACTCCACCTAATAATGGTGCATATTGTGTATTGAGGCGCTGCTGTCCTTTTTTCTACAACTGTCGGTCTATAGCACTGCTGTCACCGTAACGTTGTCTTCGCTGCCGCTATGGCATTTGGACCTATCGCTGACCGTTCCTCTCCTAAATGACTGCCCGGCAGCCTAAATCGCTCAACCTCCCAACCACCAGAGGCTTCTGCTGCGTAGGCAAACCGGTGCTTAACAGCACTGTTATCATTGTCAGTTTGACTATCCTATGGCACCGCGATACCCCACCAACTAGTGCGTTTAGTCTATTGTGGCGCTGGTGTCCCATCTAAGTCCACACACTTAGGTCCATCGCCTCGTTGCGTTTGTAAACCTATCTTCCCTGTCGCTAGAGCCTTTGCTTATATCACACCGCTCCGCTGTAAACGGTTGTTTTATCAGCACCCCACCCGCGTGATGCGTCTTCATTCCTTTGCTACAAGTTACACGTTATGTGACACCTAGTTGCCGTACCCAGTCATTCCTTTCCCAACTGCCATCCAAGGAGACACACACATAGCCATGACGCCATAGTTAATATATACACGCAAAACGGGGTGCAAGGTTTCTTAAGGCTTCAGGTCGCTAGCACTCCTCCCTCTCCTTCCTTTGGAAGCTTTCTTTCCTCTTACAGTTCGTTGCTTGCCCCACCGCAAAAACTGCATAGAAGGGTTTAAAAAGCCTACCTGGATCGTCGCATATCAATAAAATTCTACGTCATTCTTCGTAGGTCCAAGTACATATGCTGTCGGCCCCGACTGGCATCTCGAGCATTCCCTCGCTTTGCTCTGTACCTTCCAGTGGTTGGAGAACATAGGTTAAATCCTTCTTTAAACTCTCAGAAAAACACTGGAAAAACCTTTATCTTCCTGCAAGTGTTCTACTTACTTGCGATGCTAAGGCGTTATGTTCCCTCCACCTCGCCAGTGGGTTATTACTCCTGTTAGCAGTAGCTTCATCTGCTTGGGGCTATTATCCTTTGGATAAGTTACGCAGCTGGCCAGTAGTATCTATCATCCATTCTATACCCTTTTGTAGTTGGCCTTGCTTTCGGCCATGCCTGTAAGCTGGAGACAACCGCAAGCCCTTTGATCTGTACCTTATACTGGTATAAATGCATCTGCTCAAATTACTCTCAAACTTGGAACACCACCACAAAGTAGCGCCTTATCTACCCGCAAGATTTTGTACTTACTTGCAATACCAGGCGTTAGGCCACGTCCACCTTGCTCTTATATTACCTGCCCCGGCAATACTGTCTCCTCCACAAATGCTATTTCGGTCTCTTTCGTGTGCCTAGTTGTGACCTACTTGGTCCAGCAGAATGTTTCACCTAGGTGCTCCTGATGGCCGAGAATCGTGCAGAACTACAGCGACGCTCAAACTCAGCCTTCCGTGCATCCTGGCGGACAGAGGGTGCGAACCAAATTTATGCCAACTTTTGTGGACTTAAAAGAATACCTGTAGTGATCCAGCCGGAAAGGTGGCAACGTTTGAGATTGCCGGTAAATCGTTGTCATGCAAATACGCTTAACATAGAATCTTTGGCTGTTGTTCTTACTTACAAATGGAAGTGTTACTCGTTCATATTTTTAGGGTTCCTTAGGATAAAGTTCTCCCATTGGGATCGTTATATATAATGCACAACTGTGAGCCCACTTGGTTCCAGTGCATTGTTGCGAACATTCCGCGGTTGTTAAAGTTCAGACTAACTACATCCCCGATAAACAGACGCATGAATACAGGTTCCCACATTCGTTCGTGCATGCGCTTGAACAATTGGGTGCAGTGATCAAGAATAATGCCTGGAGCCCTTATAGTCTACAACCCTTCCCCGCTTTGGAAAGCAGTGTGGAAATTCGGTGCCCAAGGCCCAACAAACTTTGCTGCGAGGGTGCTAACTTTTGCACTTCCGTGTGTAACCTGCATAATCCCGGCAAGACACTGATTAGCAATTAACATGCTGAGGTTAAAGCCACATGTTCTGTTCCATATATTAGTCACAAGAATGAGTGTAGCTACATTTCCCGCCGTAGGTCGCTCATACTGAAGTTAGGATAAGTCAGCTATTATCAAAATAATGTGCGGAAAAGCAAATGTTCTTGCTACAATTTAAATTAGAAATGGCCATTTATCTAGACTGACTTAAAAGCAGATTGGTCCAACTGTATTGATACGGTAGTGTTTCAATAAATATGTAATTGGAAACTAAATCCAGCACAGAACCAATTGCTCTGTTTCGAAGGATACTTGCAACCGAGAGGTATGATGACAGATTGTTAGTAAATTGTAAGCGGTAAAATTACTATGAGAAATCCGTTGCATGGGAATATCATACGTTCAGCTGACCACCTTACCTGTGCCACCTGCCGAGGCTCTTGCTACCCATTATTTGCCTACCCCCAATGGTTAACTTTGCAGTTCTCAAGGTTTTCATCACAAAGCACACAAAGCGTATGGAGGATTACTCGTTCATTGTATTCCAAGAGCTGTCTAAGTTGTTCCATTCTAAACCTCGCAGTAAAAATACCATCGTGCCCAGGTGTCTCACTACATACTCAGTTGAGATATTAGATACTTAGAGGTTGCGCAAGGTGTTTATTGTAAATTTGCTAAAACATTTTCACACTCTTTCGAAAGCCGATGGTAGAACATGGGCAGCGGAATTTACTATATATGTTGTTGTTTTGCTAGCGTTAAGGGGGCCATCAGGAGATGTGTGGTATTATTGTCTACTAACGCTTATAGCAAGACAGCATCTACAATACACAGGAACCATCGGCCGGCTTGTTTTACGGTACCTATAATTGTGCTTCATTCTACACGTTAACCATACGGCTGGCATTTGGTTCAGTATTTCCATACCTGTCTCAATCTATTGTTGCTACTCACACTTTGAATAACCTTAAGGCTGCGGTTTAGGTTCACCTCCAAAGGCTAACCAACCACTAACAGTTGTATCGGTTACTTATACTCCTACGTGCGAATTTTCTAAAACTAGTGGAATATGGTTGTTATTCTTTCATTCAATCTTAACTCATGCACGTACTTAGTGTTAGGGTTCATGAGGGTTATTGTTTTTCCATCCAGCTTGTGTTAATGCGTACACGAATCTGAACGAATGCCCGTTCTCAACAATGCAGTACTGTAACTCGAACTAGGGACCTTTGGTATGGCAACTGATATCTCACGCTGCATGACTAAATGATAGCCATTTAGCAACACTTATAAGCAACACTCTTCATTCTGACAGACTAATGGCATTTCCACTCGCGTAACACCATTATCTGCTAGTTTGATGTCTAAATGGGACTCACCTAAAGTACCAACCCCAATAACCTTTGTTACAGTCTAGCTACATTCCCACTTGCCAGATGGATGTTATTACATTTCTTCTCGTGAGACACGGTGCCTTCTTGCGGGTTGCAATCTGAGGTCACTGTATCCCATCTCAAGCGACTATACGCCCTATTGTACTGCTGTCGCCTTCACGCGAGCGCACTGCGATTTGGTGTCATCGGGGTTGATTTCCGGAACCACGGCAATACGTTGCGACATACAAATCGATATGCATGAGCATAGGTAGGATTCTAGACACTGGTGAATGGGTCGAGCTATGTTAGTGGGCAGAACGAACGATCAGGGGAACAAATGGTAACACAGGACGGACTGTCTGATAGTTCTACATCCCTGTTGATTCTCGCTCAACTCGGACAACAGACCACCATAACCGGCTCTGGTGTTACTTTACGACAAGGAGATCCTTTGGTTGACCTAATCGCACCAAATCTTAGCTAACTTGGAAAACTGCTTACACTATCTCCGTCCTTAAGTGTCAACCTTATTTTATCTCCCGCATGTAAGTCGTGCTTGGGTGCAGTTTTATTCTAGAGTGGTTAACTGCCGACTGGATGCAATGTGGTATCGGTATTGCACAGGTCTAGAAAGGATGAGCTACAACTAACCTACCTTTATTGAGCTTATTTAACTCGATTGTATTACGCGATGAGTTCAAGTGTTGCCCATTACAATGTTTTGCTCAGCATGACATACGCTATGCTATGCTTACTACCTTCACCAATGGACTCTAGCGCGGTGACATACCGAGACGTTGAGCTACGGCATCCTGCACTTCGTATTATTGTTATTCGGCCGCGATTCACATCACTAGGTAAACTCCATGGTATTACTCACCAGACTATGCCAGCTACATCTTGCTCCTAGAAAGCGAGTTGTAGATTACATAACCTTAACTTGACCAACTGCTGAATGCTAAGTAGCACGACGCTTAGAGAGCCGGTGCATCGCAGTATAACGCTACAGTCCATCCATGAACTCCTTTGTAATTGACGTGCGCGCGGGGTTTCCGAGCGTATGGTGTGCCTGAGACGGATTAGGGCTAGATTGGTAAGTTATTGTGTAGGTCTCCATTGTGATGGATACGTTTGCCAGTTTACAGTACGCATAACGTGTACAGCTTGACACTTGGAACATAAAGCTTCACGATCCTCCCTCGTGTGGCCACATGGGACTATGCATTCGAAGGTAACTTTCCTTTGAAAGGTTGTGGCAAGTGAACAATTCACTCCATTAACCGACTAGCGATTAGCACGATGCCGCCATTTCATATTCCATTCCGCTGGCTAGTGCTGAGAGTGAGCATAGTTATATTTCCAGTTGTTTCCTAGCCATACTGAATTTACCGAGTTTATGTAAACGCACAACTTAAGCGAATGGAATACGAAAGCGCAGAGGTGCCTATCAGAACTTGAATTGCACGTAGTCAATATGTTGTATAGAAGAAGTAAAACGTCAAACGCAAAGGGAATACTACGTCAGTGTATTAGGGTATTACATCGGAAAGGAATCAGCGCATAGCGAATGATTTTATGAGCATCAAATGCTTGCACCCTGAGACGTATGATACAGATTTTTATAAAAGCGCTTATGGTGACGACAGCGTCCACGTGGGTAGTTACAAAGGTTGGAATACTTGGATATTTGCCAAACAACGCAAGCATGGTTTGGAAAGTAGCGCGTTTGACAGTGTGCAGCGGGACTTATTCAATGTCACCGGTCAAAAGCAAGAGTTGCGCGTCAATCGTTCTTTGAGTATGTGCACGTACCTCGATTAGCAGATGACCGGACCGATGGGCGACACGACAGCCAGAAGTGGACACTTCGTCAACATCACTTTCTCTGCGACCTCTCACGTTAGCTACGCAAAACAAACTGTACATGTAAACGGCAACACCTAAGTGCACACCATTTCACCGTACCAGTAGTTTAGTTATCCTGTTACGTAGCAGTTGCTACACCATTGTTATATTGGGTTCATTCAAATATGGATACCCACGATTTAAAGCTGTCGCGTATAAATCTTGAGGAAAACATCAACAGTTCGTTTGGGTACTTATTCTCATGCCTGCGAAAGCGGCTTTAGCCTGACCTTCAAACGAAACCCATACCAGTTCGTCGTACCATTGATCATCAGGCGTAATATGTCTATCTAATTTGTGCTAGCTTACACTTCGGTTTGGATAAACACATGTGCATATGTTGTATTCGAACTGCCATTGGACGCGGATGACCCCAAACAAGGTATATATGTATATCGGAATAATTCGACGGGAGTACTCACCATATTTTTACGACCAAGGGAGTGCAGGGAAACGGCACTCAAGCAAACCGAACATAACGTTACCAAAACCTGAAGAATGTGAGTTTATGACAATGTCATGTTGCTTACGGGTGTTACGAATCCTAGTCAAATTTTGGTGAATGTGCCTTCCGTGGAGTACTATAAAGGGTGACTGCTCAGGTGCAAGAGAAGGCACTATGGCAGGGGGTTTTAAAGCCCCAAGATTAGGCTCTCATTCGATTTCCTAACCCAGACAAATTTGGCGGCGTATTTGGTACATTTGCCTGCGTGAGGAGTAATCCTGCTTTTTAGAAGTAGGTGTTGCTTGAGCTCCCGGTATGGCTGCGCCTGATGTGAATGTTTACAAGGTGCGCGCCTGTCATTTACACACTACCTCGTCCATACTGGCTCCAGGAACCAGTTGGTGGTTGCTAGTGAGGACGGGGTGCTACTTCCTCGTGACGGTTCTAGGCTCACAGACTAGCTTCATCCTGTGGGGAACGGGCTAAGTTCCATCCACCGCCAAGTGTACGTCTGGTGTGCATGCTTTCCTAATAAGGCCGGTATGCTTCTGTTCTGCTTGTTGAACGAGTGTGGGCCGGCTCCGTTGATGAAATGTGGTTTCCATTTCCATACCTCCCGGTCCTATTCCTTTGGGTCTACACCGGATATGGGATATGTGGGTGAAACTGTGGGTGGTGCGGCGCAAGCCACCCGTGGCCTTTTGTATTCGCAGGCGTCCTGTGGCTGCCTCCACGGAGGTCACAATGACAGGAAAATCCGGACACGGACGCCGCCAAATCATTAATAACAGCTTAATCTACTTGGCGCTATTATACCACGGATACTTTACCAACCACGCCAGGGTGGTCTGCAAGAAGTTCTGATGTCCTTCGGATAAATATTGACTGCGTTCCTTGTATCTGTGTTTCCTACCGGTTTTTACAATCGGGCTAAAAGCATTTTTACCTTTGAAACATCCTTCAAAATAACTTTATCTCTCTCCAAGCGTTTCACTGCGTTGCGATGGTTTTAGCTTGTGGACCTGCCTCCGACAACCATCTAACCCGTGGGTTATTTGCTCAAACATTGACTTCGTAATTAAAGTATCCGACCTCTAGTAGGTTTAGATGCTTGTTCACCTGCATAACCCGGCATTCTGCTCTACATAACTCTACCTCTTTGCCGTATCACCGGTTCCATCCGGTACTAGTGAATTCTGTTTATGCTTTTCCATCAGCCAACAGAAAGGTGTAGCTGGATTTCAACTATCCGTGTGGAAATCCATTCAAACAATAGCGATGCTAGTGGTTCATTATCATTAAAATTTGACCATCGACAGAGTTCCCGGATGCCTCGGGTTTTCACCTGGCAATCATTCACCCTATACGTTGCCAAAGGTGTCTGTTTAACAACGCTGCAAAGTGTAGGTTAAATAACTGAATAATTTTTCATTAGAGTTTTCGAGACACACCAAGTCAATCACGATCATAATTCACAAGAAGTTATGTTTCGCAACAGGCATTCGGCGGTGAACAATGTTGTGCAGGCTGTGGTAATCGACAAAGCAATCATGAAGAACTTGGTCGTCAGTTGGTGATGAGGCATTAGATGCATGTGGGCATTGTGCAAACAGTCAAGTCGCAGTAAAGGTACTGAAAACCGTAGATGCAGACGGAGTATCCTTTTCTTGTACGTGCCAACGAAATATTGAAATTTGATTGTAGTCGACTAACCAGTATATGGTTGCGGACGGCGAGTTTATTCATCGGCGAGTCACTTCCGCCAAGTGGCAAGGCTGTTAACTGGACTTTTGTGGCCTTTTCTGGGGAGAACGCTTGCCAGGCAAAAAAGCACCACGTTGAGAGACCGCCGTAGATCCTTTTGTTCTCTAACTTACGGCTAGCAAATAAGCTTGAGATCCAATTTCACCTTCGGTTATCCACAATCGACTGACTTCTATAATTTCTCGGTTGGCTTCCCAGACCGCTTGGTTAAATTTGCCATGGTCGTTCGGTACGATCGTGGTCGGGCGTCACGTGAGTAACCCTTTATTTTGTGCGTGCGGTTGAGGAAAACTTCAAAGCTTCCGGTGTCTGAAGTTCTCTGATCATCTATACCTTCCGGAGGTGCGAAGACCTCGGGTTCAACTATCTCCAGGAGACCTCGGTTGTAGATGTGACTGCAGTTGACTCCTGTTGGTATACAGCCACGGTCTAGGCATGTCCCTGCCGGTCATTACCTCCCGTCGTGAACAAAACCGCTGTTCAGCAGTCCAATGCAGCATCCCCGGTTGTGCTTTAACACCGAAACCATGCCACTGCTTACCGCTTCACACGTGTAATTACTTCCTTATCCATACTTCGTGTCAAACGTGGCATACCAGCAAGCCTTTGGTGCACTTGTATATAATCAGTTCGCTCAAACCGTTCGTCCAACGGTGTTTGACAAGTATTATCCCGGGTTGCTGCACCTAGGGAAAATGGAGATAAACCTGCTGAACAAAATAAGCCCACGCCCTACCCAGCATGTACACAACAAAACCACTTGTATGTTTTACCTGGCTTCGGTACCGCAGTTCTCTGACACCAATAAACACGCCGGTTCTGCTGGCAAGCTTTTTAGATAAAAATTGCATAGTTTCGCCAGCCATGTCGTTTACCGTACATTCACCTGTAGTGCTTCTAGGGCTTCGTCAACAACTTGATCATACTTGCACAGCTGTGTCAGTTCCATTGAGCAGAAAAATATTTATTTACATTTTATTAAAATTGCTCCGGAGGCGGCTTATAACATAGCGTGATGAATGTTTTTCCAAGACCAACAGAGAGTATCAGTTATGCTTTCTAATGAAATAGAAAATATTTAAAAAAGATGTTTTTGTAACAACTATAAGGCGTGAATCCAGTAGTTGCCAGTTCACAAGTGGGTCTGCTGGCGCAATCGATCGGTTAATATAAGTCCATTTTCGACCCTGTATGTGAAATGAAGCCAACAATATCTCCTGCTGTCGTAATAATGTATAATCCTGCTAGCCGCTGTACTTCAAACGGTGCAACTTGGAATAGATACGTATGGAGCTGGATAAAACCCCTACATTGATCGAAGAAAAATAAGGCCAGCAGGTCTATAAATTTAGGGTGAAGGAAATCTGCCAAATTCTGCCTCGTTAAGAGTAAGTAAGCTGGAAAAATACAAAAAGAAGGAGACGGATTACATCGTACTAGATCTAGCCGGCTCCTTAAAAGTAAGCAGCCCATGCGAGGTATGAAGAGTGTGGAGGAAGACCCATTTAGATAAATTTAGACCAAAAGTTAATAGCCGACATGGATGAAAGGAATACGACCAGCGGCCTATGGAGGAAAGATGAATATTTTGATGGGCATGATGACCTTATAAATTTGGTCTCACTAGTTTCCGAGTGGTCAGAAATGAAGGTCATGCGAACATAAATTAATGAGCATCTTGACAGTTGGACGTCCAACTGAAGTGGGAATACAAAGAGCCTAAGCAGGAAAAGATAAGATCAGGATGTAAAGGACTATATTGATAAAAGGTGAACAAGCTAACACGGCACGAGGTAGGTAGAGATAGGTTGTGAGTCTGTTGATGGTAGATTAGTAACTTCTCAGTAGTCCTGTGGTAATCAGCAAGCAGAAGACAGGTTAGACGGAACTAGCTCAGTAGGACGCATTGGGAGTTAGCGGTAACGTTGCAGCAGTTATGCAGACTACGTGTGCAAATAGTAAGGAATTGGTTCGAGACGAAAAGCTTCTGTTGCTATGATTAGTATAAGGTGAGCAGGGCTTTCGATGTACTGTGGGTCGATTGGTGGTGCTGCCGACCCTTGATCATCTTCGTCTCAGCTGCCGAAACTGGATCATTAGCGTCTCAATGATCTGGAAGCAGTCAGAAAACTGGAGGCCACCAGCCAAGTTTTTCAGGGCGGTGAACTGAGAGGCTATACAATCAGAGAAGAAATACAAAAATAAAGCAGAAACAGGGATGCGTACGGTTGCGATGAAAAGAGTTTATTGATAATGGTTGCGTAAGCCGAAAAAGCCAGCAAGCTACCAGAAGTTGTGCAGTGCGCCTTTGCATCTAGACGGGTAAAGCTCAGCCTTCTGAGCGACGGCAAAAGACACGAGACCGGTCAGACGACGCTAGATCATTCAGCGCATGTAGTTCAAACCATTCGATTGAATGCCAACTACATGCCATAGGCGCAGGTTGAGAACAGCGGATTTGGGATGAAGGACGCTATTTTGCTCACTAATGACCGGTACTTCTTATGATGTAGTAACAAGGTTTTGTTGACCTATTTGTTTCGTGTTTGAACTGTAATCCTTTAGTGTGACGTCCATATCTTAAAGATTTTTCCTGGTACATGGTCCGAGCGCTGGATGAGCTAGCATCCATTCACAAAGCCAAGCGTAACCGCTTTGTAATTGGTCTAGCTCACCGCAGCCACCTACGTTTTATTCTGTTCCGGCCACTAAATAAGGCCACTTAGATTCGTTCAGGCGGTTATACCCTCTTTATAATTGATTTAGTCACCCAGGCGACCTCCGTTTAGTTCTACTCTGGGCTGAGAATGTGCCTGCCCGTACTCACAAAGCCACGTGCAACCACTTTCTTATTTGTTTACGTTCTCAAAGCCCTGGTGCTTCGAATCCGTTCTCTGTTTGAGACTACTAAGACCCAAAGCCCAATGCATCATGTTTTATATCGTTCTGCTTCGCGGTGGTGCCCATGAACGGTTATATTCTGTTCTGTGTATGCTGCCACTAGCTTCATAAAGTCCGTTAGAACCGATTTGTAATTGCGCCACTCCACACGAAACACCTCTTTTTTGCCTCATTCTGGTCAATGGATGAGTCTACCTAGGTTCATAAAGCCCGGTGCAAACCCCCTTTGGCAGCTCTAATCAGATCTTTGGATACGACTGCTTAGATATCTACAGACGGTTGCAAACGACGTTTACTTGTTCTACGTCATCAAAGCCACAATTTGCTAGTTCTGATGGACTCTGAATGAGTCTACCTAAATTCCTGAAGTTTGGTGCAACAGGTTTCCAATAGCTACTTCGCAGAGGTGCTTCATTAACTGCTGTATGCCGTACTCCCCATCACGTCACTATTATCCTTTACGACTGTTGAAAGCGGTCTGTGAGTTGTCTATGTTACCAAATTCTAGTTTGCCTACCTGATAAAATTAATCCTAGTGTCATCGGACTGGTTTATACTAGCTTTACCAAGAGGTTTAAATGACCATGTTTGCAATGTGCATGCCCCATTCCTCGGTGATTTTCTGTGCGGCTGTGATCCACAGTACTCTTCCGCCACACATGCATTGGCATGTTGCAGTGGTTGAACGTTCGCAATCGATACGTTTCCAATTATCTTGAGGTTAGTTGACACTTTCGGAGGGGTCGTATTGGCCGGAGAGTGTGAGTAGCCTCATATATATGTCGTTGTGATAATCAGTCGTAATATCGATATACATATGCATAAAGCACCAGTGTCCTTATTCTTTAGGCTGTTATTGCAACCACTCCTGCTCCTTGCATCGATCTTACGGCACGGAAAGCACCTCGATACTTGGACTGCGACAAAAGTAGGTAGCACGGTCTTAGGGTAATATAAAGTTGCATCCTTTTAGTGTTTACATCATGCGAAGTTTCCGCTTGTATCTAGCTCTGCAATGACGAGTAAGGAAGGAACACTGAGACCTAGGTAACAAAATTTAGGATGGCCTCTGCGGTGCAAGGTATGCGCTGTTAGGGTGGACCCAAAATGACTGCTTAGCACGGGTCGCCTCACATCATAATAGTCTGCATCACTGTCCTGTGTTAAGCTGGGCGAAACGTTCATCAATCCAGTCGGCTTTGGACGTTGTGTAGGCAAACTGCCTTGTTTGGTGGATGAACAGGGGACGTTCTGTACCAACAAGCTTTCCCACCGTTCATGCTTAAACGATCGGAGGACGGTGTTATCAACGGATATTGCACGCGTTTACCTGTACGAGGAACTTGCGGATGGAAAGCTTGCAGGAAACCTGCACTTTGTGTGAAGGTCAGACGCTAATATATTGTGTAAAGCTGTACCTTGGACCGCAGAGAGATGTGCCGTAGCGCCCTTTACAAAAGCGTGGGTGTTCTTATCGCGTGCTCAGCTTCCGCTGCAGTTATACCAGTGGCTGGTTGGACTGCAAGTCTGACGTGCAATCTTTGGTCCCCTTTGGGACCTGCATAGGGGCGAGAGTCCACGCAACATAATCAGCCAAAGAGCGACCAGCGGTGGACACATAGAAGCGAAGAACCAGCACAACGTGCAAAGTGCGGCCGTTGACCTTTTACTTGCCTGGAGAACCAAGCTAATGCCAGGTTCATCTCGCCAAAATTCATATGGGTAGCTACACGTGCACAACTTCAACTGACAGGAACGGATAACAGGATATTACCATGCTATTTACTAGTAGATAGTGTCCAGGTATTTGTATAGACCAAGCATCAACTGAAGCTAGAGATAAAGCAGTTTATGGTTAGGCTCTCTGCACGGAACCAAGGAATTATGTGGCAAGGGGAATTATGGAAGTCCATGGTTGCTGCACCCAGTCTGGCGGATACAACCGGTGCGCGTTGAATTGGCTGTGCTTTCGCGGACTTGAGCAACTAGTGCCAACTTATCAGCCAGCAAACTGTTTGGGTAGACCGCGTACGTTACACTTACCGTTAAAAGTATTTTACACAAGTGCAAGACGATCGGGGATATCTCCATGTCAGTGAGTGACCAACTCTGCCGAAGGTGCGACGTGACCTTTTGACATACATGGCGAATAACAGTCGCAAATCAACCACCTGTAATAACAGCTGGTAAAACCTGAGGCAGCTGCTGTGGCATAACGAGTCAGCCGGATCCTGGGTGGCTTCTAATCAGGTCCTTCGTTAAGGTGTCAAACTAATGTGACGCAAGTCGATTTATTTCAAGTGCTTTGTCACCCAAAGCAAGTAACTTTCTGGTCCACAACTTAAAGGGAAAAAGGGGTGTTGTATGTTATCTGCATGACCGGAAGCAACTTCCTATTTCACAAACTACGCTTACCCTTAACGAGGGAACAGTGTCATGTACTGATGAGGAATATGCATGTTTAGGGCTTTCCAAGCCATGAACTTGTTTGATAGCAATAACAAGTTCTGGTTTAGGTTTTTCCATACTTTTGGAACAACGCTGGATTTAAAAATTACTTTTGGACGACTCAGCGGTACCTCTATTCGTCGAGTATTATTCGCCGCCATTTTACACTCACGGATCTTGCTGTTTAAGGAAGCAGCATAATTTTGATGCCTCCGTTGCTGCACCTGCTACATTGAACCCAGTTAAACTTCGCGTCGTGCTTCGCTGCTTCATCGTCTTATTTAACGCGAAGCGACCAAGGTTTCGCGCCCTCGTATACCTGCAAGGACAATTACGATTTTCGACGAACGGTCTGCTCCGGTAGTAGCATTCCGTTCTCGTTGAAAATAGACGTTTTATTATGGATCACGTATGATGACTATGGATTCCTCATTCTTTTCTCTATTGGTAACACATTGCATTCCTTTGTACCGTGCCAGCGGGGTTGCAACACACTAATTGTCTTTCCGCGGGTCCTCAGCATCGGCACAGGGCTTGGCAGGCCTCCGCTTAATGTGTTCGCGACAAAAGCCGCAATCTCGCTACTAAGTAAATAAAGAATTATTTTATTCTCAATTATGGGCGGCACACCCATGGAGGCATGACCAGTTTATGCAATGGCCAGTAGTAGGATCCCAAGTAGGCAGTTCCAAATTTAACCCCAGTTTGTAATATGCGGCTAACTGCTTTAGCGCGCGCACTTGCTCATCAAACGGCCCACATAATATGACGCAACTGCTACTTTTTCTAACAAGTAATTATTTACTGGCTTCTCCGCAGTCAAGCATCGTGAAATGCACTGCATATCCACGGGCCTTCTTACTCTGGACCTAAAATTCACTGTGGGTGTTTGTCAGTATTAACGTAAAGTACTAGCTATGAACTGCCACTCTTTTGGATATTTCATAAAACGATACAATTTTATTGCTTGAGAGCACGCTTTATTTGAATGTGTACAAAAACGCAATGGTAAATCCGGTTAATTGCCTACTGGCTCTTGTGTGATGGCCTACGGTTATTGTATGCATTCCAGGTTCTCCAAATGTACTTTTTCTCCTTCAGGATGTTTTCTAATAAGTATTTCGCCATCACTTTGCTTGGTCAAGTAGCCGGTAAACACATAGCCTCTTAGAGCCACAGAGCATGTGAAGGGCTTTTGATGGCACTTAACTGCACTTTCTCAAGGCGGTGTTCCCAGCCTAGTCAAACACATAATTTCGTAGCAACACTAACCTATACAAAGGCATCACTAGGAAACTTCGGAGCAACCCCAATTCCAAATGTCAGTCCTTCAGTCCAACTCGCTTTTTGGTTAAATTGCACAAGGTTCTTACAGCATTTAGGTGGTGCGTAGCCCAAGGCCTTGCGTAGAGGAATCCTGTGTTTCTAAGGTGGGCATATGTCTCCTTACATCGTGTATGTAGGCATGGTGTTAAACTGCGACGTCTACTTAACTACTCTGTTTCGGTCCATATCCTTGCAACCTTTTAGGTGAGCAACGCGCTTCCCTAAAACTCTTAATACATAAGCGTGATCATATATGATATTGCAATGCGGCAAATAGAATTTGGCCGCTTATACTTGGACCTAGCCGCGGTATAACACCGTAGTTCTGGCTAAACGTACCGTTGTCAAATAGTCTTTTGTGCTGCATAGCTACCTGGTAATTAAAATGGCTTTCGGTTGTTTCGTGGATATAGCACAATTTGCGAGCCATGCCTTTTTCCTCTAGATGCATTACATCCCACAACCTATAAGCTTCCTGGTTGGGGTGAGGAGCACCGTCCGCTATGTTAAGTTCGGTAAAGCGCTTGCACGTTGTTATTACGCTACGACGTAAGAAAAATACATACCTACAAAAGCTTTCGTTATTAGAAGTTCGCCAATTCCTTTCGCTTGTAGCAGCTCATAACTCGAAGTACTGGGAACTTGTACTCATAGTAAAGCGTGGTGGTTACTTATAGCCCACATGTCTGGGGTTCGGTCATACACGATAATAAGTAAGGGCGAATTCTGTGGTTTCTCGCGTTCTTCTAAGGCCTTCCATAAAAGCTGAAGAGCTCTTGTACCTGCGACAGCCAACAGTTACTCCTGTATAGTCAAGTTTTCCCAACAGAAAAGCAAGGCTATGGATTATATAATACCCCGTTAACTTATATGCATTATCGGCGATAAGACGTTGACCAGAGCAACACAACCGTAGTTTCGGTAACTAAATGCACAGATTTAGCTTGACGTGTGGTTAATTGCCGACGGTCTACGCGACCCTCTCATCGGGAGCGAAAGCATAAGTAGCCCAGGTACAAGTAAACAATCCGTTAGGAGGCGCATTACTACGGTTTTGGCGGCATCAGTTGTAAGGTTCCGAAATGTACACTTATAATGGCATGCAAGGTTGACGCTGAGAAATGCGGAAGTTTTCCATGAGAGCTTCAGTTATATTAAGTTTTAATTAGCTCTTTGCAAACTGATTATGGTTCAACGGCCTTTTGTTTGCTTTAGTTGAGCTACGACAAGGGCAATCATCATAAACTGCTGCTGCCTTTTCCGTGACGGCCGTGAAGCATGTGGCATCCAACTCAGTGGCAAGTATGACGGACTAAGCTAGGCGGCTTCCATTAAACTGCATTTAAAGTTTGTCTATGCAAATGAATGCAGCGCTCAACGGCATTTTGCCTTATTTAACGACTATATTGAGAACCAAACGAACTCCTTACAATTTAAAACTGATCATTACTTCTCCTACGAGCCTAATAATAGCCGCTCTCTTGTATTTTTACTTCTAGCATATACTGACTTAATGGATTGTTAACCGCTGCTTAACAGACCTAACGTTTGACATCATATTTCTCTACTACAGCTGGAGCACCTAATAACTGAGGCAATACTGCCCACATGTACTCTTCATTCCACCTCGCTAGATCTAGTTCTGTTCATTGCAATGGGTTGGTGGCAACGTTCCTGCGGTGGCCCCCTTGCGGGCAGACCCCATCTGACTCCAGCGATATGGCTTTTAGTCTCCAAACGCCTACCATCTTAGAAAATCTTAATCTATCATCTTTTATCCGCGACGTATGAATAAAGGTCGACGTAACTAGCCGGATGCTTTTCAGCCACTGAGAACTTCCGTCGTTGGCCCATTGCGAAAGAACCAAATTCCTACTTCTCTGTAGTGCACAACACATTTAATTTACACCCCATAGGAGATGGGTCAAAAGTCTACTCACACTACGGGGACCAATACAATCCTGTAATCGATCAAGCTAGCTTTCGGACGGATTGGTTCTACCCTACCAATTTTCGGGAAACTGCTGCAAGCATGATTATGGGAAACGAATTCGATGCTGACACCGCATTGTTTCCTGCAGCCAGTCTGCGACCGTCGATATTTGGCGGTCCGCTGTCCGCGATTAGCAGGCATTTGTTTTAAGCATGAATGCACAGCACAAGCACTATCACGTTGCACATAGCAAACGAAATCTTTATCCACCCATGGCATTGTTGCACATATTTCCCAGGCATTTTCGGTCGTCCTATTACGGACACCTTGACGTAAGCCTCATTTCCTGGACTGTTCCATACATCTTGTCACATAAAACTGAAAAGCAAAAGGCGAGGACTATTTTCTGTCGCGTTCATGTTACCTGTGACATCATGTCAACGTTTGACAAGAAGACGCATCTGTTTGAGGCATGATCGATGTACTGTTCATCTGCCTGATCATGCCTGTGGCGCGTCTCCCAAAGTGGAGAATACAAGTTTATGCATTATTTTTGTCTTTTATTTTCGACTAGCCTACGTTTGCTTTTATCTAACCTTTATATATCCACTAAAGCAAGCATGTTGATCACTTGTTAGCCGCCATGCTCCCTCTAACCTGACTTCATGTTTAAGCTTCTGCTGCCGGACCGCTTAGCACTAACCACCCTAGAGGCAATTCGTCTAAACCGCCCCTGTTCTTACGCATACTACTTCCTCTGCTTTCACCCCTTTCAGCTTAAATGGACTTTGACCGCACCACCTATTCGTTCGCGTGTTTCTGACTATTTTCCCTAGCACTTGGTTACGGACATCCGTCCTCGCTTCATGCACGAGTTCAGACTAATGATCTAAGATCACCTTTGATGCATCTCGTCCACAAAAGTTCTGCTCCTATTTCTACCCACTAACTTCTCTCACCCCAATTTCTTCAGTGAACTTTCGAACTGATGTTACTGTGTCTGCTACCGTTGATATCCTTCAAATCACACTTTTGGCTCCTTACGTTCAATGCTTGCTTGCTTCTATACCGCCATTCTTTGACAGTACTGGTAGCGCCCCACCAAACTTTTGCACGTAGTTCTGTACCTTTGCTCTACTCTGAACTACATCTCCTTGGAATTTCTGACCTTACTTTAGCAGCGTTTACCTTCCAATGATATCTGCAAACCTCGCTTGTTTAGGGCAATTTTGCTGAACGGCAGCGCATGGCTTTCCTTTCTTCCGACGTATTCATGTAGCGAGCTCACCGCCCACTGAATTTTGCTACAGAAATGCTTTATACCTGTCGGCCGCCTTTCCTCGTCCCATGATATATTTACACATATTCCTATTATGCTCGGATGACCATCCTATTCCCAATGGAATATAATTTTACATGCCGTCCTAACGTTTGCGTACACATTGTGTAGCCTAGTGCTTCCTACACTAACCTTGTCCACCATTCTCTGTTCTATTTTAAGTGTGGTATATCGGCTTTTGAACCATTGATCCAAGCCGTTTATTTACTCTAACTGCACCATATTTCACCTGGCGTATGGAAATCACATCCAGGTTCTACTGATCAGGGGGCTTCTTGCTTTACTGTATCCGCTTTCTTATATGGAGCACAAGTACATGAGATTTTGAAGCAATAAGGTTACTTGTTATATGGGGTTCGTTAATTCTGGCAATCGTGTAACTACTCACGTTTTTAACTGCGTTGCAAATGAATCATTGTTGTCTGTTTGTGTGGCTGCCCTGATCCGCTGCCTATTTCTCCGAGACTTCCCCAGAGTGTCTAGCAACCAAGGAAACGTCCATCGTTGCCGCTACAACACATTTCAAATAAGTCCCAGGTCCATTTGTTTGAAAATGGATGATTGACTAATCCGCTGAGGTTGCGGCTTACTCATGATAAATTATTTATTCGTTTCGTTAAAGGGCTAAAATTCTCCGGCGACCTGAACTATTGGGTTCGGCTTGCTTAATAATTAATTTTGCACTTACATGAGTCCAGAGTAATTTTTGCTGCCTTTCGATGTTAGGTGTTTACACGGACCTTTCAATGACTTAGGAAGTCAGCCGTCCTTGCTGGCGCTGGGTCGCTAAGTGTATAGATATTAATACGGTGCTAACAATCATTATGGCTAGGCCAACTGGCTTTGGCTGTTTATACTGCTGGACAAATACTCTTTATTTGCTACAAATCTGGAGCTATAAACACTGCTTGTTTCCTTCAAGGCCGTGGATACCAGTTTCACAATCAATTATATACGTGACCCCGGGGAGGAATTCCGCTTCTCTGCTCCGAAACGTCTGCTATACTCCGGCGGCTGAACAACCTGATTCAGCCTTTTAAGGTGCTGCAAAGCTATTTCAACATATGATCTTGAATACCCCGGCTATAATAAGTGGTTTTACAGACGAGCAACCCATAACATTTTAACTTGGTTTAATTCTGGGCCCACCTAGCGAAAACGTCGAGTCATTCGGTCACTGCAGGACAAGGCCCATAAAGAAAAGAGGCTCACGCCTTCATGCATTAGCCAATGGAAAATTTGGGTGTGTCAAGACTGAGAATAACAGAGTCAAACTTCGGTCAATTAATGACATTGCCATTTAAATAGATCGATAGCCGTATTCCAGGACGTGATGGGTTTTTGCCTGGCAAGCGTCCACCCTGTAAAAAGCCACAAATGACCTTGTAACGATGCAAATTGGCGGACGTGGCTCACCATCGAATAAATTTACAAATACTTGCTTCTTATTGGCAAGTGGACTAGCGACACATGTTACAAATTTCGATACGCACTAACAATTTTTCTTCATATTATATCGTCAGGTCTCTTGTTGCGCAGTCACTTCGGCCCTTTACACTACAAACGCGTTAACCCAGTGTATCCTGAACTCACCTATCCTGTACTTCACCAGGTCTTTTCCAATTGATCCTCCGTTTCCTCAAGCGCTTTGTGGCTAGTGTGTTAACGCCATGTACGGCAGACAGTATTCTTAGAAACAGGTGTCCTACCTCATGACGACCTTTTATGCATTCGTACATTTGTACCACTTGTACGGTTTAAACCACGAACAACTGAACCATTATCTTTAGTCTCCGTTACAAATAACATGAAAAGTCTGTACAATTGCACTGACTTGTTCATGCCTCCGTAGGCATGCCTCACATAGTCTAGGGTAAATATTTATTTATTTAATTTTTGTATAGATCCTGCTCCGACACAAGAACGGCGTACGCTTACTGCATCGTTGCATCACCCAGAGCCTGACGGTGTCCCTCCACTTGCATGTTAGTCTCTAGCCTTCGTTGCCTTATATGCACCAAATACCTTTGATTCTTAATAGACAGCGTTAAAGCCGTGGATCTCCAGTTGAGTCTGAAGGGCTTAATAAAGGAGGAAATGTTGCCCTCGTAACTTGTTTCGTCTTGCGCATATATCTCTTGTTGCCTTTACGTTTAGTAATCCCAGCCAGCGGCGGCACGACGCAGGCATCCTGCAGCTCCGCTTCTCCAATGGGAAATATATTAGTCCCCTTTATTTTTGCTTTTGGCCCTTACCGTCTCTTGTACATCACTTCGCTCTGCTGCATAGTAAATTTATTTACTTACAAGCAGGTTTACGCTAATGCTTTGAACCCATTATAAATGATGAAATGCTGTGCAATTATAACATTTTATTCGCATACATCCCTAACTGCTTGACTTTTAGCGCCCCTTGCAAGCACATGTAGCACGACGGTTGCTTCCTTTTAATGGTTTTAAGACACGAACATCCCTGCTATTTTTCATAAGACCATGGTGAGTGTACCAACACGATTTTTACATTGTCACGCAATTTACCGTACACAAAAATTTCCATCCCTCGTGACTCGTTAAGCATTGCTTTTTACCTGTAATACACCATCGTTCCATTGTTATTGTTCCATTGTTTCCCCCACTTCCTCTCGAACCTATATTTGGCTACCACAAGTATGTTGTTTCTAGGCGTCACTGTGCTTTAGGCATCCTTTACGTCCGCTGATTACTAGCATTATTAGTTGACATCCAAGATCTACTTATGCCTAGAGGATTTCTACCTGAGGGAAAGCTGGCCAACTTTATTGCACTTTACCCCTAAGTCAACTTTTCCATTTAATTATACTTCCCCTAACTAGCCACAGCGAAACAACCTGGGCTTCTTGCACCGCCGCGTACCGTGCTAGCCTAGTTGTACTCCTCCTCTTGTTTGTCTATTTCAAGCCATCGCTACGTACTACGAAACAATTATTACCCCTTGTAATTGACGTATTTTGAAATAGCAGATCGTCACTTATCACTGACGCCCTAAACAAACAAGAAAATCCTTCCACATACATTGATTCTTTCTACGCCTAATACGTCAGTTGAACTCTATGTTTGTGAATCTGACCAGCCACATAGAGACGACATGGCTTACTGCACACTCCTTATAACATGTAGCAGCTTAATAACATTTGTATATACTCAGGTTTTTACAGCACCCGCCGTGTGGCTTGGATTGCAACGCGCAGTCTTATTAGTGGCGGCGGTTGAATTGGAAGTCAGCCTCTGCCAATCCGGTCACTGAGACCGTCACCGAAGTGGAGGGTTTCGTTGTGGCTCTCCTATCTCGGCACACCACGGCCGACGGTTTCGTCTTTGTTTAGAAGCATGCAGTACAGCTAGTTGAGATACTAGTGGAACGCGGGGCATAATGCTTGGCGGCTATCGCTATGATCACTGGGCCATTGAGTTCCGCAAGCATTGGTTGACACAGCGATTAAAGTAGGTTTTTGGGTTCGTTGCGGCACCCGCAGCGTGGCTTAGATTGCGACGCGCAATCTCACTACTGGCGACGTTTGACTTGGAAGTCGGCCTCTGCCAATCACGGCTGTGGGACTGCCACCGGAGTGGAGGGTATCGGTGTGGCCCTCTGCTATCTCTGCACACCACCAACGACTGGTCACTTTTTTGTTTCTTCTCCTCAAGTAAAGATAGCTGAGCACGGTGTGGAATTTGGGCATAGTGCTTAAGGCTATCGCCATGATCACTATTCCATTGATTTCCGCAAGCAGTGCTTAGCACAGCGCTTGGAGGAGTCTTTTGGGTTTATTGTAGCACCGCATTGTGGCTTGGATTGCGACGCGCTATCTCACTATTTGCTGTGTTGACTTGGAAGTCAGCCTCTGCCAATCCGGACACTGGGACCGTCACCAAAGTGGAGGTTTTCGGTGTGGCTTGCTTTTATATGTGCACTAAAAAAACCGACAGATACTTAATTGTTTATACTAATCAGGTATAGAAAACTAAGCTTGGAGTGGAACTCGAGGCGTAATGCTCGGCGGGTATCGCCAAGCATACTAGGCCATTGAGTTCCGCAAGCAGTGTTTGACACAGCGATTAGATAGATTTTCGCGATTATTGAAGCACCCGCCGTGGATCTTGGATTTCGACGCGCATTCTCACTAGTTACAACGTTTGGATTGGAAGTCAGCCTCTGCCAATCCGGTCACTGGGACCGGCACCGAAGTGGGGATTTTCGGTGTGGCTATCTCTTATCCCTGCCCACCACGACCGGCGGTTTCGTCTTCGTTTAGACTCATCAGGTATAGGCAGGTTAACACGGAGTGGAACTAGAGGCATAATGATGGCAGCTATCGCCGTGAGCACTAGGCCATTGGTTTCCGAGAGCAGTGCTTGCCACAGCGGTTAGAGTAGATTTTCGGGTTGTTCGGAGCACCCGCAATGTGGCTTGGATTACGACGCGCAATCTCACTATTGGCAGCGGTTGACATGGAAGTCAGCCTCTGCCAATCCGGTCATTAGGTCCGTCACAGAAGTGGAAGGTATAGGTGTGGCTGTCCCCTATCCCTTCACTCTACGACCGACGGATTCGTATTGTATATACTCATCAGGTAGAGATAGCTGAGCTAGGAGTGGAACTCGGGGCATACTGCTTAGCGGCTATTGCCATGATCACTAGGCCACTGATTTCCGAGAGCAGCGTTTGACACAGCGGTTAGAGTAGATGTTCGTGTACTTTAAGTACCAGCATTGTGTTTTGCATTGCGACGCGCAATCTCACTAGTGGAGGCGGTTGACTCGGAAGGCAGCCTCTGCCAATACGGTCACTGAGACCGTCACCGAAGTGGAGGGTTTCAATGTGGCTCTCTCCTATCCATACACTCCACGACCGACGGTTTCCTCTTTGTTTAGACTCATCAGGTAGAGTTAGCTGAGCTAGGGGTGGAACTCGATGCATACTGCTTGGCAGCGATCGCGATGATCACCAAACATTAAGTTCCGCGAGAAGTGTTTGACACAACGGTTAGAATATATTTTCGGGTATTTGGAGCACCCGATGTTTGCCTTGGATTGCGGCGCGCAATCTCACTAGTGGCGGCGGTTGTATTGGAAGTCAGCGTCTACCAATCCGGTCACTGGGACCATCACCGAAGTGCAAATTTCGGTGTGACTCACTTTTATAATTGTGCACCCCGACCGACGGTTTCCGTAATTGTTTTGACTCATCAGGTAGAGATAGCTGAGCTAGGAGTGGAACTCGGGGCCTAGGGTTTGGCGGCCAACGCAATGATCACTATGCCATTGAGTTCCGCGAGCAGTGTTTGACACAGCGGTTAGCGTCGATTTTTGAGTTTCTTGGGCACCCGCCATTTGTCTTCGCTTGCTACGCGCAATCTCACTAGTGGCGGCGTTTAACTTGAAAGTCAGCCTCGGCTAATCCGGTCATTGGTTCCGTCACCGAAGTGGAGGTTTACGATGTGGCTATCTCTTATCCCTGCCCACCAGGACCGACGGTTTCTTTTTGTATACTCAACAGGTAGATTGCTGAGCTAGGATTGGAACTCGGGGCATATGCGTGGCGGCTATCGCCGTGATCACTATGCGATTGATTTCCGCGAGCAGTGTTCGACACAGCGGTTGGAGTGAGATTGCGCGTCGCAATTCATGGCACACGGCGGTTGCGCCAGAATTCCCGAAATTCTACTCTACCCGCTTTGTGAAACCCTGCTCGCGGACCTCAATGGCATATTGATGGTGGCGGTTGCCTTTATGCAATATGCCTCCAGTTCCACTCCTAGCTCAGCTATCTCTACCTGTTGAGTCTTATCAAAGCGGAACTGCCGTTCGTAAAGTGCATGGATAAGGGAAAGCCACACCGAATCCCTCTACTTTGGTGACGGTCCCAGTGAACAGATTGGCAGATGCTGCCTTCCGATTCAACCGCCGCCACTAGTGAGATTGCGCGTCGCAATCCGTGACCCACGGCGGGTGCTCAGAAACACGAGAATCTGCTATAACCGCTGTGACAAACGCGGCATGCGGAACTCAATGGCCTAGTGATCATTGTCATGGACGGCAAGCACTATTCCCGGCGTTCCACCCTTTTCCCAGCATTCATATATATATATATATATGTATATATATATATATATATATATATATATATATATAATTGTCTTACGTGCACCACGATTTCACCTATCCTTAACGGAATGTCGTCCGAAATCACAAAATTACATAACAAGCAAGCATATGCATGTCTGCATATGCGCTGATCCCGCAGATTTTATTTAATTTACAGTCCTTGTCAATCTGCGCTTGTCCCTTTCTATGCGTTTTTCCATTAACTTGCCTTGTCTTGTTATCTGGCATGACACCCAATTTCCAGTGCACGCACACCTCCAGCTATATGGCCTGGTGCTTAAGTAATGCACCTTCTTGGTTCATGACACTTGGGCCTATGAGCCTAGTACTACACATTTCCAACAGCCCAGTCCATGAGCATAAGATGAGTGCAAACCACTGGTTATTACTCAACGCTGCACAGTTTATGGACTTGAAAAGCTTACACTGTCCCCTGACGCGTGTATCGGAAACACGGGTAAATCATGGGCTTTGTTAGCATATAATTTTCCATTGTCCATATGGCATTTATAATTATCGTATACCTTGTACTATAATTGCATTTCATTCCTACAGCTTAATTTCCTTAGCTGTTTTGCTCCCTCTTGCTCTTTTTCTCCTGATTCCTGAAGCTTGGAGTCCAATGCCAAAGATACTTTTCTCGTAGCTGCCTGCGCCACCTACCTGGTCCTTACGTCTTGCGCCAATAAACAGTTCCAATAACTATCAAACAAGGCCGTCACATTACGGGACTTCAACACATGCTTTGAGCTTCTGGACCCCAGCTCGTGCCGTCCAAATCTCCAAAGGCTTTGAATTGGATGCAGAGTCCAGCTTCTCAGCGCACCGCCAATCCCACGATTGACTCCAGTATATTCGTACTGCTGTAGAGAAAGAACACTTAAAACTTTAAACACACCATGCCATGATTCCAGCTGCTGCAGTTCATGGATGTCAATATGTAAATATGGAGCAAATTGCTACAGGAATGCTCTAAACATCCCTATTTATTGTCATTACACCGAAGATCTACAATCCGTTTTTATTGGCAATGTCACCCTCCAGGCACGGCAATCAGACAAAAGAACGTACAATGGCAACAAGCGACTGCGAATAGTTGCGAGAAAAATCAGTTTAATTGTAGCGAGATAAGGCTGACCAATATTACTGTAACCCGCTATAGAAAGACATGTTCTTTTTTGAATAATGACATTTATCAGTCGTGTAACCCAGCTCGCCGTGCATTTTCAACAACCCTAAGCACCGACCAACTGAGAACGACCTATTAATTTATGATGCTAAAAGCGCTGCTCATGCCTTCCCTGGTGCGTTACGAGTGTACTCAGGCATAGGCTATTTACTTATTTCCTTAATTGCTGCTTACGTTGGAGGCAGCTGGTAGGACTTTTTTCTGCCATCTGGGTATTCTGTACCATTTCACTAGGCTGCTGCGCAGAAATTCAACAAAGCAAAATTAATGTCGAAAACAGAATAAATTGCTTGGCACTGGTTCAACGGAAATTCACACCACGGTTTATTCTACAATGGTTCGTCTAATCAAGCACCACACAAAAGCTAAATCTAGTTTGCTTCTTGAGCACTAGCCTTTACATAAACCGTTGTTAGCATCCGGCTTATTATCAACTATTTATTGTCG
Organism: Dicrocoelium dendriticum; assembly: GCA_944474145.2. NCBI lineage: Eukaryota > Metazoa > Platyhelminthes > Trematoda > Plagiorchiida > Dicrocoeliidae > Dicrocoelium > Dicrocoelium dendriticum. The sequence goes on along the minus strand of OX104064.1, from coordinate 58,680,189 downwards.
TTGATTTTATTAGTCAGCTTCTATTTGCGTTTTGCTATCTTGAAACCGACGTTGTCTTACTTAGGCTTTTCCAAGGTTTGGTGAACCCATTGTAGCAAAAACATGTCATATCTTGGCTTATTGATCAGTGACCTCAGTGATCACCATTGCCCGGTTCTAGCCCCAAATGCTCATCTACACCGTTCACTTCTATGAGCTTGGATCTTCCTAGCATGGTTGGCGAAAAAGCTCTCTTGGGTCCTTAATTTTACATCCGGCTGCTTCGGCGCCGAAGTATGTCAATACGGGCGGTTCCCAGTTACTCACACGATTTTGCTGTGGAAGACCAAGCGTTGGATGTACCTGCTGGCCTATTAAGGCGCGAATTGGCTTGAATTCAATGCCACACGCCCTTTGGACTAGCAGCAAGCTTTTACTCTAAAGCTTCAATGAAATTTGAAAGGGTATGGTCAAGTGTTTTACACACACCCAGAACCGTCCCAATTCCGCGGTCCACAACCAAGAAACTATTTTGTGCATGACGTCGCTTCTACGCTTGCTAATAATTTAGTGGAGTAGTTATTACCCTGAAGCTTTATTTTATTGGATTCAGAAACCTGATAGTAAGCTTGAATGATCTTAGAATCTTAAACAAAAGTATTATCTAATTATTAAAGAATTATTTTTGCTGTTGGACCTTCAGTGCGTTATTGTTTCCTCTGTCATATAACTTGAATATGAGCTTTCTGAAAATCAAAAGACACTAAAGCAAGCTGTGTGGTAATTAATTAAAGTGAAATATAATTTTCGAAATAAGTTGGAACGATGCAAACCCTGGATGGTTTCTCACTTGTGGATGGATTTTTCGAGCTTGCTAAGGGGATTGCATCCGTTTCACCACCGTACGAATCGGCCTCTTCAGTGCAGTGATATGCGGTAAACAATACTGTCACCGCATCGTCAGTCAGTGAGCGACGGGCAGGTGAATTTTAAAAGTGGCACTTTCGATTTGCGTCACGTGATCGCTGGCCATTTGCGGCCGCGACCGGACTACGTTTTTCTGTTCGCCGGAGTACATCTTTCTGAGCTGATGATAAAGAGATCGAGGTCGACGCTCGAGTTGATCGGATTATTTGAGGAGTATTATTATTTCAGGCATTTACTTTCACCCTGTGTTATTGTTTAAACTATACTGGCCGTTTGTTCCAAATGAAGCTATGCCCTCCTTATCTACATGCGCTGCGTCCGTCGATCACGGATAGACGCTACTATAAGCAAGCTTGCACACTCCATATCACCGCACTGAAGACGCCACCACGTATGGAGTATAGTTGCTTCTTCATTTACATCTGGCATTTGTTTCCCACAAACATTGTTATCGCTCTATTGACCAAACTTGTGGTTGGCAAGAGTACCTTGTCTACGGAAAAGGAGGCCGGGTGCCCAGCGCTTGGATAGCAGGCGTCCGCCTATTGCCTAATAAAAACGAACCGCCGTCTTCCCAACACGTCTTGCCTTGGAAGAACCGTGCGGATACAGTACCGATTATTAACCGCTCTGAACCAGAACACACGGTACCAATGCCCCACATCACGTGGACTTTTAAAATGAAAGCAGTATCTGTTACAAAACACCCTATTCCGCTTGCTGGTATGTTCCTGAACCACAAACACATGGAATTTTTGGAGTGACTTCAAGGAAACTTATCAATCTGGTTATTTAGCATTTTGAGGTGGTTCGCTTTGGACTTTGTTTAGTAAGTTTTCCGCCCACTTTTATTGAGCACTAAACTCTTTTGCATGTCGCCGTAAACGCAAGGCCCCAGTTGCCGATATGAAATATAATCCCCTCCAGCATTATTTGTGAACTAAAGGGAGCAGTCGTGGATCCTAAAGGGAGCAGTCATGGATCCTAAAGGGAGCTACAAAGCTAGAGAAAAGATTTACCGCTCAGTTTGTTTTCAGTTAGCATGCCTATAATCAACATCTGCTTGGCCACAAAAGGTTACGTTGCGCACAATTCCGGGTTGATTTTAAAAACTCTCTTTGACTAATCTTAAGTAATCCGCAGAGCCAGCAAATTGTGTCATTATGGACTACCGTCGTTATCAATTCCTCGGGTTCAACCATAAGTAGGTGTCACTAGCTATATTGCACAATAAGGTAGGATTATTAGGCCACGCACGGCTAAGGGCTGACTGCGCTTCTAACTGTAGCGGGGGACGTTGACCTTACACCTTGAAACGACCTCAATACTTTGACGAGGGTGCTGGTTCTATTCACCAGAGGAAACTGCCCAATACAAAATTTTTGGATAGCTGTAGCCCGAAGACATTGAACGTTTTACCTGCGTAAGTGAGCTTTAATTACGCTTTTAGAGGACTTACCAAGTTCGTTCATAATAAACCATGTTATGAGCACCAATGGCAAACTGGGCCACCCTGGTTGGCTGTACGAAAATCTTCCTCATTTAGGTTGGCGGATCAAGAAGCCAAAGTTGCAGCCACGCTGTACTTGCCTCAAGCCAGGAGAAAATTGAATGATACAGATTACCCATACTTATATGTCGTTGCTGATCTTTAATTCGCTCCGCTCTCTTCTGCTTTTACGCCCCAGTACAGATATTATATTGTACGTGGACATGTTTTGTTCAATGAATGCATTCATCACAGTGCTCTATGAAACAATGTTGGATGTTGGAGCATCATGTGTCTACTGATCGTTAGGAAGCTTCCGTTTAACACTTCTCCGGTAGGAGTACACCTTATACGATTGTAGTCCCAAGTTGAGCTGAATCGGCGTGATGGTAGCTTCGAATCCATCCGTCCAGCTGCTTGGCCGACATTCAAGGGCAGGATAGGTTGGTGGATTTTTATGCTAATGTTGCTGCTTGGTGTCTGTCGTGGACAGAGGGAGGTATAGCCCTGGTTTGATTGATCCAGTAAGAGCAAATGTCGTTAGCTACCACACCTTCATAAACACAGGTCCTGCTTATTTACAAATAATAAAAGTGTGTTTAAAAGTTTGCTGAAACGGTAAACACTTGCCAGAAACTTCTGTCTAATGCCGCGGTGTCGCGTAATATTAATAAGTCTTTAGTTGTGGTAGCGATCCATTCTCCAGGTTCTTTGAGCTTGCGCCTATTGTACGGCTTTAGCGACACATTCCGTTTCATTTAGTTAGCCAAGAATTAAGAAGGTTTGCTTTGTTAGGTGCGCATAGTGGACACGCTTGCAACAAACACCTGGCTTATGCAAAGTGCCTCAAATGCACTCCCTAAAGAATTGTTAAATGACCCGTGCCCTATGCTGCGCATCCAATAAAACTTACGTTCCTCTTTTAAATCAAGCAGAAAGCATGGATCAAAGAAACTAAAACTTCGGCAGTTCAACTGATACGAAATATATCCGATCATTTGCTGGTCATCCTATGGAAGCGATTTTCGAAAGACACGGCTAAAAAACGAATAAGCTCCACAGGTTAGCGCCATTAACGTTGCATACAGGCAGTTTTAAGGCTACGTAACGTTTAACGTAACATTTGTTTCTCATTTGGGTATATGCTCTATTACAATGCAATTCCACCTGTGTCAGGCTATTTTAGTAGCCTAAAATGTCTGTAAATAAATTCAGCGTTGATGTTGAACGTGGCACGAAGACATGACATGAGCAACTATGTACAACCAAGTCTGCGACGCTCAAGTGTGACCAAAGTAAGTGTTAATATCAGGAATGAGCAGCTGAGTAAGTGGCAAGAAATGGTAACTCATTCTGTTAAATGGTGGACCTCATATTGGATACCGTTTTGAAACAAGCTGTTAAAACTAATGCAAAAAAGTGGATTTTCAAGTTATGTGACACTGGGCTTTGTTTTGTGTAAAGTTTGTCCTGTCATTAAGCAGGCTACTTGCGTTGTTATTTGAGGTCGTCTACGCTCCACTTTACGTCCTTACGCATGTGGTCGCGCAGGTTGTCAATCCTGCCCAGTTGAGCGATGTGTTCAGTATGTAGGTAACAGTCACTAAATATTTGACCACCAAGTTGTCACTGCATCGAGTAATATCAGCGTAAGTTTCTGTGGAAAACTTGGAATGAGGCAACGGACAAGCGCAAGCCAAAGAGAAGTGCAATGAAAATGCACACGAAGAAATGCATACAATAAAACAAAACGCTAGACACGCGGTTGGTTTATTATTAAATATGTTACTTTAACGTGCTCTTGGCGTCAAAAAGGGACGGGAAGGCGTGGAACATTGTGTTGGGGTTGGTTTCTTGTTTACTGCACGTTAATGTTATAGCGTTGCGTTGCGAAAGCTTATTAATTTAACCTCGTTGCCAACACTGGCAATTTAAGTGACGAAAGCCAGTAGCAAGCTGTGCCGTTGATACGGGTAAATAGGGAGTGAGAGTCTGTAGCTACATTGCCAGTTCCAGGCTTGGAAGTGATAATAAACCAGTAGCAATCGGAGTGCAAATTAAATTACTAGGCGTTGGAGACGGCTAAGTGAAGTTCAGTTAGAGTAAAGCGGTAGCAAACTGAGCGGCCGTGCCGTGGCTTAAGATCTTAAGCTAGGGAGTAGTATAAATGAAACGTAACTGTTAGAAATTTTAGGGGCGGGGCGCTGCATTGCGTGTATTATGTAAGTTCTCCTGAAGAAAAGAGATAAGCTAAGGTCATTTGAGAATTTAGTAGACGGTAGGAAAGCTGAATGCTCCACTAATACAGCTTCAGCGACTACATTGTATAAGAGACGCATACGCCAGTATATACTTGGCTGGGACGCTGCGTTGCGCGAATATAGCAAAGCAAATAACGTTGCGAATTGAGGCGTTAACACGACTAACGTAATGGAAAGCCAATAGGACGCTGAGCAGATTTATGGAAAAGGTCAACAGCAGTGGATGTAGATAAGTGTAAAGTTAGTTGCCGGAAAAACAGCAACAGGTTTAGCGGCTATATACTGTCTGGATACTTATCCGAGAAACAAGGAAAAGGGGAAGTGAAACACGGGAGTCACCCCGCTTCCGCGCAACATCGCGTTTGGTAGGTGACGTTCTGGTGGATTTTAGATAGCTAGTTAACGCCAAACTTGGGATGGGAGCCAATAAGGGAGATAGTTGCGGCCTTACAATTGTGTGACAGACTTTGCTGTAGAAGTAGATGAATGTCAGTACCTAAGTTGCTAAAGCGCTGCATCGCACGCGGTTATCATCTCTAACGTGGTTATGAAATGAGAATAGCGTAGGTAAGTTAAGTAGTAAAAACCAGTGGCATGCTCTGCACAAAATTATAGTAAATATTAAAAGGAGTGGAGGAAGGTGAGTAAATCTTTAAGTAACCGAAAGCCAGTACCAAGCTTAGCGGCCATTTACGGCCAACATAATCAGCCGTAGAAGCAAGTGATTAGAGAGGAACTTCAGAATCTACCTGGCTACTGCGTTGCATTGAATGTATTACGTATCCTTTTTGTGGACCAGGTGGGGGAGCTAGCCCCAATCGTGGGTTAGATTAGGTGGTCTGTAAAGCTGAAATTTGAATGAGCCATAGTCTAGGTGCCTGTTCGGGGTGTATAAGTCATACTAGATTTGAGCAGGTGGGGAGTAGAAGCAGCAGACAACAACCTTCCCAATCCGGGAGGAGGCATTGACAAGAAAGTGAGACCATTGAGACCTCAAGCACGTGATGGGGGTCAAATTGTTGGCAAGTCGGATGGTGGTGAGAGAGGCGGCACTACAATCCAAATGGAACTTCCTTAAGAGGAAAAGTGTACAGGCCACTAACTAGTTGGCACTCCAGCGCTAAAAATGCATACTAGCGTGGAATAGCTACAGCTAGGAAACACCAGGCAACGAAGTTTACAATCCGTAAATAGAAGACAAGTAGAACGTAAGAGCAAAATGACCTCAAGCATGAGACGGAAAAATAATAGGGACGGTAAGTCGAGGGATGGTGAGTGATGCGGCTTCACAATCCAAATGGAAGAATGGAAATATGTAATGGGCGTCAGTAAATTGCTAGGTGGTTATCTGAAGTTTAGTAGATATATTAAAGTTTTATCATACCTGAGGTGGTATGCCACGATGAATTTGACAAGAAAGTATTTATTTGTGGATTTATTTATGTAAAGTGCAATGGTTAGGTATTAGAACCGGCCGACAAGAACATGCAGAATCTGGAAGTAGGTGCTGCCTAGCAAGTACGGCAGAGAAACCAAGTCATGAACTGATAGGAAGAAAATTTCAGTAAGTTTGATGGTTGTGAGCGGTGCAAAAGCGTAGGCTAAATGAAATATACTGCAAGGAAACGGAAGTGAGCCACGTGCTAGGTACCCGTATAAAACCTTTCGGTCATACTAGACGTAAAGAGTTGAGGCGATAGGTATCAACCTTTGAAGCTAGTAATGAGAACCTAAGGCTACAGAGACCTCACATATCGGAAGAAAAATGCAAAAGTTGTTAATTCGGATTGCTGTGCACGGTGCTCCACCACATTAAATATAGTAGCCTGTAAAGATGAAATGGAAATGAGCCAAAGCTCTGGGACTCTTCAAAGCGTATCAACTATAATTAAAGGAAACAGAGAAAAATGAGAAGAAACTGGTACCGGCGTTTTTGTATTCGGAAAGAGATAGTGATAAGAAGGTATGGCCGAGGGACCAAAAAGCTTAAGGTGAAAAATGCAGAGTTCGGCAAGTCGGACGGTTGTGAGCCGTGCGGTATCACAATTCAAAGGATAGCCTCTTAAGGTAATAGGATAGTAAGCCATAGGCTGAGTAGTTCGTTGAGGCCTATCTGTCCCACTATGGTTAAACGGAGCTTGAAAGCGCCACGCATCCACTTGCAGAAATTTGAATTTGATATTGATAAGAATTTAACGCAGCAGACCTCAAGCATAAGCGGTAGTTAATAAACTGTTAGGAGTTATAGTGGTTGTGCGCGATGCGGTATCACCATCCTAATGGACGCCTGTAAAGATGAAATGGGAATGCGTCGCATGCCAGGTGGTTCTTTGAAGGGTGGCGGTCATACTAGAGCAGAACGATGGAGTTTAGTGGCAGCAGACGATGACCTTTGAACTACGCAAGTTGCTCATGCTATAAACGTAAGACCAGAGAGAACTAAAGCAAGATTTAGAGGGGTCAAAATGTTGGAAAGTCAGATGGTGATGGACAATGCGGCATCAAAAGCCACATAGAAGTCTCTTAAGACGAAATCGGAATGGGCTACTGGCTAGTTGGCTCACCATTGCTAAAATGACGCACTAGTGTAAACTAGATGTAGCTAGGAAGCATCAAGCCACAACGTTCAGCATCCGGAATTGGATGATAATTGAAATGTAAGACCGATGGGCATTATGTATGTGGTAGAGTAGAGAAAATGATAGCATGTCGGATGGTTGTGGGCGATGCAGTACCAAACTCTAAATGGAAGAATGTCAATTTGGAATAGATCATCCAAAAGCTATGCGGCTAGCTAACGTTTAGTGAGGATAAGAAGCCGTGAACAATGACATTCTGATTCAGGAAGTAGCTATTGCTAAGAATATAAAGCCTAAATATACTCGGGCACGAAGTGACGGGTAGAAAATGCTTGCAACTTATTTGGTTGTATGCGATGGGCCATTATTATCCTAAAGGAAGCCAGTTAGTGAAATGGAAGTGGGCCACATGGTAGAGGTTACTTCGATGCCCAACCGGCCTCACAAAGATAATCATACGTAGCTAGACAGCGACAGGTATTATCGGTCTGAATTTGGAATTATATCCTAATAAGAATGTACGGCCAAAGAGACCTGAAGAATAAGATGAAGAACTGGATTTGGTTTTATGTCGGATGCTTGTGAGCGATGCAGTAGAAGAATACAGATGGACTCCTATAAAGCTGAAAATATGAGCTACAGTCTAAGGGCATAGTTGGGGGCTACTCTCTCCTAATTAATTTTGACAGACGGAGTCGCAAATTGATAGGAATAGACGTGCGGATTACCGAAGCAGATAATAATAACAATGCAGACACAGACCTGAAGAATAAGATGAGGGAATGAGGAAGTCGGTAATTAGAATGGTTGTGAGAGCCGTGGCATCAAAATTCATGGAGTGGCCAGTAGAGGTAAAATAGGAATGGGTCACCAGCTAGGTGAAAAACGCTAACATAACAACTTATATCACGAAAATTCATGAATGTCAACTGTTTATTTGTTACGATAAAACACAAAGCAAATTATCATTGACACGTTTAGTTGTACGTTAATGATGATGCCTTCTGATGTGGCATTTGTGAAATCAACATAAAACTTATCTTACCTTTGCTCGAACTTTGTTCACCGATCGCTGAGTAGAATCGATTATGCCGAGAGATTTGCGTCCGGTGTCTGTAGGACAAACGTAAGCCTGTATGTTGGAAGAAATATCTGTGGGAATTTTTGTATTTGTCCGTCTATTCCCGCTTTGAGCAAAGAAAAATAAATAAATAGTTCATTCTCATCATTGCGAGGCACACCATCAAGGGCGTTATCATGGTAATACAGACATCTATAATCGGCAGTTGCACAAATTAGTACATTTTGACCAATAGTATAGTAATGTAGGTGTGTGTTGAGATGTAAAACTATGTTTAACCGTGTATTTGGAAGGTGATATGTTGTGTGAGTAGGTAAATGTGACCGGGTGTGCATTTGTTCGTTGTGTTCGCCATCCAAAGGTGAAGCAATGGAACACTTTGAATCGGATGACTTTCATGATATGTGAATGCTCCACCGGAAAAGGTAAGAGGCGGTGACTTTGTTTAGTGGCGGGTCACATCCGCCACGGCACGGATACTTGTGTCTTTTTATAGGGAGAACGCTAGCCAGGCGAAATCTTACCACCTCCTGGAACACTGCCGCCAAACCATTTGCTGGAACGGGAGTTACCCGAAACACCCCGTTGGCACCACGAGGAGGTTGTTTGGCTAAACCACAAATTTCTCGATATACACAGTTGACTGCCGGTGAGAAGGAGGTAGGCGCAAATGCGTAGTGCAGTATTACGCACCAACTCCAACAAAGTGTACTGAGGTAAACAAAGGGCCGTTGTTGGGTAATGGGGATTTCGTAAAACCGAACAAACTGTATACTTCCCGGATCATTGCGATAGGGTCCGACGTTAATACTTTCGACATTTAGAAGATAAGAGAACGTTTGTTGTGTGCATCAAACATAAGCAAGCAGCTCATTCTCCACTCCGGCCGTAAAAACCGGCTTGTAACGTTGACCTGGAAAGTGGTTCACATTTCCTCCTCTATTTTGCTGCCAGGACGCACTTAAGAACGAGCGCGTTTACACTATAACTTGTGAGTTCAGAAAACAAAAAATACACCTAACCCCTCGTTTGAGCCGTTATCCTGTTGCGGCCGGGATATCCACTATAAAATTGATGTAGGAATTTGGATTGACTTGCGGCTAGGATGACGACGCGTTCATCAGCTAGGAGCAGGTCTCAGACATGGTATATTCCACCTCTCACAAAAATTATTGTAACCGTGCGTCCATAAGCATTTGGGGCCTCGTGAGCAATAAAACGAGCACATATTTGTCCTCAACCATTTCTTTTAAAGTAACGTCTCTCGTCTGACTGAAAGACATTGAAAGCAGCTTACCTTTTCCTAAAACCAATTGTTGTATTCCTTTTGGATGGAGATCTTAGCAACGACGGCGTCTTCTGGTTAGTGTTGTCTGTTTAATAGTGGTGGCAGCAAACCGGCCTAACACAGGTTACTGCTTGGTCTGCACTTCATGATAAAAACATACCCCAAGCATAGTAGTCACATATCTCTGTCGGCACTTGGCATTATGTGCCAGAATGCTTTTCTTTCAGCAGTATAAACAAAGGCAAAGCGACAAACATATGGCAAGTTGTGGAAAAGTTTTACTGCAAAAACCAAAGCAGAAACCCTTCCTATAATTTGGTCATACCATTTTCACGTTACTGCCAACAAATGCGTGGCACGAGCGCTCTACGCAGGAAAATGTGGGATACGACAACACTAACTCTATAGCCAGTGGGAACTGATGCCAGGAAAATTGGCAGCTTTGAATGGCGGCGCGTTAGCATTAGCTTCGAATGTTATGCTACCGCCATCCTGACCTGGACCGCGTGAAGTTTGAAATTGCGTTTTGGTCCTTTTTTGCTAATTTTGCTATGTAGCTACTCGTCAGTGGAGTAGTTGGACTAATTTTGTTGCGTTACAGAAACGTTCTATCACTTGGTTAATTACGTATTTCATTTGATATTCCCTAATGGCAACAATATGAAGTGCAAGAGGAAATAGCCTGCGCGACCTTGGATAAACGTAGGACTGCTACGACGAACCAGTCCGCACCCATCAAAGACAGTTCTATCCTCCGAGTGGGCGCTGTATTAACAGCTTCATCTGTCAAGTCATTGAAGATACGCACAGTCTTTTACCACTATAGATGATGCCTCTACTGCACTGTTGAGAAATCTCAGTGTAGTGTTGTCTGACTCAACGATAGAATTACACGCAAAGACGTGGCTCTTGGAGGATCCGCTGTCCTTGTTAAAACAAGCACTTATCACCCTCAACGGGGCGCTGGCGATGCGCGCTGCTTTCGCCCGTATTATGCACCCACACGAATATTATTATCCAAGTACCCTTAAAGCTGCCAGCAATGCATTTTCCACTATTGCATCAGAGGTTTGTGAACAAGCCAAGCGAGCAAATAACTTAGTACTCCTTAAGGTTCTAGATATACTTCCGTTAGAAAAGCTCAAACCCGTGTTACTTACTAGCGGAAACCTGTCATCTGACTTTACACATCTTGGCGTCTGCAGAAGTGGAGCCGCAAACGAAGCTGCACAATTAGCTTCACCTTTCATAGCCAAAAGCATGCTGAAATTTTTTAAAATGATAAAACGAGAACTTAGGCTACGCCTTATCATTGGACCGATTTTGCTGAAGCCAGCTGAACCTACTTTACAAAGGTCGTCTTCGTCACCGAAAATTGTAAAAATGCAAAGCAGGTCAAACATGTGAATGGGCACTCACGTGGTTGCGGCTGTTTGCGCCGCTTTTCACTCCGCGAAAATTCACAGTGTAGACGTTGAGTTGTCTCCACTGGTCTCAACAATATTCACTTCAGTTACCCTCTTTCATCTTACCAGCATAAAAAGCCAACCTAGGAAAGTAACTGGCCATACGCATAGGTGTTTATTCAAGTCCATGGCTTGCACCAAAGGCATAGCAACACCCATGCGTACCACTGAAGTACATGCAAATGCCCACGCGAACTTAAGCGTGTATTTACCTTGTTTATTGATATACTGTGAGTGCCACCACCCATAACAACTCCCAGCATCACTTTGCTATCCGCCAACAAACAACGCCATCTTGCTCCTTCCGCCCTGACAGCACAACAACAGAAACTGGGTTAATGATAAAAGCCTACGCATAGAGCTGGCGCTGAACACTCGCGGAACATGGAACAGTACTTAGTTCAACGCAGGCTTTCACCTTCCATCCTTTCCCCTATACAAAAACCTATCGCAACCCAGCTCCAGCTCCCTCCAGAGCAACAGACTGCCCGCTTGCAATTTTATAGTCGCCCGACCACATGGTCCACGGAACTAATGGCTTCGGCGAAACCGAACGCAGAAGAGGAATACAATGAAAACAGTGAACGATGCGCCAGCGTCAGCGCGGATTAAACAAATCAACAAATTGAGTTTTACTGGCAATTCATTAATGTTAGAACAATTAAACTGGAACCCAATAAATACGGCACCTTTCTCTGGGACAAGATGGAAGTCGGCCACCCATCAGTATCAACATATGCATCAACTGGTCAAATTCAACCTCCACGTAACTTAAACCTATCCCAGTTAGCACAACGCTGTTGGGCTCCATCTCCTCGATCCCACTTACCGACTCCAATTTAGTAACCTGCAAACTCGTCCTCTATATGTGTCTACCAGAGGTACGAACACATCCCTGTGCCAGAAGGAACGCCACCTCAACCACCAAACCAGCTTGTAACACCGGGCGCCAAGCGGCAAACTCCAGCCCCTCAGGTTGCTCGTGCTGAACTCAAAGCCACAACCACCTATTCGGAGTAGGCGGCCCTCACTATGCGTCATCCAGGTAAGGGCATCAGTAACCAATACGCTTTTTCTGTGACCTCCTGTACTGCCGCACTTCACTTACTCCCCAATCGATTTCCGCCTGGAAATCGAATTTTGCAGTCCATCTAGGCCGCGGTGAAGCAGCCACTAGTATAATGGAAGACCTCTGCAAGCTGCTTAAGGACGTTATCCTTCCTGAGGTAACAGTAGCCTCCTCGGGGAACGCCCTTGAAGAATTTAATCATACTCACGGCACCTTGATGGCCAGCTACCACCAGTAACAATTCCTACCCTTCCTTAAACACCCACCCGCAAAACTTCCTCTGAACAACACGAACAACTTCCCTAACTTCGCCCTGATTCGCTTCACGCCCACGAATGCGCACACTGCACAAAGGAACGAGCATTTGACGCTTTCACCCGGCCATCACTCCAGTTGCCCTAACCACAAGCATACTGCCTCCCCAAATGCACGTAAGGATCAGCGCCTCCGAACAAGTTCTCACGGTCACTCTAGCAATTCGCGACCCATCAGACATAAAATGCATCATACAGTCCCTCATACGTTTCTGCTCTTCACAAGTGCTTCTTATTACTGAAACCCGGCATTAACCCCTAGCACCTGATTCTCCCTACTCATTCCTAGCTACCTAATCTTTAGCAATGGTCGTGCTAAGAATCGTGATAGTGGTTGCCGCAATGTTAATGAATACTTCGATGCTTATGCCTTTGATATACTTAATATTGCAACTCCTTCAGATTCCATCTGCAGGCCCTCTTGGTCTCAATCTGCTTACTGACTGAGTCCATAAACCCAAATTCAATTAAAGCACGAGCAGAGGAACCTGTTAACCTCGTTAGCCAAGTTTCTGTACTCTCCTTCAAACATATGGTAGTGTGCGGATATTTCAACTTGCCAAACAACCAACGGCACAACCAGACAGCACCTGCCTAATACTCGTCATAAATAAACACTGTCGTAGCAAATGAATGGGTTCAACAAGTAAGGGATCCTACTAGACTGTCCAATATCCTGGACCTACACTTTACATGCCGCCTCCACCACGCATACGCTATTTTACAAAATAGCATCCCTGGTAACTACCATAAAGTGGTACAACTGTCGTTCAGTCTAGCAAACCTAGACCACCACTAACAAACGCGCTCCCATGTCCAGACTAATGCAACGCGTTGACTGTAACAGCTTTTCAACACTACTAAGGTCTATCAATTGGGACTGCTTCTTCCTGACCACTGTTATAGGCGATACAGTGTACGAACTCTACCGCAATATAGAATTCTGCATAGATGTACTTGCCCCCAAACCATCCCGACGATTTACGGACCCAGCGCTGGGTGTAGCTTGCACGAATCCAGCGGATGTCAAACTCCAGAAACTGCTAGCCAAATATAAAAAGGCGCATGACATTGCATTTACGTAATAAACAATTTCCAATCAGAATGGAGGAACAAGCAGTCAGATGCTAGGCTAGCTGAAAAACGCAGGGTTCTCTCTGATACTACCAACTCTAAAGCGCTGGTTCATCTGATGCAAAACGGAAGCAGAAGAACGGCAAAATTTAAAACATTGTTAAGTATATTGGAAGGCATAGCAGTTACTGACCCGGAAATCCTGGGTGTATTTGTTAACAGGCACTTTTTTGACTCATTTACTGCCGTCCATGCGCTACATGCTAGTGCAACGCCTGGGCTACGTAACGACGAGCTATCCACTGTCGACTTTGACATACGCTCAATTACAAGGACCATCAAGTCACTCAGGTTTACTTACCACGCTGGTCCCTATGGCCTGCCCTATGCTCTTCTGAAACAGGGTGATTCTGGTATTCCACTTTTACTCCTTAACATATTCAAGTTACTAATGAGTAACGGCGCTTTCACAATTGCGTGGAAGCATGTCATCTTCCCAAAAAGACACAAAAGTGGCTTCCGGTTAGTCATTAACAAATACCGCCCTTTTAGTCATACTCCCTTTGCAGCAAGTATGATGGAGGGACTGATTAAAGAAAGAATGCTTGATTTCTGCTACCGCGAAAGCTTAGTAACAGGTCTCAAGGTGCGTTCTTGCCTGCTGTCTTATCAGACCTGCCAGTTTGAGTTCTCGGACATGGTGACACGTAATCTTGACTCTGGATCTTCGCTAATAATAAACTTTCTCGACGTGTGGAAAGCCTTTGCCACAACCTTACACCCTGGCTTTCCGAGCAAAAATAGATCCTATGGTTTCTCTAACCAACTATTGGTTTATTTCCCATCGTATCCTGCTAATCGCGCACAGTCCGTTCGGCTAGGATACAAGGATTCAGAATCACAACCAGTAACCAGTGGAGTATTTAAGGGCAGTGTTGTAGGATCATTGCTGTTCCTCCTCTAAACCACCGATGTATTTGCCTCCATTTTACACGGTACACCATTTATTTTCGCAGAGGATATCGACGTAGGTCTTACATTTGAATTAGTCTACCTGAGTAACGAAATGGCCAGAGTACAGCTTGACGGTAAAGCGCTTTAAACTTAGTGCAGCCTGTGAAAAATGGATTTCTCGTCTTCAAAATGCAAAGTTATATCACATCGTTGCAGGTTGCCTACCGACGCAATGAAACTACCTGGCTCATAACTTGCAGGGTTTGCTACAGTCAGGGACTTTGGCGTAGGTTACCGCAGTTCCCTTAACCACGCCGAGGAGGTGAGCTGTAAGTCTGCAAAACCTCGACCAACTATCCGTATGATTTGCAAACCGATGCTACTTGTGGAAGTACGGCTAGCACCCTAAAAGAGAGCCCGACCAATTTTGGGGTACTGCTTAATCAAGTTCATCAGTTTGCGCAAGAGCGACCGTAAAGAAACTGAGAGGGTGCAAAACGAAATTTTACCAAACGCCGCCTTTGTTCGTCTACGCTTAGTTATTGCTGCGGATGCAAGAAACTTAAACTGGAACAACTGTGACTAGCAGGCTCAAGCTCATACGTTTGTTTTTGTTTCAGATGATACAAAACCCAGTGATCAATCCAAACTGGTTTTTCTTACAGCTAGACAAAGATGGTTACCGCATACGAGCCAGACCATTTTCCATAATCCTGCCTAGGGCTCGATGCAGTAGCCGTTCCAACTTCTTTCTTCATAAATACGCCATCGCCTGGAATCGGCTGCCGATGACCAGCCGGGCAGCCATAGCCGCCCTAGAGACTTGAACATCTGTACACAGCTATCTTAACACCACCACAATATCTGAATTCCTAGGAGTAGGCATTCCTGAAGATGAGCTATGCGAGCATAGACCTATTCGCTACCAAAGCATAACCCCACAAGGCAGCCACAACTTTTAGCGCCACCAAATTATTAGATATCCAATCTCATCTACAGCTTTCCACTACTCTGACTGACCTAGTTGCTATCTTATGATGAGCCAAGACCGCTGAATCCTGATGAGTGAGGTAGCTTACTTGCGTCTTTAGCATCCATTCTTATTTATTCTATTCTTCATGAATCCTCCATTCGCTATTTGTGTAGTACTTTCCCTTACGCAGCTTGCTTTAGCTCTCATCATACAACTAAGCACACCTTATTACCTGGCGCGACGCAGCGCCAGGCTTAGTAGGTGCAGCAGTTAGCCGACGTATGCCCTATGCACCACTGCGCATATCCTGAGCTTTTTTAGAATCACTACATATTTCCAAACGGTATTCTTTTGGACCGGTTGCGTCACAAATCAGATGGTTCGGTGCCTTATGCTGTGTCACTGTAGGTATCCACTAAATAAATAAATAAATAGTTTATTCACGAATTTGTCGAGACACACCAAACTAGGCATGATCAACATTTACATGCAATTATGTTGTGCTACAAACACGTTGCTATGTATGTAGTTTGTAGTAAGCTAAATGTTGTAGGGCTGCGAACATGGTAAAAGTAATCTTGAGGTGTATAGTCGTCAATGAATGACGATAGGTTGGGGTTTAGCGTGCGTAGCGTAAACAGTTAGGGCACTATATATGTAGTGAAAACGATACATGTAGGTAGGGAGTACTTTATACTTGAATGTGTCAGGAAAATATTGAATTATGGTTCTAGTTGACCTGCCAGTATGTAGTCCTGGGCAGTGGCTTTACGCAGTAGCGAGTCACATCCGCCCCATCACAGTGATGTTAAACGAACATTTGTGGCTTTTTATATAGAGAACGCTTGTCAGGTGAAAACCCACCACGTCCTGGAACCCTGTCAGAAATTCGTTTGTACACTAATGCACAACTGGCAAAGCAACTTGCCGACTGATTTCCCACTCGCTTATCCGCAGTCAAATGGCTTCCAATTTCCTCTGTTTGTTGATCAGGTACTTTGGTCAGGGCCGCCATAACGGCTGAGGCCAATGGAGGATGAGAGCTTCACAAGGAGTCGTCTTTGTGAGTGTCCAGGTGAGCAAAACGTCAGTTGCTTGCTTCTGGTTTTCAGAAGTGTAAGAACCTCGTGTAGAGCAATCATCGCTGCACAACGGTCGTGGTAGTGAGTGCAGTTTTATCAATTTGTTGTACAGCCGTGTTCTTTGTAGGTCCTTGAACACTTATTGGTCGAATAGCTCTACCCGCCCACTGATACTCTCTATTATAGCGCCAATTTCACTGTTCCGCAGCAGTCAGTTGCCATAGGCACCATGCAACTCTGCGGATATCCGAAGATCGCTAGGAGTCACTCCTTCCCTACAACGTTTATTCGCTTGCACTGTTTGCACCGCAGCTCAGCTGGTTTGGTGACATAATCTTTGCCAGACTAGGATCAATTAGCAACTAAAAGATTAAGCCGAAGGCCATTGCTGGCCATTGCTATTTCACTCCTAGCGCCGTTAGCTGTCACGCCTTACTCTCAACTCTCCTTGACAGCAGCTAGTACTTGTTGGCCCCTTACAGCTTTGCGAAAAGCTGTAGCTTGGAAGTGGTCACTTCTTTTCTCTCCAACCTTTATTTTTGGAATGTCTGCCGCTAATCTTTGGTCGCTTATTGCTTGGTTCATTGACACGGTAGGTATCCACAGGTGACTAAATTTCTTTATGTTACGGTTGTACTTGCCACTGATACTACCGATCCCAAGACCTGATCTCGGCTTAGCAGCAGCTAGGTGCACTAGGCTCCATTCGAATCTGCGCATGTCCGGAGCTCTGTAGTTGCCACTCGTTCTCTACGTTTAATCCCTTGGACTTTGCATCACAGCTTAGCTGGTTTGGTGACCTACTTTTTGCCACTGTAGGTTCCACTAGTAACTAAAAGCGTAAACCGAATGCCATTGCTGGCCCCTGATTTTTCTCCCCACGCATCATTATCTGTCATTCTCCTTACCGGCGTCAATTGCTGTTGACGGCAGCTAATTGTCGAAGGCTCTATGCATTTCTGCGCATATCCGGAGCTCGGATGGGACCACCGCTTGTTTCCAAACCTTATTCTCTTGGACCGTTTGCATCACTACTCAACTGGTTCGGTGACTAATTCTGTGACAATGTAGGTTTCCACAGGTGACAGGATTTCTCATTTGAGCGGTAGCCATGGGCCCCTGCTGATTTGCTTACTAACGCTATTATCACGGTTGTCTCTACTTCAACACCCCTATTTACCACGATTTGTCGTAAGCTCCTCGCATTCCTGCGCATATTCAGGCTTCCTAGGAGCCACTCTTTATATTTCCAGCTGTATTCTTGTAGACGGTTGGCATCACATATTTTTTCTGGTTTGCTGACCTATTCGTTGACTCTGTAGTTATGCAATATTAACTAGGATGCTTAACCCAACTAGTATTTTTGGCCACTGTAACCCAGTCCATTCGCGCCATTTCTCGATCATCTTACTTCGACACCTTGTCCTCCGTTCATAGCCACTTAATTCTAACCGGCTTCTAATATGCTCATCTTCCTATCCTCATACACCCATGTGCATAATAGTTATTATGTGGCCTTAGGTGATCCTCATCCCGTAAGAAATATATAAATAGCACCACATCTTCACTGTATCCTTTGGTTTCCGACTGCAACCAGTCGTTATTACATAGCCATCTTTTAATCTCCATTTGAATTCTAACGCGGTGGGCTAAGACCTCATTAATGTAATACCGGACCCCGGCTATTCATACTCATGTAAATGAAAGTAATTTACTCATTTGGCCATGCTGCATAATCAAAAGAAGAAAAACGCAAAATACAGTTTCAGCTTAGTGGCGGTTACACATTGTATACCAATTGGTATAAAGTAAATGTCTTAAAGTAGTAGTAGTGGGCTTAGTACCTTGACTGTCCCTTTTCTCCACTCGGCCTGTTCTTCTCTTTCCCGTTCTCCCTGAAGTTGTGAACATCTTAGATATCCGTAATCAAACAGTCGAACTGTCTGCGTCTGCAGTGGGACTCAATAACCAACAAGGACTTAACTGGCCCGTGGATTCACCTCAAATCCAAGCATCTGCAACCAATAGTCGCTACCAGAGATGTCCAGTGCGGGTAGCTGGACGAATGATTCCCACTCCGGAAACTATCCATAAGCAGAGAAATTGAGACAAAATACACGAAATTCGACTTACCTGCAAAACCACAGTTCCTCTTAGACCGACATCAAGGTCTACGTTGGACGCTGACTGCGCCAAAATGTTAGCCAACAGAAGCTTCAATCGACTGCGAATAACTGAGTGGATAAATGCTTTATAAGCAGCTTTGCTAGTTGTACAGGATCAATCGAAGCCATCGAGGACATTGTTCCAGGACAAGGTGCGTATTTTCCTGCAGGCGTGCCTATACAAGATGCCACAGAAGTCCATGTATCGACACCGTGACGTGGCGGATGTGACTCGCCACTGAATAAACTCACCGCCCACTGCTACACACTGGAATTTAGACTGGTAATTTTTCATTATTTTACTGACTCCTATAGCAAGGTACTCTCAGTCTTCATATGCTGTCCTCACTATACCTACTGTGCTTTCTATTCACTCTATGCAAACTGAAACCATTTTACCGCCACTCCACTGCAGAGTTGCTCCTCATGAGCGCCTCGCATATTTCTGCAACTTGTACAACGTCTGGCCACAGCCAATTACGTGCTTGGTAACGTTCTGTCACGCCGCATACTTCCTTGCAAATTTGATCATACCTGAGATGATATGCCTGGAGGAATGTGTGAATAAAATATTTACTTATTTACTTGATTATAGCTTAATAATGTTCGTTGGTCTAGACACACGGAATATCCTACAGCAGCAACTCAACCAACGGTTCTTATTAGTTTGGGCACATACGGTAGATATGACTATGGTAACTGACAACACGAAGGATAGTCATAATATAGCTACGCCTACATGTGGGGCGAGTTGTCATTCTGCTTGATGTTTAATAGATCTGGTCTTCACCCACTTTGATCCAAGAATACTCCGTTAATAGAAAAGCACGGCTCAAATTTGTTCATAATTAGTTGAAATTTATACTCCTTGATTATGCCAAGCACGTGTTCAGTATGTTGGTTTAGTTCTTACCGTTTGGATCTAACGATAATGACAATATCCGGTTATGCAGTGCATATGGTATTTCATGTAAGGGCGTACTAATGATCTTCTGAAGGATTGCTGAGGCCAACCTAGCTTTAAACGACAAGAGAGTAAACCAAGAATAGTGCTCTATGGTTTGGCGAACCTTGGGATTCATTGGACGTTAACTTGGAAACGTGCGCGGACCAATTCGGTTTTATAACGCAGTTGTTGCCGTTCACAAATGTATAAAGCTTTGCGGGAAGGCAGGTGGTACATGTAGTGCTACGAAGCAGCATTGGTTCAACAGAATATAATTCGTACAGGCGAAGCTCACCGTTTGGTCTCCTGATGAGCACAATGTTGGTTGTTTATGCATAGTTGGTGGATCTGAGTACCACGGCTGATTAAAGCATGTTACTATCTTTATGGGCATATGCAATGAAGGAATACGGATCCCGTTGCTTCGGTCGGAAGACTTCTTCGATTAGGGCCGCAGGGGCAAACTAGCCATGGAATTTTGCACGATCCCAGACCGTACTGAAACCCCTGCGAAATTTTTGGCCCCACTGCCTTCGTCCGTTATAAAGCTGCGTCGCTTAGTTGGTTACCCACAGAATTCAGCTAGAACTCAAGCAGCTCCATATTGCCAATCTGGTCGAGACCAACTAATTTCAGGTTTGTGAGCCTCGTAGTGTAAGCACACACTTCGCAGTAGCAGTCCTTGAGGATTACATGGCAACTAGTTTTTTGCACAATTTTAGTGGTCCTCCCAAACAATGGTCGTAAATCGGTTAGCTTTTAAATGGCGTACCAATATGTTCTTCTAAGTGTTTTTGGGTATTATCTTAGTATCCGAGGCAGTGTCTACTGAGGACGCACAAGCCCTTTGTACATAAGCGTTGTCAAAACTTCATTCTGCAGCCACTACATTCAAGGTAGCCTACAAAGACTGAAGCTGAGATCCATGCTTTGTTAGCTAAGTTAGGACGTGATATTACATATTTGCTAGAGAAGTTAGGAGCTGAAGGAGGTACAAGGCAATGCCTGCTGTTAGTAAACCCGTTTTGCTGTCAAAGGTGCGTCCAGGAAGGGCATATTTTGACAAGTGCAATTCCTCATATTTCCAGCCTGCGGAAGTTTCACTGTTTAACGTTCACGTAAGTATGACCGCTGCTGGACATCCGCGCTGCTTTGAACCACCAGCACAACTACGTGACGTAGACTGCGAGCTAGGACAATCAGGTACGCGTTTGTTCCAAACTGCTTAACCACCTGCATTTGGGTGTATGTGCGATGAGGTTGATAGACGGGCCAGGTTCCATTACGCTCTTCTGGCTCAGGAGTATGTTAGCATCCTCTGTCTCTCAAAGACGAAGGACAAAATTATGGTTTTTGACTGATCGTCCGTCACTTCTTTTAGCTTAAAACGCTTTCAATTTTATTTGGCGATACACGCTTAAGCTACGTAACCATCTGTTGCGCGTTACACCAACTCCATGCAGCTGTATCAGACGCTAAGTAAGAAGAAATTTGGACGAAAGGGCAGTTAACGTTGGCACAAGGTGGGCAAAGGTAAGAGCTTTAGGTAATTTGGGTACGATTGAGAAAATTGTCGATCCTTGATTCCCAGATTTGCAAAAGTATTATACGAATCCGGCCGCCGCGAGCAACGACAAATTAGACCGAAACAAATCTTCATATTTTAGGAACCACCTTCCGACTTTGCGTCGGCATCCGGGCTATATTGTAACGCATAAATTCTGGTAAATCTGTGTGATCTAATGCATTTGTTCCTATTATTTTCAGGTTGCGTAAGCGTAATGTTGGATATGTCTAAACCTTCTTCTCTGTCCTTTTTTAATATGGTTATGTTGATTTTAGAGTAGTACGTTATGATAATTTACTGAAAGCGGCATTTTAGAAATCTCAAATCGCATTTTTTAATTGAAAATTTTAATGGTTAGCATGATCAAACCGGACACGCTGGTTGAACATCTGTCTGCCTTGCTTAGACTGACCAACAAGCCACTGGGGGCACATACGGTACACAAACCTACAGACACGAGGTAATTTAATGGTACAGAATACCAATATTTATTTGTCCTTTCACAGTACCTTATCCTTTTCCTGTTCTTTAAAGAAATAAACAAGTGTTTTATTCCCGGCGGTTTGCGGCACGCTTGTGAAGGCATGACCATGATGACACAAAAGGGTTTGGCTGGTAATCGTATAAAAACATAACAAACAAATCGGTAGCAAACTGGATTCGTGTGTATGTAGAGATCTAAGTATATATGTAAATGGACATGCTAAGTAAACTTGTAATATGTGAAGGAATTTGGGAGTTTGTTTGCTGTTTTCGCCGCTGTATAAAAGGGGTCAAAGTAACGTTGCAAACTAGATGAATTTTAGGGAGTGATAAAGCTCCACCGGAAGTGAAAGAGACAGTGACTGCGTTTAGTAGTGAGTAACTTCTATCATATTGTGTTGTGAGAAGCGGCAAAGTTAGCGCTGTAATAATAATGAGGTATGGAAAAAAGATTAACGAGGTTACCTAGATGTGTGTAAGCGTATGAATGAAAATTAGTGGTGCGTGAATTAGGGTGCTTTGCTAATGTGATGTTAAGGGCAATGACTTTATTCGTTGTAGAGTCAGCTTCGCCACTTCGCATTGCTTTTAGGCAGGTCCCTATGACCTTCATAGAAAAATTGCATTCCAGTCGAAAACCCGCTGCTAACTACAATATTGTCAGCAATCGTACTTTGAGCTAAATTTCACTGAAATGGTTGCATCCTGACAGGTTTATCCCGCGGCTAGTCGCAGTCACGCTGCATCCAATATCTCGCTGGTTGACAGAGTGGCTAAACCAGATCCAGCGAAGATGGCTGTGCCCAGCGCTACTGGCAAGGATATATTTTCATGGGAATAGATCAACAGCAGCGTGCAGGTTGGCAAGGATTACGTGGTACTTGTGCGTTTTGTATGTTTGCATGACTATGTATAAGCGGTTGACCCACAGGACAGGTAGGTTGCAGACAGACCCTATATATAATCCTTGCTGTTTATCTTACATTCCTTTAGATGCTTGGGAAGACAAGAAGGATGGCCAAGCCCTTCTGCCAGGCAAGCTGACTAACATAAGGTAAGTGCATTATTAACAATGCTGCAATCCCTACAGGATGGACATAATAAAGGTGTCGATAGAAAATTATTTTTAGTAGAAACATCGTTTTGCTTATATCTAAACCCGAGCAGGTGAGCTGTAGCTCTGCAGAAGCTCGATCAACTATCGGTGTGATTTGCAAATAGATGCTAATAATGGAAGCGCGGCATGCACTCTACAACGCCTGAGCCCGAATAATTGTGCGGTACTGCTTAACCATGTTCACCAGTTCGCGCAAGTGCGACCGTAGGGAAATTGAGAGGGTTCAGCGAAAGTTTACCAAACGTCGCCTTCGTTCGTCCTCGCTTAGTTATTGAGGCAGATGCAAACAGCTTAAACTGGAACCGCTGTGAATACGCAGGCTTGAGCTCAAACTTTTGTTTTTCTTTCAAATGATACAAAACCCAGTGGCTAATGCAAACTGGTTGGTTCTACAGCAGGACTATGGTCGTTACGGCATAGGAGCCAGACCGTTTCCCATAACCCTGCCGAGGGCTTGATGCAGTATCCGCTCCAACTTCTTTGTTCATAACTAAGCTGCCTCATGGAATCGGCTGCAGATGACCATCCGGACAGCCGAGCCCACCCTGTAGTTTCGAAGTTCTTATACAGATTGCTAAGCACAGCCTCAATTTTCGAATTCCTAGGAATATGCATTCCTGGAGATGCGCTGCGGAAGCATGTACCTGATAGCTACTAAAGCATAACCACACAAAACAGCCTAAACATTTGGCGCCACCAAATTATTGGATATCCAGACCCCCTACAGCTTCTCATTACTCCGACTACCTTACTTGTTAGTTTTTAATGATCCAAGACTTCTGAATCTCATTGGGTAAGGCAGCGCACTTGCGTCGTTCTCATCCTTTTTCATTTACAGTATTTTTCATGAATTCTCCATTCACTTTTTATGTAGGACCGCAGATATATTACACAAGCTTTCTGCTGCTCAGCGTGCTTTAACACTCATCCCACAAATAAGAACACCCTCTCCGCGCACCTCTGCGCATATCCGAAGCTGGCCTGAAGCCACCACATTTTGCTAAACTTTATTCTCTTGGATGGTTTGCGTCACAGCTGGTTCTGTGACTTATTCTGTGACACTGTAGGTTCCACTAGTATCTGAAGGCTTAAATCGAATGCCTTTGTTTGCCACTTATTGCTCTCCTAGTGCCGTTGTCTGTCGTTTCCCTTAATCTGGTCAACGCTCCTTGGCAGCAGTTAGTCGTCGTTGGCCCCATGCACCATTGTAGCTTGGATGGAGCCACCACGTTACCCTCCAACTTTTACTTTCCGGGAATGTCTGTATACCTACTCTTCACTCGCTTGTTGATTTATTTATTGCCCCTTAGGCATCCACTAGCGGCCAAACGTCTTACGGTATGGCTACACCAGCCCACTAACACTGTCCTTCCTATAGCCATTAGCTCTGTTTAGCAGCAGCTAGTCGCCATAGGCTTCGTTCAACTCTGCGGATATCCGGAGCTCGTCAGGAGTCACTTCTTCCCTAGAACGTTTATCCACTTGAACTGTTTGCACCACAGCTCAGCTGGTTAGTTGACCTCTTCGGCTTAACTTTGGTACGTCAGCTGCAGCGAGTCATTGTAAGTGGCACGCATCTTTTCGCCAAGATCCAGTCCTTATTCTTCCAACTTTTATTCTTGCATGTTTTGCAACACGTAACTTCTCCCGTTTGTTGACTTATGCTGTCACTGTAGGTATCCAATAGCAATTAAAAGGCTTCATCCAAATGCCATTACTGGCCACTAATAATCCCGCTCCTAGCGCCAATATTTGTTCTTCCTCTTAACTCTGTTTAGCAGCAGCTATTCTTCGTAGGCTCCAAAGTTCTATGCACATATTCGGAACTTGCTTGGAGCCACCTTTTATCCCTCCAGCCTTTATCCTCTTAAAGAGTCCGTCTATTGTACCTTTGCCGTTTATTAACTTGTTATGGGACACTGTAAGTATCCACTAGTAACTTGAAGGCTTCAGCCGAACGCTATTGTTAGCCACCAATACACATACTTCCTCAGTGTTATTCAATTTTTCGTCTTAACTCTGGCACCCACGCTTAGCAGCAGCTATCCTTCCTAGGCACCATGCAGCTCTGAACATATCCGGAGCTTGCTAATAGCCACTCTTTTAGCCCTCCAACATTTACTCTCTGGGACTCTCTGTATCATGAACATTTGCTGTTTGCTGACGGTTGCAGAGACACTGTAGGTATCTACTAAAAACTAGAAGGGTTCACACAAAGGCCATTGCTAGCCACCGATACTCGCTAACCTAGCGACATTATCTGCTCTTCTCCTTACCACCGTCTCCACTTTCAGCTGCAGCGTGACATTGTAGGTAGCATACATTTTTGCGCTAGGAGCCACGCCTTATCTCTCCAATTTTTGCTCCCTTGTGTTGTTTGCATCACATACCGTTGCTGGTTTGTTGACTTATTCTGTCACTGTATGTATCCATTAGTTATTAGAAGGCTTAATCCGGATGCAGTTTCTGACCACCGATACTCTCCCTCCGAGCGTCATTATTTGTCGTTAGTCTTGTCTTAATGCACTTCTCTGCAGCGATTTGTTGTAGGCTTCACACACTTCTGCACATAATCGGCGCCCGCTAGGATACACTTCTTGTCTCTCCATCATACATTACCTTGAAGTTTCTGTATCACACCTTCGCTGGCTTGCTGATGCATTCTGCGACCCTGTAGTCATACACAAGTGATCAAGCGTCTTATTGGCACGGCTACATCCGGCGGCTGATAGTTTATCCTAGCGCCACCATCTGTTGATTGTCTTAAATTTGGCACCTCTGCTGAGAAGCAGCTAATGGTCGTAGGCACCATGCATATGCGATTACCCAGAGCTTGTTTAGAACCACTTTGCTTTCTCCAACCCTCATTCTTTGGAACTGTCTGCGTCACATATTTTACTGTTTGTCAACGCAGCATGGAATACTGCAGGTAGACACTATTAACTGGAAGGCTTCATCCAAACACCGTTGCCGCTCACCTTCTTTCTCACTCCTAGCGCCATTAGCTGTTCCTCCTCTTACCTCTGTCTAGCAGCAGCCACTCTTCGTAAGCTCCAAGCACCTCTGCGCATATCCGAGCTTGCTAAGAGCCACTCTGTTATATCTCCAACCTTTATGCTTTAGATGTATCTACGGCACATGTTTGCTGTTTTTTGACTTAGTATGGAACAGTAGGTATCCACTAGTAACTAGAAGGCTTCAATCAAATGCCATTGCTAGCCGTCGATACTCTCTTCCGTAGTACCATTATCAGTTCTTCGTATTACCCACGTCACCACTTTTCAACTGCAGCGAGTCATTTTAAATAGCATGCATCTTTGCGTTAGGAGCCGCGCCTTATCTCTCCAACCCTTGCTCTCTTGGATTGTTTGCATCACACACCTTCGCTGGTTTGTTGACTTATTTTGTCACTGTAGTTATCCACTGTTAATTGGAAGGCTTAATCTGGATGACTTTGCTAGCCGCCGATACTCTCCCTCCTAGAGCCATTGTATGCCATTCGTCTTGTGGTATTCATCATTTTTGCAGCGATTCAGCGTAGGCTCCACACTCCTTTTGCGCGGAGCTGGAGCCCGCTAGATACACTCGTGTCTCTCCATCATACATTCTCTTGGAATGTCTGTATCACTTGTTTTCGCTGACACGCTGATGCATTCTGTGCCCCTGTAGCCATACAGTAGTGACCAAACGTCTTACTGGAATGGCTACATTTGGCCACCGATAGACTTTCCTAGCGCCAATGTCACTCTTTTGACTTAAGTTCGGCACGTCTGTTTAGAAGCAGTTAGTGGGCGTAGGCCCACTGCATCTGCGGTTATCCAGAGCCCGCTAAAAGCCACTTACTGTTTGCTCCACCCTGCATTCTTTGGGTCTGTCTGCGTTACATAATTTCCTGTTTGTTGACTTAGTCTGGGACATTGTAGGTATACACTAGTAATTACACGGTTTCATCCAAATGCCATTGCTGATCACCGATACTCTCACACTAGCGCCATTATCAGGTCTTCGTCTTACATATGACACCACCATTCAGCTGCAGCGATTCATTGTAGGTAGTATAAATCTTTGCGTTAGGAGCCACTCCTTAGCTCTCCAACTTTTATTATCGTGAGTTATTTGCACCACATACCTTCGCTAGTCTGTTGGCTTATGCTGTCACTTTTAGTGTCCACTTATAACTAGAAGGCATAACGCGAAATCAGTTGCTGTCTACTAGTTCTCTCTTAGCACGATTACCTTTCGTTCCTCTTATCTTCATCACAATTTCTGCAGCGATTTGTTTTAGCCATACAGCTCTGCGCATATCCGGAGCTACTAGGAGTCACTCCTTGTTTTTCCATCCAGTACTCTTTTAGAATGTCTGTATAACTTACCTTTTCCTGCTTGTTGATATATCCTGTGACACTATTGGGTTAATGAAATGGTTACATCTGGCTATCAACAGTTTTCACGGCGCATTTATCTGTCGATCTTCGTTACATCAGCACCTCTGTTAAGGAGCAACTAGTAGTCGGAGACTCCATGTATCTCTGCGCATATCCCGAGCTTGTTAAGAGCCACTCTTATTCCTCCAACCTTCATTCTTTGGTAGCGCCTGCTACACGTATATTTCCGGTTTGTTTACTTTGTTTGGGCGAGTAGGTATCTACTAGTAACTAGAGGGCTTCATCCAAATGCCATTACTGGCCACTTATAATCTCGCGCCTAGCTCCATTATTTGTTCTTCGTCCTAACTGTTTTCAACAGAAGCCGTTCTTCGTAGGCTCTAACCATCTCTGCGCATGTCCGGAGCTTGCTAAGAGTTACTCTCTTATTCCTCCAAACTTTACTCTCCGGGACTGTCTGCGTCACCTACATTTGCTGCTAGTTGGCTTACTATGGAACGCTGCAGATATCCACTGAAAACTAGAAGGCTTCACTCATATGCCATTGCTGATCACTGATATGCTCACTCCTGGCGCCATTAGCAGTTCTTCGTCCTACATCCGTCACCACTTTTCAACTGCAGCGATTCATTGTAGAAAGCTTGCATCTTTGCGCCGTGAGCCACGCCTTATGGCTCCAAATCATACTCTCTTGCATGGTTTGCGTCACATACCTTCGCTGGTTTGTCGACTTATTCTGTCACTGTAGGTATCCACTAGTTATTAGAAGGCTTGATCCGGATGCTTCTGCTGGCCACCGCTACATTTCCTCCTAGCGCCACTATCTGTTGCTCTTCTTAGCTTCCGCCCCACTTTGCGTCTATTCTGCATGGGCCTTATTCTCCTTCGGCGCAGATCCTGTGCTTGCTGAAATGCACGCTTTGTCTGTCCGTCATACATTTTCTTTAAATGTCTGTATCATTTACCTTCGCTGGCTGGCTAATGCATTTGTGACCCTGTAGGTATACACTAGTCGTGAAGCGACTTATTGAAAGGGCTACATCTGACCACTGGTATTATTTCCTAGCGCTACCATCTGGCGATTGTCTTACATTCGGCACCTCTGTTTAGAAGCAACTATTGGTCGTTGGCCCCGTGCATCTGTAAGTGACCAAAGCTTATTAGAAGCCACTTCTTTTCTCAATAACCTATATTCTTTTAGAATGTCTGCATCCAAGCTTTCGGCTGCCTTACCACCAGTGGACATTTAGATCCCACTCGCATCAAACTATTTATTCTTAACTTTCTTATTCTGCGCTCCATATCGTAGGCTGGCTACTTGCTGTTCATACGTCATGCAATCACCACCAGTCTTCCAACCTTCTTTCCTTTCTACCCACGAAATGTTTGCCTCATGCTAAACTGATAAATCGTGGATTACTTATTTGTACAACACTTATGTCTCCACGCAGACTTCAGCAATATACCTGCAAGGAACAGGAAGTGCAGGAGCTGACAAGGG
The DNA here is from genome assembly GCA_944474145.2 of Dicrocoelium dendriticum. Classification (NCBI taxonomy): domain Eukaryota; kingdom Metazoa; phylum Platyhelminthes; class Trematoda; order Plagiorchiida; family Dicrocoeliidae; genus Dicrocoelium; species Dicrocoelium dendriticum. The sequence continues at coordinate 58,651,489 of OX104064.1, read as the reverse complement.
ACCTTCATTCTGCTCTCTACCATTCAAGGATTCAACACGCCTATTGGTTCTATGGAACATTCAAAAGGCACTTTCAGCATAGTAATCATTGTTGCAAAGTGTACCTAACTGTCTCAAATCCAGAAGACTGTAACAGTGTTTAACTTCTCTCGGTTGTCCCTCACTTTTTTCTTCTCTATGGTTCGAAAGTTCTTGGAGATCTGGGAGTGGAAGTAGGAAGCGTTTTTGTCCAAAACGGACGTAATCACCTACATGGAGCATGGCTGTATAACAAAGGGACCCAAATGCAACCACCACAACCGCAGTCCAGTACGGAGAGCTGGACACGTCTTCACAGTTCTGCAAAGTATACATCTGAAAAATCCAGAGAGCAAAAATTTGGAAACGGCTCACCTGGACACACCACAAGAAGACTATTCGTGAGGTTTCCATCTTCAACTGGCTTCAACGATTATGGTGGCCCTGGCCAAACTACCAGTCCAGCCAACAGAGGAAATCGGAAGCTACTTGACGGCAAAAGAGAAATAAAGCGTCGAGCTGCTTTGCAAGTTATACATTAGTGTTCAAAATGATGTACGGCAGTGTTGCAGGAAGTGGTGGTTTTCGCCTGGCAAGCGTTCTCCGTATAAAAAGCAACAAATATCTATTTGACAACATTGTGACGTAGAGAATGTGCCTCGCCATTGCATAACGTCACCGTCTACAACTACATATTGGCAAGTCGACTAGATCCGTATTTCAACTTTTCCCGACAGGTGCAAGAATATGATACTCTCTGACTACATGTACCGTTTTACTGCACTTATGGTGCCTTGAATGTTTACAATACGCACGATAAACACAAAGTATTTTTGGGATACACAACAGTCTGTAAACTTTGATCACGCCTGATTTGGTGTGTCGAAAAAGTTGAGCATAAACTATTTAGTTCTTTGTTGAATTAAGTATGGGCAGCATCTGCAGAATATCAGACGTAAACCAGGAGGTGGCTACATAATCTCGGTTGGCTGCCTTGGGAAACCAGGGATTACAGCTACCATACGGCGAGATTTAGAAATACTCCAGGTGATGAGGACTAACGGAACGTACAGAAAAGCTCTCCAGTGCGGTGGTACATGAAGCTAGAAAGCCGATCCTAATAGAAGCCGGCTGGGCTGAAGTGTTAATGAAGAGAGTTTGTGTCTAGCGTAGGAAGAACGAGAGGTGGCGCTAGTGGACGCTATTTCAGTGGCCAGTAGTACCATTTGGTTTAATTCTTTTAGTTACCAACTACTGCCTACAGCGCAACAGACTAAGACAAAAACAACAGAGGTATGTGCTACAAACGGTCCATGAGCAAAAGTTGAAAAGATAAGGACTGGCCCTTTTGCATACTCCGGATATGCTCCTAGAAGCAAGGAGTGTACGCTGAATCACTGCAGTTAAACAACGTGTTGAAGGAGCGTATAAAGAAAGACAATGTCGTTAGTAAACAAATTAGCCGTACTTAGGTGTAGCCACACGATTAAGTCCTTTGGTCGATAGTGGACAGCCACAGTGTCACAGTGAAACTCAACAGAAGAGGGACGGTGTGCGGTACACATATTGCATGAGAATAAAGGTTAGGCGGAGAAGAAGTTGCTTGTAGTAAGCTCCACATATGTGCAGCGATGCGTGGAGCCCACGTCGCTTCAAAGCAGCTAAAAGAAGGTAAAAGTGTTAGGATGCGAGGCTGATAATGACGCTGACAGGGCGTATCATTGGAGCGCAACGTCATTTTGTTTAGGCCTTTTAGTTTCTGTTGGAAGTCTAGGGTGTCAAAGAATAAGTCAGAAAACCAGCAAAGCTTTGTGATTCAAACAGTCCAAGAGAATAAACATTGGTGAGATGAAAACTGGCTCCAAACAAGCTTCGGCTATGCGGGATGAACAGGGAGCTTGTCACGACTCGCTGCTCTCAACAATGGTTGGCGGATGTGTGACTAACTATCAATACTGCTGCTAGGAGTGAGCGTCGGTAGCCAACGCTTGCAATTGAATGAAAACCCTTAATCACTAGTGGATATCTACAGTGTCAGAGAACAAGCCAGCAAAACGGCAATGGCATGTTATGCAGAGCCACACAGAAATATTGTTGGAGAGAAAAAGGTGGGACTGCTGGAAAGCACCGAATAGGCGCAAAGGTGCACGGAGTCTACGGCGACTATCTGTTGTTATATAGTAGGCAAAGTTAAGGCTAACTACAGACAATGGCGATATGAATAGTTTCAGTTTACTGCAATGGCATTTTGGTTAAACCCACTAGGTCCCAGTGGATACATACACTGTCAATGAGTAAGTCAACAAACCAGCAATGTTATAGGAGTGCAACGCTCTATACGAAAGGTTGGAGAGCGACGGAGTGGCTACCAGCAATCCCCAAGTGTGCGCATGGATTCAGGGCGCTTAAGACGACTTGCTGCATCTAGATAGAGAGGTTGTAGGTAAAAAGGACGACAGATAATGGCACTGACATTGGGTAGCAGAAGCCAAATGTAGCCATTCCGTTAAGATGGTTTGTTTCTACTAGGTATCTACAGTGTCACACAATAAATCAACCAACCAGTTAATGTAAGTGATACAATCATTCCAAAAGCATAAAGTATGGAGATATAACTAGTGGCTGCTAGCAGGCTGCAGGCATGCGCAGATGGATGAAGCCTATGACATTTTCCTGTAGCTAAGCGTAGGTGACGAAGGAAAGACCTACGACAGATAAAGATTCTAGGCAAGTGGGTAACAGTGGCCTGCAAGGGCATTTTTAGTAAGCTTTCTAGTTACCGGTGGATACCTACCGTTTCAGATAATGAGGCAGCAAACCAGCTGCGGTATGTGATACAAACTATCCAAGATGATGAGACGCACAGCTGCTGTGCACATTGGATTGCAGTCAGCTAGGGTATATAACAAAGTTGACAAAGTACGGTTAGGAAAGTAAAGTTGGACGTGCAGATGTATACGCTATACCTAAATAAGCTACTTCTAGCTGGGTGAAACGTAAGTTATGGGTCAGACGTGTGTACAACTAGTTGGGTTATCAGATACATAGGTCATCGAGACCGTGTTTCCAACCTTCACCCTCCAGTATATTGATGCTAATGAGCTCGCATTTACGCAGGGTAGCATTCTGTTTATGTAGGGATGACTGGAACTGTGCCGTATTTACGGCTGCCCTAACTTGTAACGGTAGCCTGTACCAGACGCGGGAGAAGATGTAGAGGAAGAAGTTGTTACGCAAGTGGGTACAAGCTTTAGGTAAAGTAATGGCTAAGGGTCTATTACGGAGTGGATAACGTGAGTCAACATATTGTTGAATGACTCATGCAAACTTCGTGTTTGGGTTGTTTATCGTCTGGAATGGGAAGGTGTGGTTGTGTCTCATTCTTCTTAGACGCAGACTTTTAATCCAAAGAAGTTTACAGCGTTCGAGGTAATTGAGAGCTGAAGTGCAAAGCAACCGCTTTGTGAATGAGCGTGGTATTTTCAAAACTGTTATTCGGTCATTCTTCCGGAAGTTGGTGAACACTATTAAGCAGTACTCCAAAAGCCGTCTAACACATAATTGGTATGGAGCGCGTCCGGATAACGTTGAAAGCATCGGCTTCCAGGTAGGACCAATGAGAGACCTGGCTTTCGCTAACTTCTAACTAACTTGCTACGAGATACTTAGTGGGCTTGAATAGTGTACGCCGAGATCCCTCACGGTTAAACAGTTGACAAGTGAAGCGCCATTCGGGGTTAGTGAAATAGGAGATGCAGTGCATCTATACAAAAGGTGTTGGACTTAGCAGAAGAAAAAGCGAGCTGCGGTATCACAAGTTAGCACGTTGGTTTGTCAAGATGGTTACATCAGTGGGACACATGATAACGACCAACACGGTGAAAGACACTCATTGATTCGGTGCAGAATGTGCATACTCTCGATAAGTTTACGTGTACTATGAACGTAGTGTTTTGATCACCAACCTCCCATTAAAAAACAGTGGATTACTTGTACTAGCTAAGGACCAATAAAAGCGTCGTTTTGCGAACTGCACTAAAATACCTCAGGGACTTACTGCTTCAATGCACAGAAAAGGCACGCTTCTTATTTATTGGGCAAGTGGATGGGCAGGTGGATGGGGTGGCCATGGGTGGTCTCCTTGGCCCGGTACTGGCTGCTATGTTTATGGCAACGGTCGAATCGTGGTGTGAATTCTACCTGAACCAGGTGTGTCCATACAGGCGATAAATGCAGGATACTTTGCGGTTGCTCCAAGTGTAGCGACTGTTCCCTCTCTTTTCATTGCCCTCAACGATGCAGTTCCCTACGCCCGTTGTACCTGTGAGCTGAAAGTAACCAATGGCTTGTTTTTCTAGATGTATTGTTGACAAGACGAGACAATGGCCCAATACAATGCTTTGGTTACAGGAAAGCTACATGGACAGACCCAGATGAGAACTTAACTAAATAAAGAAATACTTTTTCTCGTACAATGCTAGACACACCTATTTGGGAAACAGCGTTAAAGATACAAGGAAATATCGGGGAAGGTATAGAAGATGGTGCAAGTTTGCAATGAATTTTGGATCTGTGAGTTCATACAAGTAAGTGGGAATGCATGGAGATATCGGTTACGTGAGTTGGAATATGTGCCCATGCACTTGTTTTTGAGCACGTGGATCGTGTGAGGAGGGATGGTGTCGTCCAGGGTGGCAGTGTGGTTGATTGGGTAGTGGTGGGGCAGTGAGTTCAGTTAGAGGCGAGACTCATTCGCCTCGGTGCAGCGCAGTTAAACAGGCATAAGTGGTTTATATAGGGAGAACGCTTGCAAAGGCGAAGACCCACCAAGTCCTGGAGCACTGTCGATAAACAGTTGGTACCCCGGGGTAGTAGAATTTTCTCCGTCGATTGAGCAGCCTGAGGTTGCTGACAAGCTATAAGGGAGCGCTTAAACACTTGACAAACTGGACCACAGGTAGGTAGTTACGGCTTGATGCAGGTACGTTGTGCTAATCAATTGTTTTGAAGGCATGTTCATGTAATCCACGGCCGATCAAATCCTCTGAATAATGGAATCCAGCTCAAACTGACCAGTGTAAGTAGACAAGAAGGGGAGTGAGTGTGTTGGAGGCCTGATATGATCAAAGTTTAGCTTTGTAGGTTAATGCAGTTGCAGCTCCACAGGCCAAGTGGGGTTCTTGGTAAGTTTCCGTTGATAACTTCAGCCCTGGGGGAAAAGAAGAGCAAGTAAAGAAAAGAAGAAAGAAGAGACAAACAAAGAAAGCTGTGACATCAACTAGTGTGAATGTAAAGTTATATATGTCACAAACTGATGGAAATGTTACATGTAAAACTGCAAAAATTGGTATTTTGTGTTCTGCGGCACTCTAAAGCATCCATGCTGTCTTAGTTTGTACAATAACTAGAAGCGGAAATGGGACGATGAGTGGAGACAAAAAGAAGACAATGACAAGCGAAGGTAAGAAGACAAACTAAAATCACCAGGGAGTGCATCTGCCGTAAACCAGGATTTTAAGCCTCAATGGCCTAGCGAGGTAAAGAAAAAGCAAAGGTCAATGAGGCATTTAAAAGCGAAAGTATCAAGCAGACAACAAGCAAGCTAGATATGATGAGATGAAGCTAAGTTGCTCAAACAAAACAGCATATCATCGGCTTGAAAAGGTTTTAGAGAAAAAGTGAAAAAGAAAAATAATCAATGCAAAGGAACATAAATGATCCGTGAAAAGGCGAAATATGACGATCGCAGCTTCCAGAAAACAGGCAAGCGAGGGCAGAGGAGACTGCTTTATTCAGAAAGAAGAGACTACTCGGGCCAACCGGTGTGGGGGTGATATTTGAGGACGCTAGGAGAGATCTAGGTAACAAACTCTGAATCAACGTTTAAGAAATGATGTCTATCGGGGTCAGGGAGAATAATGGTGATGAACCAAGTGTTGCCGAGCAAATAAAGGGCGGAAGGCATAGATACAAAAGGCCAGGGTTATGTAGGACGAAAAAGCGGTTAAACAGGCAGGCTACCATAGGCTCAACCTCATAGGGCTCGGAAAGGCAGAGTGAAAGCGGATTAGCCTGATTAAGATTAGAAAAGTAGCTCGGGTAAGTCTGTTGTAAACCAGGATATTAAGCCTCACTTTACTAACCGAGTTAAGGAAACAGCAAACGCAGGTGAGGCAATTCCAGACAAATGCATCAGGCAGACAACAAGCATGCCAGAGGAGGTAAGTGTGAGAAAAGTGACTTCAACAAGTAAACTTATCGAAGCACTAAACAACTTTTAAAGAAAAAATTAGGAGGAGCAATAATCTAAGCAGGGGAAGCTGAAATATTAAGTAGAAATACCAAACTTGAGTTAGTATACCGCAAACGCATAGCAGCAATCAGAAGATAGACGAAACAGCTCAAAACGTCTGAATTGGGCAGAAAGAAGAGACTATCCGGACCAGCAAAAGTGGGAGATACATTAAAAATGCAAGCAGATATTAAGGACATAAATCAGAGAAAGTTTTAGTAAAGTCACATAACGAGTTCAGGGAGAAAAGTTGTGTAAAGAATCAGGCAACACTGAGCTAATCCAAGGCAGAATGCACAGGTTCATAATGTCTGGATGCAACCGAATCAAAAACAATGAAATCAAGCAGCTTAGCATAGGCTCACAAGGATGAGGCTCGGAAAGTTGGTGTGAAAGCGCGTTAACCTGGAAGATGATACCACTGGTAAATCTTCTGTAGCCCAGGCTTCTAAACCTCAAACTTCTAAGCATGAAAAGGAAACATCAGACACAAGTGAGGCTAGTCGAGAAAAACGCATAAGGCAGTCAACAAGCGAGTGAAGTGAGGTGCACGTGAGATAAGTGGCTCAAACATCTAAGCGTGTCATCTGCTTGTAATAGCCAATGAGGAAAAAGTGAGGAAGAGTAACATTCAAAGCAACGGAAACTGAAAGATAAGTGGAGGTGCCAAACATGGGTCAGTGAAACCCAGTCGCCTGGCAGCTGTCAGAAAACTGGCGAGAGTTCGTAGGAGACTGGATTATGTCGAAAGCGGTGACTATTCGATCCAGCAGCCTTGTGATGACCTTTGAAGACGCAAGCAGAGCTTTAGGAAACAAAGTCTGCGACAGCTTTTAGGAAAAGCTACAAACCCAGGTCAGGGTTTCAAAAGGTGTAATGAATCAGGTGTTACGGAGCTAGTCCAGGTCAGCATACACAGCTTCAAAAGGTCAGGGTAAGGCGGATTAAGAACCGATTAATCAGACAGGTTTGCATATGCTTATAATGATAGGGTTTGGAAAGGTAGCATAAAAGACAATAACATTGATAAAGGTTTAAAAGAAGCAAATACCATTGTTGACTGCTGTAAACCAGGCTTTGAAGCCTCAGTCGTCTAAGCGAGATAAGGAATCATCAGACACAGGTAAAGCCATTTGAGACGAACGCATCAGGCAGTCAACAAGCCAGCCAGGTAAGGTTGGAGTGAAATAAGTGGCTCAAAAGTTTAAGCTTCTCATCGGCTTGTAATGGCTGTTGAGGAATACGTGAGGAATCGCAACGATCAAAAGAGGTGAAGAGGAAAATATCGGTGTATTTGCCATACATGTGTTAGTATACCTCAATAACATAGCAGCTAGCGGAAGATAGACCAGATAGCTCAGACGAGTTTCGATTAGGCGGAACGAAGTGACTATACGGACCGGCAGAAGTGGGGCACATTAAAGCGGCAGCGGAAATTCAGGACATAACGTCTAAAACAAAGTTTTGTTAAATCCATGTATCAAGTTCAGGGAAAAGAGAAGTGGGACGAATCAGGTGTCACCTAGAAAATCCAGTGCAGCATGCATGGATTCATAAAGTGTGGAGCAAGCAGGATAAAGAAAATAAAGGAACCAGGAAGGTTTGCATAGGCTGACGTTCATAACGTTCGGCAAGTTAGCGTGAGAGAGAATTTCCTTGATTAAGTTTCGAAATCTATCCCGGGTGAATCTACGGTAAACCAGGCTTGTAACCCTCAATGGCCTAAGCGTGGCATGAAAACGTCAAAGACTGGTGAGGCAATTCGAGACGAATGCATAAAGCAGAAAAGAAGCGGGCCAGGTATTTTGAGAGTAGGCTAAGTGGCTCAGACAAAAAGCGTATCATTGGACGGTAATGGCTTTCTAAGAATAGTGAGGAAGAGCAACAATGAATGCAAAGGAGAAGGAGCGTAGTGGATGTGTCAATCATGAGTTCGTGTACCTATATCACCTGGCAGCTGTCAGAGGCTAGGAGAGAGTTCCGATGCAACTGGATTAGGCAGGAAGTGGAGACTATTCCGACCAGCAAAAGTGGGGAAGACATAAAACTTGCATGCAGGTAATCAGGATACAAAATCTGAAACGAGCTTTTAAAAAGCTACAAATTGCAGTGTGGGAGAAGACAGGGGTGATGAGTCAGGTGTTACTGAACTACTCCAGGTTAACATGCATAGATTTCTAAGGTCAGGGTGATGCGGGATCAAAGCAGATTAATCAGACAGTCCGTATTGGTGCATGATGATGGGGTTCAGAAAGTTAGTATGAAAGAGAAGTTTACTGATTAATGTTAAGAAAGAAGGAAGTACACCTGGTAACTCTGCTGTAAACCAAGCTTTAAGTCTCAAATGTCTAAGCAAGGAAAGGAAACATCAGACACTGGTGAGGCCAATAGACAGAAACCCATAAGACCGTCAACAAACGTGTGAAGTGAGGTAAACGTGAGATAAGTGGCTGAAACTTCTAAGCGCGTCATCTGCTCGTAATCGCTATTGAGGAAAAGTGAAGAAGAGCAACATACAAAGCAACGGAAAGTAAACATTATTGGAAGTGCAAATCATAAGTCAGTATGCAGCAGTAATCTAGCAATTGTCAGCAAACTAGCGAGAGAGTTCAGATTAGACTGGATTAGGCAGAAAGCAGAGAATATTCTTGCCAGCCGCTGTGATGGTGACGTTTGAGGACGCAAGCAGCGATTAAAGAAACGATATCAGAGACGGTTTTTTTGAACCACTTAACCAATTCAGGGTTTCGAAAGGTGTAATGAATCAGGTGTTACTAACCTAATCCAAGTCAACGTATATAGACTCAAAAGGTCAGGGTGAGGCGGATCAAGGACAGAGTATTCAGGCAGGTCCTCGTTGACTCACGAGGATAGGGTTCGTACAAGCAGCGGGAATGAGACCCCTCCTGATTAAGGTTTTAAATCTATCTAGGGTAAATCCGCTTTGACCCAAGGTACTAGGCCTCAGCTGTCTAAACGAGGTAAGCAAACAGCATCGGATTGAAATGGCTTTAGAGGAAAAAGTGAGGAAGGGCAACAATTAAAGGGGGAGAATATGAATGATCATTGGATGTGCCAAGCATGAGTTAGTGTACCTAAATCGTCTGGTAGCTCTCAGAAGCTAGGCGAAGGAGTTCAGACTAGACTTGACTGGCAAGAAGAGGAGACTATTCGGCCCAGCAGACGTTTGCAGACAGTAAAGCGTCAAGCATATATTAAGGACTCAAAAGCTGAAACGAACTTTAAGAAAAGCTTCTTACTGCTGTACGGAAGAAGATAGGTCTGATGATTCAGGTTTTACTGTGCTAATCCAAGGCAGCGTGCATAGATTCATAAGGTCAGATTGTGGCGGTATTAAAACAATGTATTCAAACAGGTTATATAACGAGCACAATGATAGAACTTTGTATGGCTGCGTGAAAGTGTACTAGCCTGGTTAAGGCAAGAAACATAGCTAACGTGCATCTGCTGTAAACCAGGCTTTAAGACTGAATGGTTTAAGCGATGTAAGGAAACAGCAAAGGCAAGTGAGTCAATTCGTGACGAAATTCTCAGGCCGACAACAAGCAGGTCATGTTAGGTGAGCGTTAGCTAAGTGGCTTTAAGAAATACGCGTATCATCGGGTTGAAATAGCTTTTGAGGGATAAGTGAGGAAGAGCAACAATCAATGCAAAGGAAACTGAAAGATCAGTGGAAGTTCTTATCATGAGTCCGTATACCTCAGTTGCCTAGCAGCGGTCAGAAAACAGGCGCGTGTTCAGCCCATTCTGGGTAAGACAGAAAGCAGAGAATATTCGTACCAGCGGATGTGAGGCTTAGTTTCGAGGAAGCAGGCAGAGATTTGATAAAAAGGTATGTTACCTGGAAGGTGCATGGTATCTGCCGAAACTGACGCGATTTTGCCTTAGGACTCTGAAAGCGAGCAGCTAGCGTTAGGAGATGCAGGCTCTGCTGGACTAGACCAAGTTGGTAAGCAGAGGTTCAGATGTCAGGGTGAGATGGAATCAAGAAAGGAATGCACAGGCAGGGCAACAACATTATAGGATAGTATGTGTTGGTGGGGTGAGGACAGTGATCCAGCTTAAGGGTAGAAGAAAATCCCACGGAACAGTCTGCTGTAAATCGCTCCTTTACGCATCCGTGGTATAATTGAGATAAAGAAATGTGTAGGTCTGCAATAGGTCAGACATCTAGTCCTCTATGATTCCAGAGCAGTCGCGAAACAGGAGAGTTATGGCAGACAATACGAACAAAAGCCAGGCAACTAACAAGCAATCTAGGCGAGCTAGGATTTGGATAAATGGCACCGACGGATAAGCAAATGAGTAGATTGAACAGGCTTTAAAATGTGTGAAGTGGATCAACAATTTTAATTGAGGAAGAAGAAAAGTATCGGAGGAAATGTCATACACGTGATGTTATGCATCAGTCGCCAGGCTGTAATGAAAGAGCCGGCGAGACAGCTCGGAGGAGCCTGGACTAGGTAACGGTTAAGCGATGCACAAATCCAAATTATACGGAGCCCATGCAGTAGGCAAATAAAGAGTATACACGTGTGCATGGAATGAAAGTACTAAATTGAGGGAGAAAGTTATCGGTTAGTGACAGGTAGACGTACCTTAGGTATCTTGCGTAGCTATATTTGGGTAGATCTGTTTTCCCTGCATTCGTCGGCAGGTGCTTAATACTTCAGCCACTTTGGGAACTGTGAGTAGTCTCTTTATAGACGCGGAGAATAATATGACAATTCCAGACATCCTGATGGATTTTGGCAACTTGTTCCATAAGCTAGCCTATCTGCAGACGAAGTGAAAACGTATGGAATATTGCGTATTATTTAGAGAAAATATGTACAGCCTTTGAGGTAAATGATATCGGGTGTCGCCCAACGTTTGAAAAAGCAGCTACTACCTGAGTTAGATCCATTGACTAGCTTATAGAGGAAGGTAAGGTTGGTTTTAAGTTTGAGAACGTAAGTAGATCTAGCCCAAGCTGTTTACTCCGGTCTTGGTAACCAAGTTTAGTAAGGCTTAGTTTTCGTTTTGAAAACGAGCGCTGCACCTTCCCGAACACCAACCTGTCGAACGTGTGTGTGTTGGCAACGCCTAATGCACAGTATTCACAAATTGGCCTAGTACATAACTTGTGCAGGGTGTGTAGAGATTCCATTAAGCGCATAGATTTAAAGCTGTACCCAAGCACTGACCTAGCTTTTACAGGACTATAGCTTAGGTGTTCAGCAAAATTTAGCGAGCTTGTGTAGGGCACCCCGAGGTCACGAACGGCGGAGCAGCTTTCTTAGAAAAGTAGCGTTAAGTATAAGCATGTAAGGTGCTACAGGACACCTGTAGGAGAGAACGTTGCACGTTGCTTGGAAGAATGTAAGTTTCCATAAAGCACACCAGGTTTCGGGTGCGCGGAGTTTATTTAGCATGGGAGGGAGGCTGTTTTGAATGTCCTTAGGATCGAACGAAAACACCATCTTCACATCGTTAGCAAACAGGTATGACGTGCCGTGGCCGAAAACTCGGAAAGTGTCATTTATGTAGACTACAAACAGCAACGGACGAAGGACGCTACCCGGGAACACACCGATGATTACAGCAGGTCTATTCGAAGTGATGCTGCCAGGTTGCACTGAATGTGTTTGGAGGCTGAGGTAGGATGAAACGCAAGCGTGGAGATTACCTTTCATGCCAAATGCGGCTAACTTTGTAAGTAATCTCTTGGGTGAGACTCAGTCAAATGTCCTCGTTATATCAAGAAAGGCAATGGCAAGTGCCTGCCTCACGCCTATGGTGTGCCTTACGTTGTTCAAAAATTCAAACTGACAAGTTTGGCAGGACTTCGGTGGTAGAAACCCATGCTCTGACCTGTTCATATGGTTACGATGAAGTAGGAATGCAAGGATTTCCTCCGTAATCATTCTCTCCATTAGCCTAAACTCGATAGGCGTGTAGCTGATAAGACGGTAGTTGTCAACCTTTTGACGATTACCGCCTTTATATTGTAGAACAACCGTCGCGTGTTGCCAAATGTTTAGGTAGAAGTGGCTATTCTTAGAAAAGGTGTAAAGATTAAGCAGGAGGACTGGGACGTCCGGACCCCCATGTTCCAGCAGTGTAGAGGTGACACCGTCTGGACCACGATAATGTGACTTATTCAGTGAACGAAGTGCTCGCGTGCTTCTGCACAGGCTAAAGTCGACAGTGTGCAGCAGCTCGGCAGTGAACTTAGGTATGCTATCTGATACCATCAAAGCTGTGGCAGTGGCAAAATCGCAAAAATGCTTGTTAGCGTAATCGAGGAACTCGACCGCATCAATAGGTGTCATTAGGGTAGGGAGCATGAGAGAGGTAATGGGTATATCGGGACGATCACGCCGCACTTTCATAAGCCTATCGATAGATTATTCTTTGTTGCGGGTACTGAGTGCTCGAGGCTCAGCTGATATCTGTTCCACGGTTGGCGAGGTTCGCTAATTGGCCTTTCTTTCGTTCATAGGAATTATGAAATGAACTTCCTTATTCTTGTTGTACGTGCAGCGCATTTTCCTTAGCTTGGTGGAGACTCTGTGCGTGGTTACGCCAGCAGGAGACCATATTTTGCCTATCTTGGTGTGATTTAGGGCAAACGCGTATAAGCAATCCTTTGGGTTTTATAAAGCTGGCACCTCGCTATATGTATAAGAGTTGCCAAGAAGAAGTAATCGCAAGATGCCGCTCAAAAAGTATGGAAAATGACTTCCAACTGATGCGGTGGAGGTCTTAGTGATAATTTCTTAATACTTTGGCGAGGATGAACCTTACGGAGTAAAAATCCGAGCTACACTATGTTGTTGTCACAAACCTGAAGACTGTTTAACACTTTAGTCCATGCGTTTTGCATGCCTTTTGTGAATAGCAGGTCCAGAGTATTAGATCCTCTCCTGTAAGCATGCACATGTTGCCTACAACCATGTGTAAAACAGTGTCAACAAAGGCCCTTTACCTGGAAGGGGTGGACTGCTCAAGCTATGATATATTGGGCATATTGAAAACGCCTCCAATTAACTTATAAGGTCATGGCAAGAGTGACGTTTCATAAAATAACTTTACCAGGTCGGTAACCGTTGAATAGGGGGAATTAGGCGGGTTCTACACACAACCGACTAGGAGGTCGAGCTGGCCCCGTGGATTGAATCCAAAAGGAAGTCTTTTGGTTGTCAATGGGAATAGCTTGAAATTTGATGCACAGAAGGCATTGTTGAGGTTAATAAGTCAGCCACCTCCACGTTGATTTGCACGTTCCTTGCATAAACTAGTGCAATCTAGAATGTTTAGCAGCGTATCGTAGGCGTCAGATGGATGCCAAGTTTCGGTAATATGTAATATATGCGGATAGGACAACAGAATCAAAGGTCCTAGAAGATGTCGTTAGGTTGCATCGGTCAATGTTGCTGAGGCTGACCATATATGAGTCTTTATTAACATAGCTTCGTCTGCGGTCAGTGTGCAATTCATGGTAGCAGGGATAGCAGTGTCCATGTCCGCGTTGTCATAGAGCAGGTCGGGTTGTAGGAGTGAGTCGGCTTGGTTGCCACGCTGAAACAAAGCAGGGAGACAAGTTCTTGCTTGGGTGAATGATTATTGGCGATGACTAACGTATTGGCAGGGATATGTCGCATATAAACATTGGAAGATAACGATGGACTATAGTGGTTATGCAGACCTGAGAGGCATAGTTCGGCCAGATGTGGATTGGTTAGTGTGATAATGGTACCGCAATGTAAGATTCGGTGATGGGGGTAGGCATACTTGCATGCAACGGGGAGGCTCCAGGTCACGTCGTCGGTTGGAGGCGTATACGGCAAGTTCCAAAGTGCTGCAAGAAGTGACTCAGGGAAAGCAAAAGGTTCCGATATTGTTATTTCGTGTGGCATTGTGTTGAATTGGTGGGGAACATTTACGCAGTTTCACATGGGATGCTAGGGGCTGATGGTGCATGCCATTTCTGGAATTTGTTTCTGAGGAGCCGGAGCCTGCAGGTGGTGTTGGAAAGCTTGGCAGAAATTGCTCGAGCTTATCTGTGGGATGTTTAAGAACCTGTATAGTTGATAGCGAGCTGCTTCGTCCTGTAGTTTCGTAAGTAGTAGCAAGCAGTAACCCGCCACGCTGCATAAAATAGGCATGAGAATAGGTAGTGACGGATTAGGCAGTTCAGTCATCAACAGAAGGCTTTTAACGCGCTGGTGATTACCTTGGGAAAACGAGGGTGGGTGGTATGTTTATTTACTTTGCGCGGTTAGCTATAAACAACGGGTTTGTAGCGGCGTATCTACCATTGATCATAGTAACAGTCAGGTTGGTAGCACCGCGGAAATTGCGGCATTCGGAAGTAGGGTGTGGATTCGCCAACAGACCGTGTTATATAGGATCGTGGCGGATTGAGTTCCTAGTTTGGCTGGGGCTGTGTAGTAGGGCAGTTATGTTGTTCATCGTGTTAGCACAAGCTATTATATTTAGTGTAAGGCGGGCTTCGCGCAGGTTCCGGTCGTGTCTGCGGATATTAGCTTTTAAATGGTGAGCAGGTGGTGTTGGGGTTGGAGGCAACTCAGGATTTCTGGGGGCGGCACTTGTTTGTTTTTAGTCGTGGTCTCCCACAGTAGCAGTTAATTGTTAGATTTTTACTTTATAGCTTCAGCCTGCCCATTCCGAGACGAGTATTTGTTGGGTAGCACCGGGGGTGCGGGTTGCCTGGTTTCCTTAGGACGTTCGCTACATTTATGTCTCGGAAAGTGGAAGTTGCAAGAAGTAGGCTTTTTGATGCGCCCTGGTTTTGGGCGGTTGCACGACCGTTCTTTAGTAGCTAGTACCTTGCCTGTCATAACGTTGTTGGATGTGTTGTCGTACGCTTGCACTCCCCGTGGTGCAGTATACGAGTCACACATGTCTAAATCATTTGGTTTGTCAGCATCGGCCTCTTCTTGGCAGATAGCAGCTTCTTACTTCACTACCAAGAGGGCTATCGTCTTTACCGTGGTAGACAAAGTTAGTGCAGTGCTGTAGGTCTTTGTCACAGTTGAGTCCACCTGCTGTGGGGACAGATCAAGATCCACTGGGATTGAGATGGCTAGCCCAGTCGCGGTGGGGGAACGTTTCACCATTTTTAAAGGTGGAAGTTTATTGGATGATGCAAACGCTCTTTGCAGAGGAGTTTTGCCCGGCTTGCTCACGCTAGACCCTAAGTTGACTGTCTGTCATAAGGAATCAGTTTGTTATTAGAAATTTGGCCCCTCCGTGTTCTCTGAAGGTGATAAGTGTAGGGCGCGCTTTACATTTGGACGTTTATGGCAGACGCTTAAGTTTGAAGGTGTCAGGAGTCAGGTTTCAGAGACTGAGGAACGAGTGTTTCACCTTCTCTAATTTGGTATTGTCCGGAACAATGAATAGCATTACGTTAGGTGCAATATGAATCCGTTCGTAAACTTCATTAGAAATGTGCGTAAGTTGCTCTTCTGTCACACTGCGTTCATGCACCTCAGTTGCCTGTGTGCTTCCCATGAGCTGAGCTAGTGGCATGAGTTTTGCTAAGATTTCTCTCCATACACAGACTGCTTTTGCGTGTGCTTACCTCCATCTCAATAATATTAATTTTAGTATGTGCTTCTTTCAGTGGGTCAGAAATGATTACCATGCAGTCAGAAGTTGGAGCAGCGTTTGTATTAGCAGTGGTTGGATTAATTGGCCTAGCCAATCTTTAGCATGTCTGAGCACAGACCGCTTTGCACGCATTGTCTTAATAGGATCAAGATAGCACGACAAGCTAGTTTGTCTGTTCTGGTGCATAGTGGCAGGAGGTCAGGATATACAACAAAAATACGAAAATGCATAGTATCAAACTGTTAGTTTAACGAAAAAGCATTAGTGAACATCGTGGTAAAGAATACTTTAGAGACAACGAAGGCAATAAAATGCCTAAACAATTAGTGAGTGAGAAAAGCGGACCTCGATAGCGGGTACAGCAGGTTCAATACAAAAGTTGCCTTGTCAATATGTTGCGCGACCATGAAACGCTGAATAGGTGTTATCGGACTTACCGTTCTTCCCCCAGACGTTACGGGCCAATGGAAATCCTGAGGCATTCATCAGCTTTTAAAGTCACCCTAAGGAAAACAAACCAAGATTATTTACTGTGCCCCAAAGGCCCGTTTATTTACAGCTACCATTCAAAAGTAACGCGGTGAAGGGGCAACTTGAACGGGGTATGAATGCAGCTGTTCGTCGTTCATTCAACGCTGTCAAGCTCTGTCCCAGCCTGAAAACCAAAAAGCAGCTGACGCCTCCAATCAAACCTAATCAACCGGTCTCCGCCAAAACTCATTGCCTTTACCAATTGTTCTGTACCTGCGGAAGCAATAACGTGGGCAGAACAGATCTAGTCTGAGGAAGCGGCTTAAAGCGCATATTCCGAAGCTGAATGCTGGGCTGATGGAACAACAAGCACCCGGACACGGAGCAGCAGGCAAGCTGCAGGCATCATCCTTCTCTTGAAACCTAATCAGTACAGGTCAACAAGTTGACACTGGGTCAACTTTTACTTTTACTTACCGAAACGATACGCCAGGCTGCTGAAGCTTGCCGGAGCTGTGAGCCTAAATCGTTATCGATCCGTCCTGTGTATGTAAAAGCTGCTGGCCGTGGCCCTTAAGCCTCCTTGGGGTTACAAGACCTTTGCCCCAGTGCTACCAGCTATGGTCTTTTATGTGCATTTTTTCTGACCAATGGAAAAAGATCGTTTCCGTCCCTTACTTGCTCTATATAGGTTGGTAGCTTGAAAGTAATCAGGTATCACGTACTACCGCCATCCTTTGGTGCTCGGTTTCTTATTCTTCTGTTCAGACTGCTGCATGTTAACCAATGTTTCAGGCTTCCATGTGTTGCACTAAGAGTCTATTGGTCAAAGGTAATTTTGAATGTTGAAGAGACCGCTCGTTAAGCCAACTGGGTCAAAAGAGAAGACAACATTGATATTGTCGGCGACTAGGTACAGCGTTCCATAATCAAAGACGAAATACCTCGTTGATGTAGATTAGGAAGAGTATAGTGCACAGTAGGCTTCTGTAGAACACGCCACGTGTTACTGGTTTTGGTGAGGACTCGGAGTTTCTTATTTTTACCGACTGTATTCTGCAGGCGAGATAGGAAGTGAACCAAGAACGTAGGTGGTCCGATATGCAAAAAACCAGTTATATTAGCTGTCCGTTATGAGGGACACTGTTGAATGCTTGCTTTCTAGCTACGAATATGCTGCTCAGAGCGTGCCTGCACACGGCCATGGCGGTTACATAATTAAGGAAGTTCAACTGGCGTGTTTGACAAGCGTTGGACGGATAACTCAATGCTGGGCTGTGTTGATGAGATTACATTGGGTCAAGGATCGTACGAGCTCTGCCTTAACACTGTTCTCCATAACCACTAAAGCGAATGGTGTTTGACTAATGGGTCGCTGATTTCCAATACTTTGACAGCTTCCCTTTCTTGTCCTGGCACGGCTAATGCATGTTTTCAAGCAGCGGGAAATGTTCCATGCTTCATGGCAAGGGCGACGTTTAGAAGAAGGACGGCGATATTTGGGCCACCTAGGATTAGCAAAAGAAAGGAGACAAGCAGAGCCGCAATGAAAGATAGTTTAAGTACAGGCATTTCCCGAGTAATGGTACGCAGGTCAACTTGCACTTGCGTTCATTACCATTGACGTAACTTGGAATGTCAAGAGGCTGAGTTAGATTAGCAATGGTGAAGGAGTCGCAAACTAGGGGTTCATGACTACATATTTCAGCTAGATTACTGATAACTGTATTGTCTGGAATGATAATTGAGTTGCTCGACTTCAAGGTGAAGTGCTTCTGCCCCTCATCAGCAACTTGAGGGCTTTGGTTCTGTTAACAGAGTTAAGAACAGTAAGTTCTTCGGACAGATGTTCGGTAGCAAGTGAAGTTCGCCACCCCACCAGGACTACACTGGTGCGTGTAAGTAGGATAAATGCCTGGGTCCTGTTCCACTATGAGCGCAGGTTTTTAGGCCTGACGGCTAGTATGTGAGGGCGAGCTGCATTCTTTGGCGGCTGCATTGCTTTTTGCTTTGGTAAAGGTGCAAGCATGTCCAGGATGTGAGTAAGGATACTATATGGTACAGAAGAGGCAGTGTCCGTAGCTATAGCCAAACTGAAGGCATCCTAGCTAATGGATCTCAGAAGTAGCACAAAGTTTGTCCAGTTAATGCGTTTAAAGAGCCGCATAGCAAACGCTGGTCTAGCCCCAAGGAGACGAGTTATGAGTACTTGGATAGGGTGCTATACTATTTTATGCTCGCATCCAGGGAGATTGTCAAGCACGCTAGCCGACGCATTTACAACTCTATTCGTAGAAAGCAAACCGAGGGTGGTATAATGCTTAGTAATTGCGTGCACAGGTTGTGTTAAGCCAAATGTATTTATGAAGTTCACCAAAGCAGGTATTTTTGTGGCGCAGCCCGGATTCCTAGACTACTTGTGGTATGTAAAAGTCACCACCGCTCAATGTATAGTGGGTAGACAATAGGGACATTTTCGCGAAGTGTAAACTAGACTGCATATACCGAGTAGGTTTTTGTGAGGAAGGCTGTAGTGACAGCCAATTCAGGGATCTTGCTTTTCCCTACTGGCTTGAATTCAGGCGGTCTTCCAAAGGGTCGATTGAAAGTTCTTGAACGTTTGCCAGGCAAAATCCAACCACTATTAGAACACCTACGCCGAAATATTTGCTGAAACGGGATTAACCATAACCACCCCGCTGGCACTACGTGGAGAGTGTTCGGCTAGCGAATGAAAGTATTAGGCTTTTCGGGAGCACTCTTCTGTTCACCAAGTGTGCTTATGTTATTTGCTACATGGATGAAGGTTGGAATTTATCTCAGCTTAAGTGCACTGACCATAAGTGAAAGCTTGCTAACACAGCGGCCTGTAGATGCCTGAGAATAGATGAGTTATATCCTAGGTAAACGTTCCACGTCAGCAACGCTATGCTACTGCTTTTGGTTTGCTGTCACTAGACCTAGGTAAATACAATTCTTTCAAACTACATTTGGAGACCTGCTTTGTTTGACATACCAGAAAATAAAAAGCTAAAACGTTGCTTTATCAACCGTAGCGTCATCATCACACGTCAGCTAAGGGTTAAAAACGCACCTCTGATAATCTGCAGTAACAAAAATAGACAAGCGACTAAACAAATTAGATTAAAATTGCACTAAACAACAAGATCTTTACTATTATATTTCGCCTATCGCATGAGATGGGAATCGACGAGGGAACATAAAGTGAGGTGCATGGACAAAGAAACGCACAGCGCAAATGATATTGGGGCCGAATCTTTGCCTTAAAAGAAAGTGCGCCTAAGCGAGTACATCATCCCAAGGACCCCAGCCAGGCAATAGGGATGCATCAACCGCAGCCAGTCGCAAAATAAGAGTTTTCTTTTCTCTTGACCAAGACATCGCTTCGCCTTCTCTCCTTACTCCATGGAACGAGGCAAATCTTGAAAGGCATGATCAGCCAATAGCCTAGTATAAACGTTGATACCGCAACCCGTTATTTTGACGCGCTATACTTTGGGGTGCTTAGCTCAGAAAGTGCATAATAGTGTTCCTGGTACACCAACTATGAAAGTGTGCTGTTTGGTAATGGCTGACTGAACCGGAATGCAACATAAAGCTGCCCAAACGAACAGCCATGGTAAAAGTGGGAATGCCTATTTAAATACCGCCGTCTTCATTAATACGTGCTCTGCCTCAATTCCCGACATCATGGTAAAGGCAACTAAACTGTCTGCCGTCTATGTGAACTTGCTTGCAACGCTACCTTGCAGTATCATGCTCACAGATCAATTTAAATATGCATTTGGTGCAATTAGTACAGTTTCAGATGAGATAGCTGTCCATAAACAACTACATTACCTGGAGAGCCACGTGGGCATATCCCACATTGCGTCAACAAACCTCTCACATCCTGAGTCTAACTTTTATTATCGCGCTCTGTTTTCATTTCTTCTTCAACTGGGGTGTCAGATCTCACTGCCCTACGGTGATGTAGTCCAACTGACCAGCCTCTTTCCCTCTGAATGCCCCTATGCAACCCAGACTTATGCGGTATAGGCTCTACAGACTCAACGCTCTCGTTCCCCCACCCAGGGAGCCTGTTAAACTCGTTCACCTGCTATTGTTGCGGCCTTTGTTTCTGCCTTTATTGTACGTGCTATTCCTATGCGCTAACAATTCCACACCGGCCAGATCGGCCCTTTTAGCCGATTTCATTCAGCGTTCTTCGACGTTACAAAGCTGGTTCGCTTTACCCACCGTTTTGTTTACATCACCCAGAAAGCCT
This sequence comes from Dicrocoelium dendriticum, assembly GCA_944474145.2. Lineage (NCBI taxonomy): Eukaryota > Metazoa > Platyhelminthes > Trematoda > Plagiorchiida > Dicrocoeliidae > Dicrocoelium > Dicrocoelium dendriticum. The sequence goes on along the minus strand of OX104064.1, from coordinate 58,630,778 downwards.
CGTGGACTCCTCCACGCTTTAACAATAAACCCTGCTCACCCGACCCTAACCTTTCCTTGGCTCGCTTTCGGTTTTCATTTCCTTTTTATTCAGACGGCCAGCTTCACTGCCCTGCAGTGACCTTGTCTCACCGGACTAGTCTGTTTCTCTCTGACTTCTCCCATGCTACCGAGACTTAAACGGTGCAAGCTCCGCAGAAGTAACTCTGTTAACCCTTCTCTGGGGGACCGCTAAACTTGTTCCCTCGTTGTTGTTATAGTCTTGTTCGTATATTAATTGTACGCCCTAAGCCCAAAGCGCCGATTAATTCAGCCCAGCTTAGTCGGCCTCGTACTCACCGAATTCATTTGGACTTCTGAGGCATCATTTCCCTTGGTTCGGCTGATCTAAATTTTCAGTTTACCTTACTCTTTTTCAATAAACCCTCTCAACCCGACTCTAAGCTTTTCTTCTTTCGCTTTCTGTTTTCATTCCTTCTTTTAGTCGGACGGCCGACTTCCTAACCTACAGTGATCTAGCCTCACTTGCCCTGTCAGTTTGGCTCTAATCATTCTTTTGTAACTGAGACTTCAGCGGTACAGGCTCTGTAGCCTCAACGTAACGTTTTCTCTACCTCTTGGGCCCGCTAGATTTGTTCACTCTTTATTTTTTCAGCCTCTTTCTTACCTTTATTGTAAGTCCCAATCCCAGCGCACTGACCACTTCAGTCTCGCTTGATCGACCCCCAGCTCTCCGAATTCACTTAGACTTATGAGACGTAACCCATCCTGATTCGGCTGTCCTAACGGACTGCTTACTTCCTTGAAAGCCACGTTGACCTTTCCATCCATTAAATAAAAGCCTTTCTCAACCCTACTCTGGCTACTCCTTGTCTCAGTCACTGCTTGCTTTACAACTGGATTGCCATCTCTGTGCTTTGCCCTAAGCAATTGTTTTCTGACCGTATTATTGCGATCTGACTGTAGGCACACTACTGAGACATATATGATGTAAGTGCTATATACCCAAAGCCTTGTTCCCCGAGCCCTTTGCTGAAATTGCTTGTTTTCTTATCACAGCTTATTCTTTCCCAACCTTGCTCCTCACCATTCGTCTTCCCTACTTAATTAAACGACTTAGTCGAAATCCACCGACAATCTAAACCCTTCGGCTCGGCCTCTCGCTCTCCGACATTGCGCCGTCCACCGAGGCTTCACTGTTCACTGTACGACTAATCTAAATTTTTATGGAGCACATTTAGTTTAGATATTTAGTTTATAAGGATGCAAATAATGTGAGGTTCATTAGTGGAAGCACTTCTGCGACTGATCTTTTTCTCTGATTTCCGGGTGCATCGTTGTTGTCGGTTTGCGCGGCTGCCTTTGTTCGTTGTCTTTTTCTCAGAGAGTTTCACAGAACCAGTGGCAAGAAACCAAGGAGCAGTCCGCTGCCTTGACCTCAAGCTTGCAACGACGCACAATATACTCTTAGCTGGAAATGAATGGATAAGTATTACGCTGCAGTGTTTATTACCGTATAGACAAAACCCATATTTTATTGTCTCGGATGGATACCACTATATTGATGTCTAAGCAACTGGGTTCAGCTCACATTTTCTTCCCATAATTCATACTCGGAGTTCACTTGCTGACATTTATCATTAAATCGGACGTTTCTTCTGACCGGATGGCAGCTTTTCCTACCTGTGCTATGCACCTAAGTTGGAAATATCCCAACAATATACTTTCACACAATATTTCACTGTGGCAAAACAAATGGGTTGGGCCCATTACACTACTGAAATTCTTTTCACTTACCACATCTGGAGCGGTCCACACTACTTTTAGCGTCCATACTGTCGTAGATGCCAGCTTCCCCAGTCAACAGAACTTACCCTGGGAGGATTTCTGGTTCATTACTCCTTACAACTTGCAGCTTTCTCGGGCCTGAACGATTACGTTTAGCTAATCTCCATCCTTCAATAATTGTTTCCGTAACCTGTTACTGGATATTATTGGCTTCCCCTCGGAGACATTACGCGGTTCTACCGATGACAAATACAAAACGTTCTATGTTCGCTTTTTAGTTTACTTACCGTACGAAACAGGCCATTACGTCAGGATGAATGAAAAAGTCCCGCGCCCGTCATGCATCAGCCAGCAAAACTAATGGGTTATCCTGACTGCGACTAACAGAACCAATAAGCAGTCAATTGCCTAATGCAGCTTGCCTTTCGAATGCGTCGATGGCAGTGTTCCTGGAGGTGGTGGGTTTTTGCATGGCGAGCGTTCTCTCCATAAAAAGCCACAAAAGTCCGTTTAACAACACTGCGAGGTAGCGGATGTGAGTCGCCACTTAATAAAGTTACAGCCAATAAGCACACACTGACAAGCTGCTTATGACTATGTACTACCATGCTTGATACGCGCCGACAATTTTTATTTGCATATTTCGTCGCCACTACTTTTCCTGCGCAGTAACTTTTGTTCTTTAGGTTACACGCACAGAAACCCAGCGTATCGTGAAATTGCGACTGAGCACATTCTTCACCAGTTCTTTGCTAATTGATCAATTCTAGTTCTCTTTATTCCTCCCTGAATTGTTACGGCACCTTATGGCAAACCGATTGCGCCCATACGAACGTGCCAGAACTCGCGACAATGCGCTTTCTTTATTTGTATCTCTGTCTTATTTGTACAGTTTCAACTAGGCACGTCTGAACAATCTCCAATTGTCACTGTTACTAGTGCCATGGCATGTCCGTATAATAGCATTTATTTGATTATGTTACTGCGAGCATTCCTTGCATAGCCGAGAATAAATGTTCAGTTATTTAGTTATCTAGTGGCCGTTGTCAAGGCATGGCCTGCATACCTTACATCATTAGCTCAAGTTGCTGATATGAGAAAAATGTCAAAACCAACAAACACAAAGACGCTGGTATGCATACTACCATCGCCAACGGGGTACGTGATGGCGCACGTCAGGCCCGAAACCTGCTCCTCTTCATCTTTCAAACAGAATGCTTTGGAATTAGTTAGCCGCGTATTTTTGACCGAGTGAAGCATCGCTATTGGCACTTGCATAAGTAAACGCCCAATACATGAAGCGTCAGTCGTAACTACCAAATTCTCATCAATTTCAATGCCCCAAAACTAGCTACATACCTTCCCGCAATTATGTCTTCCTTATGAACATATTCCTATCAAACATGACGTAACAGTGTTGCTTAACAATAGCACAAAGCAAGGAAAACGTTACTTGCAGCATTTCCAAGCCCCGAATTTGCCGCTTGCTTTAGGTCAAGGACTAATGTTGGGATGCATCTGACCCTCTTCTGTCACCCGTCGAGGATGGTTTTACATTATGATCCTTTTCGCTTTGTCCTAACGGATGACACCAGATGCTGCGACATGGAACACTTGCTTGCATGGCGTCTCCGATATGAGGGACACAGACTACGAACCAAGCAGCGTAGACATCCCACTGCTAACCACACTTCTCACTCATACACGCAGTGCAAAATCCGCTCTCGCTACACAAGCTATTGCAAGAAATTACCAGCAGCTGAAAGGTAACAAGACTCATATTATGTAACCATTCTCCTTGCCGCACCACCGTAACCGTGCTACTTTGCCCAGGAATTTCAAGCCTGCCAATGCTGATTATATAACTGCCTCTGCTCTTAAACAGTGCGAGGTGGTGTCAATGATTTTCATCTCAGTTACTAAAGTATTCGACAGTTGCATGGCTCTATTGAGCGCCACACTTGCGGCCACGTGGGTTTTTATTTATATAACCCAGACCAAGCGCTTGATTGTTGTCGTTTGGGAGACGCTACCTTTTAAGTAAAGTTTGGAACGATGTTTAGTTAGGTGCTGTCAGCACCGTTTGCTTAGTAGGTCTGCACTTTATTGCTTACCGACATACTGCTAATGGGAACCGTTTTCTCTATGCGTTCTGGTTGTGGTTTCTAGTTCCTTATCCAGACAATCGTTCCAGCAGGTACGCCTGGTGCAAGCAAGAATGGTTCATTGTTGAACGCTTGTGGCGCATTGAGGTAAAACGGCGTAAAGCGACTAAATGACTAAACCTATTCTAAAAATGTTTGGCACACGGTTCTCCAAGCATAAACATAAGGTTTAGTCCAACATTAAACGACAGACAGAGTGCAACTATAATTACTATTTTGAAATCGTTGTATATTGCCCCTAAAAATATGTTTATGAATAAAGTTTCCTGGCTCCTACAAGGGCATGCAAGGAGGTAGCTTTATACGTATCCAACTGTTGCTTATTAAGCAGCATTTGGGGTTTACTACAAGGTGTTCTGTTATTGGCGCTTGCGTACAGAAAAAATAGTGTTGGATAGAATATTCAAAAAGCTGTTTACTGCAAAATCACTTTTAATTAGTAGTATGCGCTTTTAAGTGGGTATAAAGCTACACTGTGATTATTAAGCAGTCGCCTGTAGCGCTACCTGTCCAGCTGCTTGGAGTCATGTTTTGTGGGATAGGCAGTTGACATATTGGTCATCGAAACTACCGGCTGAGCAGACATGACCGAATAATCTTTCGCAAAGAGGAAATCGGTAATTACCTACATGAAATATTTTAGACACATTTTATAAAGCTTAAGGTCATGGTAATTTACCATCTTTGGGATGGCTTCAAGTCATCGTGGTTAAGGATACGTTGCGGAAATGTTAGTTTTATAATATTTTGATCACGGTGGAACGATTAATGTTGTGAATTGCAGCTACGTGTGAGAAGGTGTCTTCGCACTTCAGGAAAATTGTGCATCTGTCCTGGTTAGGTAAGTGTAGGGCATTTGGGAAACCGGAGATTTATGAGGCGGCATCTCGGTCAAAATTTACTGCTTTGTTAGTACAGTACCTTGCGCTTTAACACCTTACGACCAGCTATAAATCCTTCACTTTGGTCAAGGTTTTGTTGGGTGCAGCATATGCCAGATTTAAGCAGCGGTACTGCCACCTTAGTCGTTATGTTTGCGTTTAAATGTAAAGCCGAGCCAATTGGGCACTGCACGTAAGTCCTTTTAGATAAGTCTATCTTAATCATGCAGACGTGACCTGTCAGCACAATGCAAGGTCTCCACAAACTAGGCGGCCGAGGGTTTGGGCTTCAGCGAAGGAAGAAGCAGAAGGGCACGTCGGAAGCACGCTGCAGTGTAAGGCTTGGAACCGGGTAAATTAAAGGCCCTACATTATGTACATCAAGCAGCGGTTTGTTTGCTAAAGTTGGCACGTGGGTAGATAACTACATACTGCGCAGTTCATTGTTGCTAAGTGGGGGGGTACAATGATGGTAAACCTTCGGATCTACGCCTATCAGGCGGAGAGGAAAGAACAGGGCCATAAAAGTATTTAAACACCCTGGGCAAGTAAAAACTGAAATAACCTGCGATTTGCGAACGCTATTAGGTAGTGGTGCAGTGCGAAAGTAAGCTTACCCAATTAGCTAGGAGAAGGGAGCAAAAGCAGGTTCATTAATAAAAATGCAGCGGTGCCTAGAATAAAGCAGGCAGTGAACCTGTGAAATATCCGAGCATAGGAATCTTATGCCCAGCGATTTGCAGGCACGTAAGTTGCCCCGGCGAGACTAGACCGAAAGAGCTGAAGCACTTTGTGTGATGGAACTGAACACTGGCGTAAGACGAAGTGTCAAAGACGTTACGGCGCGTAAATGGGCACTAGGCATCAGTAGGTATGACGCTAATGAGCAGCAGCTCAATAACCAATTTAGTAAACCAGGCATCCTAGGAGGTAAGACCTTTGGCAGCAAGAGTGAGGAGCGTCATTGGTAGAGCTTTCTGAGGGTAAATGGGGAATAAACTTCAACAGAACTGTGGGCAATGTGCAGCAGCACGCGGTGCATGTCAAGCAAGGACTGAAGATCCAGGAGCCGTTGCTGGATGATGGCGATAGACCAGTGGTCGGTGGGTCAAACCTGAGGACCACTTCAGAAGTCGCGTTACTTCAGAAAAAATTCGGGAGCAAAGTATGCAGTACTAAATTTGTCAAACACCGTCCGTCAAAAGGCCTAGGATAAAATGGAGCGTAGACCTTAGTATGAGAACTATGATTTATGTGCACTTCAGAGGAAGGATTTATACCTAAAGCTTTGAAAATATAATAAATGTTCGAAAAATTTCTGAAGAGAATTACAGGGCGTGAGTTTGTTGCAAGAAATAAAGTGAGCTTGTTAGGAAAGTCGAGAGCGGGATCCTTCAGACATCTATTATTCCGGAAATAGCGTTAGGCTGGACGAATAAAGCTTTCATGGGACCGAAGTTCCTAGATCATTTGACTGGATATAACGGAGAACTCAGTAAGGCAGTCGAGAAACGAGACCGATTCCGGGGCTGTAATTATCAGAAATGGTTCGGCAAGATGGAACAGTCCTTCGTAAACAGAAATGCTGTAAGCTACCTATAAAATAAACTGCAGATCTTGATGAAAGCAATGAGAAGCAAGGAAATTTCAGAATTCGAGGTTGTCCTCAAATGTTAGAAGGGCTAGTCTAACTAGGGAATTAGTTAAAGAAGATAAGCAAATCCGCGGGAGTGCCATTTGTAGCGTTGACCGAGAAAGAGTTGCTGTTTGTTACGTTGAGTGCAAAGACCAGTTCGGAAGATGTGGTACAATAAGTTGATTAAGCAGGAGGCTAGGAGTCATTCTTGGATAATAATTTCAGGTACATGCGGCAGGGTAAAACAGCGATATTGGTATGACAGTCGAGCGACGTTACAATTACAAGCACCGGAGTTGTCTTTTATGCTTAGGGACGCTATGCAACTTAGAAAATTGGTCAAACAAATGTGGAAGATTGTTTGTCGTACGCAATAGATTAAATAAATGAATACTGTGTTTCAACAGAGCAGGGCGGGCATTTTGGGAGTGAGCACAACATTTTGGTACCTATAATTGTTTTGTGCATGTTCATGAACACGACTAATCAGGTGCTGTCAGTATTGGACGCACAAGACCCAGGAATGTACTGCTGTTTGTCTTCGTGCTTAACAGGCAGGCCCTCTAGGTAGAAAATGAATTGCATATTAAAACGGGTTCGCAAAGTACGAGATGTAAGGAGACGTATTACGGGGAATTTTGGAATAGTGAGTCGGGAAGAACAGGTCCGAGAGTTTTGTCTACTCAATGCAGGTCAGCTGTTAACTTTGAAGAAAAGCTGGGGTAAAGTTTTAGGAGTAGTAGCATGTCACTGTTCAAACATTTACAGGTAATTGTACAGAAGCGAGTGTATGCATGGAATTTGTGAAATTAGGTAACGCTTAAGTTGCTAATGCGTGGTAGGGAGCAGTGATTTATTGAATGGCAAGTCACATAAGCCGTGTTGGGTTGTGATTAAACAGACATGTGTGGTTTCTTGCGGGGAGAACGCTTGCCAGACGACAACACACCACGCCCTGCAACACTGACTACCGGTGGTAGGAAATTTAAACGGCTGCTTGTTCACCAATAATTTTAACGGTTAGTTGCAAAACTGCATCGCCTCTTTGCGTCTGTTGGCTGGAAGGTTGGTTTTTACAACATCCCCCGCGGTTGATCAATGCTAGTACAGTCAGAGGAGTTATGTGACTTATGTTGTAAATTCTCTGTTCGAATTAGTTTGTTGTGGCTGAATTGCGTGGTATGAAACATAACAATAATCTGTTTTGCATCGGTGGCCAGGAGGCTCAGGGATGTTTTAATTGGTGTTTCATGTAGGTACTGATATCCTTTAGAAGCAAGGAAAGCAAACAAATACCGAGGAAACTGCCAAGAAACATGTACGGGATTATTTAAATGTTTAAATAAAAGCTAGTTTTGACTTTTGTGGTTGTAATATCGATAGAAGAACCAGAAGATAATACAGGGCAGAACTGCCATTTTGAGTGCAAGTTGGACCCCCAATAGTTTTCGGATGGGAGAGGAAACTGCGCAAACATTTGGCCTGGTTTAAGCAGGAGCAGCCCTGTGTGTAAAACGGAAGTATTAAGAGTTGGGAACAATCGAGTTGACGAACTCGAACAGCATGGAAGGTGATGTAAGTCACATCCAGGATGTAGGTTGAGTAGTCAATCGTCGGTGGTGGAGCTGGTCGTCCGGGTACACGAATGGGCAAAAGATGTTTCTAACTTTTGCGCGATTAACGCACAGTAGTGCACGAAACCTGTGCGGTTGATTAGATTCCAGTGAGGAACATATGGTAATAATTTAAGTGCTTGGATTTCGGAGTAGTAGCTGAGAGCGCATGCAAGATTATTTGCCTGGGAATTTGGGACTAATGGGTGGTACATGAACGTCGTTAAAGGCTAAGTTAAGGCACCTTAGCAGCCGTAACAAATACAACAACCGACCCAACCGGTATAAGCATGTTACATATTGATTGTCGAAAAGCAACTAGAAGTGCCACATGTTAGCATGTAGGACGTAAAAAGCTTACTGGCATATTTCTAAAGGCCGAGACACGAAGGGGCAAACTTTTGATTATAAATATGCAGAGGTATATGTACAATATTTTATAAAACAAATATAGCCGTACAGCGGACGGTGCCTTTAGACGATGAATATGTTCCCCAGCTTACACAATCGACGTAGAAAGTTGTCGTTCGCTGGCCATGAAGGTCAAATAAACGTTGCGGGATATGACTTTGTAACATATTACATGAACTGAAGCTGTCATCAAACACGAGGTTATTTGGAATGCCCGCATCCAAACCACAAGACTCATTGCTTCACTAGTGTGCACTGTTTGCTTGGAAGTCGAAATTTTGTTCCCATAACGGATAGCCCCTTACTAAGTAATGTTGAAGTTTTCCATCGTTTGCTTTAATTCATCCGTAGGACTCCGGGACAGCCAAGTAAAAATGAATTAGAACAATAGAAAAGTAATAGAGGGTATCAGGTTCTCGAGATACAGTGCAATACACAAGAAAATTTTGATTATTATTTTTTTCGCAGCAGCATTTTTAGCTACCATGAACGCCCAACATATTATAATTCTTTTCAAAAGGATCAATTAACACTACTACTAAATATCTTCCTTTTTGTCAAAAGGAACTAATAGGATTACTTTTACCTCCTTGGTAGGGCGTCTACCTTACATATGCAAAATACGCACTCACAAACTAACGTACGCCTTACGAAATTTGCAAGCGTAGTTGCTATAACCTAATTAAGTGTTGCTAAATGCTTTAACTATTTAGTTGATTAGTTATTTGTGTGTAGTTTGATTTCGACCTTGGGCCAAGGTTTGGATACAGAACCTGTTTAAAATATATATGCGAAAAGTCGATGGGTTCCTTGTTGGGTCCCTATGGTAATGTCAGGATTTGCAAAATAAAACCCTAGTGTCAAATGTATATTCACCCTTTAGCCAACTAAGGCAGCACAATGCAGTTAGCTGCCGTCGGAGTGTGATTCAAATAAGTTTTCATCAGTGTCATAGATGTGAAGCATGCCTATCATTTTTGCATTTTTAAGAAAGTTTCGTACGTCCCTCTTGAAGCGTGTTGGATGAGTTCACCCCCTGACACTCGTAAGTAATTTATTCTAAAGATGTATATAAATTAGCAAAATAGGGAATAAAGTTTTTCTTAGCTGTCAATGGTATAATCGTGCTATCTATATTACGTAAGTTGAATTTTGTCCCGATGCTTAACTGCATGGGTGCCTGCACCATATGCCCTTTTGTAAACGAGTTTATGTAAAAAGCAAAGGCTAAAGTTCACGAGAAGCAATCAAAAGGGCTGTACTTTAAGAGGAAGGCATCGCCCTTTTTAAGTCATTCCCTGATTTCTCTTACGAAGCCACTTGGTCATGTGCCTCCGGGTTTTTTTCAATATGATCTGGCCGAATTTCCTTACGTTGCTGCAAATTATTGTGCACTATTCCAGTTTTGGACGAATACACATTCTGTGCAATTGAAATCTAACTTCCTCCGTGTAAATGTGACGGCTTATGTGACAGGTTAACTGGCTTGCTTTAGCTACAGTAAAGCTTACCTGTTTGATAAAGTTTAAGCTATTGGATTAATGCAACCATAGGTCATAAATCGAGGTGCTGGTTTTGATAACGGGTTTGTAATTAGTTAAAGTCCCGGGAAGTATGGTGCACTTATAAAACATGACGTTAGACTTTAAGGCTGGGAACCGCATCTGCCGCTTATGGCATCAAAGCTATAAAGCTGCTAGGGCCACGCGGATATTCTCTAGTTAAAGTACTAGGTAATTTGGTTGAATGATATAGATGACTTTCATATCATCTGCAAAAGGAAAAGGGCGACCTTGTATTAAGACGGCAAGTAGGTCGTTTACGTATATTAGGAAAAGGGCGGACTCAGTATATTGCCTTGAACAACCCCACTTGTGAAGACTGTGTCATTTGCTTCAACCCCTGCTATTTTAACAGCTTGTTTAGGTTGGTTAAGACAAGGGCAAATTCCAATCAGGGCCGTAGGGCCTACCAACTTTTCAGAAGAGTAGAGCTAGTTCTAGCTTGCTGATGGATGAAGGCAGTGAGTAACATTTCATGCGTACTGACATGGTAGAATTATCCAGGAACTACGGAGCTGTAGCACCGTGAAGTGCGTTGGCATAGGACGTCCAGTGGGCGAGAAAAGAGGCGGCCTAAGGCAATACATGGGTGAAAGGGGCCTTCTGACCTTCATAATATGGGTGTAGGCAAGTAAGTGTTAAACTGGTAGGATAACATGGAACAAGCCGAGGTACCGTTATTGTGGTGAACAGAAACGTAACCATCCGTAATTTCCGTGCTACGAACATCAAAAGAAAAAACCGCATCAAAAGATTTTGTGGTCAGTCAGGACATTGAGTTCTAAACGTACAGCTAATTCACTTGGGGAGTGGGATAGCATAGCTAATACTAACAAGGAAGAAAGGACCGTGTAAAACAGTGGAAAAAGTGACCGCTACTCAGGCCAGCGCTAGGCACACGTATCAACTGCAGTAGAAATCAGAGACAGGAAAAGGTCCAAGCACAATACTACGGAAAACAAAATAATTACTTGCAGCAAACGTAGGACCATGCTATTTCTCTAGCGCTAAAAATATATACAATAGTTGAAAAGGCAAAAGTTGAATCATACGAGAGGTCAACGTATTACAATTAGTAGCGAAAGGTTAAACAAAGAAGTGGATGAGGATTGTCAGGATCAGTAGTGAGAAGTTGAGTTTGGAGCGATAAATACGTCTTCAGGCTACTAGAATTAGGAGGTGACCACTGCAGAGGAAAGCTTTTCCTGAAAGCTAGGTAGCCTGGTGCCGGCTGGTGTATGCCATAGGTTACGATGAAAATAAGAGAAGGCTATGTTAACGTGAACTAGTAGCATCATTATGAAAGCCAAGCTAACGCTCAAGAAGAGACCACTTGCATCCAAAAATAGGGGGTACCAGCCATCCAGCGTATAAGTCTAGCAACGCTTGGAAGAATGTGGATAATACTTTCACAAAGCCAATGGCAAATGGTACAGAATGGAGCCGACGTCAGTAGCCGGTTCGCCGAGACTGTGGTGATAAGCAGGCTAAGATGCGCCTTGTGTGTGTATAAAGTTGTACTCATTACTGTGAGACACAACTGCATAGACTTGAATTTGGTATCAAAGCACGAAAATCGGTAACTGTGCTAAAGTGTGACAACTAAAACAGTTACAGCCTGAACACGGTTGCATGTTTACGTGTAAATGTTCCTGACCGCAACTTGAAGGAACATGTTGCGGTGCATACATTTGTGCTTGGTCGGGTCGCCAGTCAAGAACGGCTAACAAGAATTCTTTCAAGTACATGAATGACGTCACTGAAGTAAGGGAGCTGCCGTAATTGACTTATCGGTAGGCCTTATTTGCCACGTCAACTTGTTATGGTACACATTTGTGGGCCTTTTAGAAGAGAAACACTGGCCAGGAGGAGACCCAGCCCACCCTGAACCATTGCCGCCGTACTACCCAATAAAAAGCAATTAACACAAACCAACCAGCTGGCACCGCGAAGTGGTTGTTTGGCGATCCAGCCACGGCCGTTTCGCCTTTATTCGGTGCCAGGTTACCGTTTTTGCGTTACATGCAGATGCAGTTGTGTAACCACTGAACAGGGCGTTTTGCGCCTAAGCTGCTATATTATTCCTACTGCAGTGCGAAGCTACTCTCGCATTAGGAAGGGTGAGGCCACAGAAAATATGTGCTATGCATAAGGTGGATGTCTGTACCTCACTGGCGGCTACATTGAGGTAACCAGCAGGAACAGAGGCACGAGTTAGTTTTACGTCCAAGAGTTCAATAATATGACACATCAGGAAATCCTGGTGAACATATTTGAATATTCATGGCTGTCACACACCTGGACAACGTTTTGAAAGGGTCGTGACGGCCGCTGTTTAAACACGTGCACAGGGCACCCACTTGTGTGCCGGACGTGCTGCGTGCTTCGAATCAACCTAATAACACACGCGTTTATGTAGTGTACACAATCCGAGGAAATTTATCTATATTTATCTTAAGAAAAGATAAAGCAATATCATACAGATCACTATGGTTAACGATGTCGCGGGCTTACATCAGAGAAGATCCTCATGAAGAGACATGGATTGAACCATCAATGTTTGCCTGTCGTGAGACATCATAAAACCTTTCAGGCTGAGGCAGCCTAATTTTAACGAAATAGCCTTATGCGAATGCCAAATCAATTTGACCCGTTGCGCAGAGCTTACGAAATTTAAGTAACCTTATCAAGAAACCAGAATATGATAAACCAGAGTTGAATGCATTCGTGCAGTGTCCTTTGATTCGGATTAAGATGGGAGTACTTGGTATTGAATCACCACCTTAAGCCAGGAACAGGAAAAATATGAGGTGGCTTCAGTCATTTAGACCACCATAACTCAGGTTGTTATAGTATTATCGTAGGTTCGAAGCCTAATCTGCCTGAACGCATATGGAGGAACTAGTGGTGGATTTGGTCATATAGGCTACTTATGTTCAGGTTGCGGTAGGTTTACTAGGCACAAGGAGACGAACCTGGGCACCAGAATAGGGCGTGCTGCCGGTGCGTTAACTTACATAGAAAAACTTAACGTAGTTTTCGCCAGGCTCACTCTAACCTATAAACTATGTTTAATGCAGTCAATTAGCCTTCGATGGGGATCAGGCTGGAACAACTAACAGACGTGTTCAGCTCCGTAAACCACATGCTTTGGAGCCAAGCTTGGCTTATTTCTTCAAACAAGTCCCACGCCTTCTTTGATGTGCCCCTAGTAAAATGATGAATCTATATTATAAGTGGATGTTTGTGAGTGGTGTAAATTTCATAGAAAGTAGAAGTCACGATTAAAATTCACACACAATAATGTGCCTCGAAGGGGAATCGAACTTCGGTCCGACGCATTTCTGGTCCGCTGCTGCACCACTGAGCTACCGAGGGCTGACGATTGGGTACGAAATTTTTAATACATGACTTCTGCTTGGTGCGCGACATCTTGCCAATGAGCTCACATTATCTGTCCTCGTGTTGCAGCTTGGCTCACTTACCAGTCACTTTCTAATAAACCGAAGTATCTGTACTTCAGGGGTCCAAAGGGCGGTGGTAGATTAATTGTGGCTGTTTGTGTGTGATGTAAAGTTCGTGGCAAGTAGAAGTTACGATTAAAATTACACACAATAACGTGCCTCGACGGAAAATCGAACCCCGGTCCAATACTTTCCGGTCAGCTGCTCTACCACTGAGTTACCGAGAGCTGACGATTAGGTGCGCAATTTTTAATACCCAAGTAATCTACAATCGCCCTTTGGACACCTGAAGGACAGATACTTCGGTGCATTGGGAAGTGAAGGGTGAATGAGCCAAGCTGCACCACCAGGACAGCTAATCTGAGCTCAATGGCAATATGGCGCGCACCAAGCAGAAGTCATGTATTAAAAGTTGCGTCAGCTCTCGGTAGCTCAGTGACACAGCAGTGGACCGGAAACTCGTTGGATCTGGGTTCGATCCCCCTTCGAGGCACGTTACTGTGTGTGAATTTTAATAGTAACTTATACTTTCTAGGAGCCATATTACCGTACTTTATGTGCAGACTTTAACAGAACCGCCGAGAAAAGACTACTGTATTTTAGACCGTTCACTATTCTTCTCTTAAGCTTTCCTCATTGTAGTAACTTCAGCTGGACAACAGAAGAATATTGCCCTGAAGCATTTATTGCGGACATTAGGCATGCCTCCTTGCAACATGTTAGGTAGGGCATATACATTTTTTCCTATGCTGGTCAAAATGTAGAAGGCTTTGGAAATACAGCTAGGTCGATACCGGCAAATATAAATATATATTCTATGCAGGTGCGAGAGCAACTATAACTTACATCCTACAACCATTATTTGCTCTTCACCGTAGACGTGGCTCCACGGAAACGTCCACAACGTTTAAAAACGTCGTCAAAATTTCATGCGTATTAGATGAACAGCTTTTTATCCCTATGGTTCGCTTAGACTTCAGCTCTTTTATTAACACAGAAGGTGACGTTAAATTTTGAGGTTGTTTAGGTACGACTGATCTATCATTGTTACTTGCATATCAATAATTTGGATCCTTGGCATTTGTAAACTTACCTTGAGTTCATTCGTGGCACGAAATGTAACAGCTTTGCATCAGATTAACAGAAATAATGGTTAATCCAAAGCCATTACCGGTTCTACTGGGTTCTTTTAACCAACACCGCCCATGTTTTGTTATTAGCAGGTTAGTATAGAGAAAGATCTCTTCAGTAAACCATCCTTCAAAGAAGAATTAATGTTACTCTTGCCACAACGCTTCTGTAGAGTGCCTTTTATCTTTTCCAAGGCTATACAAATGATAGATGTTAAGCCGCTGGAGGGTAGTTTAGTGTTAGTGCAATGTACGCTTTGTACTGGGGCAGTAAGGTCCGTTTTCTAGTCTATAACTAGAAGGTCAGCTTTTAGCAACAAGCGACGGGCTTAGAAAATTGTGGAACAATATGGTCATTCACTGTCATGAGGAATAGGAGATGCAAACTCTTCTGAGCTATCGCGGAAGTTTGGCTCAGCCTAAGTGGTGGTTTCCTAAATGTGTCCGTGCTTACTTCCATAGGCCCTAGGTGGTGGTGCGTGAAGCAATTAGGTTGGAGGGCGAAGTTACCACAAAATAAACGGAGGTGTATTGCTGGACTAGATAGTTTTATGTCTCATGACCTTAGTGAAGCGCATTAGCCCTCGGGTTGGAAAACAAGGTATGTCGAAGCTAACGTTGGCCTTTTGTTAAAGTAAGAATTGGTTTCTGGTGTCACAATGATAATTGTTTAATCAATGTAGGTAGGTTGGCAAAACCTGTAAAACAGGTCTGCATAGACATGGCCATGGTACAATAAGACGGAGGAGTTGTAAAGTTACAGAAAGGTTACAACAACCTAGATATATATGGTTATTAGATGGTAAATGTTTAATTGGCAAGGTTGCATATTTTGTGCTGTGAATATTGATGGCTAGCCTGTGTCGGGTCATGTACTAATTTTTGCAAATTTATAAAACTTAAATGAAAGATTAAATAATATATTATGCTGGATTGCAAAGGGACACTTAACGTAGGAGCAAGCAAACTTTGAAGTCGAGTATGTTTTACTGCAGACAAGTGTTGTGTGCAAAAGCTGATTGCTAAAAGGCAGGACGTTGTAGAAAGTTGGAAAGTATTTGTGAGAAACAAAATGCTTAGTACTGTGACGGTAGCCTGTATGTATGTGGATAGCTGTTAAAACAAGCATCAGAGCGTATAAAGACAACTGTTAATGGAATTCGCGGACAGAGCAATACCCTTGCTTTACATTTCAATTAGTAACATGTTGCTGTGTACAGCTGGTCAGTGTGAGACCCTTGTCTGCCACTACTTGGTGGCGAGTATCATCCGCCACCTCCTAGTGTTCTTAAGCCTACCGTTGTGAGTTTTATAGCGCAACCGCTCGTCAAGCGAAAAACCCACCACGCTCTAGAACACTGTTATCTACTCGTTTGAACCGTAATGGTGTGCCGTCAGTTCCTACCCAGTACGTCTTATCCTGGGGACCGCTGGGTGGGAAATGGGTTGCACTATTTTTCTAGATAAGGGCTAGGAAACCCAATTTCGCGTGAGTCCGTTCAATGCTTTACGCCGCACGGCTAGCTGCGTCTTGTGTACACCCTCTTCCGAACATTCGGCTGGGGACAAGTCGTTCTTCTTGAATAAGTTAATACGTAGTTTACTGTGGAATGTATCTTGGCACTCCAAGTCAAGCGGTAGCAAAATTTGCTGCCAGTCAGGTTTCGCAACACGCACGTTGCTATGGATATAATCAGCGGTGGCCAAAGTTCGTGAAGGCGGCATAAATGGAAAAAGTAAGCAGGTGGTAACACAGTCGTACGTGGATGCTAAAAAGTTGGGTCCATGTGTGTATAGTTCAGCCAGTAAAGGCTTTATAATGGTAGCGAAACCGATTAGCGTATACGGGGTTTTGTGCTTGTGTGTATCAAGCAAATATGATTCCAAGCAATTTGCCAGTGTGTATTAGTCAGCAGTGACCTTATTCCGTAGCAAGTCCCATCCGCCAATTCAAAGTGTTGTTAAAGAGATAGTTGTGGCTCTTTATAGTAAGAACGCTTGCCAGACACAAATGAACCACCTCCTAGAACCCAGCCGTAACATATAGAATGGTAATGCATAAACTGGAAAATCTTACCGACCGTTTACAATGACTAATTTGCCGTCGAATGACTTCTAATTATTCCGTTGTCTGACCGATTAGCTAAGTAGGGGCCATCATACTAGTTGCGGACAACAGATGATGGAACAAGCACAAAGAGTCAGCTTGTTAAGTGTCCAGGGAAGTAAAGTTTCAAAAGTACTAGAGTCTGATGAGTTCCGATTTTGTATAGTTTTCGGGAGTGTGAAGGCATGGTGTCCAGCGTACCACTCTGAACTTCGGTCTCGGTGGCGAGCGCCATTGAATCCTGTTGGGATAAAACCGTGGTCCAAGTAAGTCGTAGTCAATTTTGTCGTCCCGTCTCATGCAAAAGCGCAGTTCCTCAGCCTAATCCCTGATCTTAAAGAAGAAGTTAACCTCGGAGGAAAGGAAAAAAGTAAAAGTAAACGGAAGAAGGTCGTAAAGAACAGGCGCCCAACCACATACTGTCAACGTCTTGCGCTATGACGCTTATACTGGCAACAAGTGGATATACTATGTTCAATTAGTAATGTGTTAAAGCTGAGTTTCGAACCCACAACCAAAAGCAAGCTCCGCATGGATAGATTGATGACATCTACCAAGTGAAGAAAGACGTTATACTTGAAAGCAATCCAAGCAGTATCAGCTTACTATTATACAACGTATGTTAGGAAAGAGCAAAAAGAGAGGGTTGTAAAGCTGGTGGTGATTTTATGATTCATGAAAAACACGTAGCCAGCGCACTTTACCCTGGAGGACAGCATAAGTAAGCATAAATAGCTTGCAATAAGAAAGAGTCAAAGGCGAATAATTGATAACAAAGCAGCGGAAAGGTAAGCTTTACGTTCGGAGTGAAGTTGTTCGGTGGCTCTATGTGTATAAAGACGACATAAGACGGTGCGCTGGTGAGGTGCGCAGCGATACCAAGGACAGAAGAATCCTGCAGTAGTAGCGCTACTTCATGTACACAGCTCAGTGGCCCTTAGTAGAAAACCACCTAACCAAATGATGTATCCGGTATGCAACGGAGGTACTGTTGCATTACAGGCAGTGCATGCTCTTAACCACCATGCAAGAGAACAAGTGCAATCAGGTGCAAAGGAAAAGAAGAGGTGCGGGAGCTCAACGTTGTGTCGTTGTCGCTAGGTACTCACGGCTACAAAAAGCATAAGGCAAGGTAAAGTTAGGTAAACGCCTTGAAAAGGGTGGCCCTGCGCCGACCAACTGATTTAACTGCATGCTGGAAACGAGCGTAGGAAAGGACATAGACAAAAAGGAGACGAACAGGAAGAACGCAAGAATACTTTAGGGTAAGGAGGACGGCAGAGCTTATAGGGCTAAAGCACAGCGGCGCACAGATAAACGTGCAACGTTAGAGTGATCCAAAGAAATCTAGTAAGTGTGAATGACGTTGCAGCGAGTAAAAGTTAACATAACGTGTAGAAGGCAAAGGCTGTATACTGAATGGAGGAGATAAGGTTGTTCGCTAATTGAGATCTAAAAAGTACTCGGTGAGGGGACAGCGAGCAGGCGGAATGCAAACATACATTAAGATTATTGTGGACGTCAGAATGTAGGAGGCTAAAGAGCAGTGTTGCGCATATACTCACGTCATGCTTGCGTGCTAAGATAATGGTAGCAAGATAACCTAAGCCAGGAAAGCCAGTGATAGCGCTGAATTGCTGCAAGAGCAAGCGTCGCAGACATTTCAGCGCGGGATGAATGGCTGAACACCTAGAAAGGAGATACTAAGGAGTGGTTGTGCGCTGACCAGATGAGCTAAGCTTAGACGCTATGTGAGAGCTGAGAGTTAAGCGATGATAGAACCACGAACTGGCGGAATGCAAGCATACATTAAGGTGGGTGAAGACGTCAGTGCATATGAGGCTAAATGGCAGCGGCACGCGGGTAATGCAGGCATAAGAGGGGGTTAAGAGCTTACTGCTGTGCTAGACGGAGAGGAATATCCAGGAAGGAGCTGGTTTCCTATATTAACAAGTTCCGAAGGAAGGGCGACGAGTAAGTTATGGCATAACATCTGGAAAGAAGGGGCCTAGTACCGGCTGTGCGTTGACAAATGAGGGAAGATTGTGTGTTAGAAGACGGCTAAGGACGTTCGGTTGACGTAGTGACCGCCACCTAACTGAATGCAAGCACGCCATTCGGATGAAGGAGCAAGCAACAAATAAAATAAAATAAATAAATGAACTTATTCTCGACAATGCTTGGTAAACCTTTACAGGCATGATCATGTTTCACTAACCTAGTGGATTCAACATGTACAACAATAGGTTTTCAGCGTGACCGTTCATGTAGGCCACTGGGTGTATATAAATGTATGTACTTGTGTATGAAGCGGGAGAGCCTATGATGCGCTAAGGATAATGGTGGCTAGAACCTGACAAATGAGCTACCCACTGCTGCTACCATTGTGCCATTAGCCCATGTACTGTACGCCTCCTCGTGGTGACCGCTGGCTGGGAGTTGAATTACGCCCATCTCCTAGCTAAGAGCCAGGACACCAATCCGCATGAGTCAGCGAACTGACTATGTGCTGGACACGCTGTCGTTCGGGTGTACATTTAACCGAAGGTTTTGGCTTAAGGACCGAGTCGTACCTCTGCCAGGTGTGCAGGCCCTGCCAGTACCCTAGTCCGTCCTCTTCAGAGGTTAGGAAGTGGTCAAGGGCTATCTTCCCGCAAAACTTAACTATGGGAGCCAACCGGTCTACGGGATATAAGCTCACCGATTGATTGGTGCAGAGCACGAGCGCCACGCAATTTTTGTTGACGGAGGAAGGGATCCTCCGGGTGCTTAATGGTTTGCTACTGCCCGCCACAAGTCAGGTAGCCTGTGAGCAAATTGGTACAAATCCGCCATTACTCACATACGCCCGGCAGCGGTCGCACTACGGTCACTACGGTCACATAACACATATGAGTCGTTCCAGGACCTCAAAGGCTCCGTGTGACGGCCGTCAAGCAGCTCCTCGCTACTTTGAGGGTCAGGCTTTTAAGCCTAATGCTCCGGGCGGAGTTCCTCAGGCAAAACGCTAAATCACCCACTGCTTTTTGGGCCAGGCTAGTGATCCAAAGACTCCGGGTGGAGTCTCCCAGACCGGCTCCTGAAGCACAACTGTCACTTCGAGAGCAAATGCCCAAGAATGCAATCGTAGGCCTTTGCGCAAAGCACAACGTCGGGTGCTAGAACTTGTGCACGCTACTGGACCGTCACCCGAGTGAACTACTTGAACAACGCTCTGCACTGCTCGCGGTGGAACTGGCGTGCTACCACATTGTTAGTGCGGCGCTCCGCTGGACTGGACTCGCTGAGCAAGCTGAGTTGCATGAAGCAGCCGCTGTCTACCCATTTCACTGTGTGGGCAACGCCGTCTTAGCACCACTGAACATGGGTTGGATTTGCAATATCTGGTCGCCCAAATGGCCAGTGTTTAAGTGAACCAACGGGCAAAAGCGCGACTGATGACTGTTCGCCTACATGCCAGAAGAGGAAAGTTTGCCTCGTCTAAATGTACGTATGGTCTGACCATGTATTATCCTGATGACGCACGATCAACACTACAAGCAGCTGTCCCCCTTGACACGGGCTTTGCCCAGGAGGGACTGACAATCTGCTAGGTGGTTACAACGCGCGCGTTGCGCGTGATGCGTCGGTGTGGACAGATGTTATCGGTCAAAATGGCATTGATTCAGCGAATGTAAGTGGTGTCAGCCCACTCTCACTGTGTGCTGCTCACGGCCTAACGATCACGAATACTCGGTTCGTAGGGAGTGCGAGTGGTGTAGCCACTTGGATCCACCCACGGAGTGGTCACGCTCACATGCTCGACTATGTCATCGTACGTGAGTGTGATATGCATGATGTGCGCATGAAACGCGCATTACGTGGCACTGTGGGGTACGGATCCTTACTTGGTGCGGACCAAACTACACATATATTTGTAAATCTAGGTATTGCACTGACACCGTGCATCGGAGTAACTTTAAAATTCTCTCCATTAGTACTTTGCCGTGACGTACTGAACTGGAGTTGGCGTTGGCTGCACCACTGTGTGACGTAGACGGCATAGCCACAGTGAGCGACCTGTGGCGCTACGTTCGCGAACAGTTAACAGCAGCTGCAGAGGAGAACATTGGGAGCGCGAACCGCAAGCGGCCTGCTTGATTTGACGTGAACGATGCAAGGCTTGGCTCAGTGGTGTCGGGGAAGAATGCAGCATTTGCTGCACATGTGGCAGACCCCAGTGACTTGCGGATTAATAGCCAGTTTTGACGGCGACGGAGCGGGGAGCTCCGTTGCACTAAAGTGCATGGTGGACGAAGCAGGCGAAGCAGATAGATGCTACGCCAAAAGCACTGAACATAGTGAGTGCTTTGGCTCTTTGAAAGCGATATATGGACCGCTGGCGTCACTGAGTATGTGAATAGAGGATAGCTCAAGCGCTACACGTACCCAGACCGCAAACATATTGCAGGTCTGGAGGAAGCACCGACTAACTCCTGAAAAACCGTGCAGAGATCGACTGGTCTAATTTGAACGGCCTGAATCAGCACAAGTTTTGACCAGTCTGGCAAAAACGCTTATTCTGGATGAGACGCAGAGAGCATTTCCTCAGCTGCGAAACGGTGTGTTCCTGGACTGACGGGATCCCACCTGAAGTATTGAAGAAAGAGAGACCAGCGTTGATGACTGCGCTGCACTACTTGGTGCAATATTCAGTATTGCCGCAAATCAGCATTTGTGTTCACGTATTGGCAATTACCTCCCGCCTCTGCTACCTTGGAATTGTGGTATCAGCTGACCAGCAGCTACACCATGAGCATGGCATCCGCGGCTCTAAAGCAGCGGTGGCATCATGGAAGCTAGAGCGCCGAGTGTGGAACCACCAGCAGCTTACAGCTGGCACGAAGCTGCTGGAGTACAAATCTCTGGCGCTGTCCGTTCATCTATACAGAGAGAAACGTGGACGAGGTACCATCGGAACCTGCGATATCTCCAGCGGTTCGCTCAATAATGTCTGTGACGGATTCTGCGTATTGGTTGCTGTGCCAGACTTGCAGACACGGAAGTGTGGTACCTTAGGTGGTTCGGTCGTGTTGGTGTATTGCTTCGGCGTGAACGCCAGAGCAGCTAGTATACGGTCAGCTGAGTATTAGTAAGCGGCATGCGGGGAACCCAACGCTACGTTATCAGCACATGAGCAAAGTGAGCCCCTCACGTTTTAAGCATGATTGAGGATCACGGGAATAGAAAGCGGTTTATCGGCGTGCATGGCAGGTGCTGATCATGAACGCGGGTGCCAAAGTGCGGAAGAAGGACTGCATGCCTGCAGCAAAGAAACAGCTACTGCCGAAGCGGCAGGTGCCGATGGATTGTACTTCATCGCCCTGGAGCGCATGGTAATGTAGCACGTGCGGTCGCGATTGCCTGAGTCAGACAGGCAAAGTGAGCCATGAGCAAGGCCACTCTGAACCACAACCGCAGTAACAATGGGTCATGCAGCAAAAGTATGAGGAACCGGCACAGAGTTTGCACATTGCATTCGATTTAATAACCGCTTGCTTGCTTGCTGAATCGCTTTATTTCACGTGGTGGATTTGTTATATTTTGTCGCTATCGTCTACGTGAACTAGCTTCTTTTTATTTTCACCTTTGGCTTTACAATATCCTTTCTGCCGTTTAGAAC
Organism: Dicrocoelium dendriticum; assembly: GCA_944474145.2. Lineage (NCBI taxonomy): Eukaryota > Metazoa > Platyhelminthes > Trematoda > Plagiorchiida > Dicrocoeliidae > Dicrocoelium > Dicrocoelium dendriticum. The sequence continues at coordinate 58,608,360 of OX104064.1, read as the reverse complement.
CTATCGCGGATTTGTCGGCAACTAACTTATTTCCTTGCGCACTTGGTGAAAAGCCATGTCGACATATTTGTAGACATTATACGATTAATTTTAGTTCATTTTGTCCTTTCAAGTGCTTAGCTGATGCGTCATATCCCTGGTGTAGCTGCGCTTGGTGTGCAGGTTCAAAATATGCCTGTCTGTCTGTTACCCACTACCTCGTCTATATTGGCTCCAGGAGGCGGTCGTTTGTTGTTGTAGGGAACGGTGTACAGTTCCTTGTAGCCGTGTTAGAAGTAAAGGGTGTCTTCAGACTTTCAGGGTGGAGCAGACCACGGTGCAGCTAACACCTTGTGTGCGCTCAAATCTGTACATACGGCGTGCCTGGGTTTCACTGTGTAGGAACATGGTCTTGCGCCTTTGATGAAACCTAGCTCCCATCCACATGCCTCCTGGCCTAATTCCTTTGGGTACAAAATAGATATTGAATGTGTGGATGGTGAGTGGTGCCACTCAAGCTACTCATGGTCACTGGGTAGGCGTGGGCCTTTTGGCTGGCCACCATGGAAAGCAAAGCCAAAAACGGGAGCCGCCAACGAATTTCGGTTCAATGTAGCCGTGTAGCCAGCTTTTCTGAATATCCCGCAGCAGTGTTGGATGTTTGTAATCTCAGGAAGGTGAGAAAAACAAAGGATGACCGTTGGTTAGAATGCGTTTTAAGGATATTTACAGTGAAGTGATATTAATTTGTGGTGAGTCACATCGGTCACGTCACAGCGTTGATAAACCGACATTTGTAGCTTTCAAAAGGGTGAAGGTCTGCCAGGCGAAAATCCACCAAGTGCTGGAACACTGCTGCCGAAATATTTGCTGAAACGGGTTACTCCCGTTCCACCCAGCTAGCACCGCGAAATGGTTGTCCGGCTAGCCAGCCGTGGGTGGAGGAGCACATGCTCCATACCTGGACCTCACGCAGTATTTTGGACAAATACAATAAGCTATGGATTACGTCAGTGTGAACACTATCCGGCTAAAACCACCGCCGCGCTGCCACCTTTGGAGCAATCGTGCCAGGCCTGCTGAATAAAGCGTAGTGCTAAGCCATAGCACGCAACAGTTGGCCATTTACTGCTTTCAGCTTCTGCTGCACCACTCTCCCCGTCCCATTTAACCTAACCCACTACTTCCCTCAATTTTGGCCACACGGTATGCCTCTCCCTGTCAATCAGAAGTCATTTCTACGTTTTTACGTACGAGCTATTGCTCACCATGGCAAACGGATGCCTCGGAGCAGAGCATGCAACATCCGGTGCTGGCGCGCGCGGATATCACTCGATAAGCAACCAAGTCAGCGACCCAAGTGACGCACTGCATTGGTGCAACTCTTAGGCTACGGAATCAACGCTGCCGCCCTGAGCAACACTAGGCTTGCTGACCGAGGCGAGCTGCATTACGCTGTTGCGTGTTGCTTAGTGGGTAACATTACCACAGCACCACAGCACTACGTGTACAGTCATCAGCTTAGCACTATCGGCCAACACGAAATACCAGCTGGGGGCTATGCCGACTGGAACTAGACCACGCTTGATGACTCGACTCCTACGATTTGGAAAACGTAGTTGCAACTTGTTAGCAGGGATGGCCAACCCACGCGCTATCCTTACCACACAATGGATCCGTTTTACGCGCACTGTCCTCCATGGTATGGCCCGTGCCGAGGAGTGCTTGACTTTCTTACTGGGTACACTTGATGTGTCCACTGGACGTAAGGCTGCTGTGTAGACAGGAGTACACCATTTTTAATGTATTGGCACAACCAAAAAAACCGGCGGCATACTGCTAACACAGTACGCCAATCACGACTTGACGAGCGCGGGAACCCGCTTTAAACTGGATGCGATTGATGTAACTATTTGGGAGGTTTCAAGAAGTTGTGTCCATTTGAATCCGCATGCGACAGCGTCACATGCGTGAACATCGTATGACAAATTACTGCATAGCGCCGAATGTAGCACTGAGTATCAGTTTCAACTGACTAAATTACCGAAAATAAACATTATTTGCCTAGCCAGTACAACCTGTTTGAATTGAAACAGCACTGCTAGCGGAGCTAAAAGATGTCCGTGTACTACCATTACACAACGGCCGAGGTAGTATAGGTTGTATGAATTATCGTGGTGTCAGCTTGCTGTCCTTTAGCGGTAAAGTGCTTGCACGTTTCATACTCAACCGCTTCGACACCCAAACATTTGAACTGAACACGGGGGATAGCGGTGCGGGCCGCAGCACTATGCGTATGGCTTTAGGGCTCGTCAGTTGCAAGGAAATTGCCTAGGGCGAAACCAGCAAGTTCATACGTTGTTTATTGACATCACTGCTGCCAATTCCACGGTAAACCGCTAGACACCGTGAGAGGTTTTGCTAAGTTTGGTTGTACGGGTTGTTTTGTAAGCTTCATCGAAGGTCTGCCCAATGGAATGCGGGCAAGGGCGCAAATACTTAATCACTCCTCGATTGACTTCAATAGGATGCCTCTGGTGGGAAGCAAAAATGTGTGTTAACCATTGCCACTTTCAATATTTGGGGAAATGTTATGCTGTCTTGTGGCTTATATCCTGCTTGTGACCATGGTGTCCTTGCAAAGTGCCGCCTTGTTAGTGAATTAATGAGAGCTATGGGTTGTGATGCTTGTGTCCATTTGTTGCTGTTTGTGCACAGTGCAGATAGATCGCGGCCCATCCGTTCGGCTCCCTCTATACCAGCAGACAAATGCTGGCTCACTATCAGCGCAAGCAAGACATACAGCGGTACAAAGTGGATGGTCTACAGAAAGGACGTCACAATTGGAGCGATTCCATTACCGGTGTCTGCGACAGTTTCAGCATATCCGCTGGCGTGGCACTGCTGCAGACACCACTCTGGTGCTTCGAAGTGGCCTGTACGTAGTAGACTGCACACTTCTGCTGCAGCACTTAAGGTGGCTGGGACATATCGATCGAATAAATCCGACAAAGGTACCAAAACAGCCATTGTAGGCTGACATAGCGCAGTGAATCGATAGATTGGAAAACCAAAAGTACTTCATTATGACATGATAAAGTTGAGTTTAACCCCTACTAAAGTTGCATTCATGTTCTACTTGTCAATGACAGTGGCTTGTAGGGAATGGCGCCTGCTGTCTCATTGGGCGGGTACTCTATTCCATTAGAAAACACTGCTATATGCGGAGAAGCGCTATGTACGGAAGCGACACAGGCCGATGTATGCTACTTATCGGCTTCGAGCTCATGGTGATGCAGCACCTGCAACTGCGGGTGCCTAAGCCGATGATATTAGCTTACTAGTGTTGCGACGTGGGGCCAGCATCCAAAAAACAACGAGCAGGCTGATCATCTAGTTATAATCAGCGCAGCGCTCGGTTGGTGTTTTGCGTCCGCATTCATGCGCTTCATTAACCCAGGTCGACCGCGTGGTTCATATGACAAGTGTGCCGCATCCTTGTCGCGTGTGAGCTTACGTGTTGGCTTACGTACTGGATTTCTTGCATTTATGATTCTGATGTTGCATGTTATCCCCGGTGTGGTGTTGTGGAGGTAACTTGCTGCCGACAATTCCATTAACCACCACTTGTATACTGGCTCCTGGAGATAGTCTGATGTTGCGGAAGGGGACAGAATGCGCCGTCTTCGTTACAGTGCTAGATACAAACAGTGGTTCTCTGCATCTAGTGTAGAAGGTGATCCGGCAAAGTCAACCCATCCACAGTATCCACTGAAAATGGTACACTGAGGCCTTCCGTCCGGGGGTTGATTATAAGTTGACCTGAATTCCCTTGCTTACGTAATATTCCGTGCTGGATTTTTAGTGTCCGCGCTACATTATCGTTTATTTGCCTACATTGCTAGTTATACCTGAAAAGTATTCTGATTGGCCACCTACGACGTACCAAGTTGTTGCGGGTTATTACGGGCAACATAGAGCATCACTAGATAGCTAGGCCTATTTCGAACGTATACCGCTTGACTGCCTTTTACATTTGCTCTTTTCTGCTATCTGGTTGCAAACCATAAAGCCACTTTTAGCAAAAAGTTGTAGTGGTGTAAATCGTAGATAACCATTCAATTGCAAATAACTCGCGGACTATTGCCCGAATTGCGTTGTTATTACTTAAGTTAATCAACGGTTACTTGTCATGAGCAGCATAACGGTTTGTTACTTTATGAAGTACGCTAGTCCTACAAAAGTTGTTTCAATTCTTAAAGTTATACTCAGGTTAAAATTTGGCGCCACAACTCAAGTTCAGCGCAAGCAAAGTTGGGTTATATTGTTCGTTAATTTGTATTATTCTAGTGAGGAACGCTGGTTTAGTCTGCCTGGTAATAAACCCTCTTTAGGTTACTCTTCATTTCGCAAAACTATTTTTAACCTCCCTATTCCTTAAATTTCCGCTGTTCTTGTTGCTTCCATGTCCGCTCCAATAATTGTGACGCCTGAGCGGGCCAATATAGTCCAAAGAATTTAAGTGAAGTTGTGGTGAAGTAGACCCAGTTCCAAAGCAGAACTGCACCACTACGGCTCCGCGCAACTTTCACAACCACGAAAAGCAAGGGGCTCAGCATCTTTTGAAACAACCTAAAGAATATCTAGGTGGGCGCTGGGACTCCATCAGCTCTACACCAAACACTGCCCAAGCATTCGGGATTGCCAACGAGGAACATATACTCACAGGTTACCTACTCCCGCGCATGAGCATAGGATTAACGTAATGATTAATCTAATCCCTTAAGAGCGTAGCATCTAGCCAGACCAGAAAGTTACCTATTTATTTATTTAGTTTGTTAGTTGTTTAAAATTTCCCAAGTGAGAAGGAATATTCTTGCTCTCTGTTGAAAGTGTGTAGGCTGGCACCGTTGATGATATCTGGCTCCCGTTCGCAGACCTCTCCGCTTTATTCCGCCACGTTCTCTCCGGATATTAAAAGTATCGGTGAAGCTATATGGTTTATCGGGCAAGCCAACTAGGTCTCTCTCCAGACCCAAGCTTTTGGTGGCTTTCGTATACCGCCCGCAATAACAGGCGATTCCAGAACCGGAGGCCGCCAAACATGTGTAAATGCTGCAAAGGTGGCCGTTTAAATTGGTAGATGTGCTGCAATACTTAAATAAAAAATATTTTATTCTGAACCCGGCGTGGCACGTCATTTGGGCATGATCGGCATTTTGCAATATTGTAAATGATAGCATGCTTAGCAGCCCCAGCGGCAGGAGTAGTACAGTTGGACTCAGTAGTGTGTGTCCACATGGCGCAAATGTTGTACAAAGTCTATGTCCAGAGAAGGCGAGATGTAGGGATAAGCGTTAGAACAGTAACGTGGTATGTTGCCAAAGAACTAGTCCGATGGCGTTGTGTACCAAGGGCGGGTCAGATGAGGGTACTATGAGAAAAAGCTGCAAATACGGTTAAGATTAGTGGCATGTAACTGCTCAAAAATGTAGGCTTGTTCGTGCGAGAGCAGATATATGCACAGAACTTGAAAATATGGTATTGGTCTACTTACAACTGTGTGTTAGGGGCGGTGACTTTATTGAGTGGCGAGTCCCATCCGCCACGTCGCAGTGCTTTTTGTTGGAAAAAAGCTTGCCAGACAGGGACCCACCACGTCTTGGAACACTGCCGGCTGGTGCTTTGATATCGGAAAGATTGCAACTGACCGCTTACCCATGTCAATACTCCTGCAGCATTAAACTGTGAGATGGATGACTGAGGTCCACGGACTGGATACAAACATTTGTAAAGACTAGTAGGGACGTCCTTTAGTGGCGATACAAATTCGTCGCTTTGCGACATTAAGCAGAATTCGGTGGCTTTATACCGGGAAAACGATTACCTGGTGGAAACCCAATCACCACTAGGACCACTGCCGATGAGCTATTGGCTAGAAAGAGCTTTACATGTATCACCCTGCTGGCATAATGGTTAAGTACGCAGAGAGTATTTAGTCGAAATACTAATTTGTCGTGCTTTCTTATAGTGCATAAGTTTATGAGCACTTGACGGTTTGCTCATACTCAGGCTAGCTGATAGAACTTGTAACTGCCCCGCATTTCCTTTAAGGATCCTTAAAATACACAACTTACCATCAATTTAAAGGGCTTGTCCCGCGGAACTTCATTCTGGTGGTTGGGTCAAACTGCTTAATGAGCAACTTACTTTGTGAAAGCAAAATGTTTCTAGCACTATCTACGTCTAGGTTTTGGAAGGTAGTCCACTACTTTTTGTTAGCTGCTTTTCTTACCTGGAACAAATTGGTACGCTTGGCATTCAGACGACATACTCCTCGGATATGTAGGGGCAGGTATTGTATCCACGTAAGGAAAACACCGCAATGCTCGGTGTGGCCATGTTGTAGGAGGTTAAGGTTTCAGAAGACCCGCGTCGGTGTCATCTCCGACCGGTGATTGCAATGGTTGACCCAGTAATAGCTGAATTAGCAAGAAAACATGCTACATGAAGTTGGCTTCAGAAATTGCACCATGAGGAACGGAATCAAAGAATTAATGAGAGCCTGTAGTTGAGTAGTTTCCATAGGCATTGAGTCCATTGCCATCTTCGAAATTGCTCAGTTCTTGCCTGTCGCCTAACTGTTGTCTGTGTCTAAGTTGCAGATAATGATAGTAGGCGAAAACATATACACGACCCGGACCGTTCGGCATAAACTTGGCCCCGCATCCTTTCGAACCCGTCGCTACTGACGAACTCTACAGCGTGTACCCGGAAGTCTGGTCTACAGCAAAGGCTAACGCCTGCCCCGGCAGTCATCCCATAACTATCAGCTGGAAAACATGCGGATCTAAGAGATAGACCGCGTCAACACGTTTATCAGATGTTATCCATTGCTCTGCGAGTCAGGAAACCTAAGCGAAGCTTCGAGGTGTGGTTGAGCAACGCGTACCGTTTGTTCCTTGTGCTGCCTACATCGGCGTATACCACACTCAGTCCTTGTACTGAAATTGATCTAAGGGGTCAGACAACACTAGCACCGACTTTAGGAAGATCTCGGTTTTCCGGTACAACACGAAAAGCTACGCCGTAAGGGATTTTATCGCTTATCAGTCAAGTTCTGACGCATCTGCTACCACAATCATTTTAACCCGGTCTTATGGGGTGCGCCCCATCAGAAGATAAAATGTTTCCACTTGAGCAGCGAGATGCACCTAGCGATGCGGCACTGTTCCGCCTCATATTGAAATACTATAGTGAGGGACGAACCACGGCAGTGTGGTTCTGGTTTCTGCCCGGGATAACAACGGGAACCATCGTGACCCTATCACACAGGTAGAAAGAGTTAGCGCTTTAGAACTCCCCATCCTTTATACGTCCTCAATGTTGGTCCTTACATGTTAATTAAGACACGCTGGAAATAAGCAGTCATAGTTCATCCAAAAGCCTGCTTAGCTCGAGCATATTTCGCGTTTGAGGCTGCGGATGCGGACTTTCCATGTGCCCCAACAAATTCAATCTGTTACGTACGCTGGGCCAATTCAGACAGCATTTGTCCCTCGCATTCAACAAATATCGTGTCTCTTAAAAGCAAGCAAACTGATAACTCTGCTGCGTAAAAATTCGGTTATTCCATTGGTTATCGCCACCACGTTTCAATTAACCTTTTATTTATACATTAACATTGTCCTGTGTAATTTTTGGGCAGTTTTCTCTGCCCAGTTTTCTTTCCTCCCTTATTATAAAGGGCATCAATGGCCACAGGAAAAACATCTAGGACATACGCGCGACGCTCACCTCGTCACGGAAACAACACTGCAGTATGAAATTGTCCGAAATTCGCAATCCTAACACATTAAAGGAACCCGGAAAACTAACCATAGTAATACATTTCACCAAAGTCACCAGACTTCAACAGCTCCAGTCACTCGCGGTCGACTCCGAATAAGACAACCACACAGCCATCGGAACCAACTTGGCGTAACATGACTGCGAATAAACGCGAGAGTGAACTGTCAGATTCAACCTTGGCAATGTCATAGCACCGGTTGGTAGTGTTCCAGGCCTTGGTGGGTTTTGAACAGTGAGGGTATTCAATACAAAGAGTCACAAATGTCTGTTTACCAACGCTTTGACTTGGCGGATGCGACTTGCCACTCAATAAAGTCAACGCACCAAGCACGCAGTGACAAGTTGCCCGATAACAAATTTCACAAATTCTGTGCATATATCTGCTCTCATAAGACTACGCCCACATATTTCGTCAGTGACAGGCAACAATGCTTAAACTATTGTTGCAGCTTCTTCCTCCTGTTTCGCTTACCTGCCCCACACAGTGTACATAATCTCCTAGGACTAAATCTTTGGCAACAGCAACCACTTTGCTGACCCGCTCCTAATCTCTATATTTTGCTTTCTGTGATGCTAGAATTCATTTAATTTTTGAGCCATGTGGGCTAACACTAATGAATGCGTCTGATTTGGCGTACCTCGATAAATGTGAGAATAATATATATATATATACACACTGCATTTGTTCCTGCTAATCATGCTGTCATGTATAATACGTACTATGCTAGGTATGCAAAAAAGGGCATGCCACGCTTTTTCTAGAATAAGATATTTATTTTTATCATTTGGAACGCTTTTCACCTAGCAGCGAGCGACCTAATTTCAAGTGCTGGGCTTTAAGACATTCTTTAGTTTATAGCTGCAGACAGCTAAACCCAGGCTGCTGGTAACTAGTGCCGCGCTTTGACGCAGGTAGGTAGCATTGGTTCGTTATTTTCAAAACTCAGCGGTCGCTGGATTTTAGCGTACAACATGACCAGGTGGAGAAGTTTCCACCACGGCTACAATTTGAAGTCGACAGGCTGAACGCAGGCATTCGTGAGATGCGGGGAAGCTTTGCATCTCACAGGTTAGCCGCAGAGCTAAGCACTGCTTAGTTGATTATAAAGCTTTTAGTTGTACCAGCAATTCGGCACTTGTCACCAATGACAAGCACAACGAGAAGGTTGTACGATTGTGGGGTTCATGGAAATAAACGTCCACTGTGCAAAACGAAATATGCCACCAAATGTCGAAGAATTTGCCCTGCGCGATGTCTGCACAGGTAGTGCATGTTTAACGACATCTAAATAATTAAAATCAGTCCCCCAGGCACGAAAATTGGTATTCGCTAAAAGGATAAACCGTTGCATATGTTTATCAAAATTGTTTCTCAAGTTACTTTAACGAAACATAGAAAAGTAGATCATGACAAAACATTGTAGTGTGCACAAGATAGATGGCTAAAAGCACTACAACAAAGTGTTCTACGCAAGACGTAGTCAGGTTAGCATTCTGCTCTTCTTTGCTCCTCTTCAATCACGGCACACGCGCGCGGCTTTGAAAAGCAAGCGAAAAACGCCGGTATAGCAACGGTTTCCATTTAGTACGTGTGCTTATATTTCGATCGTCGTCCACCTTACGACACCTCTAACAAGCAACGTCCCCGGTTCCTACCAGTTCAGCGGCTACGTCCGGTGGGATTCAGTCAGTTCGATTTCTACGTGGTCGTCTCCTATCGGAATGGGTTGAGACGAGTAAAGTGTATCGTTATGAGCAGACTTTTGGGACAAATGCGATGCTTTACTACGCACGTAGGATCAGACACCACTGACTCCAATACGTAGGAGCCAACCCACTCACGCTGGTACTTCACAGTTCTGTTTAGGATTTGCACCTATGTAACCAAATAAGTTTACTGACTCCTTAAGGGACACCGAAGACTTCATCATACTACTCATTTTGTTGTCCTTGTACCGATTTCAGGTGCACTGGTGCAACTTGAGGTACTTGTTGTAGTGAGTCCAGTAACATACTCACATACTCCATCCTTTATGAATAGAATTACTGAGCCAAAGAGGCGTAACTTTGGAGGCAACCGCGACACCCGTCCAGCCCAGATAAATTAGGATCTTTGTCTAGTCGACGAATGCATCGTAGTTCCGAAGGCCAAACAACTTAACTGGTACCTGGCGTCCAACGCAGTACCATTCTTCTCTGCAAAGCTTGTCTTGCCGATCATCCTGCTAGTGGAGCCGGGTGGGTGGATCGGGTGTAACCCCTTCCAGCAAATAGTTCGACGCCTGTGTTCCAGGAGGTGGTGGGTTTTCGCCTGGTAACTACTCGTCCTATAAAGAGCCGCAGAAGTATATTTATCGGAATTGTATAGTGGCGCGCTTTACTCGCCATAATCTGAAGTTATTGTCCAGTAGATATCTGGATCCTTAAATCCAATGCACTGATATCAAGCGCCTGTTATTGCATAGCCGTCATTGTCAAACCATCACATATACGGCACACGTACAGACACTAGCTGCAAAGCTAATCCTACGCACAGTGGCACGTAAATCCATGAACACACTGTCCGTTAGTACAAGCTATTTTTTCTTGACACTTTTGGTGACACTATGGTATCATAACGCGTTCATGCTGTAGAGGCGTGCGTTACGTTGTCGAGAATAAATGTATTCATTTAGTTACTAGTGCTTTAAGAGCTCTCTGTTGGTTTAACTTGACTGTACTTTTTAGGGGTGATATGCAGTAATCCCTAGCTTTTCGATCCCAATGACCCGGCAGCCTTCTGGTACAAATACACTCTTAACTTTGGAAACTGGTGCACCCCAGCGACAATCCCGGTGATTCAAAATTGCTGTCGCACGCTAACCGTATCGGTCTGCGTGCATGGTACAACCTCGCACCAAGTACTACACGACGAAATCACGCCCAAGTTGTATATTGACACAACCGGTATGACTGACTTTTACGCGCCCCAGCGCCATCCTTTTCCTTGGTCGGACTATGAACTGATAAAATGCTCACTCGTGTGAACTACAACCTTTTGGTTTTATCTTTCATGAAAGCGATCTGTTTTATTATTCCAAAGCAGTTATGCTTGTCCGCATCTTTGCTCACGCCTTCACAGGTGTGGCACGTTTTATCGAGAATAAACCATTTAATAATTAATTTATTTAGTTAATTGGTATAATCCACCATGCCTAAAATAAAACTGTATGGTTGTGTTGTTTTGAGCAACGGCCCGATAACATCTGCACTCACCATCTTGTTAGCATATCCTGCCTTCATATGTTGCAACCGAGCGCTTTTGGGGCCTAAAGGAAGGTTAGAGAATCCACAGTTCTCGCATGGCTGACAAAAGTTGATTACACCTCTCTGTTGGTTTAGTCACCAGAAACCCCGTCGTGTTGCTTCATCCGTTTTGTCAACTCCAGCGTGCCCAACGCTTTTTGTAGGTTACTTAACACCCAGTTGACCTTGGACTGGGGGAGTGCGATTCTTCTAGTGTAGGTCGGGTCAAAATTAAGCACCGAAATTCCTTCCTCCTTGGTTACGTTTTGCCACCTGCCTAACAGGCACAGCGCCTCATAACTGTTTTCTACCAGCCCCAAACTCGTCGGCCTGTAACAACCACGAAGACACATTTCGTAGTTGTCCCTCACTTTCCCACTTCGTTGAGGTCCGGAACTTATTGGGGATGTGAGCTGGGGCTAAGTAGCTAAGTTTTCGCCCGAGACGGATGTAATGTGCGACGTGGACCGACATATGCCATGTTTGTACATCAAAAGGATTCAGCGGTACTCAGTACCATGACCGTGGTCTAGTGTGAATAGCTAGGCATGCAGCTTGCACACTACCGAAAGTTATGCATAAGCTGAAAAACTAGGACACTAGAAACCTATAAAGTTTGTACATTTGGACACTAAACAAGACTACTCATCTTGACTCTTCCATGCTCTACGGAACACGGCGACCACGGCGGCCCTGACCAAACCAACTGAGGAAAGTGGAAGTCATTCGAGTGCGAATAACCGAATGTGAAATCATTCGGCAGGATGCTTTGCTGGTGGTATATTAGTGTTTAAAAGGAGTTACCTAAGTGTTCCAGGACGTGGGGGGTTTTTGCATGATAAATGTTCGCCTTATAACCAGCCACAATGGGTTTTTGAAAAACAATACGAGGTGGCTGATTTGACACGCCACTGAACGAAGTCTACCTACAAATACCTACTAGCAAGTCGACTGGAGTTATATCTCAAGCTTTCCATAACAAGTAAAGAAATAAATGACTTTCTTTCTACGTCTAGCGTTTGCACTACACTTATCGTGGCTTGGTTGTTTGCACGACGCACAATTAAGCCCAAAGTATCGGCACCCATTGATGACTTTATTCATCATACTTTCTTCTACAAGTTCCGCAGCCTTTACAAAATTCGGCCACTCTTGCTTACATATATATTAAGGTGACGGTTGCGATACATAACTATCTGTAACGTTGATCTTGCCTGATTGGGTCGGCCTCTCTAAACTCGAGCGTAGACCATTTACTTATTTATTTATTTACTAACGCATCTTAACAGCTAAATCGTTCGACTGCGCCAGTTGCCGAGATCTGTTCTCTGCACAGTGGAGTTTAACCACGACGAAGCGTTGCTTTTTGAATGAAGTAAACCTCCATGTTTATGGAGCGGAATTCTAGCCAATTCGTATGCGTCAGCTTGCTGGTTTTCTGACAGATGTTTGCACACAAAACCATATTGTTGTAGCTGTTCTTAGCGGCGCGCGGTTTGTTCTTTAGCATCCCTGAAGTTTTGCAGTCATTGTAAGGACCGATGGTCCGTCCGTACAACAAATCTTGCAAGTAGATATTCCCAAGCCAGTTTTTATTAAATGCCGCAACGGTTCATTACATTTCTGGTAGTGCAATAATTATTCTCTTCTAGTTAAGGCTCCTAACTTTGTAAGATACTGCTCAGTATATACTGTCAGGACCTTTCTGCGACGTCACAACTTAAATCGCTTAGTCATTCGCAGCGGTATCCAAACTGGATCCACCGTCCGAGGGAGTAAAGTCACGGTAAAATGCAAAGCTGTCATAAAGAGAAACTCGCGTAGCCAATCAAATGGGTCCTGGCATTCGGCAAACCGCACACTCTTCGACGTTTTGCAACAGCGCATTCAGTGGAGTGGCAAGAACACAGTATATTCATTAACGTGTCGTAATATGAAGCTAACTATAGAGATCCTGGACATGGCTAAGTACATATAGCTTCTGGCCACGACTGTACTTTTTCCGCCTTGTGGATGTCTGTTCTTGTCTGATCCTTAGAAGATATCCTCCATAGACGCCAATGCTTCCCGTATTAAGGAAAAAGTCGATGACTAAGTTCGACACCTACTTCAATTAGACGTTTCAGTACTTTCTCCATATTGTTCAAGTGTTCTGGTTTCGTGTTCCCGTGCAGGATAACGTCGCCCAAGTAAAGGAGACACTTACATGGGATCGACCAACACCACACAGGCTTAAGCAGATGGAGGAAGGCCACGAGTCAAAGTCTGAAATTTATACAAGCCGTTAGGCAGGTAGAAAGCAGGTAACGCTCGGTCGTAATTTTCCAATTTCAACTGCCCGTAGCCAGAAGCAAGCTCGAGTGTGCTACAACGCGTTGGACCACAAACTTATCCAAAAACCAGCAGGTTCTGTAGAGGGAAGAACCTTCCTGCCACGTCAGCTGGCTAAGACGTCTATACTCCACACACAGCCGGAAAACACCAGCTTCCTTCTTCAGCATGGGGTGGGGAGGGCTGTACATCGTTCCTCTTAGGCATTTCATCAGTCTATTCTGTAGTTCTCTCACCGCGAACTGAAATTCGTCTCGGTGGACTCTTCATGCCTTTAGCAGCGCGGGTATCCGTTGTGTGTTACCCACTATCAGTGCACCAAAGATGCCGTCTCCCTCTATACGAAAGCGGCGGAGGATTTCCGTAAAAGTTCTTCCAAGCGCCGAAGGTTAAGGTCATCACTAGGCGGCTTTAGTGGCTGCAGCAACCCTTCTATGCAAGAAATTTTTCCGAGGTTTCAGGCCCCTTTTACTCCAGCAAACAAACGCATTCATGACAGTGACGCGGAAGAGTGCAAGTAGCCGTGAATAATTTCGATCTTACCGAGTCTAGCTGACACTTCAGTCCACTCAGTAAGTCCATCCCAGTGATGACGGTGGATGAGATGGGTCTGAAACGTTAAACGTATACTGCAGTTGTTTATTAGGGATGACAATTGGCACCCGTATGTAATTATTTTGTATAGTGCTTCTATCCGTCAATGGGTACGTGGCATAACCCGCTTCCTAACAAAGAATGTCTTGATTCCCTCCTATATTTGTCAATAAAGGCGTTGTTTGCTCTGGTCCTTGGTTTCTTATTCGCATGCGCGGCGTGCTAGGGTCAAACAGACGAAAATCCTAAATATTTCTTTGGAAAGTTGGTCTCGAGCGTAAAACTGTCAGCCAGGTCCTCAACGCGGCTGCATGATCTAGAAGTTGTGCAAAATGCTCAATATTCAGTCCGCATAATCCTGTTCCAAACACCTCCATCGGCGGCGATCTCGAAAGTCACTCCTGAAAGTTAACTCAAAGCAGACCAACACTTCTCTACGGAGACAAATGCTGAACAAAATGTTGTGCTTGCTTCTCCCACCAGTCGTATGGCATTTTGATGGCGAACTTTGCAGTAGTCTGAGCCGTGGGCCGAGAATGGAAAATTGGAGCGTGTAAAGAAAAGTTTTCATGTGCCATGGAAACACACGCAGCAGAAGTTGATTTTCCGTCAACTTGTTCGTCACGTGCAAGCGTTGCTTTGGCTTGTTTTCTTGTTTTTGGCAATTTCATCCATGGCAGATTGGCCCATTTGTAGCGTCCACACTAGAAGAAGTCTAAGAGCGGAACAGGAACGTGTATTACGCAACAAGTCGTCAGGTTAACAGTTTTCACTTTACATCAGCACTATGTAAAAAATAAAAAAAAGAATCTGACTCTCTTCTCGAAACCTACTGCACTCGAGTGCAGTAGGTTCTGAGAAGAGAGTCAGATTTTTTTTTCTATTTTTTACATAGTGCTGATGTTAAGTGAAAAACTGTGTTAACCTGACGACTTGTTGGCGTAATACGATCACGTTGCCTAGTTCCGCTCTTAGACCTTCTTCTAGTGTGGACGCTACAAATGGGCCAATCTGCCACGGACGAAATTGCCGCAAACAAGAAAACAAGCCAAAGCTACACTTGCACGTGACGAACAATCTGACGAAAATCAACTTCAGCTGCATGTGTTTCCATGGCACATGAAAACTTTTCTTTACACGCTCCAATTTTCCATTCTCGGCCCACGGCTCAGACTACTGCAAAGTTCGCCATCAAAATGCCATACGACTGGTGGGAGAAGCAAGCACAACATTTTGTTCAGCATTTGTCTCCGTAGAGAAGTGTTGGTCTGCTTTTGAGTTAACTTTCAGGAGTGACTTTCGAGATCGCCGCCGATGGAGGTGTTTGGAACAGGATTATGCGGACTGAATATTGAGCATTTTGCACAACTTCTAGATCATGCAGCCGCGTTGAGGACCTGGCTGACAGTTTTACGCTCGAGACCAACTTTCCAAAGAAATATTTAGGATTTTCGTCTGTTTGACCCCTAGCACGCCGCGCATGCGAATAAGAAACCAAGGACCAGAGCAAACAACGCCTTTATTGACAAATATAGGAGGGAATCAAGACATTCTTTGTTAGGAAGCGGGTTATGCCACGTACCCATTGACGGATAGAAGCACTATACAAAATAATTACATACGGGTGCCAATTGTCATCCCTAATAAACAACTGCAGTATACGTTTAACGTTTCAGACCCATCTCATCCACCGTCATCACTGGGATGGACTTACTGAGTGGACTGAAGTGTCAGCTAGACCCGGTAAGATCGAAATTATTCACGGCTACCTGCACTCTTCTGCGTTACTGTCATGAATGCGTTGGTTTCCTGGAGTAAAAGGTGCATGAAACCTCGGAAAATTTTCCTGTATAGAAGGGTTGCTGCAGCCACTAAAGCCGTCTAATGATGACCTTAACCTTCGGCGCTTGAAAGAACTTTTGCGGAAATGCTCCGCGGCTTTCGTATAGAGGGAGAGGGCATCCTTGGTGCACTGATATTGTGCAACACACAATCGATACCAGCGCTGCTAAACGCATGAAGAGTCCACCGAGACGAATTTCAGTTCACGGTGTGAGAATTACAGAATGGACTAATGAAATGCCTAAGAGGAACGTTGTACAACCCTCCCCACCCCATGCTGAAGAACGAAACTGGTGTTTTCCTGCTGTGTGTGGTGTATAGACGTCTTAGCCAGCGGACGTGGCTGGAAGGTTCTCCCATCTACAGAACCTGCTGGTTTCTGGATAAGTTTGTGGTCCAACGCATTGTAGCACACTCGAGCTTGCTCCTGGCTACGGGCGGTTGAAATTGGAAAATTGCGACCGAGCGTTACCTGCCTTCTGCCTGCCTAACGGCTTGTATGAAATTCAGACCTTGCCTTGTGGCCTTCCTCCACCTGCTTAAGCTTGTGTGGTGTTGGTCGATCCCATGTAAGTGTCTTCTTTACTTGGGCGACGTTATCCTGCATGGGAAAACGAAGCCAGAGCACTTGAACAACATGGCGAAAGTACTGAAACGTCAAATTGAAGTAGATCTCGAAATTTAGTCATCGACTTGCGCTTTAATACGGGAAGTACTGGCGTCTATGGAAGACAGCTTCTAAGGATCAGACAAGAACAGACATCCACAAAGCGGAAAAGGTACAGTCGTGGCCAAAATCTACATGCACTTAGCCATGTCCCGGATCTCTATAGTTAGCTTCATATTACGACACATTAATGAATATACTGTGTTCTTGCCACTCCACTGAATGCGTTGTTGCAAAAACGTCGAAGAGTGTGCGCTTGCCGAATGCCAGGACCCATTTGATTGGCTACGCGGAGTTTCTCTGTACGACACCTTTGAATTTTACCTTGACTTTACTCCCTCGGACGGTGGATCCAGTTTGGATACCGCTGCGAATGACTAAGCGATTTATGTTGTGATATCGCAGAAAGGTCCTGACAGTATATACTGAGCAGTATCCTACAAAGTTAGGAGCCTCAGCTGGAAGAGAAGAATTATTGCACTACCAGAAACGTGATGAACCATTGCGGCCTTTTATAAAAATGGCTTGGGAATATCTACTTGCAAGATTTGTTGTACGGATGGACCATCGGTCCTTTCAATGACTGCAAAACTTCAGGAATGCTAAAGCACAAATCGCGCGCTGCTAAGAACAGCTACGAGAATGTGGTTTTGTATGCAAACATCTGTCAGAAAACCAGCAAGCTGGGGCATACGCACTGGCTAGTATTTCGCTCCATAAACCTGGAGGTTTACTTCATTCAACAAGCAACGCGTAGTCGTGGTCAAACTCCACTGTGCAGAGAACAGATGTCGGCAACTGGCGCAGTCGAACGATTTAGCTGTTGGGATGAGTTAGCAAATAACTAAATAAGTAAATGGTTTACGCTCGAGTTTAGAGAAGCCGACCCAATCAGGCAAGATCAACGTTACAGGTAGTTATGTCTCGCAACCGTCACCTTAATATAAGTTAGCAAGAGTGGCCGAATTTTGTAAAGGCTGAGGAACTTGTAGAAGAAAGTATGATGAATAAAGTCATCAATGTGTGCCGATACTTTGGGCTTAATTGCGCGTCGTGCAAACAACCAAGCCACGATAAGTGTAGTGAAAACGCTAGACGTAGAAAGAAAGTAATTTATTTCTTTAATTGTTATGGAAAGCTTGAGATATAACTCCAGTCGACTTGCTAGTAGATATTTGTGGGTAGACTTCGTTCAGTGGCGTGTCAAATCAGCCACCTCGTATTGTTTTTCAAAAACCCGTTGTGGTTTTTTATAGGGCGAACATTTACCAGGCGAAAACCACTCATGTCCTGGAACACTTAGGTAACTCCTTTTGAACACTAATATACAACCAGCAAAGCGTCCTGCCGAATGATTTCACATTCGGTTATTCGCACTCAAATGACTTCCACTTTCCTCAGTTGGTTTGGTCAGGGTCGCCGTGGTCGCTGTGTTCCGTAGAGTATGGAAGAGTCAAGATGAGTAGTCTTGTTTAGTGTCCAAATGTACAAACTTTATAGGTTTCTAGTGTCCTAGTTTTTCAGCTTATGCATAACTTTCGGTAGTGTGCAAGCTGCATGCCTAGCTATTCACACTAGACCACGGTCTTGGTACTGAGTACCGCTGAATCCTGTTGATGTACAAACATGGCATATGTCGGTCCACGTTGCATATTACATCCGTCTCGGGCGAAAACCTAGCTACTTAGCCCCAGCTTACATCCCCAATAAGTTCCGGACCTCAACGAAGTGGGAAAGTGAGGGACAACTATGAAATGTGTCTTCGTGGTTGTTACAGACCGACGAGTTCGGGGCTGGTAGAAAACAATTATGAGGCGCCGTGCCTGTTGGGCAGGTGGCACAACGTAACTAAGGAGGAAGGAATTTTGGTGCTCAATTTTGACCCGACCTACACTAGAAGAATCGCTTTCCCCCAGTCCAAGTTCAAATGGGTGTTAAGTAACCTACAAAAAGCGTTGGGACATGCTGGAGTTGACAAAACGGATGTAGCAATACGACGGAGTTTCTGGTGACTACACCAACAGAGAGGCGTAATCAACTTTTGTCAGCCATGCGAGAACTGTAGATGCTCTAAACATCCTTGATTCCCCAAAAGCGCTCGGTTGCAACATATGAAGGCCGGATATGCTAACAAGATGGTGAGTGCAGATGTTATCGGGCCGTTGCTCAAAACAACACAACCGTACAGTTTTATTTTAGGCATGGTGGATTATACCAATTAACTCAATAAATTAATTATTAAATGGTTTATTCCAGATAAAACGTGTCACACCTGTGAACGCGTGAGCAAAGATGCGTACAAGCATAAGTGCTTTGGAATAGTAAAACAGATCGTTTTCATGAAAGATAAAACCGAAAGGTTGTAGTTCACACGAGTGAGCATTTTGTCAGTTAATAGTCCGACCAAGGAAAAGGATGACGCTGGGGCGCGTAAAAGTCAGTCATACCGGTTGTGTCAATATACAACTTGGGCGTGATTTCTTCATGTAGTACTTGGTGCGAGGTTGTACCCTGAGCGCAGACCGATACGGTTGGCGTGCGACAGCAATTGTGAATCACCGGGATGGTCGTTGGGGAGCACCAGTTTCCAACGTTAAGAGTGCATTTGCAAAAGAAGGCTGCGGGATCATTGGGATCGAAAAGCTAGGGATGACTGCAAATCACCCCCAACAAGTACAGTCAAGTTAAATCAACAGAGAGCTCTTAAAGCACTAGTAACCAATTGAATACATTTATTCTCGACAACGTAACGCACGCCACTACAGCCTGAACGGGTTATGATACCATAGCGTCACCAAAAATGTCAAAAAAATAGCTTGTAATAACGGACAGTGTGTTCATGGATTTACGTGACACTGTGCGTAGAATTAGCTTTGCAGCTAGTGTTTGTACGTGTGCCTTATATGTGATGGTTTGACAATGACGGCTATGCAATAACAGGCGCTTGATATCAGTGCATTGGATTTAAGGATCTAGATATCTACCGGACAATAACTTTAGATTATGGCGACTAAAGCGCGCCACTATACAACTCCGCTAAAAATACTTTTGCGGCTCTTTATAGGACGAGTAGTTACCAGGCAAAATCCCACCACCTCCTGGAACACAGGCGTCGAACTATTTGCTGGAACGGGTTACACCCGATCCACCCACCTGACTCCACTAGCAGGATGATCGGCAAGACAATGTTTGCAGAGCAGAATGGTACTGTTTTGGGACGCCAGGTAGCAGTTAATTTATTTGGCCTTCGGAACTACGATGCATTCGTCGACTAGACAAAGATCCTACTTTATCTGGGCTGGACGGGAGTCGCGGTTGCCTCCAAAGTTACGCCTCCTTGGCTCAGTAATTCTATTCATAATTGATGGAATATGTCAGTAGGTTACTGGACTCACTACGACAAGTACCTCAGGTTGCACCAGTGCACCTGAAATCGGTATAAGGACAACAAAATGAGTAGTATGATGAAGTCTTTGTTGTCCCTTAAGGAGTCAGTAAACTTATCTGGTTACACAGGCGCAAATCCTAAACAGAACTGCGTAGTACCAGAGTGAGTGAGTTGGCTCCTAAGTATTGGAGTCAGTGGTGTCTGATCTTACGTGCGTAGTAAAGCATTGCAGTTGTCCCAAAAGTCTGCTCATAACGATACACTTTACTCGTCTCAACCCATTCCGATAGGAGGACGACCACGTAGAAACCGAACCGACTGAATCCCCACCGGACGTAGCCGCTGAACTGGTAGGAACCGGGGACGTTGCTCGTAAGAGGTGTCGTAATGTGGACGACGATCAAAATATAAGCACACGAACTAAATGTAAACCGTTGCCATGCCGGCGTTTTTCGCTTGCTTTTCAGAGCCGCGCGCGTGTGCGGTGATTGAAGAGGAGCAAGGAAGAGCAGAATGCTAACCTGACTACGTCTTGCGTAGAACACTTTGTTGTAGCGCTTTTAGCCATCTATCATGTGCACACTACAGTGTTTTGTCATGATCTACTTTTCTATGTTTCGTTAAAATAACTTGAGAAACAATTTTGCTAAACGTATGCAACGGTTTACCGTTTTAGCGAATACAGTTTTTCGTGCCTGGGGGACTGAATTTAATTATTTAGAATGTCGTTAGGCATGCACTACCTGTGCAGACATCGCGTAGGGCAAATTCTTCGACATCTGGCGGCATATTCCGTTTTGCACAGTGGACGTTTATTTCCATGAACCCCACAATCGCACAACCTTCTCGTTGTTCTTGTCATTGGTGACAAGTGCCAAATTGCTGGTACAACTAAAAGCTTTATAATCAATTGAGCAGTGCATGGCTCTGTGGCTAACCTGTGAGATGCAAAGCTCCCCCGCGTCTCACGAATGCCTGCGTCCATCCTGTCGACTTCAAATTGTAGTCGTGGTAGAAACTTCTCCGCCTGGTCATGTTGAACACTGAAATCCAGCGACTGCTGAGTTTAGAAAAAAAGACCCAATGCGACCTTCCTGCGTCAAAGCGCGGCACTAGTGACCAGCAGCCTGGGTTTAGCTGTCTGCAGCTATAAACTAAAGAATGCCTTAAAGCCCAGCACTCGAAGTTAGGTCGCTTGCTGCTAGGTGAAAAGCGTTCCAAATGATAAAAATAAATATCTTATTCTAGAAAAAGCGTGGCATGCCTTTTTTGCAGACCTAGCATAGTACTTATTATACATGACAGCATGATTAGCAGGAACAAATGCAGTGTATATATATATATATATATCATTCGCACATTTATCGAGGTACGCCAAATCAGACGCATTCAGTAGTGTGAGCCCACATAGCTCAAAAATTAAATGAATTCTGGCATCACAGAAAGCAAAATATAGAGATTAGGAGCAGGTCAGCAAAGTGGTTGCTGTTGCTGGGGATCTAGTCCTAGGAGGTTATGTACACTGTGCGGGGCAGGTAAGCGAAACAGGAGGAAAAAGCTGCAACAATAGTTTAAGCATTGTTGCCTGTCACTGACGAAATATGTAGGCGTAGTCTTATGAGAGCAGATATATGCACAGAATTTGTGAAATGTGTTATCGGACAAATTGTCACTGCGTGCTTGGTGCGGTGACTTTATTGAGTGGAAAGTCGCATCCGCCACGTCAAAGCGTTGGTAAACAGACATTTTTGGCTCTTTGTATGGAATACCCTCATTGTTCAAAACCCACCAAGGCCTGGAACACTACCAACCGGTGCTATGACATTGCCAAGGTTGAATCTGACCGTTCATCCTTGCGTTTATTCGCAGTCAGGTTACGCAAATTTGTTTCCGATGGCTGTGTGGTTGTCCTATTCGGAGTAGACCGCGAGTGACTGGAGCTGTTGAAGTCGGGTGACTTTGGTGAAATGTATTACTATGGTTAGTTTTCTGGGTTCCTTTAATGTGTCAGGATTGCGAATTTCGGACGATTTCATACTTCAGTGTTGTTTCCGTGACCAGGTGAGCGTCGCGCGTATGTCCTAAATGTTTTTCCTGTAGCTATTGATGTCCTTTATACTAAGGGAGGAAAGAAAATTGGGCAGAGAAAACTGCCTAAAAATTTCACAGGACAAAGTTAAAGTATAAATAAAAAGTTTTGGAAACGTGGTGGCGATAACCAATGGAATACCTGCATTTGTTATGCAGCAGAGTTGTCAGTTTGCTTGCTTTTAAGGGACACGCTATTTGTTGAATGCGAGGGACAAATACTGTCTAAATTGGCCCCACGGTGCGTAACAGATTGAATTTGTTGGAGCATATGGAAAGTCCGCATCGGCAGCCGCAAACGCGAAATATGCCCGAGCTATGCAGGCTTTTGGATGAACGACGACTGATTATTTCCAGCGTGTCTTAATTAACGTGTAAGGACCAACATTGAGGACGTATAAAGGATGGGTATTTCTAAAGCGTTAACTCTTTCTACCTGTGTGATAGGGTCACGATGGTTCCCGTTGTTATCCTGGGCAGAAAGCAGAACCACATTGCCGTGGTTCGTCCCTGACTATAGTATTTCAATATGAGGCGGAACAGTGCCGCATCGCTAGGCGCATCCCGCGGCTCAAGTGGAAACATTTTATCTTCTGATGGGGCGCACCCCATAAGACCGGGTTAAAATGATTGTGGTAGCAGATACGTCAGAACTTGACTGATAAGCGATAAAACCCCTTACATTGTAGCTTTTTGTGTTGTAACGGAAATCCGAGAGCTTCCTAAAAGTCGGTGCTAGTGTTGTCTGACCCCTTAGATCAATTTCAGTGCAAGGACTGAGTGTGGTATACGCCGATGTACGCAGCACAAGGAACAAACGGTACGCGTTACTCAAACTCACCTCGAAGCTTCGCTTAGGTTTCCTGACTCGCAGAGCAACGGATAACATCTGATAAACGTGTTGACGCGGTCTATATCTTAGATCCGCATATTATCCAGCTGATAGTTACGGGATGACTGCCGGGGCAGGCGTTATCCTTTGCTGTAGACCAGACTTCCGGGTACACACTGTAGAGTTCGTCAGTAGCGACGGGTTTGAAAGGATGCGGGGTCAAGTTTATGCCGAACGTTCACTCCCTACGGTTCGGGTCGTGTACATGTTTTCGCCTACTATCACTATCTGCAACTTAGACACAGACAACAGTTAGACGACAGGCAAGAACTGAGCTATTTCGGGGATGGCAATGAACTCAATGACTATAGAAACTACTCAACTACAGGCGCTAATTAATTCTTTGATTCCGTTCCTCATGGTGCGATTTCTGAAGTCAACTTTATGTAGCATGTTTCTTGCTAATTAAGCTATTACTGGGTCAACCATTGCAACCACCGGTCGGAGATGACACCGACGTGGGTCTTCGGAAACCTTAACGTCTCACGACATGGCCACACCGAGCATTGCAGTGTTTTCCTTACGTGGATACAATACCTACCCCTACATATCCGAGGAGTATGTCGTCTGAACGCCAGGCGTACCAATTTGTTCTAGGTAAGAAAAGCAGCTAACAAAAAGTAGTGGACTACCTTCCAAAACCTAGACGTAGATGGTGCCAGAAACATTTTGCTTTCACAAATTAAGTCGTTCATTGAGCAGTTTGACCCAACCACCAGAAGGCAGTTCCGCGGGACAAGCCCTTTAAATTGATCGTAAGTTGTGTATTTTAAGGATCCGTAAAGGAAATTCGGGGTAGTTACAAGTTCTATCAGCTAGTCTGAGTATGATCAAGCCGTCAAGTGCTCATAAACTTATGCACTATAAGAAAGCGCGAAAAATTAGTATTTCGACTAAATACCCTCTGCGTACTTAACGATTATGCCAGCAGGGTGATACATGTAAAGCTCTTTCTGGCCAATAGCTCATCGGCATTGTTCCTAGTGGTGATTGGGTTTCCGCCAGGTAATCGTTTTCCCTGTACAAATCCACCGAATTCTGCGCAAAGCGACAAATTTGTATCGCCACTAAAGAACGTCCCTACTAGTCTTTACAAATGTTTGGATCCAGTCCGTGGACC
Source organism: Dicrocoelium dendriticum (assembly GCA_944474145.2). Taxonomy (NCBI): domain Eukaryota; kingdom Metazoa; phylum Platyhelminthes; class Trematoda; order Plagiorchiida; family Dicrocoeliidae; genus Dicrocoelium; species Dicrocoelium dendriticum. The sequence goes on along the minus strand of OX104064.1, from coordinate 58,584,323 downwards.
TCAGTCATCCATCTCACAAAGTTTAATGCTGCAGGAGTGTTGGCATGGGTAAGCGGTCGGTTGCAATCTTCCCGATATCACAGCACCAGCCGGCAGTGTTCCAGGACGTGGTGGGTCCCTGTCTGGCAAGCTTTTCCAACCAAAAGCTCTGCGACGTGGCGGATGGTACTCGCCACTCAATAAAGTCACCGCCCCTAACACACAGTGGTAAGTAGACCGATACCACATTTTCAAGTTCTGTGCATATATCTGCTCTCGCACGAACAAGCCTACATTTTTGAGCAGTTACACGCCACTAATCGTAACCATATTTGCAGCTTTTTCTCATATTTCCCTCAGCGGACCCGCCCTTGGTACACAACGCCATCGGACTAGTTCTTTGTCAACATACCAGATTATTGTTCTAACGCTTATCCCTACATCTCGCCTTCTCTGGACATAGACTTTGTAAAACATTTGGGCCATGTGGACCCACACTACTGAGTCCAACTTTAATACTCCTGCCGTTGGGGCTGTTAAGCATGCTATCATTTACAATATTGCAAAATGCTTATCGTGCCCAAATGACGTGCCTCGCCGCGTCCAGAATAAAATACTTTTTATTTAAATATTGCAGCACATCTACCAATTCAAACGGCCACCTTTGCAGCATTTACACATGTTTGGTGGCCTCCGGTTCCGGAATTGCCTGTTAATGCGGCCGGTATAGGAAAGCCACCAAAAGCTTGTGTCTGGAGAGAGACGTAGTTGGCTTGCGCGATAAACCACATAGCTTCACCCATACTTTTAATATCCGGAGAGAACCTGACGGAATAAAGCGGAGTGGTCTGCGAACGGGAGCCAGACATCATCAACGGAGCCAGCCTACACGCTTTCAACAGAGAGCAGAAATATTCCTTCTCACTTGGGAAATTTTAAACAAATAACAAACTAAATAAAAAATAGTTAATTTTCTGGTCTGGCTAGATGCTACGCTCTTAAGGGATTAGATTAATCATTACGTTAATCCCATGCTCATGCTTGGGAGTAGGTAACCTGTGAGTATATGTTCATCGTTGGCAATCCCGAATGCATTGGCAGTGTTTGGTGTAGAGCTGATGGGGTCCCAGCGCCCACCTTGAAATTCTTTAGGTTGTTTCTAAAGATGCTGAGCCCCTTCCTTTTCGTGGTTGTGAAAGTTGCGCGGAGCCGTAGTTGTGCAGTTCTGCTTTGGAACTGGGTCTACTTCACCACAACTTCACTTTAAATTCTTTGGACTATATTGGCCCGTTCTGGCGTCACAATTATTGGAGCGTACATGGAAGCAACAAGAACAGCGGAAATTTAAGGAATAGGGAGGTTAAAAATAGTTTTGGCGAAATGCAAAGTAACCTAAAGGGGGTTTATTACCAGTCATACTAAACCAGCGTTCCTCACTAGAATAATACAAATTAACAAAAAATAAAACCCAACTTTGTTTGCGCTTAACTTGAAATGTGGCGCCAAATTTTAACCTGAGTATAACTCGAAAAATTGAAACACCTTTTGTAGGACTAGAGTACTTCATAAAGTAACAAACAGTTATGCTGCTCAGGACAAGTTTTAACCCTTGATTAAGTTAAGTTATAGCAACGCAATTCGGGCAATAGTCCACGAGTTATTTGCAATTAAATGGTTATCTACGATTTACGCCACTACTCCTTTTTGCTAAAAGTGGCTTTATGGTTTGCAACCAGATAGCAGAAAAGAGCAAATGTAAAAGGCAGTCAAGCGGTATACGTTCGAAATAGGCCTAGCTATCTAGTGATGCTCTATGTTGCTTGCAATACCCCGCAACAGAACTTGGTACGTCGTAGGTGGCTGGATCAGAATACTTTTCAGGCATAAATAGCAATGTAGGCAAATAAACGATAATGTAGCGCGGACACTAAAAATCTAGCACGGAATATTACGTATGCAAGGGAATTCAGGTCAACTTATAATCAACCCCCGGACGGAAGGCCTCAGTGTACCATTTTCAGTGGATACTGTGGATGGGTTGGCTTCGCCGTATCACCTTCTACACTGGATTCAGAGAACCACTGTTTGTGTCTAGCACCCTAACGAAGACGGCGCATTCTGTCCCCTTCCGCAACATCAGACTGTCTTCAGGAGCCAGTATACAAGTGGTGGTTAATGGAATTGTCGGCAGCTAGTTACCTCCACAACACCACACCGGGGATAACATGCAACATCAGAACCCTAAATGCAAGAAATCCAGTACGTAGGCCAACACGTTAGCTCACACGCGACAAGGATGCGGCACACTTGTCATATGAACCACCCCGTCGACCTGGGTTAATGAAGCGCATGAATGCGGACGCCAAACACCAACCGAGCGCTGCGCTGATTATAACTAGATGATCAGCCTGCTCGATGTTTTTTGGATGCTGGCCCCACGTCGCAACACTAATAAGCTGCTATACACGATCGGCTTAGGCACCCGCAGTTGCAGGTGCTGCAGCACCATGAGCTCGAAGTCGATAAGTAGAATACATCGGCCTGTGTCGCTTCCGTACACAGCGCTTCTCCGCATATAGCAGTATTTTCTAATGGAATAGAGTATCCGCCCAATGGGACAGCAGGCGCCATTCCCTACAAGCCACTGCCATTGACACCTAGAAACACGAAAACAACTTTAGTAGGGGATGAACTCAACCTTATCATGTCATAATGAGGTATTTTTGGTTTTACAATCTATCGATTCACTGCGCTATGTCAGCCTACAATGGCTGTTTGGGTACCTTAGTCGGATTCATTCGATCGATATGTCCCAGCCACCTTAAGTGCTGCAGCAGAAGTGTGCAGTCTACTACGTACAGGCCACTTCGAAGCACCAGAGTGGTGTCTGCAGCAGTGCCACGCCAGCGGATATGCTGAAACTGTCGCAGACACCGGTAATGGAATCGCTCCAATGGTGACGTCCTTTCTGTAGACCGTCCACTTTGTACCGCGGTATGTCTTGCTTGCGCTGATAATGAGCCAGAATTTGTCCGCTGGTATAGAGGGAGCCGAACGGATGGGCCTCGATCTATCTGCACTGTGCACAAACAGCAACAAATGGACACAAGCATCACAACCCATAGCTCTCATTAATTCACTAACAAGGCGGCACTTTGCAAGGACACCATGGTCACAAGCAGCATATAAGCCACAAGACAGTATAGCATTTCGCCAAATATTGAAAGTGGCAGTGGCTAACACACATCTTTTCTTCCCACCAGAGGCATCCTATTGAAGTCAATCGAGGAGTGATTAAGTATTTGCGCCCTTGCCCGCATTCCATTGGGCAGACCTTCGATTAAGCTTACAAAGCAACCCGTACAACCAAACTTAGCAAAACCTCTCATGGTGCCTAACGGTTTAGCGTGGAATTAGCAGCAGTGAAGTCAATAAACAACGTATGAACTTGCTGGTTTCGCCCTAGGCAATTTCCTTGCAACTGACGAGCCCTAAAGCCATACGCATAGTTCTGCGGCCCGCACTGCTGTCCCCCGTGTTCGGTTCAACTGTTTGGGTGTCGAAGCGGTTGAGCATGAAACGTGCAAGCACTTTACCGCTAAAGGTCAGCAAGCTGACACCACGATAATTCATACAAACTATACTACCTCGGCCGTTGTGTAATGGTAGTACACGGACATCTTTTAGATCCGCCAGCAGTGCTGTTTCAATTCAAACAGGTTGTACTGGCTAGGAAAATAATGTTTATTTTCGGTAATTTAGTCAGTTGAAACTGATACTCAGTGCTACATTCGGCGCTATGCAGTAATTTGTCATACGATGTTCACGCATGTGACGCTGTCGCATGCGGATTCAAATGGACACAACTTCTTGAAACCTCCCAAATAGTTACATCAATCGCATCCAGTTTAAAGCGGGTTCCCGCGCTCGTCAAGTCGTGATTGGCGTACTGTGTTAGCAGTATGCCGCCGGTTTTTTTGGTTGTGCCAATACATTAAAAATGGTGTACTCCTGTCTACACAGCAGCCTTACGTCCAGTGGACACATCAAGTGTACCCAGTAAGAAAGTCAAGCACTCCTCGGCACGGGCCATACCATGGAGGACAGTGCGCGTAAAACGGATCCATTGTGTGGTAAGGATAGCGCGTGGGTTGGCCATCCCTGCTAACAAGTTGCAACTACGTTTTCCAAATCGTAGGAGTCGAGTCATCAAGCGTGGTCTAGTTCCAGTCGGCATAGCCCCCAGCTGGTATTTCGTGTTGGCCGATAGTGCTAAGCTGATGACTGTACACGTAGTGCTGTGGTGCTGTGGTAATGTTACCCACTAAGCAACACGCAACAGCGTAATGCAGCTCGCCTCGGTCAGCAAGCCTAGTGTTGCTCAGGGCGGCAGCGTTGATTCCGTAGCCTAAGAGTTGCACCAATGCAGTGCGTCACTTGGGTCGCTGACTTGGTTGCTTATCGAGTGATATCCGCGCGCGCCAGCACCGGGTGTTGCATGCTTTGCTCCGAGGCATCCGTTTGCCATGGTGAGCAATAGCTCGTACGTAAAAACGTAGAACTGACTTCTGATTGACAGGGAGAGGCATACCCTGTGGCCAAAATTGAGGTAAGTAGTGGGTTAGGTTAAATGGGACGGGGAGAGTGGTGCAGCAGAAGCTGAAAGCAGTAAATGGCCAACTGTTGCGTGCTATGGCTTAGCACTACGCTTTATTCAGCAGGCCTGGCACGATTGCTCCAAAGGTGGCAGCGCGGCGGTGGTTTTAGCCGGATAGTGTTCACACTGACGTAATCCATAGCTTATTGTATTTGTCCAAAATACTGCGTGAGGTCCAGGTATGGAGCATGTGCTCCTCCACCCACGGCTGGCTAGCCGGACAACCATTTCGCGGTGCTAGCTGGGTGGAACGGGAGTAACCCGTTTCAGCAAATATTTCGGCAGCAGTGTTCCAGCACTTGGTGGATTTTCGCCTGGCAGACCTTCACCCTTTTGAAAGCTACAAATGTCGGTTTATCAACGCTGTGACGTGACCGATGTGACTCACCACAAATTAATATCACTTCACTGTAAATATCCTTAAAACGCATTCTAACCAACGGTCATCCTTTGTTTTTCTCACCTTCCTGAGATTACAAACATCCAACACTGCTGCGGGATATTCAGAAAAGCTGGCTACACGGCTACATTGAACCGAAATTCGTTGGCGGCTCCCGTTTTTGGCTTTGCTTTCCATGGTGGCCAGCCAAAAGGCCCACGCCTACCCAGTGACCATGAGTAGCTTGCGCGGCACCACTCACCATCCACACATTCAATATCCAGTGTGTACCCGAAGGAATTAGGCAGTGAGGCATGTGGATGGGAGCTAGGTTTCATCAAAGGTACAAGGTCACATTCCTACACATTCAAACCCAGGCACACCGTATGTATAGATTCGAGCGCACACAAGGCGGTAGCTGTACCGTGGTCTGCTCCACCCATAAAGTCTGGAGACACCCTTTACTTCCAACACGGCTACAAGGAACTGTACACCGTTCCCTCCAAAAACGAACAACTGCCTCCTGGAGCCAATATAGACGAGGTAGTGGGTAATAGACAGACAGGCACGTTTTGAACCTGCACACCAAGCGCAACTACACCAGGGTTATAACGCATCAGCTAAGCACTTGAAAGGACAAAATCAATTAACATTAATCGTATAATGTCTACAAATATGTCGACAGGGCTTTTCACCAACTGCGCAAGGAAATAAGTTAGTTGCCAACAAATCCGCGATAGGTTCAAAACGGCAGAAAAGATATTGTAAAGTAAAAGGTGAAAAGTAAGAGAAGCTAGTTCACGTAGACGATAGCGAGATAGTATAACAAACCCACCACGTGAAATAAAGCGACCCAGCAGGCAAGCGAGCTGTTATTAAAAAGAATGCAATGTGCATACTCTGTACCGGTTCCTCATACTTTTGCTGCAGGACCCATCGTTATTACGGTTGTGGTCCAGAGTGGCCTTGATCATGGCTCACTTTACCTGTTTTACTCAGGCAATCGCGGCCGCATGTGCTACAGAACCATGCGCTCCAGGGCGATGAAGTACAATCCATCGGCACCTGCCGCTTCCGCAGTTGCTGCTTCTTTGCTGCAGGCATGCCGTCCTTCTTCTGCACTTTGGCACCTGCCTTCATGATCAGCTCGTGCCATGCACGCCGATAAACCGCTTTCTATTCCCATGATCTTCAATCATGCTTAAACCGTGAGGGGCTCACTTTGCTCATGTGCTGGTAACGTAGCTTTGGGTTCCCCGCATGCCGCTTACTAATACTCAGCTGACCGTATACTAGCTGCTCTGGCGTCCACGCCGAGTCCGTACACCAACACGACCGAACCACCTAAGGTACCACACTTCCGTGTCTGCAAGTCTGGCACAGCAACCAATACGCAGAATCCGTCACAGACATTATTGAGCGAACCGCTGGAGATATCGCAGGTTCCGATGGTACCTCGTCCACGTTTCTCTCTGTATAGATGAACGGACAGCGCCAGAGATTTGTACTCCAGCAGCTTCGTGCCAGCTGTAAGCTGCTGGTGGTTCCACACTCGGCGCTCTAGCTTCCATGATGCCACCGCTGCTTTAGAGCCGCGGATGCCATGCTCATGGTGTAGCTGCTGGTCAGCTGATACCACAATTCCAAGGTAGCAGAGGCGGGAGGTAATTGCCAATACGTGAACACAAATGCTGATTTGCGGCAATACTGAATATTGCACCAAGTAGTGCAGCGCAGTCATCAACGCTGGTCTCTCTTTCTTCAGTACTTCAGGTGGTATCCCGTCGGTCCTGGAACACACCGTTTCGCAGCTGAGGAAATGCTCTCTGCTTCTCCTCCAGGATAGGCGTTTTTGCCAGATTGGCCAAAACCTCGTACTGATTCAGGCCGTTCAAATTAGACCAGTCGATCTCTGCACGGTTTTTCAGTAGGTAGTCAGTGCTTCCTCTAGATCGGCAATATGTTTGCGGTCTGGGTACGGTTAGCGCCTGAGCTATCCTCTATCCACATACTCAGCGACTCCAACGGTCCATATATCGCTTTCAAGGAGCCAAAGCACTCACTATGTTGAGTGCTTTCGGCGTAGCATCTATCTGCTTCGCCTGCTTCGTCCACCATGCACTTTAGTGCAACGGAGCTCCCCGCTCCGTCGCCGTCAAAACTGGCTATTAATCCGCAAGTCACTGGGGTCTGCCACATGTGCAGCAAATGCTGCATTCTTCCCCGACACCACTGAGCCAAGCCTTGCATCGTTCACGTCAAATCAAGCAGGCCGCTTGCGGTTCGCGCTCCCAATGTTCTCCTCTGCAGCTGCTGTTAACTGTTCGCGAACGTAGCGCCACAGGTCGCTCACTGTGGCTATGCCGTCTACGTCACACAGTGGTGCAGCCAACGCCAACTCCAGTTCAGTACGTCACGGCAAAGTACTAATGGAGAGAATTTTAAAGTTACTCCGATGCACGGTGTCAGTACATGCACATGTATAGATCTCTCTCTTTTCCTCCTCCTCCGTTGTTGTTGTTGAGAGAGATCTATACATAGTGATGTTACTGACACCGGCATCGGAGTACTTTAAAATTCTCTCCATTAGTAATTCGTGCGTGACGTACTGACTGGAGTTGGCGTTGCTGCACACTGTGTGACGTAGACGCATAAGCCACAGTGAGCGACCTGTGCGCTACGTTCGCGAACAGTTAACAGCAGCTGCAGAGGAGAGAACCATTGGGAGCAAGCGAACCGCAAGGCGGCCTGCTTGATTTGACGTGAACGAGCAAGGCTTGGCTCCAGTGGTGTCGGGAAGAATGCAGCAATTTGACTGAACATAGTGGCATACCCAGTGACTTGCGGATTATATAGAAATAGCCAGAATTGACACGGCGACGGAGCGGGGAGCTCCGTTGCACTAACGTGATGGTGAAGAAGCAGGCGAAGCAGATAGATGCTAAGCAAAAGCCACCTTTTTTTTTGTACCCTCTGCATGTTTCTGCGGTGTGATAGTAAAGACAGCGCAAAAGGTTTCTTTTGTATTTCAAGGGCACAAAACTAAGAAAATGCGTATACTGACCAACCAACGTAAAGTTGCAGAAAACTCACCTCAAGTAATCGGTCAGCTCGCTGCCGCAGTAAGACATCCTAAAATGAGATTTCAACGTCGTTCTCTATATCACAAGTGAATTTTAACGATGAATGTACACGATTGAACTGGTCAAGTAGGTGGAGGTGATCAATCTGTGGGTCGCATACGATCAACCAATCGTCCATGTATTGTTGATAGAAATCAAGTGACAAGATAAGGTTCTGAATTGGGCCGCGCTCAATTTTTGCGAGGAAAAAAGCGGCGAGAAGTGGCCCTAAAAGACACCCCCATTGCAACGCCGCCTATGTGTCGGTAGTATTTTCCATCGAACAAGAATTGTTTATTAAAATTGCAATGCACAAGTAGTTCCTTTACTCGTTGGACCGGAATGCCGATGTCAATGTTGTTTTCGGTCAGGTATTCGCAAATAAAGTTAACAAATGCTATCAAGGGAATATTCGTAAAGAGTGCTTCTACATCGAAA